>CM026386.1:86374143-86513735 GCA_014843695.1 Archivesica marissinica
AGGTATAGTATTTACAAGTTTGATATTATATGTATATAATTGGCAGTATGTACTATGCTACATGTATAGTATTTACAAGTTTGCTATTATATGTATATAATTGGCAGTATGTATTATGCTACATGTATAGTCCTTACAAGTTTGCTATTATATGTATATAATTGGCAGTATGTATTATGCTACATGTATAGTCCTTACAAGTTTGCTATTATATGTATATAATTGGCAGTATGTATTATGCTACATGTATAGTCCTTACAAGTTTGCTATTATATGTATATAATGGGCAGTATGTATTATGCTACATGTATAGTATTACAAGTTTGCTATTATAGTATATAATGGGGCAGTAGTATTATGCTACATGTATAGTATTTACAAGTTTGCTATTATATGTATATAATGGGCAGTATGTATTATGTTGCAGGTATAGTATTTACAAGTTTGATATTATATGTATATAATTGGCAGTATGTACTATGCTACATGTATAGTATTTACAAGTTTGCTATTATATGTATATAATTGGCAGTATGTATTATGCTACATGTATAGTCTTTACAAGTTTGCTATTATATGTATATAATTGGCGGTATGTATTATGCTACATGTATAGTCTTTACAAGTTTGCTATTATATGTATATAATTGGCAGTATGTATTATGCTACATGTATAGTCTTTACAAGTTTGCTATTATATGTATATAATTGGCAGTATGTATTATATTACATGTATAGTATTTACAAGTTTGCTATTATATATATATAATTGACAGTATGTATTATGCTACATGTATAGTATTTACAAGTTTGATATTATATGTGTATAATTGGCAGTATGTATTATGCTACATGTATAGTATTTACAAGTTTGATATTATATGTATATAATTGGCAGTATGTATTATGCTACATGTATAGTCTTTACAAGTTTGCTATTATATATATATAATTGACAGTATGTATTATGCTACATGTATAGTATTTACAAGTTTGCTATTATATGTATATAATGGGCAGTATGTATTATGTTACAGGTATAGTATTTACAAGTTTGATATTATATGTATATAATTGGCAGTATGTATTATGCTACATGTATAGTATATACAAGTTTGCTATTATATGTATATAATGGGCAGTATGTATTATGTTACAGGTATAGTATTTACAAGTTTGCTATTATATGTATATAATTGGCAGTATGTATTATGCTACATGCATAGTATTTACAAGTTTGCTATTATATGTATATAATGGGCAGTATGTATTATGTTACAGGTATAGTATTTACAAGTTTGCTATTATATGTATATAATTGGCAGTATGTATTATGCTACATGTATAGTATTTACAAGTTTGCTATTATATGTATATAATTGGCAGTATGTATTATGCTACATGTATAGTATTTACAAGTTTGCTATTATATGTATATAATTGGCAGTATGTATTATGCTACATGTATAGTATTTACAAGTTTGCTATTATATGTATATAATTGGCAGTATGTATTATGCTACATGTATAGTCTGTACAAGTTTGCTATTATATGTATATTATTGTCAGTATGTATTATGCTACATGTATAGTCCTTACAAGTTTGCTATTATATGTATATAATTGGCAGTATGTATTATGCTACATGTATAGTCCTTACAAGTTGCTATTATATGTATATAATTGGCAGTATGTATTATGCTACATGTATAGTATTTACAAGTTTGCTATTATATGTATATAATTGGCAGTATGTATTATGCTACATGTATAGTATTTACAAGTTTGCTATTATATGTATATAATTGGCAGTATGTATTATGTTACATGTATAGTATTTACAAGTTTGCTATTATATGTATATAATTGGCAGTATGTATTATGCTACATGTATAGTATTTACAAGTTTGCTATTATATGTATATAATTGGCAGTATGTATTATGCTACATGTATAGTATTTACAAGTTTGCTATTATATGTATATAATTGGCAGTATGTATTATGTTACATGTATAGTATTTACAAGTTTGCTATTATATGTATATAATTGGCAGTATGTATTATGCTACATGTATAGTCTTTACAAGTTTGCTATTATATGTATATAATTGGCAGTATGTATTATGCTACATGTATAGTATTTACAAGTTTGCTATTATATGTATATAATTGGCAGTATGTATTATGTTACATGTATAGTATTTACAAGTTTGCTATTATATGTATATAATTGGCAGTATGTATTATGCTACATGTATAGTCTTTACAAGTTTGCTATTATATGTATATAATTGGCAGTATGTATTATGCTACATGTATAGTATTTACAAGTTTGCTATTATATGTATATAATTGGCAGTATGTATTATGCTACATGTATAGTATTTACAAGTTTGCTATTATATGTATATAATTGGCAGTATGTATTATGCTACATGTATAGTCTTTACAAGTTTGCTATTATATGTATATAATTGGCAGTATGTATTATATTACATGTATAGTATTTACAAGTTTGCTATTATATGTATATAATGGGCAGTATGTATTATGTTACATGTATAGTATTTACAAGTTTGCTATTATATGTATATAATTGGCAGTATGTATTATGCTACATGTATAGTATTTACAAGTTTGCTATTATATGTATATAATGGGCAGTATGTATTATGTTACAGGTATAGTATTTACAAGTTTGCTATTATATGTATATAATTGGCAGTATGTATTATGCTACATGTATAGTATTTACAAGTTTGCTATTATATGTATATAATTGGCAGTATGTATTATGCTACATGTATAGTATTTACAAGTTTGCTATTATATGTATATAATTGGCAGTATGTATTATGTTACAGGTATAGTATTTACAAGTTTGATATTATATGTATATAATTGGCAGTATGTACTATGTTACATGTATAGTATTTACAAGTTTGCTATTATATGTATATAATTGGCAGTATGTATTATGCTACATGTATAGTCTTTACAAGTTTGCTATTATATATATATAATTGACAGTATGTATTATGCTACATGTATAGTATTTACAAGTTTGCTATTATATGTATATAATGGGCAGTATGTATTATGTTACAGGTATAGTATTTACAAGTTTGATATTATATGTATATAATTGGCAGTATGTATTATGCTACATGTATAGTATTTACAAGTTTGCTATTATATGTATATAATGGGCAGTATGTATTATGTTACAGGTATAGTATTTACAAGTTTGCTATTATATGTATATAATTGGCAGTATGTATTATGCTACATGTATAGTATTTACAAGTTTGCTATTATATGTATATAATTGGCAGTATGTATTATGCTACATGTATAGTATTTACAAGTTTGCTATTATATGTATATAATTGGCAGTATGTATTATGCTACATGTATAGTCTTTACAAGTTTGCTATTATATGTATATAATTGGCAGTATGTATTATGCTACATGTATAGTATTTACAAGTTTGCTATTATATGTATATAATTGGCAGTATGTATTATGCTACATGTATAGTATTTACAAGTTTGCTATTATATGTATATAATTGGCAGTATGTATTATGCTACATGTATAGTATTTACAAGTTTGCTATTATATGTATATAATTGGCAGTATGTATTATGTACATGTATAGTATTTACAAGTTTGCTATTATAGTATATAATTGGCAGTATGTATTATGCTACATGTATAGTATTTACAAGTTTGCTATTATATGTATATAATTGGCAGTATGTATTATGCTACATGTATAGTATTTACAAGTTTGCTATTATATGTATATAATGGGCAGTATGTATTATATTACATGTATAGTATTTACAAGTTTGCTATTATATATATATAATTGACAGTATGTATTATGCTACATGTATAGTATTTACAAGTTTGATATTATATGTATATAATTGGCAGTATGTATTATGATGCATGTATAGTATTTACAAGTTTGCTATTATATGTATATAATTGGCAGTATGTATTATGCTACATGTATAGTATTTACAAGTTTGATATTATATGTATATAATTGGCAGTATGTATTATGCTACATGTATAGTCTTTAAAAGTTTGCTATTATATATATATAATTGACAGTATGTATTATGCTACATGTATAGTATTTACAAGTTTGCTATTATATGTATATAATTGGCAGTATGTATTATGTTACAGGTATAGTATTTACAAGTTTGATATTATATGTATATAATTGGCAGTATGTATTATGCTACATGTATAGTATTTACAAGTTTGCTATATGTATATAATGGGCAGTATGTATTATGTTACAGGTATAGTATTTACAAATTTGCTATTATATGTATATAATTGGCAGTATGTATTATGCTACATGTATAGTATTTACAAGTTTGCTATTATATGTATATAATTGGCAGTATGTATATGCTACATGTACAGACTTTACAAGTTTGCTATTATATGTATATAATTGGCAGTATGTACTATGTTACATGTATATTCTTTAAAAGTTTGCTATTATATGTATATAATTGGCAGTATGCATTATGCTACATGTATAGTATTTACAAGTTTGATATTATATGTATATAATTGGCAGTATGTATTATGCTACATGTATAGTCTTAAAGTTTGCTATTATATATATATAATTGACAGTATGTATTATGCTACATGTATAGTATTTAGAAGTTTGCTATTATATGTATATAATTGGCAGTATGTATTATGCTACATGTATAATATTTACAAGTTTGATATTATATGTATATAATTGGCAGTATGTACTATGCTACATGTATAGTATTTACAAGTTTGCTATTATATGTATATAATTGGTAGTATGTATTATGCTACATGTATAGTATTTACAAGTTGTTATTATATGTATATAATGGCAGTATGCATTATGCTACATGTATGTATTTACAGTTTTGCTATTATATGTATATAATTGGCAGTATGTATTATGCTACATGTATAGTATTTACAAGTTTGCTATTATATGTATATAATTGGCAGTATGTATTATGCTACATGTATAGTCTTTACAAGTTTGCTATTATATGTATATAATTGGCAGTATGTATTATATTACATGTATTGTCTTTACAAGTTTGCTATTATATGTATATAATTGGCAGTATGTATTATGCTACATGTATAGACTTTACAAGTTTGCTATTATATGTATAAATTGGCAGTATGTATTATGCTACATGTATAGTCTTTACAAGTTGCTATTATATGTATATAATTGCAGTATGTATTATGCTACATGTTATAGTCTTTACAGTTTGCTATTATATGTATATAATTGGCAGTATGTATTATGCTACATGTATAGTTTTTACAAGTTTGCTATTATATGTATATAATTGGCAGTATGTATTATGCTACATGTATAGACTTTACAAGTTGCTATTATATATATATAATTGGCAGTATGTATTATGCTAATGTATAGTCTTTACAAGTTTGCTATATAGTATATAATTGGCAGTATGTATATGCTACATGTATAGTCTTTACAAGTTTGCTATTATTGTATATAATTGGCAGTATGTATTTATGACATGTATAGTCTTTACAGTTTGCTATTATATGGTATATAATTGGCAGTATGTATTATGCTACATGTATAGTCTTTACAAGTTTGCTATTATATGTATATAATTGGCAGTATGTATTATGCTACATGTAAGTCTTTACAAGTTTGCTATTATAGTATATAATTGGCAGTATGTATTATGCTACATGTATAGTCTTTACAAGTTTGCTATTATATGTATATAATTGGCAGTATGTATTATGCTACATGTATAGTCTTTACAAGTTTGCTATTATATGTATATAATTGGCAGTATGTATTATGCTACATGTACATACTTTACAAGTTTGCTATTATATGTATATAATTGGCAGTATGTATTATGCTACATGTATAGTCTTTACAAGTTTGCTATTATATAACTGTATAGACTTGATGATAGTTATACATGTGTTTTCCTAGACGTACGCATTCATTGATAAATTCTTGTTTCTTAGTGTCCGTTACCTCGGCTCTGGGATGTTTGTTGCGCAAATGGTTGTTGCGGTTTGACGTCGTTCCACCAGACGTGCACGCAAACTGGCCGTTGCATAGTCGGCAGGTAGCGGAAGTATTGTATTGTCGGCAGTGCGCGTGTATAATTGCCAGACAGCTGATGGCTGACGTGGAGGCATGATGAATTGTGAATAGTAGTTAATATATTGATCAGACAGAATATATGGTGAGAAAGTTGTGTGCGTATTCTACGTTTATTTATCGTCGCTACAGGTTGCCCATATTAGCGATGCCTCCTGAAGAGATTAGTCATTTTAGATCGTTGGAGGATAGAGCATGATACAGACAGAGAAACATTCCAGAGTATCCTCTGGTTCTGTTACTTGCACGGTGTACAGCACCGACACGAGACCTTGGTTTAACTTCCCATCTGTCAGAGTGTTAATTTTATTAGGGTCATACGGGGGATCGAATCTGAGAACGTTTGTGTGTTTTTATGTTTATTTATCGTTGCAACCGGTTACCCATATGAGCTACGCCTCCTGAAGAGATTAGTCATTTTAGATTGTTGGAGGATAGTGCATGCTACAGACAGAGACACATTCCAGAGTATCCTCTGGTTCTTTTACTTGCACGGTGTACAACACCGACACAAGACCTCGGTTTAACGTCCCATCTTTCTGTCCAATTCCTTATATCAGTTGTTGTAAATAATCATGTATTGACAGAAAATAAATATGTTTAAACTAACGTCCCATCTGAACGACTGTTAATTTTATTAGGGTCAGACGGGGGATCGAACCTGCGATCCCTGGATTACCAGTCCAGCGTGTTAACACTGGACTACAGATCCGTCTGTAAAGTGACAAAGTTTTACTTTTTTATTTCTATATATACAAATTTGTGTAAAAATGAAGATTGACTCAATATTATTGAGTAAATAAT
This sequence comes from Archivesica marissinica, assembly GCA_014843695.1. Lineage (NCBI taxonomy): Eukaryota > Metazoa > Mollusca > Bivalvia > Venerida > Vesicomyidae > Archivesica > Archivesica marissinica. Next base: position 86,381,147 of record CM026386.1, read on the forward strand.
TAGTTATAAAATATCCAATAACATTTGCAATTTTAATCCCCTCGGGGTAGCACCTTGAAATGGTATGTTGTTCACAAACAGGCAATTACCATTGATTTTCGTTTTAGTGACCATATTGATCATTTTATGTAAATAATGTACTGATCGATTTGCTAGATCTGGAGAGGTAGTAGTGTGCCATCGCCTAGAGTAGAAGGTTGGTACATCATAGGGCTGGTTGACAAGGATCAAGTTGTGCTCATCCTGCCAGTCCTCCACTTCATCCCCACGCCTATCAGACTGTGCATATCCCCAACTCTGGGAATGACTATTGAAATCACCAACAGCCATGTATCGACTGTTTGAGATTTCAATAGTGTCAAGGGCAAGGGCTTTGTCATTTGGGCAGTAGTAGTTGACGAGGCTCAACTCAGATAAGTTGGTCTTGATCTTGAACTCCTGGTATTCCGCTCCTTCAAGGTAGGTTTTCACTTCGCTCGCATTGATGTTGTTCCGGACTAGAGTGAGCACACCACCCTTGTGTCTGTCTTGTCGGTCTGCTCGGAGGCACTGGTAGCCTCGTACTTTGAACGTCTTGTCTTTGTTCAGGTGTGTTTCCTGTATGCAGCAAACACTTAACCACTTTGTCCTGTAGTACTTGCTCCAGTTCAGTCATTTTGTTAAAGACTCCTTCAGCATTCCACTGCATGAGCACAAGAGGTTTCTGCTTCACTTTTCGGTCAGTAGCCGTCATTCGCCGTCCCCTGGCTCCACAGGGCGGCTTAGGGTGTCCTCCAGTAGCTAGGGATGGGTTCCTTCGAGGTATGGAACCCAGCACTGTACCTGCCTGGCGGGTCTTCACAGGTCCAGCACCATCTCGGTTTACTCTTTATGTCATTGTGATTCATTTTGCGTTCACACTTTCCACCAAACAGAAAGCTGGAACCATCAAAGTCGATGGAACTGCCTTGACGACGGACAACGAGCCAACATACTTGGGGGTGACATTTGACAGACGGCAGACATGGAAGCCACATATCCAGAAAGCAGAGGCCAAAGCCAAGCTCAAGCTTGCAATCCTTCGGAAGCTTGCTGGCAGTTTATACACATTTATTTTAGCTCGATTACGAAACAAGTTCTTTCAACTTATATAAGTCACTCTCGAGACCTCCATTCCTGATGGAATCCATCGCCACGAGGGAGAGAGAAGCGGCAATGTGGCATTTAAATGCCTTTCCTAAGGGCACAATCGTAACGGCTCCAGTGGGGCTCGAACTCCGGACCTTTCGCACCTGAAGCGAACGCGCATCCACTGCGCTATCACGACATGGGGTGCCAATGATCACATCTTGAAGACCATTTACCAAGATGTGGTCAGGCCTCACCTGGAATATGGATCCACCGCCTGGACAACATCAGCCAAGACCAACCAACAGACACTTGACAAGGTTCAGAACAAGGCTCTCAGGCTGATCACAGGTGCAATGAAGAGCACTCCAATCAAGGCCATGGAGAAAATTATTTCCATCCAGCCACTACAAGAACGTCGCGACACAAGCATTCTTCTACAGACAGAGACGTTTCGATGTCAGGAAGAACAACCGATGAAGCAGAGAGTTGAGGCACTAACGAAGAATCGTCTAAAGCGCAGCAGTTTTATACACCAGTCCAAGAAACTGGCTCGAAAACACACCAGCCATCTCCCAGCCAAGACATTGCCTCCAACGCCATTTCCATCCAAGCCATGGTAGACTAGCGATGAATCCAAGGTTACCATCTGCAGTACAATCCCATACATGACATCCAGAGATAGACAACATGATGACGTCAAAAGTGCCCTCACACTAGTACACATCGACAAGAGTTATCCTGGAGAAGCATGGATACAAGTCTACACAGATGGTTCAGCCACAAAAGCAGTAGCAAACGGAGGAGCAGGCGTGTATGTCCGACACCCAGATGGACACACACAGTCAGTTGCTCTACCTACTGGAGTACACTGCAGCAACTATGGGGCAGAAGTACAGGCAATTGAAACAGCAGCATCTCTAGTACACAACACTGTAGAGTGTGCCCAGGTTGTCTTCCTGACTGATGCGCTCTCAGTTCTGGATGCCCTGTCTAACAACAAAGAACCCCACCTGATGGAAGCCCTTCGAACAGTCAGCGTATCTAAAAGAACTGTCCTCCAGTGGGTACCTGCACACATAGGCATTCCTGGCAATGAAGCCGCTGACCAGCTTGCCAAGCAAGGTTCTACCGAGAGGCAACCAGACAAAGATTTGACTTACAAGGAGAAATGCACCATAATCAAATCTGCATCAAAGCCAACAGTCGAGAAGGATGACTACCACCTTCTCACCAGACAGGAGCAAGTCACGATATTCCGGCTTAGAACAGGGCATAACCGCCTGAACTTCCATATGTGTCGGAAGCTTGGACTAGCTCCATCAACTGCCTGCAGCTGCAACGTAGGGGACCAGACTGCAGAACACATCCTCCAGGAGTGTCCCAATCTTCATGGGCTGAGGAAAACAACCTGGCCAACAGATACTTCTCTCCAGACGAAGTTACATGGCTGCCGGGAGGATCTGAGGAGGACGGCCCATTTCGTGTTTGCTGCCGGCTTGTCCATGTGATTCGCGAACGACAAGAAGAAGAAGATCGATTTGCATATGTAATTGCCCCTATTAAAACAACACCTTGTACAAAGTTGAGACGCCCCAGGGCGCGCTTGATTGGGAAAAGGTGACCAAGTTGCAGCACTTAAACAAACACACAAGGAGGTGAGAATCAGTGGATTTTATGGATTGAAATAACTAGAAAATGACCAATATTAAAACAAAAACTGACAATAGAATTATTTATTTTATTTTTTGGTATTCGAATACCGAAGTAGGATTCGAATATTCGGTCAGGTATTCGGATATTCGAATATTCGGTCCCATCCCTACAAGTTTGTAGGAATACATTTCTTATATAGCAAATGATGGATTTGATAGAATTAGTTTATATTCGTGAATTAGTTGTATCATTCTACCTTTCTTCTTTAAATGACATATTCATTGAAACTACTGCATGCATTCTTAGATAATCGGATTATGGTTTTACTTGAGTCTGAGTATATTTGCTAACGCTGGAATTAATACAATTTGAAAACCCTTTGTTTTCCTAACATCCCTGGACAACTATGTATTGGGAATAAGAAAAGGAGGATTCGTGTTATTTTTACTTTCTAATATAACTTATTTTACTAACTTAAAGTTAATGTTCAGAAACTATGTTATCCAATGCGCATTTATAGCCCAGTGGAAGTAATAAAGCGACATTACATTGCGACGATAAATAAACGTAAAAACACACAAAAGAGCAAACTACAAATTCCTCCGAATACATTCGAACACTAACAGTGAATCAATAAACAGTATTTTTGTGGTCTACACACTTTCCAAAGTGAAAGTAGGATTTCATATAACGGTCATCCATACTCCTGGATTGACGTTCGTTTGTCATTGGAGTCAATACTTAAAGATACAGATACTTTAGAGATAATTTAACTAAGATGTGTCTACAAATAAATATGCATAGGCACACATGTGAGATATAGCGGTAAATATGTATCATATGTGTTCAAGATACACGCGTTGTATTACGCATGGATGTCCGACCATATTGACATTATTTTGTTATGTCAACAAACCGCGTATACGACGTTTTGGTTATTAGTTGAGCTACTTAGTTTTTGAGGAAAATATGCTGGGGGAAAAATCCATTTAATAGGAAATTACAGTCTTTAAACAAGTATGGGGCATATTATGTCCTCCCTCATATTTCTAGAAAACTGAAATATGTGATTTTAAGCGACTATACAGGTTTTTTAATCAAATGAAATGTAAAATATCGCGCTATATTTATATTTGCTTTTTTATTCATATGAAGGCAAATCGGACGATTACAATTAATCTTGTATTATTATTATTATTATTATTATTATTATATACCAGTAGGTTACAGTTGTACAGTTTGTACTTACACATCTTGAAGATCGTTTTCTGCAAAAGACAAAGAAACACATTCATTTTAAACTGTAATATTGGTCAGTTATTGTTGTGGATAGAAGATAATACGTAATATTATTCGTTCAAGCAATGTATTATACGTATACTGTATAATATAGGTTTAATATATTTGGATGCTGTCTTACAATAGCGACTATTTTAGCAGATTTGACTAGGTAGCGTCCCTTGTTCATTTCGAGCGATCACATTGTAGGAGTTTTCTACCTTTGATCAGCGTGATTTATGGTTATTGTATCAGCGGATATCTGTGTATATTTGCCTAAGGCAATAAAAGGCAATGAAGCATGAATTATGAAATTCGCGTTGATTCGTTTTTGCTGGGTAGATAATACCGTATAATGCTTGCTTGTATAGAGGATGTTGTTGCAGACGTAAACACAATGGTATCATGTTTTGTCAGTGTATATAATTATGCCATTGTTCGCAAAAACAACAAAATAGATTATAAAACTGTACTACCATTTTTATTGTTATTATACATAGACGTGTATTAACAAACAATATTATAGATAAGAAAACATTTCTATGGTCCGGGTCATTGAAGTTTTGATCTTTATTTACCGCTCATCCATGTACATTACATAAATTAAAATACATACGTTTCACACACTGTAATTAAAAACAAATGCACTAGCCGATTAAGAAATATTTTAAAAGATCAATTATCAACCTCGATCAGATCGAGAGTGAACTAATTAGCAGCTGTTTTTTTGTGATACTTAACAAATAAAAACCTTAGTATGTATTGGTAACGGTTATAAGAGATTGTTCATAATGCGCAAGGTAATGCCTATTAGTACATTGTACCAGTCTTACTCAGTGAGATATAGCATATATAGTATAGGCTCAGTGAGATATAGCACATAGTATAGACTCAGTGAGATATAACGGTCCATAAGATGTCGTGTTAAATCACATGTGGCCCTCATTCTAACGAAAACGAAGCTGTAATTAACAAAGTCCGTTATGCATCATGTCACCTACCCAAGTAATAAAACAAATATATTTTATGACCATAATTAACGTACCCCAGTAGTTTCAACATTGACACAATACATTGATAATTATGTTTCCGGTGGAATTGGGGCCAGTTATGGCACTTTCAATGACTGGTTCTACAGGAAATGGGTCGACACGGGTAATTCAACACATCACTTTATAGATCTTGTTATCATTACACATCCACATGTATTAATATGTCACGGTTAATGATTTTATACCTGATCAACCCAATAATCAATATTGACATAACATGAATACAATATACAATACAATACAAATATTTTATTCAGCATTAAACATTTCATATTAATGTTTACAAACATATAATATATAATACAGTGTGAACACAAGTTTTTTCAGAAGAGCATGGGTTTTTAACAGTGCAGATTAACAATCACTATACAATAGGTAGATACAGTATTTAAGGTACTTAGATAATGCGTATTTTGTTGGCAAAGTATATAAACTTTGATAGGTTACAAATAGTTTTATTAGACGTAGCGGACATTAGAGCATCGAATTTATGCATTGTCGGCCAATGACAATAATAGCGTTTAAAGTATTTCTTTCTTATATCGCGATAATGTGGACATACAAGTAGAAAATGATATTCACTTTCAATTTTTGTCATAGTACAGGATTTACAAGTTCTCAGTTCACGAGCCACGTTGTTATATCTCCCTGTTTCAATAAAAAGGTTATGTGATGAAGTTCTAAATCATTTTTGTAGATATGTATCGATTATCCGTTGCTTAATAATGTCCAGAGGGATGTCATGGGTGAACTGTTCATTCCAGATATTGCTAAATCCGTGATCTGATAGTATTGTTTTTATTTCAAACGCCCAATTTTTTCGGTTATAAGTGTGACCTAAATCAACGTCCGTTTTTAATAATAGATAAAGTTGTTTTGCTAAATTTGAATCTTCTTGTTTTAATATCTTAATCCAATACTTAAGTAGTTTAATTTTTCGATAGATATGGAGCGGTAATCGACCTAATTCTCCGTATAGCGCAGTTAAATCTGTTGATTTTTTTTTACTCCGAGAACTCTGGGCAAGAATTTTGTATGGACAAGTTCGATGTCCGTGGCTTTATGTGTTCCCCATATTTCGGCACTAAAATTGAGGATCGAACCTACTAAAGAATCAAATAGCTTTATTTTTTGCGAAGTTGGTAAACACACACTTAGATCAATGCAAGATCAATGCAATCAACTAGATCAACTTAGATCAATGCAAGACCATGTAGCCCTCTAAAAATATTCTTATTGTAATTTTAATTCTTTATTAATTATGTTTAGATTGTTTAATCTTCTTAGAAAATAATTTAGTCGCCCAAATGCATTTATGCGGTGAACACAATGTTTCCAAATGAATGTATGGGTGAACACAATGTTTCAACACAATCTAGATAATTTATATGATTTACGGATGTTTCGTCAACCTACAATTTCGTCAAACTGATGTTATGTACTACCTGGACTGGATGTTTCGTCTGATATACAGTATATCACACATCTTAATAAAACATAATTATTTCAGAATAGTCAATAAGAGTATTTTAAATCATTTTATCACAAAACAACCAAAAATGGAGGAAATAAAAGTAACTATCTCTATCTATCTACCAATCCAATCATAATTGTATTTTTAATAATAGGCATAATTGCTTTGTTTGTGTTTTCGTCTATTAATTTATATAGTAGTTTGTTCTGTAAGGTGATAAAACACCTCCGCGACCACAATAGTAAACTACTATACAAATAAGGTTGACGAAACTACTACCATTTATATATCGTGTATGGATCATCAGGAACATAGATAAATAAATCAAAACGATCCTGGTATCAAATATCATATTTAAGGCATCATGTGCAATTTCATACTGATAATGATTTTGTCAGAAGTTATACTAAAGACAATTGAACGACGAATACGGCTATAACAGGAATGCTTTGTAACAATGAAGATGTTATTTAGAGTTTACTATGAAAGTTATTGGTCTGTCATGGTTACCAGTTTCAGCTTATTTTTCATATTCTCAGGATGCATATTTGCAAATTATCGTTGAAGATAACAACTTATTTTATTATACTTTGCATCATTAAAACGATCTTGAAAATATGAAGAATGTCATATGTGGTAATAGATTGTCAACGAACAACAAAATAAAACTATTTGAGCACAAAACAGGTACATATCGGTGTTTTCTAAATGTTACATAGTAGTATATAGGCGAAATATGACGTGATGGTCTATGTATATTTGCTTAATTATACTGTACAAGACATATACTTATTTTAAAATAAAAACAACGTCTTGAAAGTACAGAAAATTATCTATCTTCGTATATGTGGTAATAGATTTTCCTATGATGAAATAATGACTTTATTGCAATTTATATATCGAGTTACTATATAACTCTATGGAAAACACGCCAAAGATTGTCTATCGATATCTGCTTATCGGGTAATTTACAAGGGGGACAACTTTCTCGATTTTCCATGCACTTGGAGTGAAATAGTCACTAATGATAATTTATATGGGAATAACATGCCGATATCGTTAGCGTACCATTATACTGTAGCATTACCTCTATGTATATATACTGTTAGAAATTATACAACATTACCATGACCAGATCCACTCTTGACTGACTGCTGTGCATTGATGTCTCCTTGGCTGTAATTCGATAACAGTATTTATAACATAACAAAATAAACCAGATTGTAAAGTGTATATGAAACGTCCGACTCCTATAAAGAATGAATACATTTTACAAACATCAGAACATCTATTTAGATAACAACTAATGCATTCGTCATTGGCCTTTGTTAAGTGTCTGTCTTTATAATATGATTGTATATAAAGCAATTACACATGTTTAAGATAAAAGTTCAATCATAAAAACAACATGATCACTGCAGTTCCAGTGTGTATGACATGTGTATGTCTATAAATAGTACCGTCTAGGGACGAAAGAGACATAATGTGTGATGTTTAGGATTAGTAGTATTTCCAATTGATACGGCACTGATCTGAGGTATGATATAAACAGTTGGCAACATGATATGTACGGATTATTTCCTTACCTATGAAGAGTGCATATAATTATTGTTTTGAAGTTTGTTTTTCAAATAGTGGGCATGTCTTTGTGTGTCATATTATCGAATGCATATCAACTATTTGGTAATGATTTAAGCGTGGTATTAACTTTTGTTTTTACGAATTCCTTTTAATATTAGACATGTGTTCTTGAATCTATTATGTAGGTTATAACATGTTACTTGTGTCGGTTGTTGTCATTATTATCCATGATTTAAGTATAAAAATAACTATGTCCTAGTGCAATATTTAAGGATTCTGGTAAGCTATTTACTGAATCTAAATCCGTGTACGAAATTAAATGTCCATATCAAATCGCGGAAAACATGCGAAACGGTTGACATATGAACAATGATTCAAAGCACATCACTTTATTGGAAAAAATCATGGCATGGCATTTGCACAATTATAGTTCCTTCAAATGTTCTTTATATGTCTGTGTGTTTCATTAAATATAATAATAATACATCCCCAATGGTATGTACACCGTTGTATCTAACTGTTCCGGGTACCCACACTCCGGCCCCATTCTACAGGCGACCTCTCGCGAATATATATCAGACAATCCACAGGCAACCTCTCGCGAATATATATCAACATTTATTACATAACCCCATGTATGCGACTTGAGCAAGTGTCCGAACTAATATATTCATGTCTGAAAATACGTGTACATTACAAGCTCCAACACACGTACTAGTAATAAACTCCGTACACAATATTGTATCCTTTCTATACCCTGCAGTCAACCACACCTATACCCTGCTGCCAACTATTCCAAGGGATCTTAATCCTATCCAACCTAGACATCATATCCCGCACAATTTGTTATCGACGCTCGCCGTTAAAACAAGTCATGCTATCATGGCATAATACAATCCCGTTATTAATATACAATTGGAATTCCATGTAGCATGTATACAGCGCCTGCTCCATTATAGTATATCATAAATATAATATCTGCGAATATCTCTCTATAGAACCCATTCATGCAAAGCACCGTATGTTTTAAAATATCGATATTTGGCTCTTAAGAACATTGGCCAATATTCGGGGTGTTGGTGTGTGCAGTACAACTTAGTAAATTGCATTTTGGGATGATGTTAATGGGGGGAGTATATAATACCGTTTCCATACTGTCAATACATTGAGTTCATTACCAATCACCATACAGAACGAATACTCACTTCGCAACATTATAATATGAAGTTTCTTCTACTGTTGTGTTGCGACTTTTCCTGGAAAGATACACTTAATAGTTTGTTATTAAGCTCGAAGTTAAGTCAAATGTTTATATTGCTCGCCATTTAAGTTGTAAGGTATGTGCAGAAAAATTAGCACTTCAATTGTATGTTTATTAGTCTCCTAAGATCGCATAACCAGATTGGTTGTTATTGACGACGTTAGAGGTTAGGTCACGTCATCATGCGAGACGTGTTGATTACACAGTTCAAACAATTAAAGGAATAGTATGTTCGGTATTTGCAATGTGTACGAATCACATTTGAACGGGACAAACTACAATATCTTAATATATGAAAAGGAAAATATTCCGTTTCAAATGCGGATTAGAACTGCTCATGAATAACACTGATTGCGTTGTACGTATGCATAGAGCCTTAGAAAGGCTTTGGTCTCGACATAATCAAACACACCCATTGTTAGCTATACCTCAGTGGACATTAGCGGCGTTTCATTCCTTGTTAGGTTTGACATGATTAGTTTATGTTCTGAGAGCAATGTCCAATACCTTATTGCATGTTTCTGTTATGCCAAAAGTACAGTACAACATACATAGAGCGGTACATACCTGTTAGCTGATCTTGGAGAGTTTCGGTCTGAAAACAAGAGGCAATTCAATAATTATACGTCATGTGCTTAATGATTGGAACATTAAATAGTCGTAATTAGTTGTTGTATAAAGAGCATCGGTATTGTCTAATCCCTTAGGTGTCTAAATATGGCCATATGATAATCACAGGTTCTTATAATGCAATATTGCAAATGCTATGCATGAAATATCAGCAGGCCACGGTCCTACACATATCAACACAAGTGTTTCTATTAAATATTTCTTGACATAAAATTATGCTTTCGCAATATTATATCTAATTGTCAAAGGTAGTCTAAGACTTGTTGCACATTCAAAGGTCCTCGGTACATATTAATTGCATATACGTGTCGGATATAGTGTACGGTATTTATACGGGTGTACTAGAAGTATTGTGTATTGATTATTATGTGCATGCACCGAGAGGAAGACATGTACCGTTATTCAACAGCAGCACCAGTCGTGTATGCCCTATGCATATTCCTATGACCTGTATAATGAAACTGTGTACTTTAAATGTTTGCTATCAGTAAGGAAAGAATACGACACTGACAACGACGATACTTACGATGCCACAATATATATTGCAAGTGTGTGTTTGGAAGCCTTTGCGGCGTATGCACGGTTGTTGTATCAACAACAAAACTCCCCACGAGAAACACAACCACCCCATTACTAAACAAAAATCCCAACCACTCTTACTTGTCCTATGATACAACTGTTAGAAGCCTACTTACATTGAATCTAACTACACTTCTAACAACAACAAACATATCAGATGAATATATACATCCATATATTTTCCATAACATGCTAATAACTCTATTTCACCTAAACACACTAAGGGCGCTGCATACATTATATAAATAGTAGTGACTAGGCCGAAATTGACAACGTACAGCAAAGACACCAACCACTCGGATAAAGCTGGCAATTCCACCCATCCAACAAGCAGATGAGCATAGCTCATGCCCTATTGTGTATACCAATATCTAACTCTAACCTCGCGAACTGAGAATATGTGAGCGATTTGCCAGGATAATTACCATACACTGGTGTGTGTACAACATAATTACGTTGCGCTATACTTTTCACAGCACGATTCGGAACTTAGCACTAGGAATAATAGTTGTATTATGGTATTTCGTTATCATTTTACTGATTAATTCACTTGGGGGATGCACTGTATATCGGTGTGTTTCATTAAAGAAGATGAATTAACGTGTTAAGCCTTCAACGAAAGCTTCCATTATAATCATTATTTTAAATATTGTGCTATAATCCCACTGTGTATATTGTACATGTACTTTGAAATGCATTATGGTTTAACTTAGTAAGTGTGCTGTTGAAAAACGTGATTGTATGACTTTTACCTTGCATATACGGAGCTGGATTATGATGACTCAATATTGTAGCATGCCAACTCAATATGGGGAACGTCTGTGTAGAGCTACTTCAAAGCATGTCGATAGGTTTCGAACATGTTGTGTGGAATACAATACTATGCATTATTCTGATATTTCATGGCTTAGAGTGACCTTGATATTGCATTGATTAGCACAGTTTCAAGAGCATCTATAAATAGTATCCAACTTTTACTTCAAAACACACAATGCTATGATTATACTATGATATTTTTTTGATTATGTGTTCAGTTTCAGACCAGTAGGGGTCGGATAATAATCCCCTATTAGTTTTACATTTTTTCAATTCATCATTGAAACAGCTAGGTAGATTTGGTTATATATTAACACATGTTATTAATCTACGACGTTCAAATGCTTTAGAAGCTTTAGAAGCATATGAAGATAATTTCAAAACTGCATTTTCATTTAATGTAGAAATTTAACCATATAATATGTATCCCAATAATACTTCTGGGTGTAAAATATTCTTAAATCATTCAAAATGAGCATTCAATTAATTATAATAAAATGATGTGTGGCTTTTTCCATCTGCCTATTCAAGTTCTAATATATACGACGATAATTCGTAACTTAGATTAGGACATTTGAGTTTTACATTTGGTAACTCAAGATATGGAATAATATTAAAACTAGCACTCGATCTATTTATCTCGATGCAATATCCAGGCGGTCTTTCACTCAGAACAGAATATTGTCATTAATATTAAATCATAAAGCATTACAACTCCACACGATGATAATGGTGACTATTACCTACGTATAGTTCATAAATGTGCAATTAATATCCGCTAGCCGGCAATTTTTATGTGCAATTTGTGGATACTTATGTTAGACTTACCTGTTTCTATTTTAACACCTGACAATGTGTCATTTAATCCTACATAGTCTGATGTGCCTTTAATAGTCCAAGCACATATTCTCGCAACGTATCTCCCCGGTGGTAGAGCGTTTATGCTCGCCTGGTAAGAACTGACACCCGGCAATAGTTCAGTAATTGTCGTTCTGTTTATCCATTCTTCTTTACCAACAATAGATGTCTGAATTACGAACATCTGAGTATAGCCGCCATTAAATCCTCCAACCCACGAAAACGTGTGAGTATTATCTGTGTACAGGTATGTGAAGTGTGTTGGCTCCTCCGGCTGACCTGTTGTACAAAAATAAAATAAATGAAAATGTTGAAATTATTGATGGAATAAAGACATTGGAAAACCACAATATGGGTAAGCTAAATGTTAAACATGTCAATTGGTAGTAGCCAATATAACCGGTATATCTAAATCAGAAGTTCTAAGGATTTCCAAATAATTAATTTAAAATGAACTTGATACAGTCATCAGGAAACATTTCTACGATGAGATAGACAACACATTATGGTGTCTGTGTTTATCAAGGTGTGTCATATTTACATTTCCCTAGAGCAAGTGTTAATGGCACTGATTGTTTGCAATAACAACCAAACTAATTGTAGTGTGACTTTTACAAACAAATCCATTAATGTGAAAACATGTCTTTAGAAGAGATATCGTACTTTATCATCACAGCACAATATGTATGCATTTGAAATATTGCATCATTTCACAAAGTTACCCCACCTACTTATTCAGCAGTTTTAATAGCCCGACTCGAATGATTTTGCTATTTTGCGTAGGGAGGATGCCCACATGCTTCGTTCACGTTCTCATCTGAATCATCCGTTTACAATACTGGATAGGTCGTTGTTAATTGGACAAACTTGGACGGAGTATCCTTGAAAACGAATGGATCAGATCGTAATTCCGACGTATGCACAATGCAGAAATATGGCGTAATTGCGCACCATGTATTGCTTAAACCCGAAAGCAATTCGTTTGAGTCTCTATTACCGATTTATTGCAATGTACTTTCATTGTAAATTAACAAAGTACTTGCTTAAGTTTTTTTTCGGACTCGTGTTAGGGATTGTTTCCATAACGTTGGTCATAATCAAGTTTGTTGTAGATTTTCTACTAGATAATTTATGATAAATAAATACATAATATTTGTTCTTATGTTTGCAAGCATTGTGCAACATATATGTGTATGGACATTGATATGTACATACTAAAATACGACACTGTAACACCTATTCTTCTATGAAGTTATTTCCAGTCACAGTATGAATATCAATACATTTGTGTTTAGAACTATGTCATAATCGTGCTATTTCAACAACAATCAATTCAAGGCACCCGCAATGACAAACCTTGACACCCTTTCTGCAATTTCTATCCGCTAGTTCGCAAGCAACACAGATTCAACAAGAATCATGTTTGTAGGTCAATATCACGGTTATTTTAAAATTTATAAGTACGAAAACCTAGCATAACATTAAATTCGTGTATACGATACAATCAATATATATATTGATCACACAACATTGCTTGTATTCATGTTCATACAGCCATCAGATATTTTCCTATATGTACACACATGTAATAACAACTAGAAGGATTGTGATTGATTGAGAGAATAATCATTATAAAATCGAAAGTATGCATATTTATATTTGAATTAGTGCATAACGTTAATAGTAAGATAAACTACTATTTAAAACAAGTATAGTAGCACTTATAACGCTGCATACACACACACACATATATATAACGCCGCTTTATGTAGTGACGTAATGAAAATTTAGTGACGCCCTGCAAATATTTTTTTTTTAGGGATGCTTTTTATTTATTGTTCTAGTTCTGTTTCAAAAGTAAATATACATTGTTCAATTCATGGATGCGAAAGTAAATATACATTGTTCAATTCATGGATGCGAAAGTAAATATACATTGTTCAATTCATGGATGCGAAAGTAAATATACATTGTTCAATACATGGATGCGAAAGTAAATATACATTGTTCAATTCATGGATGCGAAAGTAAATATACATTGTTCAATACATGGATGCGAAAGTAAATATACATTGTTCAATTCATGGATGCGAAAGTAAATATACATTGTTCAATTCATGGATGCGAAAGTAAATATACATTGTTCAATACATGGATGCGAAAGTAAATATACATTGTTCAATTCATGGATGCGAAAGTAAATATACATTGTTCAATTCATGGATGCGAAAGTAAATATACATTGTTCAATTCATGGATGCGAAAGTAAATATACATTGTTCAATTCATGGATGCGAAAGTAAATATACATTGTTCAATTCATGGATGCGAAAGTAAATATACATTGTTCAATTCATGGATGCGAAAGTAAATATACATTGTTCAATCATGGATGCGAAAGTAAATATACATTGTTCAATTCATGGATGCGAAAGTAAATATACATTGTTCAATACATGGATGCGAAAGTAAATATACATTGTTCAATTCATGGATGTGAAAGTAAATATACATTGTTCAATTCATGGATGCGAAAGTAAATATACATTGTTCAATTCATGGATGCGAAAGTAAATATACATTGTTCAATTCATGGATGCGAAAGTAAATATACATTGTTCAATTCATGGATGCGAAAGTAAATACACATTGTTCAATTCATGGATGCGAAAGTAAATATACATTGTTCAATTCATGGATGCGAAAGTAAATATACATTGTTCAATTCATGGATGCGAAAGTAAATATACATTGTTCAATTCATGGATGCGAAAGACAATATGCATAATTAAGGAGGTCTTCATGCCTGACTTGCAGTTGCTTTCTTCGACGTTACAATATTGAGAAGGAAGTGATAAATCTATATATCTATAAACGCATACACATACACAAGTTAGTCATAGAAATGGTTCTTCATGTCTTCTTGTCGGTCACCACTAAACGAAAAGACGATCCGATTCAGGTCATCAAGAAAGTGTTTTGCTAAATGCAACACAATAAAGATAATTTTCACGAACTTACTTTTGCATCTAATTTTGTAGTGTACATACAGGAAAACACATGCATACATAAGCCAGCTCTCAGTCCTGCACATTTTAGCTGACACTTGGCGCCAAAGTAAAGTAGCAACGTTATTTATTAAAACGAGCGCGTTATGGTAAAGTGATACAATGGATCTTACACCCGTACTGAGTTCATACAATATTTTATGAAACTCGTTTTGGATATTTGCTATTAAGCTCGCAAAAATAATTTGCTTAATAGCAAAAGTCCAAAACTCGTATCATAAAAATGGTATGAAATAACCACACATGTAAGATCCTACGCTATCTAGAATCATATAAATAAAATTAAATATTACACCAATCTTCAGTAAGTGTCCATTGCCAGCATACACCGTTTCAACTTAACTACACTTACCTGATTCCTTTTTATTAATGGAGACTGTGTCCTGTAGTCTAACATATTCTGACGTGCCTTTAATAGTCCAAGCAAATATTCGAGCACTGTATAGCCCCGGTGGTAGAGAGTTTATGCTCGCCTGGTAAGAAGTGACACCAGGTAATATCTGAGTAATTGTCGTCCTGTTTATCCAGTCTTCTGTACCAACAATAGATGTCTGAATTACGAACGTCTGCGTATACCCGCCATTGAATCCACCGATCCATGAGAACGTGTGGGTATTGTCCTTGTAAATGTGTGTGAAGTGTGCTGGTTCTTCTGGCATGCCTGTTGTACGGAAATAAAATATGTATCGGTATCGCGACAAATACTAGTGCATAATACACAATGCCTGATATGATTGTTCTTGTATGACAATTTAGACAACTTATTGCTACTGCATACATAATTCGAGTTACCTCACCCACTTATTTTCATTGATATCATTGATATTTTATTGGGCATTTACGCATGCATTGCTAGACATATACATGCATTATGTTGTTCTATATACTTATGTAGATATGCATGTTGCTTGATGTACGTTAGTTTACAGAAATGTACATTATCTGTGCCACTGTAGTCAATATGTAGACACTTGTGTTCACTTCCGCATTCAGTCTGCTAGTTTTGCTACCATGCGCGTGATACCGATATGACGTCACCATATGGCCATATGATATCACCAGTTAGTATGCAAGTGAAAACAACAGCGCTAATATCCGGGGTGTTGCTTTGAATTCCGAGTGATACGGTCACGGAGAGGAAGCTTAGTGATTTAATCACAGAGTTCTATAAGCTTAACATACCCAACACATTGTTAAGTTTTACCATCTCCAGTGTTCGGAGAGTGTGTTTACATTTCTAAATCTACCAAAGACTTAAACTTATTTAGAGGAGTAGCTGGACACCCGGGAGAGACGGCCATCTATCCATCTAAAGTTTGGTATTTGGTTGACCAGACAATGTGAGGAAGCTTATTGATTTAAGCCCAGTGTTATATAAACATAAGTTACACAAGCCGGGGTTAAGTTTTATCATATCAAGTGTTCGGCGCATGTATCTACATTTATACTTCCTCCAACATCACATATGTCTCGAAGTTCATTTATGTAAAATTCAAAGTTAAGGTCTACCTCCAATTAGTTGTTTCTAGAATGACCCGTCATTCCAAACATCCACAACCATTGTAAAGGAACACAAACAATTGAATAGGAATGAATATGTCTGTCTCCAATATGGAGACAGACGGTTTATTTTGAAACAAGATAAACTGATAAGCAAAAGGTGTAAATGAATGCACCGTAACAATGTTCTACATTTCTAAATCTACCAACGACTAAATGTGAAATATAATTATTAAAGTGTTTCTAACCAAGGAATAAACGTGACTTTAATAAAGACTAAAATTACCTATACTTATTTGTGATTATCCGAATACTAACGGTGACAAAGATTCATTTAGGGTTACGCTCGTATGTGTTAAAAATAATAAGTGAAAGTTTAGTGTTGCTCAAGTACGAGTGGATACTGTTCGCGGTGCACATGTGACTATATATGTGTTTATGATTGCTGCAGCCATTCCTCAGTAATTGTATTGTGCTATGCTGCTACGCTCAAGGTTTTTGTTAACGGTTATTACAAATAAACATCAAACACATATTGATTTCCTCCGTAGTCCTTTGTAAGGAATATGTGTTAGACGAAAGCCGGCCTAGGCGAACCCGTGTAGCAATCGCACATAGACAATATACCAATCATCTGTGGGCGGCTACAAATAAATCATAGAGGAACTTTGGAAGCTCACAATATGGGTAAGCTAAATATTGAACATGTGAATTGGTATTGGCCACTGCAGTCGTTATGTTTGAATTTATTAGGTTATTATGCGTTTTAATTTCAGTCGTTTTAGTTGGAAGATCGATGAGGACATATTGCTTTGTTTTAATCATTATCATATTCTCATCTCTGTACAATACATAACAATGTCCTGTACATAACAACTTATCATACCAAAGTATAAGAGACACATATATTTACATGTTTCACAGTTAATCCAACTAGCACGTGTTACTGACACATTATTATATTTACAAGAGCAGTTTTGTAATATCCGATTAGCAGTGATATTGCAGCTTTATCCCAAACATACTGCGATACGTGATTATATAATGTTGTTGATCTCTTATAACTCCATGTTGGAGTGGCAGTGTACTTGTATGCTGTAACCTATACATGTATTGTTATTGGATATAGTGTTGGTACAATGATGAGATGACAATAAAGATTCCAACTACTAGTAGTAATGCCGAGGAATAGTGCCTAATTGAACATTAAGTATTACAACTACTAGTAGTAATGCCGAGGAATAGTGCCTAATTGAACATTAAGTATTTCAACTACTAGTAGTAATGCCGAGGAATAATGGCTAATTGAACATTAAGTATTACAACTAAACATACAGTAACTTAATAAACGCAAAAGGTTTGAAATACTTAAATGGAAATACACAACTAATACACACTTACCAAATGTTTATAAGGTTAGTTATCAGGTTGAGTTAATTAGCATATATTTCTCAGAATGGGTAAAAGATACGCAATTATCACTTCTTACATGAGGTACAGTAGTGATAAGAATTATAAGCTGGTCCTATTCAGACTTGCTATCAAATCATCATACAATGACTTTCCAATAATACATAACTTTCATCTTGTAATAAATAACAGAATGGGCAAATGCGTTACTCTAGTCAGTTCTAAGCTTATTGTGCCCACATCCAGAAACACCTGTTAAATTGTTAATATAGGTGGGCTAGTCAGTAGCGTATTTCTCCAGTACAGCACTATATGTTTACCTTTAGCATCTAGTATCACTTTTGTGACTGTTGTACTAAGTTGATTAGAAAGTGTCAGTGTGTACACTCCAAAATGCTCTGCCTTCAAATCTGATATAATCATGTTAGCTTGACTTCCATCTAAAGTGACATCTGTGCCGTGGAAATTATCTGTTACTTCAGTTCCATGGTGGGAAACATTGTACTTGCTGCCATTTGTTATAGCCAATCCATCATATCGTTTAAATGTAATAGTCAGTATGTCAGGATCACTGTAGAATTCGATCAGAATATTGACTGTTCCACCAATTACACCGGTAAATCGTAAAGCCTGTGTAATTATCTTTGGAGACACTTAGCATCACACAATACACTGATGAATGTCCTACATATATGTGCAGCTTAGAATCATACAATACACTGATGAATGTCCTACATATATGTGCAGCTTAGCATCATAGACTACACTGATGAATGTCCTACATATATATGCAGCTTAGCATCATAGACTACACTGATGAATGTCCTACATATATATGCAGCTTAGCATCATACACTACACTGATGAATGTCCTACATATATGTGCAGCCTAGCATCACACAATACACTGATGAATGTCCTACATATATGTGCAGCTTAGCATCATACATTACCCTGATGAATGTCATACATATATGTGCAGCTTAGTATCATTCAATACACTGATGAATGTCCTACATATATGTGCAGCTTAGCATCACACAGTACACTGATGAATGACCTACATATATGTGCAGCTTAGCATCATACATTACACTGATGAATGTTCTACATATATGTGCAGCTTAGCATCACACAATACACTGATGAATGTCCTGCATATATGTGCAATTTAGCATCACACATTACACTGATGAATATCCTACATATATATGCCGCTTAGCATCACACAATACACTGATGAATATCTTATACATATTTTCTGTATTTCTAATTCCCCTGATGCATCAAAAAGTACAACAATGAATTGAAGTGGTTTAGCCACAAGCATTGTGCACGAGCTATATAGCAACACAAGTGTGATAGCGTTGTGCCATCGCGTTCGCTTCAGGTGTGAAATGCCCGGAGTTCGAGCCCAACTGGAGCCGTCACGATTGTGCTGGTATGCACTGCGTTTAAATGTCACATGCATCTTCTCAAATCCCTCGTGGCGATGGATTACATCAGGAAAGCACTTTTTTCGATATCTAGCTAAAATAAGTTTTTATAAACTAACACATCGTGCATGAAAGCAAGACATTCTGCTTCGTAATGCATTTTGGCAGGAACAGTTACATGAATATATGTGAAGCAATTTAGCCACACGCACAACACGTTAGGAGCAAAGTATTAATAGCAACATGTCGGCGATTCTTGGATCAGAGAAAATAAACTTCACCGAAATGTAAATATTTCATGGCCGAATTACGTAACATGACATACTGTATTCATATTAATAAGCACATAATAATAATATTATGATAACTCTTATTGCGGAGATTCACAACAATAAACGTCCAATACGCATCCTTGAACTGTAGCATTAGGTGGTATTTGCATTGTTCTCAAGGAGTGGAAAACGCAACTTTGTATTTTGTCTTTTCAATAGTGCATGGCAGAATGAATACGATACCCTTGCCTTAGAATACACCCTTCGAAACCATCATAATTACATTCTTGAACTATTCCTAAATGCTGTATAGTTTCAGTATTACTATATCTGGTGACTATTCTCATTGCATTCCAACAAAGTGACACATCTTGAAATACAGGTACGTATCTTTAGGCTTATCAATGCTATCACCATATATGTGACAGAGCTATACTCTATCTTATATTTGTCTTCAATAATTGATTAACAAAGCTTACCAGTCTACCAGTCTACCAGTATAGCTTATTAAGGATATATAATTATGCAAGATTATCAAGTTAATTAATGTGTTGAAAGTCAACTTACCTTTAACTTTAACGAAAACTGAATCAATAGAGTCCACCAAAACTCCCCATGTGTTTGTGATCCCATTGTTAACACGACATGTATATGTTCCCGAGTCCTGCAGCTGTAGAGATGGTATACGTAGGGAACTGTACATTGGAGTACCACTTACAGCAGAGTGTGTATTATGTATTACAGAATTACCCCACGTCTGGGATAAAATAGTGTAGTTGTACACAGATGGAACGCCTTTGGCGTCACATGTCAATATCAGCTCTTTGCCTTCAGACATATCAGTAGTTGAAAGTACCACGCTAACAGCAGGTGGATCTGTTGGTAAAACAACTATTATGTCACATTAAACGAAATTAAATACAAGAACAATTAGATTGTCATGTGTGCATGAATGCTGATTACATGGTTGTCAAGGCAACATCTATACACGCCTGCCATGGTACTATTATAAGGGAAACGTTGCCATTAAATTCCATATACATGAATATTAAAACAATTCAGTCAAACATATACGTGAGCACTATATTGTATACATATTCTTTCACTTTTAACCGTCTGAAGGACAGGATTACAATAAAACAGGGCCAGCTATTATAACAAAACAGCTTTTCCGCTTAATTTCGTGTTTTGGACATATATCGAACAATACACAAACACATTACTCCTCATATAAGTTTTTACAGTTTTTACAGGCTGCCTAATTAAGACTCTATAAAGTCACAAAGTAAGGGATATAATTTATATATAAGACTATCTTATACAGTGTATTGTATTATGTCCTAACCGATGCGGCGGGCACGGCTTTCAGCCCACAACCCACATAGTTAACTCCCTTGGTGTATGGACGCTATTTGTTACCTTCAAAATGCAACGATATAGCAGCGATTTAAACATTTAATTATAAGTAAATACATGGGCTTTACAGAGTTATATTGTATTAGTCCAGTTAATGTCATGCCTGCCTTATATGTATCTCCTGTCACTCGATTCTGCAATGTTAAATCCAGTTCATTCATGGTAGTGTAATTTTCTCTAGTTATTACTTTCAGGCCTTGATGATTATGTCAATAAAGATAGAACAAATAGACCAAGTTCTTATTTAGAATTGACGATAAATAATTAATTATTGATGATACACAACAGTGCATATTAAGTATATACAAAGAATGTCAGAACGATCGAGAAGTCGAAAGTAGAGCTTATCGTATTCAATGTCGGATTGTTACGAGCTCAAATACAAACTTTCATCAAACTGGTATATGCGGTTCAGAATATGAACACCATGACATTCAGAGCGGAATTGTGTTATCTATTGTGCCTCTACTAGTTGTCCCGATGTTCCTCAGAAATCTAAAAGATGTTCCAGTATCTGTGATTTCCATAGGAATTTAACTATTAGTTACTAACTAATAGTTGCCTCCATTCTCCATTCAAATCACATCAGCATGGATACTGTGGTTGAATTGGTGAGAGGCGAACATGAATATGTAACAATTTTTGTAACTAAGTGCCGAGTAAGTTTGCTTAAATATGCACACTAATGTGTGATGTGGTCGAACTAAACGTTGTGACATTGGCATTATTAACCTACACGCCTATAGAAATACTTGGATTAACTTCAACAAGTTATTTACACATCCATAATATTAAACAGCAACCATGTAGACGGAAAATTCGCGATTACTGTGCGTTGGTAAACCATATATTTTAAAATAAAAGACAATGGATTGAAGCATAAACTTTATTTATTTTACAACGATTGCAAATACGAGCTGTAACAACCGATATCAATCACTCTCATTGGCGCGGATGACTTCATATGTGTGGTAATTCGTGTGGGAGGAAGCGAACAATGCCAATAAAGTGCTGCACTAAATGAACAACTGATTGGATTACTGTTTTCAATATGTTAAGCTTGTTTAATTCACTCCGGATGATTCAACACATGCAATGTTCTCCCCATATCTTACTTAGCACATATACTTACACCAGACGGTAACTGCTTGCTCCACTTGTGGTGGATTATTCTGCCCACTGATGTATGTCTCACAGTACATGATTTTACCGTTGTCACTGTTACTTGGGGTAAAGGTCACTACACTGCGCACTGCCATAAGTCCACCTGTTCCAGCTATATTTGTATTCTGGACTGTATTCAGAGTCGTGGTTCCAATCTTCCACGTTAACATGACAACAGGGCGGGTCTGAGTGGACAGACATCCCAATGTGACAATATCTCCAGACATCAATATCAGGTTGCCACTTGTTGTATTTGTTAACGTTGGAACTCCGGCTGGCACTGGGGAATATATATGTATATAAACAATTAAAACGGTCAGTGTGTACAGTGAATAACAAGTAATTCCAACTACAGGTTCTAAATACGTTCTTGTGTTATAAATACTAAAATTTATATATTATATATTCCGTTAATCCACAGCCACAATACATCATCATTACCGTGTGAGTGTGTGTGTATGCGTGCGTGCGTGCGTGCGTATGTATGTGCGTGGGTGTGTGTTTCCGTTATTCACTTCCACCATGAGGTCAGATATATAACATGTACATGTCTATAACTTACCTCTGACATACAATCTTGGTTTGTTGGAAGACACTGCATTATTTTCTGCTTGAAGATTAAATGCTTTACAGTATATTTGTTTATTATGGTCATCGTTTGTCGGTACAAATGTAAATGTAGTTGATCTCTTTTTCTCCACTTCACCGATAAACCAGACAATAGTTGCTGCGGGTCTACTTGTACTGGTTGTACATGTCAACGTTTCAGATGGACTGTCTGTTACTTGTATTGTATCAGTTGTTACTGTTGTCGTACTTCTCTTCAGTGTTACACTCGTTACTTGCACTGTAAATATTAAATACATACATATATATATATAGCGAGCAGTAAGCGTAAGTTATATATCTCGTGGGGATTGCTTTGAGAAGAAATATTAAATACATACATATATATATATATATAGCGAACCAAAAACGTAAATTATATGTCTGGTGGGTATTGCTTTGGGAAGAAATATTAAATACATACATATATATAGCGAGCAGTAAGCGTAAGTTATATATCTCGTGGGGATTGCTTTGGGAAGAAATATTAAATACATACATATATATAGCGAGCAGTAAGTTATATATCTCGTGGGGATTGCTTTGGGAAGAAATATTAAATACATATATATATAAGAAGTAAGTTATATATCTCGTGGGATTGCTTTGGGAAGAAATATAAAACATATATAATATTATATATATACGAGCAGTAAGCGTAAGTTATATATCTCATGGGGATTGCTTTGGGAAGAATATTAAATACATACATATATATAGAGGAGCGTAAGTTATATTCTCGTGGGATTGTTTGGGAAGAATATTAATACATATATATATAGCGAGCAGTAAGCGTAAGTTATATATCTCGTGGGGATTGCTTTGGGAAGAAATATTAAATACATACATATATATAGCGAGCAGTAAGCGTAAGTTATATATCTCGTGGGGATTGCTTTGGGAAGACATATTAAATACATACATATATTTAGCGAGCAGTAAGCATAAGTTATATATCTCGTGGGGATTGCTTTGGGCAGAAATATTAAATACATACATATATATATATAGCGAGCAGTAAGCGTAAGTTATATATCTCGTGGGGATTGCTTTGGGAAGAAATATTAAATACATATATATATATAGCGAGCCATAAGCGTAAATTATATGTCTCATGGGTATTGCTTTGGGAAGAAATATTAAATACATACATATATATAGCGAACAGTATGCGTAAGTTATATATTTCGTGGGGATTGCTTTGGGAAGAAATATTAAATACATACATATATATAGCGAGCAGTAAATGTAAGTTATATATCAAGTGGGGGTTTATTTGGGCAGAAATATTAAATACATACATATATATAGCGAGCAGTAAGCGTAAGTTATATATCTCGTGTTGATTGCTTTGGGCAGAAATATTGAATACATACATATATATAGCGAGCAGTAAACGTAAGTTATATATCTAGTGGGGGTTGATTTGGGCAGAAATATTAAATACATACATATATATAGCGAGCAGTATGGGTAAGTTATATTTCTAGTGGGGGTTGATTTGGGCAGAAATATTAAATACATACATATATATAGCGAGTAGTATGGGTAAGTTATATATCTCGTGGGGATTGCTTTGGGAAGAAATATAAAATATATACGTATATATATCGATCAGTAATCGTAAGTTATATAGCTCGTGGGGATTGCTTTGGGAAGAAATATTAAAGACATTCATATATATAGCGAGCAGTAATCGTAAGTTATATAGCTTGTGGGGATTGCTTTGGGAAGAAATATTAAATATATACATATATATATAGCGAGCAGTAATCGTAAGTTATATATCTCGTGGGGATTGCTTTGGGCAGAAATATTAAATATATACATATATATAGCGAGAAGTAAGCGTAAGTTATATATCTTGTGGGGATTGCTTTGGGAAGAAATATTAAATATATACATATATATATAGCGAGCAGTAATCGTAAGTTATATATCTCGTGGGGATTGCTTTGGGAAGAAATATTAAATACATAATTAATAAAATAATAAATAAATAAATCGGCGGGAGGGGTATCTATATCTACTAGTATAATAGAACACATGCCGACATATGTCCATCATACAAGTTGACTGTATGTCTAACAATACATATTAGAACACGTGCCAACATATATCCACCATACAAGTTGACTGTATGTCTAGCAATATAATTTATACTAGAACACATGTCAACATATGTCCATCATACAAGTTGACTGTATGTCTAACAATATATACTAGAGCACATGTCAACATATGTCCATCATACAAGTTGACTGTATGTCTAACAATATATATTAGAACACATGCCAACATATGCCCATCATACAGGTTGACTGTATGTCTTACAATATATACTAGAGTACATGCCGACATATGTCCATCATACAAGTTGACTGTATGTCTAACAATATATATTAGAACACATGCCAATATATGTCCACCATACAAGTTCACTTTATTTCTAACAATATATACTAGAGCACATGCCAACATATGTCCATCATACAAGTTGACTGTATGTCTAACAATATTTATTATAAGTTATAACACATGCACAACATATGTCCATCCTACAAGTTGACTGTATGTCTAACAATAGATACGAGAACACATGCCAACATATGTCCATCATACAAGTTGAATGTATGTCTTAAAACGTATACTAGAACACATGCCAACATATATCAATCATACAACTTGACTGTATGTCTTACAATATAAACTAGAGTACATGCTGACATATGTCCACCATGCAAGTTGACTCTATGTCTAACAATATATACTAGAACACATGCCAACATATGCCCATCATACAAGTTGACTGTATGACTTACAATGTATACTAGAACACATGCCAACATATGTCCATCATACGAGTTGACTATATGTCTTAAAGTTGACTGTTTGTCTAACAATATATAATAGAACACATGCCAACATATGCCCATCATACAAGTTGACTGTATGTCTTACAATATATACTAGAGTACATGCCGACATATGTCCATCATACAAGTTGACTCTATGTCTAACAATATAATATATATTAGAACACGTTCCAACATATGCCCATCATACAAGTTGATTGTATGTCTTACAATATATACTAGAGCACATGCCAACATATGTCCATCATACAAGTTGACTGTATATCTATCAATATATACTAGAACATATGCCAACATATGTCCATCCTGCAAGTTGACTGTATGTCTAACAATAGATACGAGAACACATGCCAACATTTGTCCATCATACAAGTTGACTCTATGTCTTACAACGTATATTAGAACACATGCCAACATATATCCATCATACAAGTTGACTGTATGTCTTACAATATATACTAGAGTACATGCCGACATATTTCCACCATGCAAGTTGACTGTATGTCTAACAATGTATACTAGAACACATGCCAACATATGTCCATCATACGAGTTGACTGTATGTCTTACACTATATAATAGAACACATGCCAACATATGTCCATCATACAAGTTGACTTTATGTCTAACAATATATACTAGAGCACATGCCAATATGTGTCCATCATACAAGTAGACGGTATGTCTAACACTATATACTAGAACACATGTCAACATATGTCCATCTTACAAGTTGACTGTATGTCTAACAATATATACTAGAACACGTCTCAACATATGCCCATCATACAGGTTGACTGTATGTCTTACAATATATACTTGAGAATATGCCAGCATATGTTCATCGTACAAGTTGACTGTCTGTCTAACAATATATGTTATAACAAATACCAACATATGGCCATCATACACGTTGACTGTTTGTCTTACAATATATACTAGAGCACGTGCCAACATATGTCCATCATACAAGTTGACTGTATGTCTAACAATATATACTAGAATACATGCCAACATATGTCCACCATACAAGTTGACTGTATGACTTACACTATATAACAGAACACATGCCAACATATGTCCATCATACAAGTTGACTGTATGTCTAACAATATATACTAGAACACATGCCAACATATGTCCATCATACAAGTTGACTGTATGTCTAACAATATATACTAGAACACATGCCAACATATGTCCATCATACAAGTTGACTGTATGTCTAACAATATATACGAGAACACATGCCAACATTTATCCATCATACAAGTTGACTGTATGTCTTACAACGTAAATTAGAACACATGCCAACATATGTCCATAATACAAGTTGACTGTATGTCTTACAATATATACTAGAGTACATGCCAACATATGTCCGTCATACAAGTTGACTGTATGCTAACAATATATACTAGAACACGTGCCAACATATGTCCATCATACAAGTTGACGGTATGTCTTACAACGTATACTAGAATACATGCCAACATATGTCCACCAAACACGTGGACTGTATGTCTTACAATATATACTAGAACACATGCAAACATATGTCCATCATACAAGTTGCCTGTATGTCTTACAATATATACAAGAACACATGTCAACATATGTTCATCATACAAGTTGACTGTTGGTTTATCCATATATACAAGAACACATGCCAACATATATCCATAATACAAGTTGATTTTATGTCTTACTATGTATACTAGAACACATGCCAACATATGTCCACCATACAAGTTGACTGTATGTCTAACCATATATACTAGAACACATGCCAACATATTTCCACCATACAAGTTGACTGTATGTCTTACAATATATACAAGAACACATGCCAACATATATCCATAATACAAGTTGATTTTATGTCTTACTATGTATACTAGAGCACATGCCATCATATGTCCATCATACAAGTTGACTGTATGACTAACCATATATACTAGAACACATACCAACATATATCCATCAAACAAGTTGATTGTATGTCTTACTATGTATACTAGAACACATGCCATCATATATCCATCATACAAGTTGACTGCATGTCTTTCTATGTATACTAGAACACATGCCAATATATGTCCATCATACAAGTTGACTATATGTCTAACAATAAATACTAGAACACATGCCAACATATGTCCATCATACAAGTTGACTGTATGTCTTACTATGTATATTAGAACACATGCCAATATATGTCCACCATACAAGTTGACTTTATGTCTAACAATACATACTAGAGCACATGCCAACATATGTCCATCATACAAGTTGACTGTATGTCTAACAATATATACTAGAACACATGCCAACATATGTCCATCATACAAGTTGACTGTATGTCTAACAATATATACTAGATCACATGCCAACATATGTCCATCAAACAAGTTGACTGTATGTCTAACAATATATACTAGAACACATGCCAACATATGTCCATCATACAAGTTGACTGTTTGTCTTACAATATATACTAGAGCACATGCCAACATATGTCCATCATACAAGTTGACTGTATGTCTTACAATATATACTAGAGTACATGCCAACATATGTCCATCATACAAGTTGACTGTATGTCTAACAATATATACTAGAACACATGCCAACAAATGTCCATCCTACAAGTTGACTGTATGTCTAACAATAGATACGCGAACACATGCCAACATATGTCCATCATACAAGTTGACTGTATGTCTTACAACGTATATTAGAACACATGCCAACATATATGTCCATCATACAAGTTGACTGTATGTCTAACAATATATACTAGAACACATGCCAACATATGTCCATCATACAAGTTGACTGTATGTCTAACAATATATACTAGAACACATGCCAACATATGTCCATCATACAAGTTGACTGTATGTCTAACAATATATACTAGAGCACATGCCAACATATGTCCATCATACAAGTTGACTGTATGCTAACAATATATACTAGAACACATGCCAACATATGTCCATCATACAAGTTGACTGTATGTCTTACAATATATACTAGAATACATGCCAACATATGTCCATCAAACAAGTGGACTGTATGTCTTACAATATATACTAGAACACATGCCAACATATGTCCATCATACAAGTTGGCTGTATGTCTTACAATATATACAGACCTGCACATATGCATCATACAAGTTGCTGTTGCTATTTATAGAACACATGCCAACATATGTCCATCATACAAGTTGACTGTATGTCTAACAATATATACTAGAACACATGCCAACATATGTCCATCATACAAGTTGACTGTATGTCTTACAATATATACTAGAACACATGCCAACATATGTCCATCATACAAGTTGACTGTATGTCTTACAATATATACTAGAACACATGCCAACATATGTCCATCATACAAGTTGACTGTATGTCTAACAATATATACTAGAACACATGCCAACATATGTCCATCAAACAAGTTGACTGTATGTCTTACAATATATACTAGAACACATGCCAACATATGTCCATCATACAAGTTGACTGTATGTCTTCATTATATAGAACACATGCAAATATGTCCATCATACAATTGCTTATGTCTAACAATATATACTAGAACACATGCCAACATATGTCCATCATACAAGTTGACTGTATGTCTTACAATATATATTAGAACACATGCCATATGTCCATCATACAAGTTGACTTATGTCTAACAATAGATACTAGAGCACATGCCAACATATGTCCATCATACAAGTTGACTGTATGTCTTACAATATATACTAGAACACATGCCAACATATGTACATCATACAAGTTGACTGTATGTCTTACAATATATACTAGAACACATGCCAACATATTTCCATCATACAAGTTGACTGTATGTCTTACAATATATACTAGAACACATGCCAACATATGTACATCATACAAGTTGACTGTATGTCTTACAATGTATACTAGAACACATGACAACATATGTCCATCATACAAGTTGACTGTATGTCTTACAATGTATACTAGAACACATGACAACATATGTCCATCATACAAGTTGACTGTATGTCTTACAATATATACTAGAACACATGGCAACATATGTCCATCATACAAGTTGACAGTATGTCGTACAATATATACTAGAACACATGACAACATATGTCCATCATACAAGTTGACGGTATGTCTACAATATATACTAGAGCACATGTCAACATATGTCCATCATACAAGTTGACAGTATGTCGTACAATCTATACTAGAGCACATGCCAACATATGTCCATCATACAAGTTGACTGTATGTCTTACAATGTATACTAGAGCACATGCCAACATATGTCCATCATACAAGTTGCCTGTATGTCTTACAATGTATACTAGAGCACATGCCAACATATGTCTATCATACAAGTTGCCTGTATGTCTTACAATGTATACTAGAGCACATGCCAACATATGTCCATCATACAAGTTGCCTGTATGTCTTACAATGTATACTAGAGCACATGCCAACATATGTCCATCATACAATTTGCCTGTATGTCTTACAATGTATACTAGAGCACATGCCAACATATGTACATCATACAAGTTGACTGTATGTCTAACAATCTAACAATATATACTAGAGCACATGCCAACATATGTACATCATGCAAGTTGACTGTATGTGTAACAATGTATACTAGAACACATGTCAATATGCTTCCATCACGTAATCATTGTCATACTATTGAACTTAAGAATGTATCTTTGAAAATGGAATTTAGCTAAACAATACATCCAATACAGCTAGCATAATAACAAATTTGTTGATCTGATACGCTTGGAGATATATCATATATGTATTAAATAAAATTATATTCGTACATCTAACATGTTCCATTTGTTTGCATGAATGCAATCAGACTGGAAGCTATCAATCTTAGGGTATATATGCTACAATACAGCATATATGCTTACCTCTAACATATAGCACTTGTTTGTTTCAGTAAACAGCCTGACTCTCGTACTGGAAGTTATAAGCCGTACAGTAGATATGCTACAATACATCATATATGCTTACCTCTAACATATAACACTGGTTTGTAGGAGTAAACAGCCTGACTCTCGAACCGGAAGTTATAAGCTTTACAGTAGATATGCTACAATACATACTGTATGCTTACCGTTAACATATAACACTGGTTTGTAAGAGTACACAGCCTGACTCTCGGACTGGAAGTTATAAGCCGTACAGTAGGTATGTTGCAATACATAATGTATGCTTACCGTTAACATATAACACTGGTTTGTAAGAGTACACAGCCTGACTCTCGGACTGGAAGTTATAAGCCGTACAGTAGATCTGTTTGTTGTGGTCGGTGTTTGTCGGTGTAAATACATAGTTTGTGTTCGTATTGGACCTCTGTTTCTCTACTTCACCAATGTACCACACAACTGTAGAATCAGGTCTACTAAGGCTTGGAGAACATGTTAATGTTTTACTCAGACTGTTGGTTACTGTTATTGTGCTGGAATCTGTTGGTAGAGTGTTTCCATCCCTGAGAGTAACACTGCTCACTTGAACTAGAACAAAAACACAAATAATGCAATGTTCTATAGAACACAAAGGGCAGGTGCTCAACTACCATTTAGTTAGTGGAATTTAGAAATATGCTATGAAATTTAATGAAAACACCTGAAACGTATTTCTGCGGACGTATTGTAAGATGTGCAAAATAAAGTGTCAGGTTAGACAACGTCGTGGAATTACAGGCACTGTTTGTCAGCTCCAGTGCTGAGGTTGAAAGCACAGGTACTAGTGCTGTATCAAGTATATAATTAGTCTATATCAAATACAGAGAATGTTTCTTTAGACATTTGTGAATATGATTATCAATGAATAAATGGAACATGTACCATAGATTTAATATAGTATTTATGGACATTTACTGACATGAATACATGTACAAAGCTTGGATAGTTCATATGTTGAAATTGAAAAATGAAATCAATCATTAAAAAAATTGGTTTAGTACTGTTATCTTAAATATACCCAAGCAAAGCCATGTGTCTTATACAATTGCCCGACCTTCTATTGCTGTATTGTACATCCGAATATATAAAGAAACCGTTAATAACGATAT
Organism: Archivesica marissinica; assembly: GCA_014843695.1. Taxonomy (NCBI): domain Eukaryota; kingdom Metazoa; phylum Mollusca; class Bivalvia; order Venerida; family Vesicomyidae; genus Archivesica; species Archivesica marissinica. The sequence goes on from CM026386.1 coordinate 86,413,325, forward strand.
CGGTTTTGCTCTATCCCTCGGGTGGTCTCTTAATAAAAATGTGACTGTATCAGTAGTTCAGATAACGTTCTAAATTATATTTATATATTGTAATATGTCTGGATATGCTACTATTTAGTATTGCATAATAAATTTAACGCATCCATGTATATGTACTGTTTATGTAACCTCTGACGTATGAGGTATTATATTCACTGATGTGATCATGGTATAAGAAATGATTTTGCAAATGTTTGTTTACACAATGTAGTGAATAATTATAGGAAACTCATTTGTTGAATAGTAAAAACACAGTATTGTTTTCAGCACTTTACAATCTATATGCGAACACACCGAATTTGAGACCACTCCGCTTTTGCTAATGATACTTTCATAACGGAATAGTTCCCCCTTATATTCGTTGACCACTATTACAAGACCACCACGTTATTCCGTAATGTGAACTGTTAATTTAGTCCAATTGCAATAACCTGGCAATAATTTGACCCCTAATTACGGTCGCGTGTGATTTTGGCACTTCCATTAATCGGCACATGACATGATAAAATAGAATAAAACAACAGACCTTTAAACTTTATTTTATCGGTCAATGTTAAATGAGACAAACACAGAAGTGTATATAACTAGGGAGTACAAACGAACTGATTTAAATGTACTGTCAATGAAAAACTAATAAGTGCTAACATACATGAATGTGAACTAAAACTGTGTATTACCACGGTCAGCCTGACTGATCATAGTTAAGCTTCCCAATATAATGGTGTGATATAATAATAAACATTCAAATATAAAAGGATTGTCTGATGCTACATTGTATATTTACTTTAATTATGTATTAATTATGATATACAGTTGTATATTAAAGAAAATCACAGTAATAACTCTATACGTATGAAAATAAAGAATACACTGTGACAGAAGTAGCAACATTGTCATACACAGGGTACAAACCGTTATGGTGGAATGGACCAGTGTTGCTGTTCTTCAGAAACATGTCTGTAGCATTTGGGATTCCCTATCAGAAACATCATACACTAACCTAGAGTAACATGTTGTTCATTGTGGATAACGAAATTGATTGCTGAAAAGGAAATGTTTTTATAGACATCGACCTAGCATCATGTAAGTCCAACTACTATCTCATATTGGTCTAATCCAAATTACCTGCATAAATAACATCACCAGTTTGTGATGTCTGTAATGCTGATGACAATGTAACAAATTCCATTCTACATTGTAAAGCGACGGTGGTATCCACATTGGACGGTTGTAAGGGCCATGTCGTGTTCCTAGGTAAGCTTAACGTCGTACTGTATATCCTCTCCTCTCCACTGCAAGAACCTTGTGATCCTGTTACTGAAGTCGTTGTATAGGACAGCCACTGGGAATTAGTCTGAAATCGTACACTATTCCTTATAATAGCACACACTATCTTTGGCATCCTATACTATGGCATACAGTGCTCAGAGGTTAAGAGCATATATATAAAGGGCATCATCTAAATCTAGACTATAATTCAGAAGCTTATGATAGCCCTGTGTTACTCACCTCGGTATGAGCAGGACATGTCGTTCACATGTGGGATTCATGAATTCAGTGTAACAATGTTGCCCTTGCTGAGCCTCGTAAATGTTGTGACTATTGACTATCTAGATCATGGATATAAACTGAGGCCCAACATGAATGATGAACATGATCAAGCATGGAATACCAACGTATGAAGCGGCTCAGTTACCTCCTCTATATAAAATGCAATTGGCCTCTCTCAGAAATCCATAAATGTGAGCTCCATATCTCGTGTTCTACTCCAGTAGCTGAACTGTGATCTTCCGGTTATACTGATGATTGTCATTTTTAATACTTACTTACTTACTTAATCCTCTTCACCCCGGTTGGGATATAGGGCCTTCACCACTGCTCTCCACTTGGACCGGTCCGTTGCTGCTGCATTGGCTTCCCCCCCAGGACATCCTACTTCGACGCAGCTTACTGTCCAGAGTCATTCGCCATGTCATAACTGGTCGACCTCTTTTCCGTGTGCCCTGTGGATTCCAATCCAGTGCTTGGCGTGCTATGTTGGGCTGGTCTCGTCGTAGAATGTGCCCTATCCACCGCCACTTCCTCTGTGTGATAGAGTCTGTGATGGGGTCCTGTCTTATTCGCCGCCACAACTCCTGGTTGGTGATCTTTTCTGGCCATCTGGTGCGTAGGATCTGTCTGAGGCAGTTGTTGATGAATACCTGTAGTTTGTGGTCAAGGCCCTTGGTGCGTCTCCAGGTCTCAGCTCCGTACAAGAGGACTGTCTTAACATTCGTCTCAAACAGTCTGAGTTTTGTCTTGAGGTGGATGTTATTGTTGTTCCATACTGGCTTCAACGTCACAAAGGCATGTCGTGCTTTCCCAATACGGGATTGGATGTCTTCTTCTGTTCCCCCTGTTTTGCTGATGACGCTGCCGATGTAGGTGAAGGAATCAACATTATCGATTGGATGGCTATCTATCTGAATGGGTATGTTCCTTGCCGCGGCACTCCCTGAGGCACTTTGTCTTCTTAATGTTGATCTCCAGCACTGTAGTCTTCGCAACTGTGTGTAGGCGTTCTGACTTATGTTGCATGTGTTGATGTGTGTGTGGGACAGGAGGCCTAGATCGTCCGCAAAGTCGAGGTCCTTCAATTTCACTGTGAGTGTCCACTGTATTCCTCTTGGTTTGTCTATTGTCGTTCTCATTATCCAGTCCAGTACGACGGAGAAAATGATAGGCGAGAGCATACAGCCCTGACGGACGCAGGTGCTGACGGGAAATGGCTGTGAAAGGTTCATGTCATAGATCACATGGCAAGTGGTGTTGTTGTACAGGCTCCGAATACTGTTGATGATCTTTTCTGGTATGCCGTAGTGCCCGAGGATGCTCCATATGACGTATCCATCAATCGTGTAAAACGCTTTCTTGAAATCGATGAAGTTGATGTAAATTGGAGACTGCCATTCGATGGACTGTTGATGCGGGGTGTTGCTATCTGATCTGTGCATGATCTTCCTGCCCTGAATCCTGCCTGTTCTTCCCTCAGCTTGGCGTTCACTGCATTCTTGATCCTTTCTAGTAGGAGTCTTGTGAGAACTTTACTTGGGGTGGACAGTAGTTGGATGCCCCTCCAAGAGATATTAGATAATACATGAGTGAGATGGATGATTGTGGAACAATCAGAGAGATTAGATAATACATGATTGAGATGGCGAATTGTGGAGCAATCAGAGAGATTAGATAATACATGAGTGAGATGGATGATTGTGGAACAATCAGAGATATTAGATAATACATGAGTGAGATGGCGGATTGGGGAGCAATCAGAGAGATTATATAATACATGAGTGAGATAGCAGATTGTGGAACATTCAGATATATTAGATATTACATGAGTGAGATGGCGGATTGTGGAACAATCAGAGAGATTAGATCATGCATGAGTGAGATGGCGGATTGTGGAGCAATACGATTTATTAGATAATACATGAGTGAGATAGCGGATTGTGGAACATTCAGATATATTAGATATTACATGAGTGAGATGGCGGATTGTGGCGCAATAAGAGTGATTAGATAATACATGAGTGAGATGGCGGATTGTTGAGTAATCAGAGAGATTAGATAATACATGAGTGAGATGGCTGATTGTGGAGCAATCAGAGAGATTAGATCATACATGAGTGAGATGGCGGATTGTGGAGCATTCAGAGAGATTAGATAACACATGAGTGAGATGGCGGATTGTGGAGCAATCAGAGAGATTAGATAATACATGAGTGAGATGGCGGATTGTGGAGCAATCAGAGATATTAGATAATACATGAGTGAGATAGCAGATTGTGGAGCAATCAGAGAGATTAGATAACTCATGAGTGAGAAGGCGGATTGTGGAGCAATCAGAGAGATTAGATAATACATGAGTGAGATGGCTGATTGTGGAGCAATCAGAGATATTAGATAATACATGAGTGAGATGGCGGATTGTTGAGCAATCAGAGAGATTAAATAATACATGAGTGAGATGGCAGATTGTGGAGCAATCAGAGAGATTAGATAATACATGAGTGAGATGGCAGATTGCAGAGCAATCAGAGATATTAGATAATACATGAGTGAGATAGCAGATTGTGGAGCAATCAGAGAGATTAGATAACTCATGAGTGAGATGGCGGATTGTGGAGCAATCAGAGAGATTAGATACATTTGCACAATGTAGCAATGTTGTTTCAGTTAGGAAGAAGTCTCCAACTTTGTATCAACTTCGGAGAATTTTTCGTCCAAGCTAAAACAACATTGTTAATTAAGAATACAGTGGCATTATTCCGCAATCTATGTAATTCTATCTTTCCAAATGAGAAAATGGAAGATCCAAATGTGCAGTGCAGATAATTTATGTCACATATTAATTTCTGAGATTAACAGCATACCTTTTTATAAAACCATTGAAATTCTGCTGGTGCTGGGAATACACAAGTTGTTGTTTTACAGTTCAATGTCACATCTGTTGCCGCCATATCTCCTCCTGCTGAACCTCCATCAAATGCTAGGCCTACAGGAGACACTGAAATAAAGCATACTGATGTGTCATATTCTGCCGTGATTTCACCTCGAGAATAGCGCTCCAACAAATGCAAGGCACACTGTTATAACCTTAATACACTTTAATGAATGTATACAAAAGCGCGAATAGAAAGAAATATGTCAACACTGTCTGGAGTATGACCCCAGAAAGAGCATTTGGAAACAGATGTTGTATACCCATTAACACAGCATTAGTCATAGTATTCACTGATTATAAATGTCACACAATCTAAGTACTATTTTATACATTGTACTAACGTTGACTTTGAATATAGATGCATGGAAGTTGTATAGTACATTGTCTCTCGTTGAGGAAAACAAACAATCCCTTCATAAATGCAAACAGAAAAAGAGCATGTCATGTTTACATGTGTAACAACTGTGATCTTGACATCAATTCATCCAATCATGTAGGTGTATCTATAGTCAGCACCGTCGGTGCATATGGGTGAGTGTATCGTATGAGATATCAAAAACTCTAACACCTGTAACACGACAATGTTTTTTCAAAATAAGTAGAGCTGTCGATCAATGTGACCAATACCCACATTCGCCTATTTGATACAGGATATATTAAATGTCAGATCACGATTGTTTTGGAATCCTAACTTACATGTCGTGATGTTGAGCAATATTGACACGGAATATAGCTACTTGACATGTGTTGCCAGGACCTTGAATGAACATGTTCGAACATCATTTATACAGGACGTTTGGTGAACATTTGATACAGGTGTAATGGGGACCTTGAAGGCGATTAGAAGTACAGACCGGACAGAAACAAACGTACAAACTAATCGACAATCGGAAATCCCTGCCTCCGTAGGGTAGCCTGCTAAGCATTTGTCATACGCATTATTATTTAATTAGAAAAGGTATAACTCATGTGTTTAGTACACATACATGTAGGAAGGTAGATAACAACGAGGGGAATGTGCCGTTCAGTACATGCGTTGTCGACATGACACATAATGTGGTTGCTATTGTAAAGGACATCGTATGGTCATATATCTGAATATCGTCATACCAAGAATAGTACACTATATAACATCATCACACTTGACAAATAAGTGTGTTAGTTTGTTTGTTCGGGTTTTACGCCTTCATCAATACCATTTTGGTATGTCTCGTCTGCTGGAAATGTACCGAACAACACATTACATGTACAGGCTCCAGCAGTTAGCCAGTACTTGGTGGTGCAGGCTCCAGCAGTTAACCAGTGCATGGTGGTGCAGGCTCCAGCAGTTAACCAGTGCTTGGTGGTGCAGGCTCCAGCAGTTAACCAGTGCTTGGCGGTGCACCATCCTCCCGCCGTATGAAACAGATACGTACACGTGAATGCCGAGATTGTGTACGTCACTTTTGTCAATGTCAATAGGACTTATATTACTGTTACTATGGCTACTGATTATGAAATTATTAAAAATACTGCATGGACCGTCATTTGCATAGCGCACACAGTGTTCGTACATTGCTCTTCTACACAGTATGCATGTGTAAAATATGCTTGTTCAGATAATATTGTCCAAAATAGAGTGTGGTTCTGCAAACAATCGACCAGCAATATGATCTCATAACGATTCAATAATCGTAAGCTATACAACAAAGGAATGCATACTACCATGGAAGTCGTGATAGCCAATGGATTCAATGGTGATATGCACATAGAAATAAGAGCAGTCAGTCTGAAAGTTTAGACATTTCTTTTATGTGAAAAACACTAGTGATATGGATGAACAAGTTATTCAGTCGAAGGTTAAAGTTAAATATATAGATTCATTCGATATTTCATTATTCGTATGTAAACATGTGCTGCTACCTTACGTTTGATACACATTAATTTACAACTGTATGCAGGAAGTTGTGACAATGTGGACATAATTCGTGACAATATAGACAGATTCTTGACAATAAAGACAGATTCGTGACAATATAGACATATTCGTGAAAAAATGTACAGATTCGTGACAATATGTACAGATTCTTGACAATATAGACAGATTCGTGACAATATTGACATATTCGTGACACTATGGGCCGAGTCGTGACAATATGGATATAACACAAAATGCTACATATGGACGGACGGCTTTACGAATAGGTATTATATTGGTTACGTCATTGTTCTCTACGTTTATTTATTAACCATGTTAAAGCATATTAGCTAAAAACCGGCTAACCAACGCTCATTTGATAATAATATATATGTTGTCCTCTTATCCATACATGCACTGTATTGTTACATGTGTATAGCCTTGATAGTAACGGGGTGTCGTTTTAAAACTTGCTTGGAATGGCGTAAGAACTATTGTATGTATAGTACCAAGCCAATAGTGTATCATAGTGTTCTTAAAAACAAAAACAAAAAATAAAAAATGTTTTTTAGTTTTGTGGTTTTGAACCCGCTAACATTTGTCCAGGCACCAAGCTTCTGTATAAACATATATACGATACATCACATACGTGCCCATTAGTGTACGGACGGGCATGAGTAACTCGTAATGTCTCCATTGCCATAAACCGTTGGAGAATAATAACCTTGACAAATCATCTTGCTGGAGACATCTGGACTGAAACGGAATTATTTAAGCATGCACAATATTAATTGAATACCTTTCGACAATTTTCTCCCATGGGTTTTAAGGGTATCGGACAAATATTCTAAAATTAAAAATGCGTTCAAGAAGAGTTAGAATACTTACAATATACTGGCAGCACATATTGGGTTTTGGTGTGTCCACTGAAACCACAGTACCAATTGCCTCTGTCTGATATTTCCAGGTTTGAAATTGTAATCACTAATGATTGTTGCGCATATGTCACAGCATATCTTGTTGTGGTAGCTGCCTCACGTGCGCATGAGCCACCACCATGATAAGTAAGGCATGTTACAATCTTCCCATCATCTGTCACTGCACCCTTAAACACCGCTAGGGTTACCACGGTATCATTGGATGAAATGGTAACATTACATATCATCCTGATGTCACTGTTTTTCTCTGCTACATTTCCAAGTTCCAGACTGAAGCTATTCAGAGTAGCAGCTGAAAGAAAATACATATACGAGGTTCTAGCAAGGTATTTGGAAGACATGAAGATCTTGACAATTAAAACGAAGTGCAAAGTGGACTACAACATATAACTCCATGAGCAGGATTATAAACAAAGAGAGGCATGAAGGCCCATACTCGCTCAACGCGCAATACAACCATGCGAGTGTATCAGGACGATTGCGCGTGTGTCATAAAACATCTAGGACAGTGTGTAGCGACATTGTATCACAATACGTTCACATATAGTTAGTAACGAGATCTAAGCACGTTTTACGGTAACGCGAGTTAGAAAATCAGTGTCGATATCTATATAACTCAAGACAAGTATGATTTGTCAGTGTCCTAACAGAATTGAAAGCCGTAATATAGTATAGTTATAGCATGCGCAGAAGGGTATATCAGGAGTGGAAGACATTCGTTTTATTTGTATTGCTAATTATCAGTCTTTATGCACTTATAGATATTTATAAAGTGTGCGTGTGTGTGGGATTTTCCAATTTCTATATACAATATTCGGGTTTATGCTTTATCCTGACTTACAAGATACGAAGTTCGAGCCCCCCTGGAACAGTTACGATTGTGAGCTTAGGCAATGCTTTGTAATGCCACATGCGTCTTCTCCCTCCCTCGTTGCGATGGATTCCATCAGGAATGAGGTCTCGAGAGAGATTAATATAATTTGTAAGAACATGTTTCGCAATCGAGCTAAAATAAATGTGTATATACTAATACAAGTGGTCAATTGATGGAACATCCTACTGTTATTGATATTCGAGCTAAAAACGATATATTAGAAATCAAATGTGATATGGTTCTCTTGTGGTAGTGTGAATGTTCCCACCTCTAGGCAAGCCTTGCTTCGCACCTAGTAAGGGGTTAATTCTGATATGGCCTGTTGGTGAGCCGCCATCTAGTTTAATAATGGATACCGATTGCCTACCAGCCTGGCGCCAAGCATAGGATACAGGAAGTACTAATGTTCATTAAATGGTTGGCCCTTTAAATAGGGGTGACACTGTAATAAACAAACACACACTAAAGTGCCTACATCGGTTTCAAGAACTGTTGGCCTGCAGATAATTGAATAATTGTATACTATGCAATGTTTTTTTTTGGATTTTGACATTCGAATGATCATCGGAACGAATATTAGATTATTGACTGTTTACTTTAAATTTCCAATTCACACCTTTTCTGCTTTCTGTTTTTCTAACGTTGTGACGTAGAAGCTTTTCCGATTGAAAACGTTGGCTTGATAGAAAATATATACGTAACGTCTACTGTTATTTGTTTGAAATGGTAGGGCTTAGCCTCTATTTAGAAACAGTGAACATTCATTTGGGGAACAACTTTCAGCATTGTGGACGCACACAGCATATGTCATAAACAATAACTATGGCTTTTGTTGGTTGTTCACTAACTATACAGAATCAAAGTAGTGTGCGTGGTTGGTGGGTCCGAGAAACTAAGATTTCTCTGTATGGGAAACACGAATTTAATATTTCAACAAATTTACATTGTAATGCAATCTGTTTTTATTGGGGTCGGATGGAACCTACGTTGCTGGAACATCCAAACATGTCTCTGTGATTTGTGCCACTTTCGGATATGTGATAATTTCGGACCCGCCTATATTGGTTCTAAGGCGTTTTATAGTCTAAGAAGCTTAATTTCATAGTACATAACCTTCTGAGTTAAAGAAGCACCCGCAACTATGAGCAACTTGTGTTCACCAGACTGTGTTAATTGGAGCCATACTCGGGATGACTGTAGACACATCTGGACCAAGATGGCCATTCATTTGTGTTTAAATGTTACTGGATTTAAAACAACTAGTGTATGATTTAACTAATATGTAATAACATTTATTTGAACATAATTAGAGAATTGTTTTATATTGGACTCCTATTATAACATTCGAATATTCGAACATTCTCTACACAGTTTGTATTGTTGACGCACAGCTGGAGATAGCAAACCCATTTCCCCAGAGACAGCTGCCTTCCCCAATATATAAACGTCTGGCACGATTTTGGATTGCATTAATGCATGAAAACGGGGCACAATAAGCAACCACAAGCCAGACGACAGAGTGATGAACACATTATATAGTACACACCGGCTAATTTACATTTAGCAATGAGCAGTTCCAAGGCACATGTTGTATTTTGAGCAACATATTTGGCAGCAACATTGAAGTCATATCGTTTAAATTGCACCAGTCATGTAATGCATTGCATAATTAAGGAATGAATTGCGAGTTAATAGTTTCCATTGGGGTATAAACAACATTGGGCGTGATTAAGGTTCGTGCCTCCACGGTAATTAAAGTTACTCTACTCAGTTTAAAGACACATCCAAATGGAAACTATTAACTCGTGATTCATTATTTATATTTGCATTAATATTTTGTTTCAATGAGACAAACAAAAACATATCGCACTTTCCAATCGTGTAACAATTTGCAGGGTGATAGTATAAAATAGTACACTCTTTATAAAACAATACACAATATGTCCCATGAATGAAACTCAGCTCTTCGCAAAACATGATTAGAAAGAATAGAAAGAAAACGTCGTAACATATCAGTGCAGCCGTCGTTCGGAAGTAAATCTACTCAGGAATGTTGATGTATTGTTTTCATCTACTAATTCCAGGGCATGTTAGTGGTTCAGGAAGACCCGGAGCCCATACGACAGTATTTCAGACACGAGCGGGCATCCTAGTAGAACCACCGACCTTCCACAAGCAACCAGGATAACACCATTACATGCAATAATTAGACAGCCATTGTGTTATTCGAACCTGTAGCGTGGTGGATTGGTAGTAGTATACCGCATCTTCGCTCTTCTATAGAAGTCGTGTTTATCAAGTAGTCAATCATATGGATCGATGCCCGTTAATAAATACCAACACATTTACACATCAAACATTGGTCCATTATCTTACAACATGAAATACCAAATGTAGTAGGGTCCGATTTAGTCTCCATACATTAAACCAGTTATTCCTGGTAGATATACACGATGTGTAATGGTCAATGAGAGCCAACCGTGCGTAGCGAGTTTAACTCGAGGATACGTGTGTGAGCGACATGTAGCTTGGTATTCCAACGCAGTCATTTCCAATATCGTATGATAGTCGGACGTCTTGTTTATGAAGAGCGCATTTATTATATATAGTCATAGCGAATAGAGCATACCATAGAAGTCTTCAAACAGAATAACAGGTATATATATATATGCGTGAGATATTGAAATTGTTGATTTGTACGCTGTAATATTGGGTTCATTATGGTGTACGCGGGATCGGTTCAGTTGGTCCTTTCCTGTGTATTTACCCTTGGTCCTGGCTGTCGGTATATCAAACCTCATCATTGCACATAACTTAACAGATGCATGCTATTTACAGTTGTCACCGGCACCAGTGAGTGAGTGGTTGAATGTGTAGCGGACGGTGGAGAGAATAGCGAGAATCGTGTTACAGAGACCATATCTCTGCGTAAGTTATTATATAGGTCTATGTTGTATATGTCTTTGTTGCATATGTCTATGTTTCATCAGAGACATGGATGTAACATAGATTACCTCTGTGTTACTGATGTCATATATATTTAAGTAAGAGTAAGTGTTATTACGAACCACGAACCTGACGGGAGTATATATAGTGCCAACGTATATAATATGTTGTTGTTGTTAACCCAAGCACCGCAACTCATCTATATATATTTATATGACGTATATGTTTTAATCCTATTCTTAATGTGTGTATATATGTGTATTGTAGAACCAGAGCGTTCGAGAGCCTTGTTGTCTACACGGAGATTCAATAGATTGATGAAACGTATAGCGTGTTGTCATTCTAACTGCCCCCCAACCCGAATCCGCACCCTACCACACCAAATATAAAATATTACCAAGTGCATAACATAATCCATATATAAGTAACACAATCTGAAGTTCCATACTCGTTATTTTGTTTAATTGCTTTAAAATCAGTTGATAATGTCCCACATGTAGGTATGTACACATCGCACTATCTAAACTTCCTTGTCGCTTGTACCCAGCATAATGCGAGCGCAAACCAACGAATATACATAAACAGTGAGCTAATTTTTGAACCATCGTATATATAAGCTTATTTAACGTCGCTACCGGTTGCTCATATAGGCGACGGGCAGTTTAAACAATAAACACATTTCCTGGGCAGGCTCCAGTGGTTAACCAATACGTGGTGCACAAACCTCCTTAAAAACTACCAACATTTTTATATAAGAGATATTGATTGAACGGGGTTCGAATCCGTGACCATTAGTGATGATAGGTTACAGTGGTATACAAGTCAGCAACCGTAGCCACTTAACCACGGAGGCGGACCAGAAGTATATAGGCGGGTACCCACTTACCTAAGCATCCTTGAGAAGACCCATGTTATTAAACTCTAATATTCCTATATTTAAAGAATATATTTTAATGAATCGTGGGCTAAAAGTTTCCATCGGGTATGAACTACATTGGGCGTGGTAACGTAGTTCATACAGTTCATTATTTGTATGTACGTGAATTCTTTTTTCAATGACACAAAGATAATATAACACACTTTAAAATGTTTTAAAGTCCAGAACTTACCCTGTGCCGTAACAAGTAAATAGAATATTCTTGGAACAAAGTAAACTGTACGACATGCCTTTTCTTGCTACGAAAACCGCCTTTATGAAAGTATAGCACAGGCTGTGCTTAAACTATTTTAAAGTCCATAATTGTACCTTACCTTGTGCCGTAGCAAGTAAATAGAATATTCTTGGAACAGAGTAAATTTTACCGTGGTCGAGTGGTTAAGGTCGCTGACTTGTAACCACTGTAACCTATCATCACTGATGGCCACGTGTTCGAGCCCCGCTCAGACCGTGTTTCATTTATATGAAAAAGTTGGCAGTTTCTTACGGAGGTTTGTGCACCCAATTACTGGTTAACCGCTAGATGTGCCCAGAAAAGGTGTTGTTAGGTAAACTGCCAACTATGGTGCTGATGCAGGCGTAAAACCCGAAATATAAATATAACACATATAACATAGACGGAGGTAGGGATTATAAGCGAACCCCGACATTAAAGCAGACTATTTAATGGCTACCGGGGTAGTACCAAGAGCAAGAGTAGTGTCAGATACTATTTTAGTATCAGTCCATTTGTTCTATTTAGGTTATACAAATTTATATTAGCTCGATTGCGAAACAAGTTCTTACAACTTATATTAATCACTCTCGAGACCTCATTCCTGATTGAATCCATCGCCACAAGGGAGATAGAAGAGGTAACGTGGAATTTAAATACCTTGCCTGAGGGCACACTCGTAACAGCTCCAACAGGGCTCGAACTCCATGCCGCTCGCACCTGAAGCGAACGCACTACCACAGCGCTATCACGACTTCCACTTATCCTATTTACATAGCGGTGTTTCCCACATATCCCATTTATATTTCCAATCTCACAATGATCAGTTCCCTATACTATATACATATATGTACGACGATACCTTAACGGACACGTCTAAAAATTACTACCATGCGATGGAATGAGGTCTCGACAGCGATTCAAATAATGTTGTAAGTACTAATTTAAAAATAAATGTGGGAAAATAATTGTCTAATCTAACTCTTTTCCCAAAATACCGGAGTACCTCAACCAATGCATGTGCTAACTCATCCGGATTTATAGTATGTGTATTTCTGCACTGAACTCCCAAACAAGAAGTGTTTTTCATTATATTTTATTTCTGTATTTTAATATGTGTATTTGTGTGCATTGTTCAAACTATAATATTGGGAACTACAATAATTATGCTTAAACTAAACCTGGCCATTAATTATTCTGTTTATCACTGTATTTTCATATCGTTATTTAATCTACTGTAGTATTGACGCAGTCAACCATACATTTCCCTACTGTTTACTGTTTGTACTTGCTACCACCAGTTCACCTAGCATAGTGGAACACTGAGTAGCCCTACCAGGTCTTCCTTTGTATGATTCAGGCACACACCACAACCCGGTCCTTGTGGTAACCCACCAATCCCTACGTCGTTCTACACAAGATGGGATCCTGCAACACGACCATTTACTATCGCAGCACAGACTTTAGTTTATTCAATACTGGGGAAAATAGCATTTTCTAATATATTTATGCGAAAATAAATGTTGCTTGTTTATTCGGGTTTTGCGCCTGCATCAGCACCATGTTGGGCTATATCGCCGAAGGCGGGCAGTTTACCTAACAACTCATTTGCTGGACAGGCTCCAGCGGTTACCCAGTACTTGGTGCATCAACCTCTGTAAGAAACTGCCAACCTTTTCATATAAATGAGACACGCCTTCTTGAGTCTCGTGACCATCGGCGATGACACGTTACAGGGGTATGCAAATCATCTATAAGTAGTATACACAATGGGGGTTCTGGCGCAGAATCCTGACACCGCCTTTATAAGACCCCATTTCCGCAATGTGGGCTGTCAGCACACCTATGCTGGAGATATATAAGACTTACAACGCCTTATCATGTGTTGGTGGTACGCATTCATACTCGGATAACCGTAATTTACATTGCTGTGTTTCTCTTATCGTATGCTGGGGTACGCATTCATACTCGGATAACCGTAGTTTACTGAGTTTCCTTATTGTATGCGGCAAAGTGTTTATATAAACCCAGTATCCACACTGAGAGCTGCTGACACCCCCAAAACTATCCATACACATGTGTATTTTGTTGTTTAAGCCGACGCGACCAAGTAATAGTTTTTACTTCCGTGTAGGAAATGTTAATCAAGGTTATCAGCCGAATGTAAACACATCTAGCTATTTAAATCATCATGTCGTTTACATCGCGCACCTGTTTGTTATTGCACAACACTATTGTAAATTTATATATGAGTTTTGAAATAAATTCATCAGTTGTTCGCCCATGCAATCATTACGAGTACATATTGATCACTATGTTTGGCAATGCGTGGTGGGTCGTAGTCCGTGCCCCGGAAGGATGCTTCGGTGTTGTAACCTGGTGTATGCAGCCGGAGAATCCAGAGTGAGGTTGTGTAGCTGTGCGGTCTCGTTTATTTACAATAACTAGACATTTTACTCAGGTTATCCGGCAGTCACAAGTTCGAAACCCAGCTGCAGCTGATTTTTATTTATTAATTCAGTTTCGGAAGTTACTATTTTATTAATTTAACATTAAAGGCGCCCTTGGGACTCGAGGTGTATATTCCGGCGGTTGTACATTAAGATCCCCGTGATTGCACTTACATGAATAGATTGTTACCCGAGACGGCTTAACAGTTCTTTCCGTCTTCTTCCCTGCCCGTAGTATAATTTTTTTATATCTTCGTCCGCTATCATTTGAGGAGAAGAAGTTTTTGATTTAGTCCGGATGTTATTTTCAAGGCTTGATACCTGTCCCATTCGTCACTGACAGTCTAAACTCGGCATCCGAATTTCACTGTCTTGAATAGCCCTGCTAATATAGCATCATACTATTCTTTTTGCAGTGCCGCGACTGCGATGAGGTCATGCTTTTTTACTATAGCTTCAAACGCCGGCCTATCATAGCCCAGTCATACACAACAATCGCCTACCGCCGCGGCTGCGCTTAACCGACAGCATGGCGCGCCTATAAGGTTGCTAGTACAGTAACACTCCGGCCGCTGGCTACTGAGCCGGCCGCAAGAGTTGTATTGATACCATCAACAGTATTAGCGGCTCGTCTGTATTTGGCAGGCCGCTAGGATACTTGTTCGTTTAAGATAGAGTTTGAATCTCCAGGATCCTATTCAGTCTAAACGCTGTTGGTCCGGCAACCGGATCGTCGGGAGCTGTTGGTAACTAGGATATAGCGTTTTGTTCTCCATCAGATATCTACTCGATAAGCAATGCGACGACACTAGCAGAGCTCGAAAGATCGCCAGTCCTAGTGATAAGTTAATAACAGTTCCGGCTGTAACTTTAATTGGTGCGGTGTTAAATATGACAAATGCAGACTTTATACCCGCGGGTTTCGTAATGCTGGCATTTTGTTCTACGCCGTTAAGTACTAGTTCACTCTGATTTCGTCAGCAGCCGACCCCTTCTACTAACAGAAGAGAGTGACATCTGTAGAATCGTACCATATGCTAACATGGGTCCGTATACTGATTGTTCGCATCGTTACCAAACGACCACTCGTGCTCTCCCGCGCCTGTCATACCCCATTCCTCAGCACAAATTGTAATGATCGATTTTCTAGGTGGGGCTCTTGTTATACCGGAAGGACAGGAAGGTCCGAAAATACTCATAGTCGCTCGTTTATAGTCTCAGTCTGTTACGGTTTAAAATATTGGTCAGAGATCTAACTCGATAATCAATGCGACGACACTAGCGGAGCACGACGAACTATTAGTCTTAGTGACGAAATTTATAACACTACCCGCCCGTACTTTGACCGGATTTTCGAAAATCGTAAACGCGGATCTTGAACCCGCGGGTTTAGTAATACCGGCTTTCTCTTCTACGTACGAGGTTTACGACGACTTCGTCCGCCACTTGTCCCGATGTCTTTACGGAAGAGAGTGACATCCGTAGAATCGTGCCGGATGCTAGCATAGTATAACCGGAAAACCGGTTACCGGCGTTATTACCGAATGACCATTCGTATTCTCCCGCGCGTAACCCGCCCCTTTCCTCAGCCCAATCTGTGACGGTAGGCTTCTGCGAGACTATCGGGACCACCGCGCCACTGCAGGGACCAGGTCCGTATATACTGATATTATCTCCAGGACTGCAGAAATAGGAAACTCGTGGTTGTTTAATGCTCGCCCGCTATCATCTCTGATAGTAATATTCAATTCATCAACGTGACCGCGTTCCAAGCGTTTGAATTCGGGGTGAGGAAACTCTATAGTAACGGTTTCCCCGAAGAAGGCATTTCTCGCATCTATTACTTTGAGGAGCGTACTCGGCGCTCCGTCGCACGTGTTATATGACGTGTTCAGCTGCCCCAGGTGCACTTGAAGGGTTGTAGTAATGGCGAAGCTTACGGGTTTATCTCCTGTATATATTGTAATGTTGTTGAAATACATCATGGATGAGAAACTGAGCTCGGTATACTACAGCTCTAAGGGCTATTGGAAGGTATTACGGCTATTAAGAACCTCGCCGCGAAGGCAAACGTTTCTGAAAACGTTGCCAATGACTGGTTGAAAAAGCAGGCCATCTGGCAGATCTATCTACCATGTCCGCGACGCATTCCGCGACCGAAATTCGACGTACCGGTACCGAAGTTCATCAGGCCGCCTTATTATTTTTACCTCATGACAAGGTGGGCCGTAAGACGTATAAATACGGCCTTACCGTCGTTGACGTAGCCTGACGCTACAATGAGGCAGAGCCGCTCGCTACAAAAGAGTATAAAGAGGTTTCTGACGCTCTGACTCGTATATACAAGCGAAGTCCATTGAAGTGGCCGAACCTGCCACAGGTTGACCCCGGACGAGAGTTTATGGGTGCGGTCAATCAGCTCCTAGCAAAACATAGCGTCTCGGTTAGACGCGGTCGCTTGAATATCCACCGGAACCAGGGTATTGCTAAATGCTTCAACAACACTTTAACAGAGCGGCTCTTCGGGTACCAGTATGCAGTCGAGATGAAGCTACCTGCCGGCCAAAGGTCGGCTGAGGCGTTAGCTCGGCTGCCCGCCGTCAGTGCGGCTTTAAATGGTGAGGTAACTCGCTTGACTGGTAAAAAACCCTCTGATGCCATCAAGACCAAATCCGTGATACAAAAGCCCTCCTCCGTAACTCCCTTCTGACGTGAGCGTCCGCTATCTTTACCAACCCGACGAGCTGGAGGGTGTACGTCTGTTTGACGATTCACCGACTTGGGCGTTCGGTTACCAAGCCGGAAGAGCCCTTGTTCTACTATTTGTTTGATGGTCCACTCCGGGGCTTTGTCCGCAAAGTGTTACTTGCAGCCCCCCTAACACAGGGGTCAGGTGTTCTCAAGCGTTAAAGAGCTCCTCGATGTAGGCATCCATATCGGCTTAAAGGACGTCTTTATGTCCATAAGCGAGTGTGTCTATCCCGTTTTCAGCGAGCCAGTGCTTGGAGTCGGTTTATACGGTGGCGCTGTGACCGCAGGACATCCAAACCATGACGGAATGTCTGTTTTGCAAAGAAGGCCTCTTTGTACTGTTCATGGCGGATAAGCTTCTTCACAACAGACTTCTTAGCGCCCATGGCCTTCTTTATATTGTTACCGGAGGCCTCGAAGATGCTGTACACCTTGGGGCGCAGTTCTACATACGCAGCTATCATTTTACCCAGTACCTTCTTGTTTATTGTACAGTGTAGGTGGTTGTCTACCTTCTTATTATTAGTTTTCGCGTATCTCTTTGAAACCATAGATATACCGCCCCTTATTCCCCTCTCGGTGAATAGGTGTTGGTCGTTAGTAGTTCGTCATGATAATCGCACTTAAATACCTCCCATGCGTACCTGGAGATAATCAGAATAAGCTTTAAGCCTCCGATTAAATCCATTTTCGTTTGTATAGCTATACAATAGATATGTACTGTACATAATGAACGAATAAATATGTTTAAACCAAAGTTGAGTTCATCCTGGGTGGGATACTTACTCGGTCTCTGCGGGTCTTTAGCTGCCGGAAACTTCGCCGATATAAGTGCACATCTTAAGCAGTAATCATCTTTGTTTGTACGTCTACGACTGCCTTCGTATTTATTACTTCTTCCGGCGACGGAATATACATACCTCCTCTAAACGGGTTATATCTAGCGATATCTAACCATATAGTTTCTACTTTAACAACCCGCCATCCCGATCCTCTGTATACCCAATTTTCGAGCAGTTCGTTTATACGCGGCATAAACTCGTGTATTCTTTCGTTCCGTCCGGAAACTCTTTAACGAGCTGAACTCTGATTCCGAGCTGAAATGTAATACTACCGAGATTCTTAATTTCGCTATTAAGTTTTGATACTAGTTTATCGTATATATCGTCCAGAAATTTTATAACATCTATGAACGTCGGACGATTATTATCGACATACATTACCCAGCCTCGAAGATAATTTCCGATAGCGTACCGCGTCTGTTGAAAGGCTAGATGACGCGTTTTAGATGGAGGAATGGGGTCAAACTCCTCTAGAACGGCCTTCCTCTATCTCTCTTTTTTCAATCTAAACAGGTCGATATTTTCTGGGTGATATAGGGGTTGGTAATTTCTCCTTTATCGGTTCATCTAAAATGATAAGCTCAGGCATATTTGCCTCGGCTATCAGTTGCTCGATGTATTTGTCCATATCAAATTAATATATATTTTATACACAACTTTTCTAATAGGGTTATCGGCTTGTTATAAATGTGTACACGCCTTTTGTTTAATAGGATGATATGTTTGCTAGAAGTTGGTTCAATACTAGGATGAAGTGTCTTTAGTAGCTTTTTCTAAACCTACCGAACTTTATCTCTACCGAACTCTCGGCATAGTTGTTTCTCGCTCCGAACCCCCTTACTACAAGTCCTGCAGCACACTGGAATCCAACTACCTTTCCTGATCTTTTGCCGGTGGAACTTACAATAGTCCCAGCAACAAGTCCTTCCACACAGTTCTGTTTCGCCTACTTTAATCCAAGCAAGTATTATAAGCCTTCATATTGTATTATATTTACTTCGGGTATACATATTAGAATATTTTTAGTTAGTATTAAAGAACTTTAAATATATATTCGTACGCGATCGTCTCAACGGGCCGCAGCTCTCGGTGCGGACACGTGACTTATATAACAACGGACACGATTCTACGCCAGGTTTGTTTGTAACATTAAAAATGTTACATGCCAACTATGGAAATAAGGCTTCGAATCATGATCCTCTGGTCCTACTGATGGTTGCGTAAGATCGCGGACACGATTCTGCGCCAGAACCCCCATTGTGTATACTACTATATATGTAGTTTGTATCGAACATAATAAAGTTTGTACTGAAATGTATGTACCGAACATAATGACGGTTTTTAAGAAAATACCAACATAATGACGTTTGCATTTAACATATTGAAGATTGTACAGAATATAATGAACTTAATAATGCTTGCATACATTTCTATGCACAACTGTGTCTTCTTTGCCGAACTTAACGACGTTTTTACAAGATATATTGCAGTTTGTACCGAACCATTATGGTCATACAACACATAATGCAGTTTGTACCGAACATAAATACGTTTTTACAACACATAATGCAGTTTGTACCGAACATACTGACGTATTTACAACACATAATGCAGTTTTGTACCGAACCTAGTGACGGTTTTACAACACATAATGCAGTTTGTACGGAACATATCACGTTTTTGATCATAATACCCAACATAATTACGTTTGCATTTAACATAATCAAGATTGTACAAAACATAAAGAAGTTCAAGCAGAATATAATGAAAGTTGTGGAAATAAACTATTAGCTTAATATTCACTCCGGCTTGGACTGCTGCACACATATCAATGGCGTTACGGAATGTAGAAGACGACATACTTTGTTGGTTGAACATATCGATTATATGAACACGTTCAATTGGTATCAATTGGTATCTTTCTGTTATGTTTTTGTGAAGCTGTAGTCACTGTAGTAGTAATGAATGATCTATTTATTTCTGATCTGTGCCCAGAATATTTTATTGGAGGAATTGTAGAATTGATACAAATGCGATTGGTCTTGGAGTGAACATGACTGTTCACTGCAGCCACGCTGGAATCAAATCAACGCACGCACTATTACAGTGCAGTACAAATATTTTCAGCAATTACAATACATGCCAATTGAACTAATGGCATAGGATTGGACTAGTCTAAAGTCGGATTTAAATTGTCGATTCGACAGACAAAATGGCGACATTAATTAGTCTAAATATTGCTTCACGCCAACCGGAGTCAATCTAGTGGGCAGACGGGCGGGCGTACGTAGGCGGATCACGGTGGACCGCTGACTGAGTGACAACAACGATAAACTGTACTGTTACTCGTTTTAATATTCAGAAACTGCTATGCACATGCGTGGATGCAAAGTTTTTGTTTTATCAAAGTATTTGCTAACAAAACAAATAAGATATCCGATACTGCATATATTTTATCTCAGTAAAATATATTGCTTACTTGTACATTTTGATAGTGTAACACTCTGGTATAATGTATATACACCACCAATGGCTAGTGCCACTTCCCACACTCCAGCATCAGTGCTTTCACTAAACTGACTTATAGTTATGCTGTATAGTTTGTTTGTGTTGTCACAGAAATATGTCATCCTTGATGTAGGAAATGCTGCATCTTGTCCAGCTGCTGTTTGACACAAAGATGATACAATTATTAATGTATCTGCAGTATTAGTCATCTTACTAAATTTCCATTGCAGAACGTCTACTGTTTTAGAGTCGGTGTAATCAACCTCAATTCTTGCAGTGTCACCATTGTTGTAACATGACTCAGTTGTTGTAACAGTATACTCATCATGTCCTGAAATAGTGTATATATCACAGTTAATATATAGTCTATGGCCATCTGGACAAGGCGGTCAATTTCCAGGCGCAATTTGGATATATTGTGTTTCCTCTATCAACAATGCACATTGCCATAATTGTACCCGGACGTGAACATATCACCTAAGTATATAGTCATCGGTTAAAGTGTTTATATTTACACTTTGAACATGGTATAGGTAGTCTTGCAAAAGATAGTACAATATATTGAAATGTTCAAGTTGTTTTGAAACACATTTAAAATATCTACAACTGTACTTAATTAAATCTGGAGTTAACATGAACGATTCCAACATTGTATAACACTTCCTGCCCATGATTATGATACCATATGGACTGTCCTAAATCGATTTATGGACCTAACCGCACATCTTGGTCAAGAATATACTGTTGTCACATTTGATGAGCAGCTGTACTCCAAGATAAAGATTCTGCAGTGGCTAAATCCTGAACGATGCAAGAATCTGATCATTATGCTAGGTGGATTCCATACCCAACTGAACTTTGCTAAAGCAATAGGTCAGCATATGAGAGATTCTGGCTTAAAAGACATCTGGGTGGAAAGTGGTGTTATGGCGACACAACTGCCGACAGGATTTTGCAAGGCAAAAGCTGGAATCGCGTGGCCAGGGCGCATAAGCTGACACTTGAAGCTCTCTGGAAAATCATGTGGCCCTTGTTCGAGGAATGGATGGTCGACAATGGGAAGCCTCTCGATGGTTCTATCACAGATATCGCAAAAGAAATGGGCAGAGGATTCAGTAGCAAAGATGAGGAGCTAGTCACAGACAAGGTAGCCGAACTGATGAGTCATCTCTCAGAACTTTCTGGGACATTGAAGGAATTTGACCAATCCCATCAAAACAATCCAACTTTCGCATACTGGCGTCAATAAATGGAGATGGTATCCATTCTTCTGCGGTTCACACGTGCCTTACGCAGTGGAAACTGGAGGCTCTTCTTATCTGGTCTGGCTGAAATGCTTCCGTGGTTTGCTCTCTATGATCACACTAACTACACCAGGTGGGGAACGATCTTTCTAACCGATGCATCACAACTTGAAACTCAAGCACCGGCGGTCTACAATGGCTTTATCAACGGCGACTTTGTGGTGAAAGAAACCTCACACCAATTCAACCAGCTGCCAGACGATCAAGCACTAGAGCACATCAATAAACTTGGCAAGATGGCAGATGGTCTAGTCGGCATCACAAGAACAGAAAGTGCTCGGGACAGGTGGAATCTCACGACCGCAGTCAACTGGCCAAATGTACATGGCTGTTATCTGGTCTAGAACCAGAAAACATAGACGATAAAGAGTGGGATCACAAAGATCTTGGTTCATCTAGGATCAAACGTGACTATGACGATGTGCAAAAATTGTGCCACGAGTTTCAGAGTCACAGAGTGTTCACAAATGAATCTGGGTGTCTGACCAACATTATCACAGGCGATGTGGCAACTGATGAGATCACAGAAAGTCTACTGGGGGCCAAGAAGAAAGGCGAGGAAGTCCTGGCAAGATTTGTAGATGAAAGACTTGTGAAGAAAGAGATCAGCTACCACAAAACACTGCACAAGGTGAAGGCGAAAACGTTCTCTTCTTTGTATGAGGTTACCATCACCATAGACAAACAGAAGACCACACAAATCAAAGCTGATCGAGACCTTTTCCGAAGGCTGGTTGTACCTGTGGAATCCGGACGTGAAGTGCAGTTAGATACCCTCCTGGAAAAAGAACTGAGCCCTGTACCTCTGGCGCTGGCCACCACCGATGGGCAACTCCGATCAACAAATAAATCCCAACTGGCCCAGATAGTAGAGAAGGGACACACAAAAACCAGCCTGCCATCCTGTAATCTGCATGAACAAGTTTGCAATATCATTGATGGCATGGCTCTCGTCCATGTAGTAGGGAAACCAGCTGGATGTAAAACCTTTGGCGATTTGGCTGATACCATAATCCAATCAGTGTGCTCTAATTTCACTGGTAACTGTACACGAGTGGATGTTCTGTTTGACCAATATGGAACACAATCCATCAAATCAGGTACCAGAAGCAAGCGTAGGCGAGGTATACGACATGTAAGAAGAGTGATAGAGGACAGGAATGTTCGACTGCCTGACAACTGGCAAACTTTCCTGGCAATGGAGGACAACAAGAGAGAACTTACCAGCTTCCTATCCATACAACTCAGCATGGTGATACCGAAGGATGGCTGTGAGCTGATTGTGAGTGGTGGATTCTCGGATCCGAAGCATATAACAACTTCAAACAAGAACCACAATGTTTCCAGTCTCAGTTCAACACACGAAGAAGCTGATACACGTATAGTACTGCATGAAGCATCCGCATGTGGATATGACAGAGTTATCGTCGTCGCGAGAGATACTGATGTCTTGATCCTGTTGGTAGCATTTCAACATGCATTCCATGACTCTGAAGTGTGGCTAAAGAGTGGAACTGCCCGTAAGCCAAAGTTCGTTGCTGTGCACAATATCAAATTGGCAGCTGACATTCAAGAGAACCTACTCGCATTTCATGCATTAACTGGATCGGATACAACCTCGCAGTTCTCTGGAATTGGGAAGATAACGGCATGGAAAGCATTCTGCACAGGTAGCAATGCTAAACTCCTACGTAAACGTGGTGAGGAACATCTGAGTAGTCCTGAGGTTCGATCCTCTGTAGAGGCCTTTGTTGTGAAACTGTACAAACCCTCCTCGACGGAAAGTAGCATACAGGTACTGAGATCAGCTATGTTCCGAACATCCAAGAAACAACTCGAGAGCTTACCTCCGACAAAAGATGCCCTGCAGCTGCATATTCGTCGAGCTCATTTCCAGACATTTGTATGGCGTAACTCTCTGGTTGCACAGCCTAATCTACCGAGTCCGTTGCTCAGTGGATGGAAGGAGACTGAGGATGACAGGCTGGTTCCAATTCTCATGGGACAGGATGGTGTTCCAGCGAACTACCTTCAGCTGACAACATGTGGATGCACCGAAGCTGGTCAACAATGCCGAAGCAGACAGTGTATGTGCAACAAGGCAGGTCTAAAGTGCACCTCTGCATGTGCGTGTGCCCATTACCTAGGAGCAGTGGACGACTGGTGTAAAAACCCACATAACCACACTGAAGAGGGAGATCCAGATGAGAACAATAATAACGGATAACATGTTTTGTGTAAATGTATTAATATGTGACATAAATTTAATGAAGCAATTGTGTGGCATAAAGACGTGCTATATGTATAAACTTCTGGTTTTTCTTTATGTAGAATGATAAAGCTATAATTTGGCATATGTTGGCATAACACACGATTACTATAATTTATCATACATGTACTATTTTAGAAGTTCATCGTGATATTCAATAAATCATTATTTTGAGTCTATTTCGTTGACAAATATATTGTTAACTTAAAGAATATTACCAAACCAACCTAACTAACCATTCCATTGGATTCCTTGGCTCCTAAACTATAGGTTTATATACTTTATTTGTGTTTCTATCTATCCTAGTTGCAAAGATATGGCGAAATATGTAAAAGCTATCCGCTCCATGGCGGCCATTTTGAAATCCAAGATGGCGGCCAAGAAAGTGAAATGCCAGAATGACGACCTACTTTTTCACTTACCCAAGGGGTAGACGAACATTTTGATATATGTTGTCATATGCTACCTTTCAACATGATCACTTTCACATTGCTGATATATTCATACCGACTAATTGAACTGCATGTAATATTACATAGTTAATCTACTTATATTTTGCATTGGAATTATATATTTGTGAATAATTTACCTTACTTCAACATGGATCAAATTCAATATGAGGAATTAGTGTGCTTCATTAATTCAAACTGTGCCACTTACCCATCACATCTTTTGGACACAACAATCAAAGTAGCAAGAAATAACAGATTTGCATACAAACGGAGATCAGAAAAATTCTATACTAATGGTAAGACATATTTATTTGACTTGTGTGTTCTAAATATAGAGCAACAATCAGGCCCGTAGCCCTACACCCCTGTCACCAGGCATACAGAAAATGCAGGTCCACAAAACTACATAATCAGTCAAAGGCAATATTAAAGGGGTTGGGAGAGGCTTATTCATCGTGTGGCTGGTACTGTAGATGTTTTGCATAATGATAATTGTCATTGATACCATGAAATGTTTGAAAACTACATTGTACCATATATTCTGACTTAAATTGGTCTGATAAAGAAATATGAAATTTCTGGCGTGATGTTGTAATACAACAGTTCATATACAACGCACTCACCAGCTAATATAGTAATAATACAATAACGTTTTTCATGTTTAAAATAAACTTATGGAACATAAAGAGTTGAAGTAAATGAAACATAATTTATTTTCTGTCAGTATAATTTTAGGTGGGGCAGTGGTGATTATATGGTCGCTTATGGTCGCTTAGAGTGTAGGACAATATCCCCCCCGGACAATATCCCCCCGTATATTTTGACCCAGGCGGACAATATCCCCCCGTCAAAAAAGACAGGGCGGACAATATCCCCCCATCAAAAATACAAGGCGGACAATATCCCCCCGTGGATAATCCTAGGGCGGACAATATCCCCCCCGTAGAAAATCATAGGACGGAGAAAGAGTAACTAACAAGAATGGGTTAACAACCTTTATTTCCGTATACAAGCACATAAGCATGATAAATAATGATGTAGGACAGTGCGATATTTTGTGTGAATTTTGGTGTTTATTATAGTCTTATTCACGAAAGTGCTAATTGAGACTTGTCATTTAGCACATAGTGGCGAAACCTAAGAATTGTTCACAGTCTTATACACTCGCCAATCGCGAACAAGAAACTGGCTGTCGTTTTCGCTCCATCCCGGTACTGGCGGCATAATTTGTTAAGTCTCTTCTGGAGAGAAATGCTCGTCTTCTTAGCGCGTTTGGCCGATGGTTGTCCAGTCCGCTGACGTTCCATCTCGGTGTTCATGGCTGTCTGGTCTTTCTGCAGACAGGAGAGTACTGTCCACAGACTGGGATTACTATGTCCAACTAAATAAGTTATTCCAACTTTCGCAATTGTTATTAGTTCTGTATTGAGTGTAGTTTCATGTACATTCCATGTGGGTGGTGGAAAGCGCGGTGGTGTACGGCGCATTCTGATGATTCCATTGGGTCCCCTAACCGATTTGTATTGTACGCCCTGTGATTTTCTACGGGGGGGATATTGTCCGCCTTGTCTTTTTGATGGGGGGGATATTGTCCGCCCTGTGATTTTCTACAGGGGGGATATTGCCCGCCCTGTCTTTTTGATGGGGGGATATTGTCCGCCTGGGTCAAAATATACGGGGGGATATTGTCCGTTCCCCGGTCGCTTAACATGTCAGAGGACTCTGGGTCAAATCTTGGATATTGTGGATAATCCCCCCCCCATTTTTATTATTTGAAAACATTTTTTGTCATAAAATGTTCATGGTTGGGGGGGGGGAATTTTCAATAAAAGTCTGAAGTTAGCTGTTTTGGCTATCTATGGCCAAATTATTTTTATGGAGTAATCCCCTCCCATACTCTCCTCCGTGCATTAGTATTGGACCAACCTACAGCCCTAACAGCCTATCTATCTTCCGCTAATGTCGAACCCCTCGCGGGGACGTAGACATGTTGCGCGTCAAAAACCGCAAAGAAGTTTATGGAGTTTATATTTGCTGGGAATAGGATGTTTCCTTCTGGTGACGTGGATAACTTGACATTTGGAGGGGTTAAATTCCATGTCCCACTCCAACTCCCACTCTTCTAATCTCTTAAGATCGTTTTGGAGTGTGACCGATTCCTTTGCAGATGTCAGTGATAGATAGACTGTAGTATCATCTAAAAAGATGCGGACTTTGGAACTGATGTTTTGTGGGAGGTCGTTTATGTAGGCTAGGAAAAGCAGGGGTCCAAGTACAGATCCCTGTGGGACTCCAGAGGACACCGGAATGGCCTCTGAACTAATACCATTAAGGACAACTGACTGGAGTCTATTATCTAGAAAACTCTTAATCCACCTTAATGTTTGACCTCTGACTCCATATTCATGCATTTTTAGTAGTACTTTCTCGTGATTTACCTTATCGAAAGCCTTACTGAAGTCTAATAGGATGAGATCTACCTGATGCTTATTGTAGACAGAGGTAACCAAGTCATTGACTAGCATTACTAGATGGGTCACGCATGACCGTTTTTCTCTAAGACCATGCTGCAAATGGTACAGAATACTGTGGTTAGTGAAGTGTTTTACTATCGAGTAGGAAACTATATGTTCTAGTACCTTGCATAGAACACATGTCAGTGAGATAGGCCTATAGTTGGCGGGGTTTGACTTGTCCCCTTTTTTGTAAATTGGAGCAACATTTGCTGACTTCCACTGGGCAGGCAGTGATCCTTCGTTGAGGGATTTTTGGAATAAGACTTCAAGGATAGGTGAGAGTTCTTTAGACAGGGTTTTAAGTATAATTGGCTTAATTTGGTCAGGACCACTAGCCTTGTGGGGGTTCAGGTTATTGAGAAGTTTCTCTATGCCATTTGAGCTTACTGTGATCTCATTCATGTTTGGCGTGGATTGACCATTCAGGTTTCCATTTGTGTCCTGAATTTTCATTTTACAAATGGAGGTAAGTCTTAGTGGGGATTTGGAGCTGAAGACATACTGAAACTGTTTGTTCAGTGCTGTGGCTTTAGCAGCTTCTTCATGATGGAATTTGTTTTCATGCTTTAGAGGTAGCATTGATTTGGAATCTTGCTTGGAATGTTTAAGGATGGAATAAAGTTTCTTGGCGTTTGGTCTGTAAGGATGGGAGGCATCAGCACTGTTTAGATTTAGGATGTTTTCTAGGTATTGATGATAAGCCTCTGACCTTTTTCCGCACTAAATGTTTTAGATCCAGGAAGTTCTTGCGATTTGAAGGCGTACTTGACTTCCTAGTATTTTTAAAGGCCCTATTTTGCCTTCTAATCATTCGCTTAACACTCTGATTGACCCAGGGTAGGTGATCTCTTAACGATGACTGTTTGGATGGAATCCATTTATCTGTAAGGGTGTTTAGAGCATGAGAGAAATGTTCCCATAGCTCTTCAGTGTTTAGTGCGGTATATTTACATTCGTTGGTCACCTGGTGATAGTCACATAATGACTGTTTAATGGCCTTTAACCATTTCCCTCATAGAAGCACCTCTTGACGCCATTACCAATACGACATACATTGACATGTAGTAGTCAAACTAATGTTCATAATAAAGGCCAGAATCTCTATGAAGTCCCAGTAATATCGATGGAGGTGGGATAGATATGGCGACTACTTATCCACTGCATGATAGCTAAATGGCTGTCGTTTGTATGGAGATATAATAGTATATTAACCTAAATCTCTATTAAGGAAAGAGTTAAATGGCTGTCGTTTGTATGGAGATATAATAGTATATTAACCTAAATCTCTATGAAGGAAAAGGTTAAATGGCTGTCGTTTGTATGGAGATATAATAGTATATTAACCTAAATCTCTATGAAGGAAAAGGTTAAATGGCTGTCGTTTGTATGGAGATATAATAGTATATTAACCTAAATCTCTATGAAGGAAAGGGTTAAATGGCTGTCGTTTGTATGGAGATATAATAGTATATTAACCTAAATCTCTATGAAGAAAAGGGTTAAATTCCCTGACTCGCATAAACGTAAATGGAGAAAGCAATGGATAAATTCTAATCATTATTGGGAACCAATAGTTCTGCTAATGTGCTATGACATTTGAGAAAGGCATATAAACTATATTTAGCTGTTTACTGAACATTATTGATTACAAACACTGAATTTACTTGATTTACTTTACATTGTACAAAATTGCCCCAGGACATCTCCACCCCAAAATCTAATATCCTATGACAACTACTAGATTTGGGCTGTCAGACACTTCGACCGTAAGACATCTCGACCCCAGGACATCTCGACCCCAAAATCTTCGGACAATTCGACCCCAAAGACATTACGTGTTTTGTGATGATCTTGAGCCACATAGATATAATTATCAGCTTTCCCCATCACTTATAATGGGATAGCATAAGTATCTAACTGAAATACACCGATAGAAGAAAGAAGTTATTCCATGTGTACGTGTCCTTCGGAGAGGAGTTGTTCTGTATATTTCCCAATAATTAATTCCAAATTAAAATTTACCATATATATATATATATATATTGGTTGGTTATCCTCCTTACACGCCCATGTTATCATGAACACATTTCCTATTAACCCTATAAGACGAGTTCCAGTCAAAACGTACCCAAAAAAGTCAAAACGTACCCAGGGTATAAGTCAAAACGTACCCAAGTAGAAGTCAAAACGTACCCATGGGATAATATACAGATTGAATAACTGGAAATAGATTGGAAATATTATGTGTGATGTCAAAAGTTGTAGATAAAATCATACTTAGAAGGTATTGTAATGAGAAAAAATGGTATACTTGAGATTAAAATATGCATATAAATTGGTAAGTTTTTTACATGAAGGTATTTTTTCCTGTAAGTTACAGATTGCATAAAAGAATATGATATTTGTTAATTTGTTTGTGTTGGTAATTGGAAACACTCTTGCTTTAATTCTGGAGTGTTTGTGTTTGCACGCACGACCAACCGATCCTTGGGGGTATGATTTCGAGGTATGATAATCGATATGTGTGTGTTTTACGTTTATTTATCGTCGTTATCGGTTGCCCATATGAGCTACGCCTCCTGAAGATATTAGTAATTTTAGATTTTGGAGGATAATCAATATGAGATAAATAATAAATATAAACCATTCTGAATTATACTATTACACTATTTATATTTTGTGTCATCATGTTAATTAAATAGTATGGAAATGCTTTAGTCGTATTATGGGTACCGACATGAGATAAAAAGGGCTATTATGTATAATCTATAGTACATGTACAGCCACACACATCTCGTGGCGTTAAATTCATATTATAATGTTTTCAGCTTGGCGCCACATCATCTTCGCGACCACGGCCCAACTAACTAACTAATAAGTTTATTTAAAGTCGCCCCCGCATGCATTTGGGCGACTGACCACGACCCAACTCGAAAAAATAATGCATGTTAGTATGTATATACATGTCCGCCTCCGTGGTCGAGTGGTTAAGGTCGCTGACTTGTATACCACTGTAACCTATCATCACTGATGGTCACGGGTTCGAGCCCCGCTCAGGCCGTGTCTCATTTATATGAAAAAGTTGGCAGTTTCTGACGGAGGTTGGTGCACCCAAGTACTGGTTAACCGCTGGAGCCTGCCCAGGAAAGGTGTTGTTAGGTAAAC
Source organism: Archivesica marissinica (assembly GCA_014843695.1). Classification (NCBI taxonomy): domain Eukaryota; kingdom Metazoa; phylum Mollusca; class Bivalvia; order Venerida; family Vesicomyidae; genus Archivesica; species Archivesica marissinica. The sequence continues at coordinate 86,443,913 of CM026386.1, forward strand.
TGCCCGCCGGCGATATAGCCCAAAATGGTGCTGATGCAGGCGTAAAACCCGAAATATAACATAACATAATGTATATACATATAGCATTGGCGAAAGACACTGAACCTGCTACACTCTAGCACGGTGGCTTGGGCAGGAGCTCGGATTTTGTTCACATTCCTGTCTGGCTGCTATACTGTGCAATCATGAGAGAAGCTATCCATGTGTCGATTACCTAGTCAGTATGTATCTATGTACGAAGTCATGTACAAAACCACATGCATACACAAACACTATCTTATCTTTATAAGAGATAATTATTCAAACTAAACATGAATCCCTAATGGCACTGTCTTTCATATTTAACATATTGATGTCGTGGAAGTCGTAACCACATTCGATTCAGGTGCCAAAGGCCTGGAGTTCGCGACCAGCTGTAGCTGTACGATTGTGCCCTTAGGCAACAAGGGACCTTATCATGCTAGGTCTATGTAATAGCGATATATTAATTATATACAATGTACAGATTGTAATTATTGGCATTGAAACGACGTAAAGTACACTTTATGTCACATATAACGTTCTTCTTCAATAATTCACTATATACCAATTGTCCGCTTATTTATATTCACTATATAATATTATTGTATTGTCCCATATAGTCGTCCCATTACATTAGTTCAGAATAGTCTTCAAGGTGCGGGCGTAAATCCTCATGCCAGCGTTGCTGTAATGGACCAGATCTGCATCAAACAGATCTGGGTATACCACTTCTTTATATAGACATATAACATGTCTCTTAAATTTTCGTTGAAGTTTCTTATTTACTGCATGTCATTGTTGATTAAAATTAACAGCCGATAATGTTCCCCGAAACCTGCCATGCTTCCCGATCGCCTGTTAATATATATTTTCTATTCCATTCTCGTTTAGCTTGTTTATAAATTCGAGAATGCTACGCATGATATCTTTTGGGTTACTGGTAGTGTGTTGTCAATTGTCATTACCACCCAGATTTATGTAGACAGTATGTGGCCTGAACTGTAACAGATTGTCGAATGCCTTTCTAAATCTCTCGTCCATAGATATTTGGTCGGCTCGCATGCCCCCCCCCCCGACACCGAAAAACCGAACATCTGCTCCTATACCAAGGTCTCCCCTGCAAAATCTCTGTAGCCTCGAAATGTACGAGTCGCCGAAAATTGGGGTTCGACATTAGCGGAAGACAGATAGATAGTTAATAAACTATTAAAATTACAATGCTGTGATGTTTAGAGAGCTATGTGGGTTGCAATAATCTCGGAGTGTGTTCGGTTTTCATATCTCCCACCCCCGCTCGCACACGATAGTGTACCAACGGGGGTCGGAGGTAGACCGGGTGAAGAAATTACCCAGTGCAATTACTAAGTCTAAGAAGATTTAGACACAGGTTGGTTAGTAAATTGTTTGTTAGTTTGTTCTATAGCCAATTTATACCGTATGTCCTTGGTGAGATAAATACCGTGCAAATATTTTGTTTCTAAGTAGCATTCAAACCAGTGTAGAAGATAACAAGGACACACACTAGATTTTTGAAATGTGTGTCCTAAATAAAATGAACAAGAAATTAGAAGTAGTGGACCAATGAGATGGATGCATGGAACTCTGATTGATCCAAACAATAAAAAAAAAAATAGTTTAACCATAACAGCAGATAAATAATATAGAGACAGGTTTGACCTTAATTAGGGATCTTGGGGTACATTTTTATATCAGCATACCCCATCACCAAAATGTATTTAGAGTAGGTGATTTATAATGGGTTGCATAAGGTAGAGAGATAGATTAAATAAAATAGTAAGAAGGAAGAAGGTAGAAGGACCGGTCTGTCAGAAGGGGTATCAACAGCTCATAGGTGTGTCCTTCATATATCCCAAGATCCCTAATAACACATAGTCAAACCTGCAACATATAGACTGCGTTGCCCGTTGAGGGTTATACTAATAAATATCAATAAAGATATTGCTACGAAAATTAAAAGTAAGACCTAATGGCAAGTAGTTAACTAGTCGCACGAACCGGTGTGAAAATAGCAGGTGCCCCTGAGCAAAGAAGAACGAGCGCTCAGGAATGTGCACTGACTGACCTCTGTAAATGTAAACAAACAATTGAGAATTTTACATTCGCGCGAACGAGAAAGAGATATGGCAGGTGCCCGTTTACCTTGTATAGTGCACAGCAGTATCGAGGTTGCTACGAAGATTAAAATTCATGGACTATCTTAATATGTATCTGTACTAAGACATTTAGTTGATTGATCCCAAGTACATATAGTTACTACCAGTCATACAGATATATAACTGGTAGTAAAATATCTTCCATAGTTATGGAAAATGTCAACAGGATAGAGAATTTCACATATCACAAACGACTAAACCATTAGAGGTATCAGCCTACTATGATGTTTGGTCAACTTTTTTAACATATATAAGTATCACCAAACTAAACTAAAAATATTTACATAAAACTAATTCCATAGTAGGTTGTACAATGTGTGCCCCCGTGTACTGGGATCATAAAAATTACATCTAAAAAAGGCGGCTTAACCCCTGCGTGACAGCATTTAAAAATAATGTGGTAAAATACACTTCCGTACAAACAACGGTCACCTTCGTAGGGCCTTTAAAATTACATTTAAGTATAAAAAGCAATCAGTTCTTGGCTATTTACAATAAAACTTAGTCACACAGGGGAATGCCAAACTAATAAAAATTAGCGATCGCTCGCGAGATGAAGATTTCATGGCAGGAATACCGGTTCCGTTGTTTACTCGGTGATTTCGGAGACCGACCGCACGCAGTAATTGCTCATATAACTACTCAGCCGGCCAGGCTACTCATGCAACTTGAGGGTATCTGATGACCTTAACCCTTTCAACACCACAGACCTCTAAATAGGCTTACAAAAAGTGTAGATCCAGATGAGCCGGCTCGTGACAAGCCGTCTCATCAGGATCTGCACTTTTTGCCAGTGATATGACTATTTTTAGACATAATTACCCATTTTTATAAATGAATTTGTCCAAATGTGATTTTCTGATTCATTTATTGGTTTATGAATATCATGGACCAGTCCATGTGAGTTACTTGGTGTTGAATGGGTTAATTAAAGTAGAGGATGATGTTGGGTGTCCTTGTTTGTTTTAAGTTATTTCTTAAGCTTATTCAGAACTTATATATATTTATAGATTAGGTCTTACAGTCTAATACCTACTGGAGTGGTATTAAGATTAATGAAGAATTGTTAAAAAAAAAAAAAGTGAATTTGGGCTAGTGTCATAGCATTTGAGCTTCAGTTTTAGATTTACTGAAGATTACTTCTTGAAGTTGATCAAACTTTGTTAACATAATGTCGACCTTAATACAGAACACTAAAAACTCTAGATAATTTAATCAGATGATCATTAGATCATTGATTGAAATTACACAATTTTGCCGTATGGCTGCACAGAGTCAGTAAATAGGAATGTCCAACTGCATATTGAAACTTCAGATGGCATATTTTCCAAATACTGTGTTGATGTAACAATTATGTGGTAGATAATCTACAGGATAGTAGGTTCAATGTACCAAGGTGTATAAAAATAATAATATCCATGTATGGTAGTGGAATTTACCAAATTACTATGGAAAATTTGTGATTTTGGATATTTCCTTGTGCCATAGGAGAAGGGCCTCAAGGTGAATACTGACAGGGCCTGGTCAGAATAATAGTTCTGTCCAAGTCAATAACATGTTATTGTTACTAGTAATGTAGGGGAAGTTTGTAACAAATTAAATTACAACCACCAGAAATTTGGTAATTTCTGACCCCAATTTCCAGAAATTAGACATTTCTGTCGTACTTTATTATGTAGGAAAGTTAGGGCCTCAATTCAACCACCTGGTCAAGTTGAGTGTACTAACAAGATGAATGAAGTAGATAATTACATAACCTTAACTTAGGAACTTGAGTATCTTATGAAGCACACTCGTGTACAAGAATATTTAGATTTAAGATGAATATGTACTTGTTGAGACTATACCAGGATGGTAATCCGCTCCAACTAAACATATTTAAAAATATCAGATGACATTTTTTTTTAAATATTGTACTAAGGGCTCTATATTGAGGTAATTAGAGTTTAAAATAGAACTTTACATGTAGATTATGAATATAGACCCTTTAAATTTTATTTGGACCTTAAAATTGACCAAAAACCGGCCAAAATTGTACAAATTGAGCATTTTGCTTATGACATAGCATAAGGGCCTCAATTTGAATATTGGTGGATAAAAAAAAAAATTGATGTTTATTTTGGATAAACAACAGTATGAAGTTACTAGAAAGTTATAATTATATAGGATTTATTAATCCTTGTTACAAAAAATTTAGCTAATAATTTCCTGAATTGTGTTGAAGTAATCTTATTGATCACAAACCAATACAATTTAAACTAGCTTTATTTAGTTTTAGAGTTACTTGGTCACAAAGCACTGGCAGTATGGGCTTTACCCGGCCGGACTGAGTCCACTGGTTGTTCTGCGCGCAGTCATACTACCAATCCGGGTAACTTGGACCAGGGGCGCTCTTGGTCCCAATTTAAGTTTCTCAGACAAGTCCCATATACATGTTTACAAGCTTAATTATCGCTTGGGGATTTTCAAATACTAATTTAATAAATACTATATTTTCCTATGTAAATGGTCACAGGGGGGAAAGGCGATAATGAATAGCTAAGGTAAGCTTAGCTATAAGGTAGGAAATGAATTAGTAAAACAGGAGGGTCACTAATTTAAATGGGATAGGTTGCATATAGCAAAGTAATAGCTATTTATGAGCTATTGGTTTGACAGGTGCATAGCCAGAAATCTGTCTTAATAGTTTAGTTTGAGAGGTAGAGACAGTTTGAGTGGATTTGGATTGTCCAGGTTGTTGTGGATTGTCCCACATTGGTTTACTTATTCCAATGAAGTAAAAATGAAGTTGTTGTGATGTTTAAACAACCGGTATTTATGAAACTTACAATAGTGAATTGCAAGTGATGTTAACTCAAAAAGTTAACAATTGTATATTATACACTGATATTATATTGTATATATTTTATAACACCATACATAGAGGTGACGTGGTGTTTTTTGGTTGCTTAATGTACATTATACACTGGTAATATGTAGGTTAATAGGTTGTGTCCATTAAACAGTGAGTTGGTAGATTATACCAAGTTTCATCTGAGTAGATGAATAACTAAAAGATACTTATTGATTTGTATATCGATCTGTAAAAACGATCGAGTTAAGTATATTAGGATACGAAAGCAGTTTTTGTGCTCGTATTGGCCCGCACGGAGCCCCTAAGATGAAATTTAAGTAAACTCTTTCATCTGGGGTTGGAAATTACTCATCTCAGGTGAGAAGCCTGCAGTGGAATTGCTTTTCAAAAGGGCTCCGGTTGGGCCAATAACAGCACTACAGAAGGGTAAATTTATCCACAAACAACCTGGAGAGATATGGGAACCTTGTCTGAGCTTAATAACTGCAAATGTCCTCTAAATTTGGTCGGACATCTGACAGTCTAGAATGTACGTTTCCAGAGCTTTAAATACTGAGGTGCGGACAGCATTGCTGGGGCTGAGAATGTTCTCAATTGAGAAAGTTTTACCAACCCCGGCAATTGCCGCCCGCAAGACAGCCCGATGAGTCTCGTGATCGCAACAGTCCAGCAGAAAATGTTCAGTAGTGTATCTGACATCACACTTGGGACAAACTGGATTTAGGTTAAGTATATGTTGGCCGCTATTGCCTGCCAACAGGTTTGTCCCAAGTCTCAGCCGAGTGATACACTTATCTATTCTTAAAGACTTAGAGTACTGCACCGGACGGCTGAACCCCACGGAGCTCCTTTTATAGGTTTGTTTGAAAGGCCTATCCAGGAGTGAGTGGCCCCAATGTAGATTCGTTTGGGCCTTAACAATGGAGTAGATCTCCGTGGGTGTGAGCCTTACACTATTCTCCACATTAGTGTGCACCAGGCCAGACTTGGCAGCCCTGTCTGCCATCTCATTTCCAGTGATACCAATATGTGCTGGACACCATGCTATGGTACCCAGGAGGTTTTGGTTCAAGCCCTCATTGTATAACTTGACTATATCCGTAATTAGATCTGGTCTAGACATACTATTCCTTGATTGTAAGGAGACCAGTGATGAAAGTGAATCAGATAATATCACATTTTTCGGTGAATTATTATCTACTATCCAGCACATTGCTTTCTTAATTGCAATTAACTCAGCCGTATAGATGGATACCTTATCGGTTAACCTTTCTACATATTCACATTGTAGGGATGGAATGACTACGGCTGCAGCTACCTTGCCAGAGTCAGGACATTTTGATCCATCTGTATATGTGTTGACTGTAATTTTCCTCTATGTGGCATTGAGCTTCCAATCTAGCGAGGTGAACTAGATCGGTTTTCTTCACTTTTTCTGATAAAGATATATCTATCACTGGATCTGACTGTGTCCAGGGCGGTACCGAGCCAGTCCTGAAGTCTGACACCTGGACACCCTCGAGACCGAACCCCGCCACAAGTTCTTGGACATGGGCTCCGAAAGGGAGTGTTTTGTCACTGAATCGGGCCTTGCGGTGGTATCCGGTCCCGAAGATCGCGTTCACGGGACTGTCCCAATATTTAACGCATTGAGCCTGGCGTCGGATCGCCAACGGCTCAATCCCTGACTCAATTTCAAGCATATAACTTGGGTTGAAGGGCTCTCAGAGCTAGTCTCAGGGCGGAATTCTGTAACCTGTCTAGGGATTTGAGATGAGTGGGGCATGCACTAGAATAGATTTGTGCACCATAATCTATTTTTGAACGTATTAAAGACATATACAGTAGCAAGAGGCTTTATTAGAAGTTAGTCATTTTAGATTGACTCATAATGAGAGAGATGGATTAAATTTCCTCTTCTCTCCCCCATGGGGATGGATTAAATTTCCTCTTCTCTCCCCCATGGAGATGGATTAAATTTCCTCTTCTCTCCCCCATGGAGATGGATTAAATGTCCTCTTCTCTCCCTCGTGGAGATGGATTAAAATGTTATCTTCTCTCCCACGTGGAGATGGATTAAATTTCCTCTTCTCTCCCTGATTATGAGGGAGATGGATTAAATGTCCTCTTCTCTCCCCCATGGAGATGGATTCCACCAGTAATGAGGCATTGAGAGCGATTAATCTAATGTAGTAAACACTTGTTCTGCAATCTAGCTAAGGTAAATTTGTATAACCTAAATTGACATGCAACAATCGATATCTTATTCTTCTCTGTTAATGGCTAACAAGTCAACAATTGAGCTATTATGGCCATGCGTGGGGGGAATGATTTATGACAGTCAAAAGGGTCATACACAATACACAGATACGATTTTGTTTTTACCCAATAATGTTATGGTAAAATTGTATACATTTTTAATACAGTCACAATGTATTAGAAAATGTAAGGGTGTCGCACCAACACCTTAGGTCATGTCATATAGCGATAACCAGAAGGCTGTTCCACCAATTGAACCGCGTAATCGGTAAGTCATGGTTATACACACACATCAACGTTTTTAAATCCCATATACTGGAAATTGGAGTCTCATTAGTATCCTTTATCTACTATCATTTATTTCTATGAATAATTGAGAAATAAAATGTTTGAACTAAAGTTGAGGAAAGATATTGTTATTGACTTTCAATTCTCACAACTTACGATTCTTATACCCGTAGCGTGAGCCCGTAAGTCACAACTAGCGAACTTTCAATGCTCACGGACTTACGGGGCTCACGCTACACCGGCCCATTGAAAAATATTTGCTAGTATTGTAAATGTTAACAATTGATGTGTAAGTTCTATGTTCTTTTTCATACGAATAACAATTCGGTATAAGTATTATATTTGTATAATTCACATTGGGTAGAAATGGATTTACTCTACAATTAGGGATGTAATAAAGTATAACAAGGTTGTATATATGTCAGACGTTCTCTATTTATGTCATCTGTTGTCAATATTTTGCACATTTTGATTTTAAACTACGAACAGACAAACTGGTCACTGAGAATGGCTTCCCGTGTTGAATTTACAAAATTCAGAGACGTCCACGATGAACTTATCCCCGCCAGCATGTGGCGTGTAGCACTTGAAAAACCAAATACCATCGAACTTATGTCTTTTACAGCAAAACAAGTCTGCATACCTGTGTGTAGGCCTATCACATGCTTAAACTGTAACACCATTACATATGATGAACTGTTCCACATTGTATATGAATGAGATACTGTTAAATCAGATAACCTCAGAAACATTTACCTGAACCATGTACACGACTATTTCTCTAATAACTTATATATGTTAATGAAAAATATATCACGAACTGCGTTCTTGAAATATTTACTAGGACATATAGACAAAGACATTGCCAGACTAATACATCCGGAACAGTATTCAGACTTTCTGTGCACCAGTGCTTCATTTCTTAAGCAAGTTTATGCGATAGCATTATAAAATAAACTAAAATAATGTGTTCATATATGTGATACAAAACGATACTATTTATATCACCATGTACTTCATAATGTACCATTTTCACTTTCGTGAATCCTTATGTTGTTTTAGATGGTTGTATATTTATTATTAAGCCCGAGAGTAACTATTGAAACTTTCCTTGATCTTAGGCCAAGGTTATGATATTGTATTGTTTTTTTCATTCTTAATTATCTGTACGTATGTATGTTATGTTGTATATTCTAATTCGTACCTGATCTATAGTTGTGTTTATAATTATGTTCTGTACTTTTGTATCTTTATTGATGATTGTATGTAACTCTTCAGAAATGGAGGAATAAAAGATAATATATATATGAGTTTGGGTATGTTGGGATCTTTTTTTTTAACTGTTTTATGGATTTCCCATTGAATTGTAGAAGTAAATGGGTCGCGTCCGTGGTCCATTGGTAGAGCGGCGGATTTGGTATGGAACTGTCCCGGGTTCTAGGCCACACGATACACATTGCTTAGTATTGGTTCACCGTTTAGGTCGGCTAAGCCTGCCCATGAAAACATGGCTAGGTCCCCGCAAGGGGTTTGATATTAATGGAACATATATACATACAAAAAAGTGAAATAGTGCAGGGATGGAACCGGTGCATGGATTGAACCCACGACCACCCGATTGTAAGTTGGACGCTCTCCTAAGTGGGCATGTGCAGTCTGATGTATAGACTGCACAGAATTGCTACACTTCTCCCTCCTGTTCTTTGAAAATGTACTGACGAGTATGAGGCGCATAGAATTACTCGCAAAAGAAAACTACGCATTGTCATTTACACCCTCCACAACATGGTACTAAAGATAACCGATGCCGCTACATTGTAAATACCCCTGACACAATGCAAAAGTTTCCGTCCTATGGTTTTAAGCAGAAATAGTACACAGATCAGTCACTATATCTGCAATGACTTCTAGTTATACAACAACAACGTTTATTTAGCAAATCGACATAATACATGCCTTTGACCAATGACAAGGAGTGTAGCAAACATGTTTAACTCACTGTAAACCTGTGTCCTGGAACAAATGTCTGTCGTCTTGCAAACCATCCACTCTTCCAACTGGATTAACCAATTAACTGGGCAGTCTGAAGAACCAACACCAACTAAAGTATTTGCAATGTCATAATAATCATTATAAATTGACATCACAATGTCGAGGAAGTGGAAACACAGTGTGGTAGACTCGGTTTCAGACATGACGCCGTGAAATTTATCAATTTGTAATGGGTTGTGTTGACTTAGACGAGGTAGGGACTGGGAACCTGTCAAGCCGGAACTGTCCACCAGACTGTATAGATGTGATGACTGAAAACCCATCATTATCAAAAATGGTAAATTACTGTGTAGACAAGTAATAATTATATCTACATTTAACTCTGCACGCTGGCTAAAATAAAGACTACATATATAAGTAGCCGCGAGTCAATAATTTTAGCAGTCAACAATTTATTAATGTGTTTTTCTTGTTTGTACATTTGGGATGTATTCAAGAAATAGTCGTCATGTGATTTTCATTAGTATTGGGTCATTATTAATCTACACTACTGAAGCAACTCGTCGAAAAGTATATTTTTTGATGCACTACCCCGCGTCGTTTGAGTGAAATCTGGCAGGATGCGGCAAACGTTTTGTGAAATTATTATATAACGTATACATGCATATATTTTTTAAATTGTGTTTTATATGATGAACAATTATTATTATATATAAAGACTCTGGATATGCGCTATAATTGGAACATAATTGTTTACAAGTGTTGCATATAGGGCCACTGTGTTGATCAGTGCGAAATCTGACGTCCTGCTAAGTAGAAGCCCTGTACTACCATTTATATACTAGTACCTCAGTGTTACTGTTCTTGAATACTCCCAAAAAGTATATACATCTTCTTAAGTGGTTTCCTCTGTTGTGTCGGTGTTTTCTTTGCTCAACATGATATCATTTACCATCCACTTTCTGATCTTTTAATTATTAAATTACTATATCTCGACAGATATCGTACATGTACATTAGACGGACGGCCATTATGATTATCTGATTGTTTCGCAGAAGAATTATTGATATTTACATACATGTTACATGTAAGAACATCAACACCAATGTAGACAATTACATATATGTATAGTATATAATTACTGAAATGATCATAAGTAACATCATGGGGTTTTTTCGCACAAGATCCAGTTCAGTTGCTCAAAGGTTAAGGTCACACTTTTAGATCATACCTGTATGGTTCAAATTGTCTTCTCTGGAGCACATTTCCTAAACACTTTGATGGATTTTCAAATAACTGTACCCAAATGTTTGCCATAAAGAGACTTTGTGGTACATTGCTGAAAGGTCAACGTCAGACCTAATGCATTGTAGGAGCAGTCGGGACATAATCAAATGCATTATTATTACTCTGTTTGTATCATATAATATTATTCATAAATGGAAAATTCAATTTCTCAGCAAGAGAAATTATTATAATTTTTTTTTTCAAGGAGTCAATATTCGAAAAGGGTGACATTACTTTCAACTTGGTGTGGTTTTCGTCGACATATGCATTACCATGCTCCTGTTAAGACAACTCACCGGTGTACATGTAGGTGTTTGGTTATTTTTAGGACATTCCAACCTAATGATGTTAAGTTACAGATTCAAGCTCAATGACATTCCTTGGATTTCATCATGGTATTTGGCAAAACACTCCACAAATTTAGTTTAGCTCGATTGCGAAACAAGTTCCTACAACTTATATTAATCCATCGCCACAAGACAGATAAGACAATGATTATGTGAACTTTAAGTGCCTTGCATAATGGCACAATTGTAACTGCTACATCTGAGCGCGAATTCCACTTCTACATTCTCTGTTTTTTTAATTTTCATTATTTAATACCCTTTGTTAGTAGCATCTCTGTATATTTAACACGCCTAGCGGAATGGTCTCCGTACGCCCGTCACAAATGTGTGTGTTAAGTAAATATCTTGAACCGCTGGAGGAATTCTATAATCACTTGACACGTATGTTGCTCGAGATGATGTGCAGAGCGTATGTTTCAGTCATGTCGGTTAATGTTGATACATGTATGTGTGAGAAATAGGGCTGCGACGTGCACAGATTGTGTAAACGTGTACACGATCCTTAATACACGACATGGCGTCGTTTATACTTTGTTTATTCTCTATGATTATTTACATGTACTAGGTCTCACGACATTCAGTGAAACGATCGATGCTATGATTTTATTACGTCACTAAGCTTCATTATATGACGTCATCAATTAAGATAGTGTACACGGTTACTCAATTAGTACACGTGTATAGCCATTACACGACACGGCTCCGTTTACACGTGAAACTGTGGACGCCTTGGTGAGAAATACTTCTTATGTCAGACACATTAGATTTTGTAGGCGTTTTAATAAGTTGTCTGACCAGTGTCAATCTATTTATATCACAATAGCATGGTCTGCAATCGGTGTCTACGGTGCCAACATAGTGTGTAGTGAAACTCGATTTACATGTGTTGATGATAATGTGAAAAATTGTCATTAATATGCAAAAGATGGACATAACATTTAATTTCAGTCCTTGTATATACAAAACCTGCCATAATCGAATTGTGCCAATGCCCAAGATATTTGAAATCACAAAAGTTAGTATGCGGCGAAGACACCACTTTCGAATAAGCACTGCTGCATAAAATAAAATTATGTATATTCATATATTCAACATAAAAATAATACGTCCAGTGTTATAAAACTATTTTCAAATTCTGTAGCATTTTGTTAGGTTGATAGCCAGAATCAAAAATGCTTCATAATCATCTTGAGAGACGAGAATGTTTTATCATTTTGGAGCATGTGGTAGCATTTACAATTGTATATGATGGGGAGGAGAGTTGGGGGATTACAATTGACTGATCAGTGATGTGGTAAGGTTCATAAGGTAATGATCATCCTGAATGGTAACGGCCACACACTCGGCCATGATGTGGGGTAGGTCATATTGAATGTAGTAATTAAGAACTGATCGTCTACATGTTTGGCTGAAGTTTATCTCAACTTTGTAATTTGTTACAACTTGTTTTCACAATTGATACCATGTTCTCTGCCTGTCTTGTCTGTCGTTTTTTCTTAGACCCTTCTCAAATCTATCCTTCATTCTCCGAAACTGCCATTCAATATGTCTACCATTTTTAATTCATTTACGATTTCTATTATAATTCCCATACTTTTTAATGATTTTAAGTTTTCCAATATGGTGGATTATTTTGGGAAATACCAGGAACATGTAGATGGGATCCTGGAAATACACAGGAAGTCTAGCATTCAACAAACTAGGAGATTGGTCCACATTATAGATTTGTCCGATCAGATCACGTTTCCATTAACCCGCGTTATTGTAGTGCACACTACTCGCAGTAAAGCCACTAACAATTATAATACCAAAACTTATATTTTTGATCCTGCATTTATTTTTGAATTCCAGATATTTTGACACTAATGCCGGCAAGCCAATGTCAATTCCAACAATCTACAGCTGTTGGGCCTGTATATACAATAACAAGAATGTATGCATTGTGGTTTACATGAATACTTATTTGCTGCAGATGGTCACATATGTTCAGTTGTACTGTATCGTTCCGTATGTGAACAGTCAAATGTGTCATAGTGGTTGTCTGTGATGAGACAGAGCAAAATAATAAGATGATCATGGTACCATTTATTGTAATTTGTATGGAAAACAGTCAATACAGTTGGAATGTAATGAAAGAGACAAATAACATGTTTATTTACTGTAGGCTATGCTGGTCAATTAGGTTGTGGTAGGACACGTTTTCAAACTTCTAACTGTATGAATAGTGAGACGTTAGGATGAAGTGACTTCTTCCCAAGATTTTAGCCAATCTTATTCACTGACTGCCTGACCCAATTAACCATCCATTAATTACATCATGGAGAAATAGTTGCCAACCACTTTATAACTTTGCGATGTATGCCATTTATTGCAGACCTGTTTACTCCTACATATTGGCAGTAGTTCTATGAAAAACAAGTGGAAATTACGCACAATGTTCAAAATAGCTTATTGCGGATATACATTATCGATCATTAGTTTAAAGCCGATATCACAATATAGAATCCTCTCATATAGTTCATGGATGCGTAAATCTTGAAAAAAATGAGCAGGTTTTGGAGAAACTACATAATTATATTGTTACCACGCCCGGCGTCGTCAGTGAACATGTTCAAGCGTCTTCTCCTCAGCAACCATTGGGTCTATAGTCACCATTTATGATTTATTATTTACTTGTCATCATGGTACAAACTCAAAATATTAGAAATTAAAAATCTACCGCCGATATTAGTAAGATTGATCAATGTACAATACAATGATATTCATAGTTGTTGCATGGCACCCTTGTGTGAACAATGGAGTCAGGTGAGCGATATAAGGCCATCGTGGTCCTCTTAATTGTAAATAAATGTATTTAGAGTATAATTATACATTATGTTCATCAATGTTTTATGATTTGCATCTTTTTGAATATCTGTGCTGTCATGTACTATGATGATATTTGTAGTAATTTACTTGCATTAAACATGTTTATTTCTTAATCTTGTTATTAAGTTATTCCCTGACGCAAATCCCCAATCCAGGTCACAGATGATAACACAACTGTTGACTATAGCAATTCCTTGTTTGTTTTTCCACCAGACTGTACATGTATTTATAAACAAGGAAAAAATGTCTTGTAGCAACATTTTGTCAATATATATATATTTTATGTCTTAATGTATTTTACCTAACCACTGCGTCCCACTGTTTAATTTCCATTAACTGCTACTTCCGTGTCTAACCTTTTCATCCCTATTTACCCGTTGAATAATCAAATGTAGGTTTCCCCTACCACCCTTCACCACGTATGCAAGTGACCTAGCATATTGAATATACATACAGATTTAAAGGCATTCTTTAGCTAACCTGTTTTATATTCATGTAGTCAATGCAACAACCCTTTCCTTACAACGCCGTCGAAATGCTTGCTATATTGTCGTTTCTCGTGCTTAAAACTAAACCAAGCAATAGTTATTCTCAGTATAAATACTGTCCACACGTTGGTTGTTTTATATGCCTGTTGTATAGCAACGATGCGAGTCTCTCGTTTATAGTCCCATCTGAAATATTTGATACTGAGAGGGTCAGACTCATCACTTTTAGATGATGTTTATTTTAAACGTTTTAGAAAACTTAGTCACCCAAATGCATTTATGCGATGGCGAATTTTAAATAAATTTAACAGCAAGCGATAATATATATATTAGCAAGACATCTCAATTCCCTCACCCTATCTGACCCTCTCAATATCGCTTGCTGTTAAATTTATTTAAAAGTCGCCATCGCATACATGCATTTGGGCGACTACGTTTTCTAAAACGTTTAAAATAAACATCATCTAAAAGTATATATATATATCTCCATTCTCAAACCCCTACATTATTATTTATTGCAGATGAGTATTGCTATGGCAACAATGGCAATGACAACATTCCAGAGCATTTCCCAGTAATAGCTACTCTCAATGCATTCAGTTTCCAGAAAACGTGAAAGCGTGGAGCTTATATATTGTTTTCCATTGATACATTTATCTAACTCGGCCTTGTATGCTATACTTTGTCTAAGCATGCAAAGAAATCTCACTACATCTCTGTAATACAATCCGAAATCTCACAACATCGCTATAATACAATCCGAAATCTCACTCTACATCTCTATAATACAATCCGAAATCTCACTACATCTCTATAATACAATCCGAAATCTCACTACATCTCTATAATACAATCCGAAATCTCACAACATCTCTATAATACAATCCGAAATCTCACTACATCTCTATAATACAATCCGAAATCTCAAAACTCACACTCTCATAATAAATCCGAAATCTCACCACAAACAAAACATCTCTATAATACAATCCGAAATCTCACTACATCTCTATAATACAATCCGAAATCTCAAATCCTATAATACAATCCGAAATCTCACTACATCTCTATAATACAATCCGAAATCTCACTACATCTCTATAATACAATCCGAAATCTCACTACATCTCTATAATACAATCCGAAATCTCACTACATCTCTATAATACAATCCGAAATCTCACTACATCTCTATAATACAATCCGAAATCTCACCAACAAACCCTACATCTCTATAATACAATCCGAAATTCAACATCCTATAATCAATCCGAAATCTCACAATCTAAATACAATCGAAACTCCTACATCTCTATAATACAATCCGAAATCTCACTACATCTCTATAATACAATCCGAAATCTCACTACATCTCTATAGTACAATCCGAAATCTCACTACAGCTCTATAGTACAATCCGAAATCTCACTACATCTCTATAATACAATCCGAAATCTCACTACATCTCTATAATACAATCCGAAATCTCACTACATCTCTATAATACAATCCGAAATCTCACTACATCTCTATAATACAATCCGAAATCTCACTACATCTCTATAATACAATCCGAAATATCACTACATCTCTATAATACAATCCGAAATCTCACAACACTTATAATACAATCCAAAATCTCACTACATCTCTATAATACAATCCGAAATATCACTAATTTCTATAATACAATCCGAAATATCACTACATCTCTATAATACAATCCGAAATCTCACTACATCTCTATAATACAATCCGAAATCTCACTAATCTCTATATACAATCCAAATCCACTACATCCTTATACAATCCGAAATCTCACAATCTATATACAACCGAAACTCACTACATCTCTATAATACAATCCGAAATCTCACTACATCTCTATAATACAATCCGAAATCTCACTACATCTCTATAATACAATCCGAAATCTCACTACATCTCTATAATACAATCCGAAATCTCACTATATCTCTATAATACAATCTGAAATCTCACTATATCTCTATAATACAATCCGAATCTCACTACATCTCTATAATACAATCCGAAATATCACTATATTTCTATAATACAATCCGAAATATCACTATATTTCTATAATACAATCCGAAATCTCACTACATCTCTATAATACAATCCGAAATCTCACTACATCTCTATAATACAATCCGAAATCTCACTACATCTCTATAATACAATCCGAAATCTCACTACATCTCTATAATACAATCCGAAATCTCACTATATCTCTATAATACAATCCGAAATCTCACTATATCTCTATAATACAATCCGAAATCTCACAACATCTCTATAATACAATCCGAAATCTCACTATATCTCTATAATACAATCCGAAATCTCACTATATCTCTATAATACAATCCGAAATCTCACTACATCTCTATAATACAATCCGAAATCTCACTACATCTCTATAATACAATCCGAAATCTCACTACATCTCTATAATACAATCCGAAATCTCACTACATCTCTATAATACAATCCGAAATCTCACTAATCACTACATCTCTATAATACAATCCGAAATCTCACTACATCTCTATAATACAATCCGAAATCTCACACATCTATATAATACAATCCGAAATCTCACCACATCTCTATAATACAATCCGAAATCTCACTACATCTCTATAATACAATCCGAAATCTCACTACATCTCTGTAATACAATCCAATCTCTACATCTCTGTAATACAATCCGAAATCTCACTAAATCTCTATAATACAATCGAAATCTCATACATCTCTATAAACAACCGAAATATCACTACATCTCAATAATACAATCCGAAATCTCACTACATCTATATAATACAATCCGAAATATCACTACATCTCTATAATACAATCCGAAATCTCACTACATCTATATAATACAATCCGAAATCTCACTCATCTATATAATACAATCCGAAATCTACTACATCTTGTAATACAAGAAATTACTCATCATATAATACAATGAAATATCATTACATCTGATAACAGATTCAGAACTCACTACATCTCTGTAATACAATCCTTCTATCTGGTAACGGGTTACGAGAACTTACTCAACAAGAGATACAATTAAGTATGCTTATATCTGGTAACGGATTAACAGAACTTACTCAACAAGAGATACAATTAAGTATGCTTATATCTGGTAACGGATTAACAGAACTTACTCAACAAGAGATACAATTAATGCTGCTTCTATCTGGTAACGGGTTAACAGAACTTACTCAACAAGAGATACAATTAAATATGCTTATATCTGGTAACGCATTAAGAGAACTTACTCAACAAGAGATACAATTAAGTATGCTTATATCTGGTAATGGATTAACGCTTAACCTGCCTAAACAATGGACGATATGTGCAAACAACATAGATCCAGCTCAGGATCTATGTTGTTTGCTATTCAGTATTTAGCTCCACTATCCGAATAGCAAACAGCATAGAGCCTGATCAGATGACACGTGTTTTCAAAAGCAGCTTTAGTCGTGATTGACAGGTTAATGGCTAAGAGAACTTACTCAAGAAGTGATACCGCGGTGAATGTTCAGATCAGTATTCAACGTCTGATGATATATCGGAAAATACAAACTGAAAACGCATAGCACTAAGTAGCCTTGGAACAGGCGTTGATATATTTTGCCTGGTCAGTCATATACATATATTTTAACACCGATACCATTAATTGGGCCGTATTGAGTTTCTGATAATGTCATTTTGCCAGAAGTAAATTAGTGAAAACTCGACAGACTGGGACCCAGGCTAGGCACTAAGCTACGGAACACATTTCTGATAACGATCAAATCTCATATATCGATGTATTTAATATATAGCATAATACAAACTGGTATTACCTTCTCCGGATCTACTCTTATTATATAAAAGTAGTCTTATATTGCAGTCCGATTAATGTGCGACACTCGCATTGTAACAACTGTTCTTGTTCTTCTTAATTTGGTGAATGTTTTACTCTCAACTTCGAAATATATGTAATGTACACACGCTAACTCTCAAATTTCGAAATATAAGTTATGATTATATGTACACAACATAAAATTATAGTTAACTATATAATATAGTTACGGGAACAGCGACTAGCTCTACTATATTCAAATATTCACACTGAACAAAACCAGACGGGGATTCTGATATGAGACAGCAACTACCCAGTTTGTTTTATACCCGCCTAAGAATAGAACGGTTACTGGATGACAGCCAAGACAGACCAAGTATGTGTGTGCATACATACCCGGTGAGAGATGCTGAGTGTGTGTGTTTCACATTTATTTATCGTAGCTACCGATTGCCTATATTAGCGACGCCTCCTGAATATATTAGTTATATAAGATTGTTGGAGTATAGTGCAATGATACAGACAGTGACTCAGTCCAGAGTCTTCTCTGGTTCTTTTACGTGCACGGTGTACAGCACCGATACGAGCCCTCGGTTTAAAGTCGCATCCGAAAGACTGTTAATTTTATTAGGGTCAGATGGAGGTTCGAACCTGTGATCCCTGGATTACCAGTCCAGTGTGATACCACTGAACTACAGATCCGTCTGTAATGCTATGTGAATTTTACGTTTATTTATCGTCGCTATCGGTTGCCCATATGAGCGACGCCTCCTGAAGAGATTAGTCATTTTAGATTTGTGGAGTATAGTGCAATAATACAGACAGAGACCCATTCCAGAGTCTCCTCTGGTTCTTTTACGTGCACGGTGTAAAGCACCGACACGAGACCTCGGTTTAGTGTGCCATCTGAAATTGTATTAGGGTCAGACGGGGGATCGAACCTACGATCCCTGAATTACCAGTCCAGCGTTTTACCATTGTAATGCTGATTGTTATCATTTATAGCGATTTAATTAACAAGTCGCGAAATACACTATCTCTCCGCCCCAAAGAGCACGTGACCCAGTAACGCGAAACCTCCGACAAACAAATACAGTATTATATGCTATAAAGAACTATATGGATTGACCCAGGACTACAGATAGATGAAACAGGCCCTGATTGAACATACTAAATTTAGAATTTGCCGGAAATTTACATATGAAATTTAAACAACGCCTGACTATAAAATAAATTGTATGTTTGAACAAAGTTAAATTACAACGTTAGGCTGCAGTAGATAATTTCAGTATAAGAACACATTACTTGTTCATAATCGATGGGAAAGTATCGTGTTACAATTCAAACTATCTACGACTCTAGTGTAATGTCCATATAGGTTCCACATACAATTAATTTCCATATCTATATCTAATAAATGGCTAACCATTAAGTTTAAAACGGCAGTTTTCCCGTTATTACAATGTAGTGTTCATGGTAGCTGGGGAGTATATTATTTTGAAAGACGTGTCGTTTTGTCTAGGTTTGATTGACAGGCAGCCACTGGTTAATTGACCAGTCGCTGCCTGTCAATCAAACTAATCCAATTTGGACTAATAAAAGTAAATACGCGATAAATTACATCAATATTGGATTATATTAATCTTAAACATATGTGCTAATGAAATATAAACGAACTGTGGAATGAGTTGTCTCTCAGCATCAGAAACTCAAAAACACTTTTTAAGAAGAAACTGAAAACACATTACTTTCGAGACTGTTGCGCACTAGTTTAGTGAATGCAGTGAATGCAGTGATTGAGATAGAAAGTTGATGTATTAAATAAAATATGTTAATTTTATCCTGTAGGTACTAAAATTGCGTCAGTTAGTCCTAAAACTACTGTTTTATATTCTTAGTCATGAATGTAATATTTTAATATATATTATTTTACAGAGTTTTATATTGATTTTAGGATATTGTATTTCATTCCAATTATCTCAGAGTTTAATTAATATTTTAATGTTAAAGCAGCATTACATCGTATGAAATAAAAGATATTTGAAAAAAATTTACGTATGGGTAGCAATGCTGCTACACATTCTAACATTATACTTTGTATGCTTATGTTCATTTGGTAAACAGTGTTGTTTTTTTGCGATAAAACAAACTCGAAACCGAAAGCAGGACTTTCCGAGTCGATTGGTCACGCACTTGTTTACAACCGGAACACATCGTCCGCACTTGTTTACATTCGGAATGCATCTGTCCCACGTTGTCTTTTTTAATTAAATTACTTGATATGTTGATTCATACCTCTGTTAGCTAAGTCTTTTAGGGAAATTTCTACATCTCCGCGAGGGTTCGACATTAGAGGAAGATAGATAGATAGTCTTTCATGTTCAAAATATATACGTTGTTTTCTACATCCTCTGTTGTTTCACACATGCGCGCTGTGCGTGTTTACATTTCGTGTGTTGATAAACAAATTCGCGTATACGACGGTTTAAATTTATTGGAATTTTTATCGTTTCTGAGCGACTATTTCGATTTTTGTAAACATACACACATTAGTATTTATATTTTACCCAAAACAATCTTTATTACGATGTAATGCTGCTTTAAGTAGTATGGTGTAAATGTCCTTTATTAATTCGCTTTGATATTTATTTTATTTATTTGTACAACGCCATTGAATATGTTTATATGGCGGATCTGTAATCCAGTGGTAACACATTGGACTGGTAATCCAGGGATCGCAGGTTCGATCCCCCGTCTGATCCTAATAATATTAACAGTCTTTCAGATGGGACGTTAAACCGAGGTCTCGTGTCGGTGCTTTACACCGTGCACGTAAAAGAACCAGAGGAGACTCTGGAATGGGTATCTGCCTGTATCATTGCACTATCGTCCAAAAATCTAAAATCTCTTCAGGAGGCATCGCTCATATGGGCAACCGGTAACGACGATAAATAAACGTAAAACACACACATGTTTTTATTTAGAAATAGTCAGGTCAGGAGGCGTCGCACATATAGGTAACCGGTAGCGACGATAAATAAACGTAAAATACACACATGTTTTTATGGCGTTTTATCAAATTAAAAAGGTTCAAGAAAGGCAAAATCGCCACTACACACTCATAACACGGGAAAATGTGGCCATGAGTGGTGGTCAAGAATTAGGACAATTAAAACGGCGTAAATCGAATAGTGTGGATAGCCGACTAAAACATACTGAGGATATAATGTAAGTGAAGTTATTTTGATACATCCACCATACAGTACTATATCGTATCCACAATATCCTCAATTGATGCCTCAAACACCCCATACATGGCGTTTGGTATGATTGGTCAGCCCGGATATGTGCAAACATCGCAACCCCGGGTTTCCGTCTCAGCCTCCTACATGGGCTAGCGAACTGATTGAGGATATAAAACATATCAAAGAAAAATTGAAAACAGTTCACAAAATCAACCAAACTGTAACTTCTATAAGTGCTAAGGTCATGGATCTGGAGTCTGGTATACAAAAACTAGAGGTTCGTGTTGCAGAAACTGAACACTATTGCTAGTTTTCGTCGGCAGTCATCATTCGATAAGAGTGAGGAACTGACAGTTGCAGGATATGGGATCGGGGCCCAAATCCGGAAGAGTATACGGGAGGCCAAGAAACCGTTATATGGTGTCATGAAGGACGCCAAAGACGCCAAAATGGTTAAATTATTCGGCAACAAGCTGTTCATCGATGGGACATGGATCGCCCGCCTTCATCGGGGCCCAAGTAGGGAGTCATGAAGAGCAGACATGTTGGAATGTTAACGGAGAAAATTGGTGATAGTGACTTTATACAGCATTTTGAACAGTATGATCTATTTTTTTTAAACGAAACGTGAATATCTTGAAAGGAACCTTTAAATTTAGATATATATGGTTATATTTCAGATCATATATATGGAACGAAGTTAAAAGCAAATAGCAGAGGACGATGTAGTGGTGGAATGTCAGTGTATTATAGGTCAAAGTGGAGAAACTATATTACTGTAATACCAGAGGACGATGTAGTGGTGGAATGTCAGTGTATTATAGGTCAAAGTGGAGAAACTATATTACTGTAATACCAGAGGACGATGTGGTGGAATGTCAGTGTATTATAGGTCAAAGTGGAGAAACTATATTACTGTAATACCAGAGGACGATGTAGTGGTGGAATGTCAGTGTATCATAGGTCAAAGTGGAGAAACTATATTACTGTAATACCAGAGGACGATGTAGTGGTGGAATGTCAGTGTATTATAGGTCAAAGTGGAGAAACTATATTACTGTAATACCAGAGGACGATGTAGTGGTGGAATGTCAGTGTATTATAGGTCAAAGTGGAGAAACTATATTACTGTAATACCAGAGGACGATGTAGTGGTGGAATGTCAGTGTATTATAGGTCAAAGTGGAGAAACTATATTACTGTAATACCAGAGGACGATGTAGTGGTGGAATGTCAGTGTATCATAGGTCAAAGTGGAGAAACTATATTACTGTAATACCAGAGGACGATGTAGTGGTGGAATGTCAGTGTATTATAGGTCAAAGTGGAGAAACTATATTACTGTAATACCAGAGGACGATGTAGTGGTGGAATGTCAGTGTATTATAGGTCAAAGTGGAGAAACTATATTACTGTAATACCAGAGGACGATGTAGTGGTGGAATGTCAGTGTATTATAGGTCAAAGTGGAGAAACTATATTACTGTAATACCAGAGGACGATGTAGTGGTGGAATGTCAGTGTATTATAGGTCAAAGTGGAGAAACTATATTACTGTAATACCAGAGGACGATGTAGTGGTGGAATGTCAGTGTAGCATAGGTCAAAGTGGAGAAACTATATTACTGTAATACCAGAGGACGATGTAGTGGTGGAATGTCAGTGTAGCATAGGTCAAAGTGGAGAAACTATATTACTGTAATACCAGAGGACGATGTAGTGGTGGAATGTCAGTGTATTATAGGTCAAAGTGGAGAAACTATATTACTGTAATACCAGAGGACGATGTAGTGGTGGAATGTCAGTGTATTATAGGTCAAAGTGGAGAAACTATATTACTGTAATACCAGAGGACGATGTAGTGGTGGAATGTCAGTGTATTATAGGTCAAAGTGGAGAAACTATATTACTGTAATACCAGAGGACGATGTAGTGGTGGAATGTCAGTGTATTATAGGTCAAAGTGGAGAAACTATATTACTGTAATACCAGAGGACGATGTAGTGGTGGAATGTCAGTGTATTATAGGTCAAAGTGGAGAAACTATATTACTGTAATACCAGAGGACGATGTAGTGGTGGAATGTCAGTGTATTATAGGTCAAAGTGGAGAAACTATATTACTGTAATACCAGAGGACGATGTAGTGGTGGAATGTCAGTGTATTATAGGTCAAAGTGGAGAAACTATATTACTGTAATACCAGAGGACGATGTAGTGGTGGAATGTCAGTGTATTATAGGTCAAAGTGGAGAAACTATATTACTGTAATACCAGAGGACGATGTAGTGGTGGAATGTCAGTGTATTATAGGTCAAAGTGGAGAAACTATATTACTGTAATACCAGAGGACGATGTAGTGGTGGAATGTCAGTGTATTATAGGTCAAAGTGGAGAAACTATATTACTGTAATACCAGAGGACGATGTAGTGGTGGAATGTCAGTGTATTATAGGTCAAAGTGGAGAAACTATATTACTGTAATACCAGAGGACGATGTAGTGGTGGAATGTCAGTGTATTATAGGTCAAAGTGGAGAAACTATATTACTGTAATACCAGAGGACGATGTAGTGGTGGAATGTCAGTGTATTATAGGTCAAAGTGGAGAAACTATATTACTGTAATACCAGAGGACGATGTAGTGGTGGAATGTCAGTGTATTATAGGCAAAGTGGAGAAACTATATTACTGTAATACCAGAGGACGATGTAGTGGTGGAATGTCAGTGTATTATAGGCAAAGTGGAGAAACTATATTACTGTAATACCAGAGGACGATGTAGTGGTGGAATGTCAGTGTATTATAGGTCAACGTGGAGAAACTATATTACTGTAATACCAGAGGACGATGTAGTGGTGGAATGTCAGTGTATTATAGGTAAAGTGGAGAAACTATATTACTGTAATACCAGAGGACGATGTAGTGGTGGAATGTCAGTGTATTATAGGTCAAAGTGGAGAAACTATATTACTGTAATACCAGAGGACGATGTAGTGGTGGAATGTCAGTGTAGCATAGGTCAAAGTGGAGAAACTATATTACTGTAATACCAGAGGACGATGTAGTGGTGGAATGTCAGTGTATTATAGGTCAAAGTGGAGAAACTATATTACTGTAATACCAGAGGACGATGTAGTGGTGGAATGTCAGTGTATTATAGGTCAAAGTGGAGAAACTATATTACTGTAATACCAGAGGACGATGTAGTGGTGGAATGTCAGTGTATTATAGGTCAAAGTGGAGAAACTATATTACTGTAATACCAGAGGACGATGTAGTGGTGGAATGTCAGTGTATTATAGGTCAAAGTGGAGAAACTATATTACTGTAATACCAGAGGACGATGTAGTGGTGGAATGTCAGTGTATTATAGGTCAAAGTGGAGAAACTATATTACTGTAATACCAGAGGACGATGTAGTGGTGGAATGTCAGTGTATTATAGGTCAAAGTGGAGAAACTATATTACTGTAATACCAGAGGACGATGTAGTGGTGGAATGTCAGTGTATTATAGGTCAAAGTGGAGAAACTATATTACTGTAATACCAGAGGACGATGTAGTGGTGGAATGTCAGTGTATTATAGGTCAAAGTGGAGAAACTATATTACTGTAATACCAGAGGACGATGTAGTGGTGGAATGTCAGTGTATTATAGGTCAAAGTGGAGAAACTATATTACTGTAATACCAGAGGACGATGTAGTGGTGGAATGTCAGTGTATTATAGGTCAAAGTGGAGAAACTATATTACTGTAATACCAGAGGACGATGTAGTGGTGGAATGTCAGTGTATTATAGGTCAAAGTGGAGAAACTATATTACTGTAATACCAGAGGACGATGTAGTGGTGGAATGTCAGTGTATTATAGGTCAAAGTGGAGAAACTATATTACTGTAATACCAGAGGACGATGTAGTGGTGGAATGTCAGTGTATTATAGGTCAAAGTGGAGAAACTATATTACTGTAATACCAGAGGACGATGTAGTGGTGGAATGTCAGTGTATTATAGGTCAAAGTGGAGAAACTATATTACTGTAATACCAGAGGACGATGTAGTGGTGGAATGTCAGTGTATTATAGGTCAAAGTGGAGAAACTATATTACTGTAATACCAGAGGACGATGTAGTGGTGGAATGTCAGTGTATTATAGGTCAAAGTGGAGAAACTATATTACTGTAATACCAGAGGACGATGTAGTGGTGGAATGTCAGTGTATTATAGGTCAAAGTGGAGAAACTATATTACTGTAATATATTAGCTGTCCGATTAGCGCATTGGTTAGCGCGCTCGCCTCTCACCAATGCAACCCGTGTTCGATCCTCGGACGTGAGATGGTACAGTGGTCGCCAGATCGAACAGGTGGGTTTACTCCGGGTACTCCGGTTTCCTCCCACACAAATGACCACAGTTACGCTTTCATCCCCGCCAACGAGAGTGATTATTATAATTTATTAGAACTAGCTTCGCAATCGTTGTAATAAAATAAAGTTTAAACTGTAATAGATAAAAATCCAAAAGAATCCATTGCTTGGTTGAAACTATCTGCTGAGTTACTTCAGCTTAGCTCTGATGTATTTATTAATTTTGTCAGTTTTATATTCCTCCACATGATTCACGTATTGATGGATCGGGATAATTTTATTTTAACGGTACCTGGTAATATCCAAATACAGGTAAATCAGGAATATTTTCCGATAATTGGCGTTACTCTGTATATTTTCGTATTGTTCAATTTAAATGCGTTGGTTTATTTTGTAACAGATTCGTGGTCTAATAGATAGATTATCCGGTTTGCAATATTATTGTCTATGTGTAGTGTAGGTTCGAATCACTTTTCATATAACGTTTTTTTTTTTGTTGTTTTTTTATTTATTTAGATATAGTTCTTTTTTTTTCTCGTTTTTATTTATGTGTACATGTCATGACATATAATTATACAAATTTTCATCAAAATGCACTGTCAGTGTCTGAGTAGTCATCCTGCTCACGTGCGGTGTATGTTCCCTCCTCATCACTGTCCTCAATAATGAACCGCTCACAAGCTTGTTCCACTGCAATATCGGTCTTACGAAATCGCTCCTATGCCACTAGTGCACGCATGCAGCAGTCCTCCCATTGAGACGGTGTTGGTAAATAAACTGAATAATATAGTCGTTGTCAATATATGCTGCTAATGTGTTTAAAATAACATTATAATTATTAACCTTCATAACATTTTTAACCATCGCAATATTCGTTTCATTCTCATTGCAAGAATTTTCTTTATTCATTTTAATTTTTACGATGTTACTAGATTCTATTTGTAATCCAATATGACACAAATTTCAAATATACTCGGTTTTAGTGCACGAGAAAATCATGTTACAAATATATTGTTATATGTTAGTTGTGCATTCCTTCTCCAGGTAAAGAAATCTCGTTGTCAAAAATAAAAAATGACGCATCGTCCAGGATTCGATCCAGGACAGCAATATTACAAAGCATATGTTTTATCCACTAGAGACCACGTTGCTACTTGATTCCAACTTGCGATATTATATATAAATCGTATACCATGTCCATCCCAATTCCCTATTTCATTGTTATGGGTTATTCCAGTATTGGTAAATAAAGGCCACAGTTATCGCGTTTTACTAATATTTTGCAAAGAAATAATAATTTACATTATTTGATGTTTGATAAATATTTAGACCAAAATCAATGTTCGCTTTCTGAGTACTTGTCAAACGACAAATTATATGTTAGCCAATGGCAGACTCGGAAATGATAGATTAGTTGGCGAGTTCACTTTTTTCATATAGGTGAGTCAGCGTAGTAGACAATGTTCATAATAAAAGTGATGGAGGTATTTTGGCAATCAATATTGTTAGACTTATATATATGTGCTAAGTCGATCTAGGGGTTTGCCCGACTGTATTTTCAACGCTTAGCTATTAAGCGTGACAAATCCAAAATGGCCACCACCGGAACGTGCTAAATTCATTTTGGGCCATATCTTTGGTACAAAACATGGTAAGAACATAAATGAAACATCTTTTTGTATGTTTTCAGGTTTTTGAGATCATTATTTAACCCTCAATATGTCACGAAATCAATATGGCCGCCATATTAGGGCAAATTTGATAAATGATTCATATAGATAATTATCTAAATTATTGATTTAACTTCGTCACCATAATGTCATCGTTCTGCTATGGGATATATTAACTGCCAATATACAGTTATATAATAGTATAATACAATAGTTTAATATGTCACTATAAGCAACTCTGTACGGGCAAATTAGCTTAGGGTAACTGAATGCATGTGCCATCAGGTAGAATGTACCGACATTCATCGCCATGCGATTGACATTTGCAAGATTTGATACACGGTAAGCTCATTTCTATGTAACTGTAGAGCCTACGCAGGCATCCTTTGGTACATCCACATGACATGCTCTCCGAGCATGCTTTTGGAATGGGTGGTTTAGAGAGAAGCTGGAGAAGGTATGTGGGCTTGTATCCCGACACTTGCTTAGTAATGGCTGTGCATGATGTAAAATCGTGTTGTATCCGATATTGGAGGTAGAGCTGGTTGTGCTTGCCCTACACAGAACAGTTTAACTCGTCAGATGTGTCTGCTTCGCGTACTCCATATAGCAGACAGATGAACTTCTCTGCCGATTTAGTGATGTCTTCTGTAATTTGGATTACTCAAGTTACTGTGGTGATGCTGGACGACACACCATGTCGAATGATTGCTGTGTCCATTGAGCTGAGACGAACTGTCATATCCGGTGATTGTGTGAAAAGCTAGTATAAATACCTATCTTACACTAATAAGCACAAATATACTCTATGTCCGTATATGTGGGGGTTTCATAACAACCATGACCAACACCTGACAATCAAACAGCAAGCCACTTGATCCATGAAGTAAAGTAGTTGGTGCTGTCAGTACGTCCTTGTTCAATATGGCGGCTAGCAGAGACTCGGTGAATGCAGGGTACCATTGGTTGTGGTGAGAGACAGCGGAACAGACATAAGCTCATGCTGGAGAATGTTGCCTAATTTGACTTCACAGCCTGTCATTATAAGCCGTTATGAACCGTTTCAAGATATTTGTGTCCATTTTTATATTGTTGTTTTCCAAATGACATATTGTACCATTCTTGCTTCATTTCCATCATCGTTCATCTTCCTTCCTTTGGTACACTCCGTGTGGGTGTAGACGTCGCCATCCTCCATGGACAATTTGTTTAGTGGTGCGATGCTATCCTGAGACAGATTACATCGACTAAGTGAAGAAACTACCTTAGTGATGCCGACTAGGCCCCCGCTCTTATTTCCAGTAGCATTCAACGCTGGTTTGGAGAAACTTGATTGAATCGTCGAATTGCATGCTTGACCACAATATTGCCCTGCTAGAACTCAGGCAGTATGTCTGGAGTTTGGCCACCTCATCCAGGCATACTGTGCCAATCGTGCATAGTTTGCATGATCATATCTGAATACGAATGGAATCATACACATGAAAGCATACAGGTGGAGTTCCCATAATACACAAAGCTGTGCCCTTGTGAAGTAGACTAAGATACTGACCATCACCATGTCATCCCACCAGAATAATATGTCTACTTCTTTTAGCAGTTTAACAAAATGAAGTATAGGCTGATGGAATCTCTAGGATGTCAGGGTGACTACCATCTGTGATACAGCTTCAGTGTCTGACAATGGCCCAAGATAATCCAGTTCTGCCCTAAACTCAAACAGAGTACAAGTGTGCATTCAGTTGCGGGAGTAGTAATTGCCACAATGTCTGCAATATGAGTGTGTGTGTGTGTGTTCGCATTTCACGAGCATAGCCATTGCCGGATAGCAAATAATGAGCTGTACCCAATACATCACATTTTACTCACACCTCACACAGGTCATATTCGTCCATATGGCGGCCACGAACGCCAAAATAGTTCATTCCTATATGCAGTACTGCAATGCAGGGTATTAGAATATCCTTGTATTGATCAACAAACCAAATCAATTTCATCAACTTCGGATATAGGCCTCGTCAACTGTTAGAAATGGGAGCCACCTTTCAGAGGATTCATTTTACGTGTGATCGTTTCAGATCGGAGTCGAACAAGGCAGAAACGAGAACAACGCGCAAGAAAGATAAAGACCAGTGCGACTTCAAATCGGAAGTTAGTACGTTCCGCTGCCGTCTGACTGGTCCAATTTCATGGCACACGAAGATAACAAAGCAGATCTGCATTGTTACTGTCCAACTATCTGATCGATCACAGCACTAGTTGTCAAAGAATGGTTGTTGTTGAGGATACTCTGAAACTACCATCGTCAAGTCGTCTTTACTTGACCTGTCGAGGTCGATTACGAGAAAGCTGATACACGTCTAATGTTGCACTGTAGTCATGCTAATATGGAGTCAATGGTTGTGTTGGTACGCGATACCGATGCCCTTTTGTTGTTGCTCGCTCACTATGACAACGTGGGATGTACGAATCTGCTGATAATAGTTGGTACATCAACAAATCCAAAATATAGCCCAGTACATGCT
This sequence comes from Archivesica marissinica, assembly GCA_014843695.1. Classification (NCBI taxonomy): domain Eukaryota; kingdom Metazoa; phylum Mollusca; class Bivalvia; order Venerida; family Vesicomyidae; genus Archivesica; species Archivesica marissinica. The sequence goes on from CM026386.1 coordinate 86,474,183, forward strand.
ACTCGTCGCCAGCTACCCACCGAGCAAGCATCATCAATACTAGCTTTTCATGTTTCGTGTTTCTCACCTCAGTGGACACAGCAAGAAGACGGCATGGTGTGTCGTCCAACATCACCACAGTAACTTGAGTAATCTGTGGAAGGGCCAAATTACAGATGACATCACTAAATCGACAGAGAAGTTCACATGTCAACTATATGGAGTACCCGAAGCAGACATGTCTGACGAAGCATGGGATAAACTGTTCTGTATATATAGGACGAGCACAAGACAGCTCTAGCTCCAATATCGGATGCAACACGATTTCACATCATGCGAAGCCATTACTAAGCAAGTGCCGGGATACAAGTTACAGTTAGTACCACAACTTCTCTCTCTCTCTCTAGCACCCATTCCAAAAGCATGCTAAGAAGTCATGTAGATGTACCAAGGGATGCCTAAGTAGGCTATGAGGTTGCAGAAAATGAGCGTCCCGTGAAGCTTATAAATGTCACAAGCATGGCGATGAATGTTGGAACATTCTACATGATGGCACATGAATTCAGTTACCATGTGATTTTACATAAAATAGTAATGTAATGCAACACCATCACTTTAGACATATTTCGGAAATGCTATGCATGTGTTATTCGTGTGTTGCCATTTGATATATGCATGTTATAAAATAAATGTAATGTTGACAATCGTTTCCGTATTATACTATAATTGATATACAACAATGTATGTAATACATGTAGTAATAATTCATTATGAAGCTAATTTTCATTCCTGTACAAAGTTGATTATAGTGACAAAATAAACATTAATTGTATCCTTGACAGTTAATAAATCTCATATCAGAATAATGACATTATGTTGAAGCTAAATCACTAATTTATATAAGTAGCTGTATGAATCTCACACAATCATTGATCAAATTGGCCCTAATATGGCGGCCATATTGATTTCTTGGTAAATTGAGGGTTAAATAATGATCTCAACGGATTCCTTGTACCTATAAACATACAATAAGATGTTTCATTTATGTTCTAACCATGGTTGGTAGCAAAGTCATGACCCAATATGAATTTGTCAATTTTCGGTGGCGACCATTTTGGAGTTGTCGGATTTACGGGTTAGCTGTTGAAAATACAGTCGGGAAAACTCCCTAAGTCGATTTAGAATATATAAATACACCTACAAATGTTATTTGCCAGCCGTAAGCATGAAATGCCTCCACCATTAACATTTTCTGAAATTTGACCTAGTCTATAGTGGATTACTTATTATTGAAGCATATTTTTATAATGTACACAACTTTACTATGTGTGACGTCCGTGGTCCAGTGGTAGAGCGTCGGATTTGGAATCGAACGGTCCCGGGTTCGATACTCGGTCAGGCCACTTATGTAGTGTCATTGAGCAAGACACCTCATACACATTGCTTAGTACTGGTTAATCGCTTAGGTCGGCTAAGCCTCTCCAGGATACATGTCTAAGTCCCCGCGAGGGTTTTGACATTAAAGGAGCATACATACATCAATTCAATGATCATGCATGCATATCATTTAAATTGTTATTACGTGTATTCGATAAAAACTTAATGAATCAAAACAATACAGGATCACATGTAATCTGATACCCCAAGTAAAATTGTATGGCACAATGAGAAAGTGCCCACGTTCCTAAATAATACCATGAATAATCATAACACATTGAGCCAGCTGACCAATGACGTACATAGCGAACCAATCGATGACGTCGTACATAATTTCACCGATTTATTATTCACAAATGTTCACTCCAATTTGGAAAGTTATCTCACGAAAATAATAATCACACAGGTATATATACCTGGTAAGAAAATTAATAAACCCTGGTTTAATGGGAGTTGTTATAGCGCAAAGCGCTCGTTTCAAATGCATAGAAATGTGTATAATAGGAACCTGTCGGATATTAATGCGGAAAAATAAAATGTTCAACATTAACTGAGTATGTTAATTTCTATAGAAATTTAGTTATGCATAATTATGTATATTATATAATTGTAATTGATAATGTATATATTATGTAAAATATGCTTGTATCATGTGAAAAAATGTTCGGTGGTGTACCCCAGCTGGTACTGACAAGGTAAATGGCCTAATTATTGATTCGTACTGCGAGGATATACATGTACAGACTTTGTGTTCGGTGGTGCACCAGCTGGTACTGACAAGGTAATTGCCTAATTATTGATTCGTTCTGCGAGGATTTGGATTGCGAAATCTCAGAAAACGAAATACGTGAGGCTGTTTCCTAGCAAAACAACACTAATAGCCCGGGTTTCGATAACCTACCGGCAGCAACTTTTAAATTTGCCTTTAATATTATATCACCATTTTTGAATGTCTTGTATAATAGGATATTTTCGAACAATGTATGTGTGTTTTACGTTTATTCATCGTCACTACCGGTTGCCCATATGAGCGACGCCTCCCGAAGAGATTAGTCATTTTAGATGTTCGAACAGACGGATCTGCAGGTTCGATCCCCCGTCTGACACTAATAATATTAACAGTCTTTCAGATGGGACGTTAAACCGAGGTCTCGTGTAGGTGCTTTACACCGTGCACGTAAAAGAACCAGAGAAGACTCTGGAATGGATCTCTGTCTGTATCATGCAATCCAAAATCTAAAATGACTAATCTCTTCAGGAGGCGTCGCTCATATAGACCAGGAGACCAGGGGGGTCAGCCTAGCTGGAAAGTTAACCAATGTTCATGTATATAGCAATGGTCCATGTGCATGCCCATGTATGGAAATGTACGTCTGGCATTCTCATTCTAGTGGGTGTGGTCAGGAGGGTCATGAGAAAGGAACCCCAAAATTGAGCTAGATCAGCTCATGAGTTAACCTGATGAAACTTATTGTAAAATGTCCGGCATAGTCCCAGGTATCACAAATGGCCACTGCCAGACATTTTCGGTGGTGGGTTGTGCCGGCCAGACACCCTCGAATGCCCCCACCCCCAAAATTGAGCTAGATCAGCTCATGAGTTAACCTGATGAAACCTACTGGAAAATGTCCGGCATAGTCCCAGGTATCACAAATGGCCACTGCCAGACATTTTCGGTGGTGGGTTGTGCCCGCCAGACTTCTATAACCGGTACCCCAAAATTGACCTAGATCAGCGCATGAGTTAACCTGATGAAACCTACTGGGAAATGTTCGGCATAGTCCCAGGTATCACAAATGACCACTGCCAGACATTGTCAGTGGTGGGTTGTGCCCGCCAGACACCCTCGAATGCCCCCACCCCCAAAATTGAGCTAGATCAGCTCATGAGTTAACCTGATGAAACCTACTGGAAAATGTCCGGCATAGTCCCAGGTATCACAAATGGCCACTGCCAGACATTTTCGGTGGTGGGTTGTGCCCGCCAGATTTATATAACCGGTACCCCAAAATTGACCTAGATCAGCTCGTGAGTTAACCTGATGAAACCTACTGGAAAATGTTCGGCAATGTCCCAGGTATCACAAATGACCACTGCCAGACATTTTCAGTGGTGTGTTGTGCCCGCCAGACACCCCCGAATGCCCCTACCCCTAAAACTGAGCCAGATCAGCTCATGAGTTAACCTGATTAAATCTACTGGAATATGTTCGGCATAGTCCCAGGTATCACAAATGACCACTGCCAGACATTTTCAGTGGTGGGCTGTGCCCGCCAGACACCCCCGAATGCCCCCACCCCCAAAACTGAGCCAGATCAGCTCGTGAGTTAACCTGATGAAACTTACTGGAAATGTTCAGCATAGTCCCAGGTATCTTGAATGACCACTGCCAGACAGTTTCAGTGGTGGGGTGTGGCTGCCAGATACCCCCCAAATGCCCCCCCATGCCCAACATCTTTAAAGATGGCCGCCATGAAAACCTATTGTTCTTATATCTCAAGTCCTAATTCACATAGTCATCATTTTGGGGGGACAAGAATTAAAAATATTCTACTTTTGACCAGCTCTGATATTTATTTCTACCATTTAAAGATGGCCCCCACTAATAAATAACATTTAATGTAAACAGTTCATTTAATGTTATTTATTAGTGGAGGATGAACCCTTATGGTATGGAAAAAATGCTATTTATTAGTGGAAGCCATAGCTTCGACCATAATTTAGTGTTAATATAAGTCTCAGTAAAAACATGTTGATGTTTATCATTTATATAGAAGGCAGTTACAGAATAAAATAACATAGGTCTCACTAGAAATCTTTCTGAACAGGGTGCTGGGAACAAAATCTAAATTACTAAATATCAGCAGGGTGCTTAACATTTCAGCAGGGTATCATTTCTCAACAGGGTAGATCACATTCTTTAATCATAATAATGAAAACCCTGTTAATAATAGAAATAGAAAGTAAAGGGTCAATTTGTAATGACTGATTGGGGTGACCTGTACATGGTAAGAAGGGATGCTGCCTGACCAGATGGGTGGCTATTTTTAGTACTGATGTAAGATTAGCAGCATACTGGCTCTCATGAGGGCAGAGATTAGCCCAGATATAATGTTGAGGGTGGTATGAAAACAACAACACAGGCAGCATTACAAGTATATTCCAAGCTTGGATTCCAAGACATCCTTCCAATCAAGAAACAGAGTTGGCAGATGAACCAGTCCAAGGTAGGTTATCAACGTATTGTTGTAATATTGATAATCAAGACTAATAATAATATAAAAGCTGGTCCTATCGGGTTCCTACCTCAGCAGCAATTACTGATACCCCTGCCGGAGCATCCAGTACAGCATCTCAATCGACTGCTGAACTGAATGAATGCAATATTGGACTAACGGTATTGTATCTGTATTGGTTTTCGAAACAAACTGAGAGAAGGCAACACACCATTGCATGCCATTCACCATTCATGAGCAAGTACATCAAGCACTCCTTACCCCTTCAACGAATTTGCTACATGGACCCAATATCCAGATTCCCAACCAACAATAATGTGGTGAGAGAGACGATGATCCGAACAATGAACGTTGCAAAGGAAACAGGCCAAGATTACGCAGTTGTCACCTATGATTTGCATTGCGTTGAAAGCCTACTAAATACAAGCAATTGAACCCCCCTTGTTTGACAGCTTCCAGTCGATTCTGGATGGGCATCTTAGGTCAACAGCTCAATTCTGGGCCATTTACATCTTAATGAGCAATCACCTCCACATAGAGCTGCAGAGATGCATAAAGACGAATGACGTCGGTGGCTATATCCATGTATTCACAATGATGCTTGCAATATACTTCGCCATGAACCGACCAAACTATGCCATCTGGGGAATACCTTTTCTGCAGAAGTTGAAGAGTTCAGACCCAAAGCTGCGTAACGTACCGGGGAAGGGTGCGTTTTCCATCAGACGCACAAAGAAGTGTTAAGTAGATCGGTTGTTGGCCTCTCTTTGGAGCAAACGGTCAACCGTGATGCTGCATCCAAAATGAAGGGAATTGTTGACTTCCGAAATTCTGAGAACGCAATGCACCGATGGTCATTGACTATGGCCCAGCGAGCTATGGCAATCACCGAGCTTAGAACATTCGCTGGGCTTGAACTGGGGGAAATGCAACAGCTCACTGCCGTCCCTCAAGAATCATAAGGGACAACAGTCAGATAGCTGAACTGAGTGGATAAATTGACGAATTCTGCAATCCATTCACAGATGATGCTCCAACTTCCTTGTTGAATGTTGCAACCGGTCAAGCAGCATCTAAGGCAACTGTATTATATCTACTGAAAAGGGGTCAGGATGAAAGGGATAAATTTCAAGGAGAATGGGACAGCAACAGCCATCGATTTCTTCAACCTGTGAAGCGTACGCGTGTACAGAACTTTGGTGTTCAGAACATGAAGCAAAAAGCAACGCTACCCTCCTCACAGAAGACAAATGCTGAGAGCCTGTGTCCGTATGACCATAGTCGTTGCAGAGAAAACAGCATTTGACCTTCGGAATGTTCTCTCCTGCTCAATTACGCCATACCCACTGTCACTAGCACACTGTGATGGGGCGCATGTGAAAAGTGAAAAAAATCAGCATTGTTGAAAAAGTTTGATTCCCCCTAGACAAAAACGATCACAGAAGCCGAGTTACCAAGGTGTTATGTACAGGTCTATGATGGAGGAAATCTTCTTCATTCCGTCCTCTCACAAACAAACATGGGAGCATCATACGCATCTATTGCTCAGACCATGTTGTGCTTTGTTCAGGGAGGGTTAATGAAGCAAATGTTTGTTTCGACAAGTACGGGGAGATCAAGGACAGTGAGAGAAAGTTGCGGTGTGCAGTTGATTCAGTATATGTCATAACCGGGCCAGATCAGACAATCAGACCGAGTGGGAAATAACTTCTCACCAATGGAGTATTCAAGAATGAACTTGCCAAGTTTCTCTTGCAAGAGTGGAGGGAAGATCATTACTGGAATATCTTTGGTGGAAATACCTTGCTTGCCTCTTACGGTGGTGAGTGCTTTCAGTATGTCCATGATGAGCACCATCATATTACTGTAACCAGCCCAGCACACATCCAAGGTGCCCATGCAGAGGCCGATACGCTAATTGCTTTCCACATCGCAACTATCACAGCAGGCAATGTCATGGTGAGGGCATCTGACACCGATGTCTTAGTGATATTGATTGGTGCCCTTGGAAAGCAACGCCGAGAAGTCCGGGCTATGGCCAACATCATCATGTACAGTGGGATGGGAAACAGCAAGAGGTACATCAATGTGACCAACATTGCTGACGTGCTTGAAGAGCGCAAACCTGGACTTCCCAAAGCCCTGTCCGGATACCATGCCTTCACTGGATGTGACTTTACATCGGCCTTTTACAGGTTGGCACAAGATATTTGTGTCTCAGTAAAATGTCTCTATTACGGTGTTGGTGTTATGATTTAATTACCCATAGCATTTCTTTATAATTTGATATATGGTGCATTTTGATTGTGCGGATAACAAATCTGAAATGAAAAATATCGGGATAACCGGATTCGTATTTTTAAGCACTGATTGAATGGTCTCATTTTGAATTTGTACCTGATTTTTCAGGAAAAGCAAAACTAAACCCCTCGATCATAAAGAAGGACAAGACTGGCTGCTACGTTAACCTCTTCATCAGTATGGGCGAGGTGCATGGTAGTGTTGATCTGGATGTCGCATCAGAGTTTGTCTGCCGCATGTATGCACAAAGCAAGACTCAAGATGTCAATGAAGCACGATAAAACAAACTGATGCAAATGACTGGCAAAGTTGATCAGTAATTAAGGCACACGAACCTTTAATATGATCATCATTATAAAATTAGAATACCTTACAGCATGTACAGGTTTAGAGGGGGCGGAAGGGGCATATGCCCCCTATTGAAAATCACTAAAATATTAACTCTGTAGAATGTTAATTTTTCAAAGAGGACCATTATTAACAAAGTTATAGTGGAAGAAAATGTGCACACAGCCGGCATCCATATATTAAGTGTAAGCTGTAGATTATTGGTACCCCCATTTCTGTTCTGGACCATACTTTGCATGACTGATGACTGCACGCCCCCATTTAAAAAATCCTGGATCTTCCCCTGTTACAACAGCTCTAATCATGCATTTCATTGACTTTCAAGAGAATCCACTGGCAAACATCAAACGTATCGACTGTGCCTTGCTGTCACCTTCTCAACGGACCCATGAGATGAAGATTCGACGAACGCAGTATGTTACAGCATTGTGAACACATGCCATGACAGCCTCTCCTGGGGACGGTTTGTCACCAACTGACTATGGATGGTATGTGAGGGACAACCTCCTGGAAGCCAACCTGGTTTGAAGGAACAGCCATACCAAATGGTTTGTTATGAATGGCAGTAACAATGCATAGGACATGGAGGCTGAAGGTGACAGAGAGTCTGAGATGGAAGTAGAACTACTGATGGAGTGAGCGATTCAGATGGCGAAGCATGGAGTGAAGATTCGGATTCAGATAAGGAAGACGGGGATTACTTGTAGAAGATCTCTAGAAAATCTAAGGGCTATACAGTATTATGCTGAACATGTTTCAGTCGCTTTCATCGAGGTTGGTAACGCATTAACTCAGATCTAGCTCTGTATTTGGAATGGGGGTAGGAGGTATATAACAGGCACACTCAACCATAGATAAGTACTTACCCGTGTACATGATACATACATGCCTATATCTATATGGTTTACTTAAAATCAATAATGGAACTGAATTTAAATGTGTATTTCTGTTATGTGTCACCTTTTGGTGAATTCACAAAACATCCTGAATTGATGGCTATATATATTTTTTTACAAAATATAATTAAAACACCTCCCCCCATGATACTTGGGACTATGCCAAACATGTTCCAGTAGTTTCAGAAGGTTAACTCACAATATGATCTAGCTCTATGTTGGGGTGGGGGCATTTGGGGGTGTTTGGCGGGCACAACCCATCACTGAAAATGTCTGGCAGTGGCCATTCATGATACTTGGAGCTATGACAAATATGTTCCAGTAAATTTCATCAGGTTAACTCACAAGCTGATCTGGCTCAGATTTGGGGGTGGGGGCATTCGGGGGTGCCTGGCGGGCAAAACCCACCACTGAAAATGTCTGGCAGTGGTCATTTGTGATACCTGGGACTATGCTGAACATTTTCCAGTAGGTTTCATCAGGTTAACTCACGAGCTGATCTAGTTCAATTTTGGGGTTCCTTTCCCATGTCCCTCCTGACCACACCCACCAGAATGAGCATGCCAGACGTCCATTTCCTTACATGGGCATGCACATGGACCATTGCAATATACATGAAAATTGGTTACCTTTCCAGCTAGGCTGACCCCTCTGGGCTCCTGTTCTAATATGGACGATAAATAAACATAAAACACATAACCTTGATAAATATCCTTGCAAAAGTATATTGTTAAGATATTGTTAAATAGATTAAATAAATGGTCTAAAAAGTATGATACACTTTCACAAAATAAACAAGTTCGGTTTTCAAAAAGGAAAGACGATTACAGATTGTATGTTAATTATATCTGCAATAGTATCTAAAGTACTTAGTGAGAAACAAAAGCAATACTATGTATATATTGACTACCAGCAGTGTTTTGATTCCGTACAACATCATCACCTGTTTACTAAATTATTAAGTGAAAATGTGAGTGGGATATTTATTGCGGCTCTGCGTGCTATGTATTATAGAGTTAGGTCGTGTGTATATGTATTATAGAGCCAGGTCGTGTGTATATGTATTATAGAGTCAGGTCGGGTGTATATGTATTATAGAGTCAGGTCGTGTGTATATGTATTATAGAGTCAGGTCGTGTGTATATGTATTATAGAGTTGGGTCGTGTGTATATGTATAATAGAGTCAGTTCGTGTGTATATGTATAATAGAGTCAGTTCGTGTGTGTATGTATTATAGAGCCAGGTCGTGTGTATATGTTTAATAGAGTCAGGTCGTGTGTATATGTATAATATAGTCAGGTCGTGTGTATATGTATAATAGAATCAGGTCGTGTGTATATGTATAATAGAGTCAGGTCGTGTGTATATGTATAATAGAGTCAGGTCGTGTGTATGTGTATAATAGAGTCAGGTCGTGTTTACATGTATAATAGAGTCAGGTCGTGTGTATATGTATAATAGAGGCAGGTCGTGTGTATATGTATAATAGAGTCAGGTCGTGTGTATATGTATTATAGAGTCAGATCGTGTGTATATGTATAATAGAGTCAGGTCGTGTGTATATGTATAATAGAGTCAGTTCGTGTGTATATTTATTATAGAGTCAGGTCGTGTGTATATGTATAATAGAGTCAGGTGGTGTATATGTATAATATAGTCAGGTCGTGTTTATATGTATAATAGAGTTGGGTCGTGTGTATATGTATTATAGAGTCAGGTCGTGTGTATATGTATAATAGAGTTAAGTCAGACCTTGTGTATATGTATTATAGAGTTGGGTCGTGTGTATATGTATAATAGAGTTGGGTCGTGTGTATATGTATACTAGAGTCAGGTCGTGTTTATATGTATAATAGAATCAGGTCGTGTGTATATGTATAATAGAGTTGGGTCGTGTGTATATGTATAATATGGTTGGTTCGTGTGTATATGTATAATAGAGTCAGGTCGTGTGTATATGTATTATAGAGTCAGGTCGTGTGTATATGTATAATAGAGTCAGGTCGTGTGTATATGTATAATAGAGTCAGGTCGTGTGTATATGTATAATAGAGTCAGGTCGTGTGTATATGTATTATAGAGTCAGGTCGTGTGTATATGTATTATAGAGTCAGGTCGTGTGTATATGTATTATATAGTTGGGTCGTGTGTATATGTATAATAGAGTCAGTTCGTGTGTATATGTATTATATAGTTGGGTCGTGTGTATATGTATTATAGAGTCAGTTCGTGTGTATATGTATAATAGAGTCAGGTCGTGTGTATATGTATAATAGAGTCAGTTCGTGTGTGTATGTATTATAGAGCCAGGTCGTGTGTATATGTATAATATAGTCAGGTCGTGTGTATATGTATAATAGAATCAGGTCGTGTGTATACGTATAATAGAGTCAGGTCGTGTGTATATGTATAATAGAGTCAGGTCGTGTGTATATGTATAATAGAGTCAGGTCGTGTGTATATGTATAATAGAGTCAGTTCGTGTGTATATGTATTATAGAGTCAGGTCGTGTGTATATGTATAATAGAGTCAGTTCGTGTTTTGCATAATGGTTGTGTATTGTATAATAGAGTCAATATAGTATAATAGAGTCAGGTCGTGTGTATATGTATAATAGAGTCAGATCGGTATATGATAGAGTCAGTTCGTGTGTATATTTATTATAGAGTCAGGTCGTGTGTATATGTATAATAAAGTCAGGTCGTGCATATGTATAATATAGTCAGGTCGTGTTTATATGTATAATATAGTTGGGTCGTGTGTATATGTATAATAGAGTTGGGTCGTGTGTATATGTATAATAGAGTCAGGTCGTGTGTATATGTATAATAGAGTTGGGTCGTGTGTATATGTATAATAGAGTCAGGTCTATGTATTGTATAGTATAATGAATCAGGTCGTGTGTATATGTATAATAGAGTCAGGTCGTGTGTATATGTATAATAGAGTCAGGTCGTGTGTATATGTATAATAGAGTCAGTTCGTGTGTGTATGTATAATAGAATGAAGGCAGGTCGTGTGTATATGTATAATAGAATGAAGGCAGGTCGTGTGTATATGTATAATAGAATGAAGGCAGGTCCTGTGTATATGTATAATATAGTGAGGTCAGGTCGTGTGTATATGTATAATAGAATGAAGGCAGGTCGTGTGTATATGTATAATAGAATGAAGGCAGGTCGTGTGTATATGTATAATATAGTGAGGTCAGGTCGTGTGTATATGTATAATAGAGTGAAGGCAGCTCGTATGTATATGTATAATAGAGTGAAGGCAGGTCGTGTGCAAAATATAAATCAAGCGTTTCAAACAGGGGATCCGAGCTCTCCATTATTAGTCATGGTTTTCGTGAATGACATCATACAAAATATCAACTCTGATATTAATTATATTGTATCAATTGATGACTTGAAACTATTTCTAATCTTGTACGCAGACGACATGGTTTTATTTGCGTGCTCTATTACCTCCATATACTTGACGAGCAAAAATGAACATACATAATAAATATTATACTATTACACGTTTTACAGGGACACATAAACATACATATATACAAAGTAGTACACGTGTACAACATGGTCATAAGAACTGACATAACCATGCAGCCATTATTGAGTGTATACCGATCATTATAACTTGCCTAAACGAAATGCAAGGGAAATAGATGATGGTAACACACACAAAAGCTGAAATAAGCTTTTATAACCAGAACACCTTTCTTCAGTAGAGGAAAAAGGTTCAGTTGCCTAAAAGCAACAGAATAGTAGGTAAGAGGCAATTATGTTTAGTTTACTGACTTACAACAACTTGAAGTTTGGAGCATTAGCCAAAATGCCTTAAAAGAAGCTATCATAAGTGTTTCGCTTGTGGTGTCTGGAAGTTCATGTGTCTCCAGTCCTGAAAGCATATCATATATCTGTGTCTCGGGTGGTTGTGTGATAAAATCAATGTATGTCTTAATTCCAGTCAGACAACATTTGTTCTGCCACTTTCTTAATTTATCCTGAAACACAATAACAGCTTATGAACCTAAGTTCACAACACGTGTATTGCATTGTGTGCAGAATTGAGGACGTGAGAAAGTTATCTACACAATACATATACAGCTGTGGAACAGTAAATCTTTACGCTTGGAAATTTACGACTTTATTGCCAGATAGTACACGGTACCTGTTTTAGGAATATAGTTGTATCAATATATGTAGGCAAGGAGATACATGCAGATATAATACCTTTCTTTTTTTTAATCAATTCCATATACATTCCGTTTTGGAATATAATTCCATTGATATTTCGATGGAAAGTATGCAGTTTCAAGAAAGATATCTACATAATGCATGAGATCATACTTTCTAAGTAATCCAAGTACATCAGGAATAAACTCCAGGCTTTGTCTTTCAATGCAAGATGTATAGCGGACCAACATGTTGATAAAGATACGTTTCGAGAGGTATTGGCAGGGGAGTCGGGCAAGTTGACCCAGAAACTGGAGTTCCTTGTACTTTATTTCTGTTTCAATCGGACCAAGGCCCAGACAGCTGAGTGACGCTTGCTTATTAGTGAACAACGGTAGGCGTTGAATATATTTTATGCAAACTCTATGGACACGCTCACCAGACAGCGTCGACGAACGGAGAGTGTCTAAATCCTCATATGTGTCTGATACATAGATGGGACTCGGCGGGTTTCAATTGGTCAATGTCTTTTCGATCGTGATGACGCTACTTGTATTAAGAAAGGTTTCGACTGAAGTCAGTCGTTCGTTCATCTTCTCAAGTCTGCTACAATTCGAATCGACGCGCGATACTGTATTTGGCTCGGTGAGCATGGATTTTCGTATGCATGGAGGGACCAATTTATTAGTAACCACACTCTTATGTTAATTAAACAACGTACAGTCTACACACGCCACATAACAGGCTTTGATTATTATCAGTCGTGGTAGTCGGACATTAACAATTCCCCGCGTTTACATTCACACTGTATTTTAACCATACATTTGACCGCGAGATGTATATTGAATGCATACATGAGAGGAAATATATTATTGTCCTGTCTAGATTCCGTGTATCTGCTTATCATTTATCTATATAATCGGGTCGATATAGCAATATACCCCGGGAACAACGACTCTGTAAATCATGTAATATGAAAATAATTGAATCGGAATTCCATTTTTTACTGGTCCGTCTAAGGATGGGGTACTTTAAACCATAGTTCTGTCATTGGCCAAACCTAAATAAGTTTGCATCACTGTTAAAATTCTGCCTCTAAAATTGTAATATATAATTTGTCAAACTATATCTACTATGCAAATAAGATTAGGGGTTGTGTCTGAAAGAGTTTGGTCAAAGAAGATGATTGTCTAATATGTATTATCTATATTTGTTAGAATCTACTTGTACATGCAACAGTTGTTCTGGATTTGTATATGACCTTCAAACATGGTATCTATATATTTCCATGTCTTCTCTTATAATTCCGCCATGGACGGTCCTAAGCCCGGCTGAGATAGGAGGAAGGTTTTGCATAGGGCCAGCATCCCCATCATGTAAAAACTATAAACAGCTACAGAAACTAACACTACAGCAAATTCGGAGGATGTACGTTATCGACCCAGAGCTTATGAAGGATCAGATGGAGAGCTGTAGTGAAGGCCCTATACCCCCAACAGGGGTAAAGAGGATTAAACTAACTTCTCTTATAACTTGTATAATACTATAAACATGATTGTAATAATGTGTTATGTAGAATAAAATGTTTGGTATTGATAATCAGAGCTAGTATCTCCTCGGTTGTATATACAACACTCAGGGTCTCATTGCTGAGTGATTATATTTGGAAATAATCATAGAATAGATCAGACGTTTATTTCGACGTATAAAGAAGAATTATTTCGCCAAATACACAGTATCGTATCTGAAATAAGTCAAACTGATAGTTGATCAAACATGGATGAAATAGTACAATGTATTACGACGGTGGTCTTAATAAAATGTCTAAAAGTTAATAATAAAAATATAGACGTTAAAATATATGCCTAACATTACAGTGATTAATTCAAGAATGTTGAACTTAATAGACATTTATTCTGATATTAGTGTTCAACAATTAAAAAATATATCTTGTTCAATACTTTTTATTAATGACATTTATATATCATGAACAGATTCAAATAAAATGAATATACCAGTTTCGTAGTATAATTTTCAGTATTTGTATTTCAATAAATAGCAATCTACCGAACTACAATATTTGTCCATTCACACTTGTTTATACCGTTCTCACACACAGACTTCTCTGACAATACTTAATGTTATCATAATCATGTTTTCACGTTTTCCCCTACATGTTGTTGTTGTATTTCTATATGGCGGCATTTAACATAGTTTTTCACGTTTTCCCCTACATGTTGTTGTTGTATTTCTATATGGCGGCATTTAACATAGTTTTTCACGTTTTCCCCTACATGTTGTTGTTGTATTTCTATATGGCGGCATTTAACATAGTTTTTCACGTTTTCCCCTACATGTTGTTGTTGTATTTCTATATGGCGGCATTTAACATAGTTTTTCACGTTTTCCCCTACATGTTGTTGTTGTATTTCTATATGGCGGCATTTAACATAGTTTTTCACGTTTTCCCCTACATGTTGTTGTTGTATTTCTATATGGCGGCATTTAACATAGTTTTTCACGTTTTCCCCTACATGTTGTTGTTGTATTTCTATATGGCGGCATTTAACATAGTTTTTCACGTTTTCCCCTACATGTTGTTGTTGTATTTCTATATGGCGGCATTTAACATAGTTTTTCACGTTTTCCCCTACATGTTGTTGTTGTATTTCTATATGGCGGCATTTAACATAGTTTTTCACGTTTTCCCCTACATGTTGTTGTTGTATTTCTATATGGCGGCATTTAACATAGTTTTTCACGTTTTCCCCTACATGTTGTTGTTGTATTTCTATATGGCGGCATTTAACATAGTTTTTCACGTTTTCCCCTACATGTTGTTGTTGTATTTCTATATGGCGGCATTTAACATAGTTTTTCACGTTTTCCCCTACATGTTGTTGTTGTATTTCTATATGGCGGCATTTAACATAGTTTTTCACGTTTTCCCCTACATGTTGTTGTTGTATTTCTATATGGCGGCATTTAACATAGTTTTTCACGTTTTCCCCTACATGTTGTTGTTGTATTTCTATATGGCGGCATTTAACATAGTTTTTCACGTTTTCGAACTCTTGTGGAGGGCTTTCAATTTTTCTTTGATTTCATGTACATTGAGCTGCTTGTTTTTCACACGTTATGAGATATTGTGATGCACATCGTCAAGTTCTGATTGTATGGCTTCAGATTGAGTATTCTTTATTTCCCCGTTGTGTAAAAGTTTCAAAATTAACACAATACACGACACCTTAAGGACTTTGCTAAGTATGACTCTGTTTCCAGTTAATGTGTTTTCTGTAAGGCATTCATTTACACTAGATACAAATAGGCTGATTTGACATATAGGTTAAGCCCATATGCTGTGAAATATGGTAGCATGATCCGTAATGTCTTCAGGTGTAAGTGCCAGTTTCCTGTTTGCTTTGCCTTTATGACTGATCTCACTGATTCCACCATTTAAATATACTGCAACCACAAGCTTGCTGTTCTACTGTCAGCTCTATTCTGTTTTGAATGATTGTGACTATTTCATATTTACATGTCTGTTCTATGTCCATACTTCCTGTCAATACATTGTCAACCAACTTTAGGGCAGATTTTATGTCAGCGTCAATCTCGTGCCTCTAACAGTTTCCGAAACGGTATTACTGCTCACCTCATCATATATATTCTTACTGTGCACATGTGTTGAGGTACATGTACTATCACTATCATTGTGGGGCTGGGTAATAGTATTGTTATCTTCTACAGATTGTGAACTACTATGTGTGACATTCTTAATGTCCCAACGATAACTTCCTTCTGTTCATTGTTCCTGTCCATCAGTTTCATCCACATACTATGAATGACTGGAGGGCCATGTAAACCAGTCCTTAGGACTCTCACTACAGCTTTTCCGGTAAGCATATGATATGACCCACTGCCTTTTCCGCATACACTGTGGTGATCACTTCCTTGAGACCTGATATGTGTCCAACAGCAACAAGGAAGCTCATTTCCGTGTTGGTCTGAAGTATGCCAGGGTATATCGGAGTCGTTATCGACGGCAACGTTTTGTTCATATCTCTGAACCTCCGTGTAGCTACTGCAGACACCGAGGGTGTGAAGAGTGTCAATCAAACACTTTGATGCACAGTTATGGTGTAACTGAATACCGAGTGCAAGCTGTAGTGGTGCTATTAGCACACTGGGTCTCACCGCTTACATAATAACTTGGCATATGTCGGTCAGTTTGGGTTGGGTATCTTTACCAAGAAACATAGCATCTACAGCAGTCTTAATGAATCCGGTAAGAATGCTGTACTACAGTTAGGTTTACAAGTCAAAATATGTTTCCCCCTAAATAAATCAGGAAGTGTCTATTCTGAAATGTGTTGCTCTGTATACCCATGAGTTATTTTGGACTTTCGATACATTTACATTGTATATACATTTGTATGTTTGGCGATCTTTAGAATTCTTCTATCTACTTCTCTGCATCAATTGTTTACATAAACACGTGGTGTCATGAATATTTCGGTTAATCATTGACATTAAGCTAGTTAATGAAAAGCTTTTGGTGGCTATTTTGGAATTTAACGCCAAATTGGATTTTTTCGAAACTATATCTCTAGTCTTTGTGCAATCAATATGTATACATTAATCTATGAAAAGACGTATACGCAGTCCAGTGGTTAACACGATGGACTGGGAATCCAGGGATCGCAGGTTCCCCTCCCCCGTCTGACCCTTTTAACATTAACAATCTTTCAGATTTAACCATATTTTATTGCAAATCAATAGTACATATGTCATACACATACAGATACAATACATAGCATGAAAATACAAATGGTTTGGGCCACACGTTTTAGTCTTTCTAATGGGATCGATGTCTCGTTTCGGTGCTTTACGCCGTGAATGTAAAAGAACCTATCTATCATTGCACTATCCTCCAACAATCATACCAACACGTACCTGCCTAACCATGTACCAACAAGTACCTGCCTAACCATGTACCAACAAGTACCTGCCTAACCATGTACCAACAAGTACCTGCCTACCTATGTACCAACATGTACCTGCCTAACCATGTACCAACAAGTACCTGCCTAACCATGTACCAACAAGTACATGCCTACCTATGTACCAAGTACCTGCCTAACCATGTACCAACAAGTACCTGCCTAACCATGTAGCAACAAGTACATGCCTACCCATGTACCAACAAGTACCTGCCTATGTCATAGGGTGCAATTGTTGTTAATAAATACAAACTCTTTGAACACATATATTCGCTTGTCATTTTTGCCCCTATTTGAAGCAGTGAGTTGAACACATTGTAACACCTTCAGTTAGTTTGTAACGTAGCATATGTAGTACAGTGTAGTATAGTTATAGTTATTTCCCTTGGACCAATAGTTAACATAAGTGACACGTACATTTGACCTGACACATGACAATATTTAAGCACGTGCTCTTTACTAACCAATCACTGCATGCATATGAGACATCCGCCATTTTCACAAAACATAAACAAGACGCCATTAATTATGTGCTACAAATAAACCATATTATGTAGGAATATATATATATCTTCAGGTTACTATTGCTACTCTTTTTGACTACCATCCCAATAATATATTATTCATGTACATTGACTGATAACCTGTTAGTTTTTGAGAAATATCGATCAGATGTAAAGACTTGATTTTCATTGTCTAACTTAAACTACACCATCGTATATTGTATTTCTTAAATTCGTCAATACAATTGTCGTCATTATATATGTCTGATGATATGGTATAACTTATGTGATTGTTAATTATGTGATGTATATAAGTATGAAACTGTATATTTGTATATATTGGTTGCAGATAGAGATATCGAGATATACGGATAGAGATATCGAGATATACAGATAGAGATATCGAGATATCCTCGTCATATGTACTGTCTATCCTCGTCATATGTACTGTCAACCCTCGTCATATGTACTGTCACCACTCGTCATATGTACTGTCAATCCTCGTCATGTGTACTGTCAATCCTCGTCATATGTACTGTCAACCCTCGTCATATGTACTGTCTATCCTCGTCATATGTACGGTCAACCCTCGTCATATGTACTGTCTATCCTCGTCATATGTACTGTCAACCCTCGTCATATGTACTGTCACCACTCGTCATATGCACTGTCTATCCACGTTTTGTTTTACGCTTTATAGACACACCATGCATGCTGACCTAGCACACAACTGTCGCTTTATTGTCTGCCATTCAGTGCAACACATTAGAATCATATAGGTTGTAAAACAACAAATACATTGCCTATTAAATACATAGCAAAAAGTAAAAACATATAGTCTGTTCATTTATATTTCTAATCTTTCATTTCTTCTCATACCACATCCACTGTGAAGAGGTATTCAAATCAAACTGAAAAACAGCAAAAATATCACAAATGTAATGATCGACATTGATAGTGCTCAACTGTGAATAACGTCACTGTGCTTACAATATTTCAGTATACCAAACCTCAGTTGCAATGACCTGAATTCGTATACCACACCTTGTCTACACATCAACTAGTCTGAGGTCCCCTCAAGTCACATAATTTCTCAAAAAACACAAAATGTATACACTGCCCGTCTATCAAAACGAAGACTGAACTATATTGAGTTATTGGGACTACATGTACGTGTATACAGCCTATAGGGACTACATTTACGTATGTACGACCTATAGGGACTACATTTACGTATATACAGCCTATAGGGACTACATTTACGTATGTACAACGTATAGGGACTACAACAACAACCAAACAATTTACGTATGTACAACCTATATGGACTATATTTACGTATATACAACCTATAGGGACTACATTTACGTATGTACAACCTATATGGACTCTATTTACGTATATACAACCTATAGGGACTACATGTACGTATAAACAACCTATAGGGACTACATTTACGTATGTACAACGTATAGGGACTACATTTACGTATAAACAACCTATAGGGACTACATTTACGTATAAACAACCTATAGGGACTAATTTACGTATGTACAACGTATAGAGACTACATTTACGTATGTACAACATATATGGACTATATTTACGTATATACAACCTATATGGACTACATTTACGTATAAACAACCTATAGGGACTACATTTACGTATGTACAACCTATATGGACTATATTTACGTATATACAACCTATAGGGACTACATTTACGTATAAACAACCTATAGGGACTACATTTACGTATAAACAACCTATAGGGACTACATTTACGTATGTACAACGTATAGGGACTACATTTACGTATAAACAACCTATAGGGACTACATTTACGTATAAACAACCTATAGGGACTACATTTACGTATGTACAACCTATTGGGACTACATTTACGTATGTACAACCTATAGGGACTATATTTACGTATAAACAACCTATAGGGACTACATTTACGTATGTATAACCTATAGGGACTACATTTACGCATGTACAACCTATAGGGACTATATTTACGTATATACAACCTATAGGGACTACATGTACGTATGTACAACCTATAGGGACTACATGTACGTATGTACAACCTATAGGGACTATAGTTACATATATACAACCTATAGGGACTATATTTACGTATATACAACCTATAGGGACTACATTTACGTATATACAACCTATAGGGACTACATTTACGTATATACAACATATAGGGACTACATTTACGTATGTACAACATATAGGGACTACATTTACGTATGTGCAACCAATATGGACTATATTAAAGAGTAAGTGATCAAAACATAACTTCCTACCAGTCAAGTTTAAACAGCTGTGTTGAGTTAAACATGTTAAGTGACCAAAGTCTAGAGCTATCACGAAACGATTTAGATTCTGCGTACGATACTATTGTAAATACTATAAACGCATGTGCGAAGGACAATCTCCCTAAATTGAAACATGTGAACTTTTTAAAGCCATATTGGAATGAAGACTTATCTATCATTCACAGTGATATGAAGCAGAAGCGTGAGAAGTGGTGTAGAGCATGGCGCGTTCGGAAACGGATGAACACTATCGCTATTATAAACAGGCGAAAGCTACATTCCGACGTCAACACAGATACTTTGTTAACAAGTTTCTACTAGATATGAATTATGAAATAGATAGAACTGCAGAATTGGATTCAAATCAGTTTTGGAAGCTTGTAAAATCACGTAGAAAACAGACTAAAACCAGTTGTGCAGCTGGTATAAATTTTAACGGTACCTTATATAGGGACCGCGAACAACTAACCCAACAATGGGGCATGTATTTCAAGGACCTGTATTCACCGTCTAATTCCGATAGTTTTGATGACTCGTGGAAAAACAGTGTAAATGGTAGTGTAATATCTGCAGTGAACGAGTCAACCCCAGATCCTACAGCGTGTGTAACTCCTATCGAAGTAGAAACATTAATTAAGTCCTGTCCCTGTGGAAAAGCGAGTGGTGAAGATTGTATTAGTTACGAACACTTGATTTCTGCCAGTAATGTATTGTCTCCTGTTCTGTCAAATATGTATACGTGGATGCTCAGGGCAGGGTACACGCCGACGAAAATGAAACGTGGCATAATCATAACAATACCCAAACCTAAGAAACGTAAAGACAATCCCAACTCATACAGAGCTATATCACTCACATCGGTTGTTCTTAAAATTTATGAAATGGTACTATTGAACAGGTGTAAAGAAGACTTATTATGTGAGCTTAGCCCTCAACAAGGCGGATTTCAGGAAAACCTTGGCTGCTTAATGTCATCGTTTGTGGTTAGAGAAAGTGTACTACATGCCAAGGAGCACGGTTCGAAACTCTATGTATGTTTTTTAGACTGTCGCCAAGCGTTTGACAGGGTGTGGACATCTGGTCTTCTCCTTAAACTAAGACCATATTTAAATGATACGTGATTTTCGGCTTTCGTTAGTCTTTATGACGATGTAACAAGTTGTGTGCTCAATCAAGGATTAAAGTCAGAGTGGTTCAGCATTCTTCAAGGCACGCGTCAGGGTGGGAAAAGCTTATAAATGGACTTATCCAAGAGTTAGAATCCAGTGGTTTCGGTTATTGCATCTACAACTATAATCTATCATCGCCAACTGTAGCTGACGATATGATTATAGCGTCACTATCAAAAAACGGTCTTGATCGTATGTTAGAAATTTGTTTCAACTATTCGTGCAGATGGAGATATGAATATAACTGTGATAAATGTGCTGTTATTGTCTTCAACGAGTCGGAGTCAAGTCGATCAGTTAGAAACTGGAAACTGGGTAACCAAGTAATTGCAGAGGCACAGGACTACACACATTTAGGCATAGTTTGTGACAAACACATTTCCACCGGCAAGGTGATACATGTAGCATGTAATAAGTTACGGGGAACATTTCTGAGCATCCTTAACAGTGGACTACATCCTAACTCTTTAAATCCAATCTCAACGCGAATTATGTACTCATCAGTAGTGTTGCCAAATGCACTATATGGGTGTGAGTTATGGTCTGTTATCGCAAGGTCAAATATGTCAATGCTGGAAATGGCCCATCGGTTTGTCATAAAATTCGCACAAAATTTAAATGTGTCAACAAGTACTGATTTTTCATTGTGTGCATTTAATTTAGACAGCATTGAAGGAATTATTGACACACGCAAATTGCAGTTCTTTGGTCAACTGTGCAGATTACCGAGTCGTTATTTGGCAAAACAAGTGTTCACAAACAGACTGGTTCGGTATATGAACGGAGAATCACAATATTCTGGATTCATTGCAGACATCTCCCGAGCGTTACGTAGATACGGTTTAGAATGTTTCCTTCAAACCTATATTGAAACTGGATCATTTCCCGTAAAGCTAACTTGGAAGAGAATAGTGTACCAAAACGTCACTGTTGTTAACAATGGTCAAAGACTAAACCGCCTGTGCTCATTAAGTGAAATGCAAGTGTTAAGTGGTCACTTTAGCTTAAACAACCCTTGTTATCTCTGGTCGGTATGTAGGAAAAGGCAAGAGCTCATACCATTTTGTAAAAAAGCTGTGATTATTATGAGTATCATGGTATCTAGGTCTTTTCCGAGAAATTGTCGCAAGTGTTCTTTCTTTTGCGAAAACATTATTGAACACACAATATGTCACTGTCCTAGTAACTATGAACTTTACAATACGTTGGTCGTGATCTGGTTTGATATTTGTGATAAACAATACTATGTTGATTTCATTAAGCAATCACCATATGAGCAATGTAATAGTTTGATAAACGCTGCATTTAATGTTACTGAGAATTGCATATTTGAAAACTTTAAGCTGCTGAAGACGCTGTTGCACATGTTTGATGTATAAGTAATGAACAGGGATATAAATTATAACTGCATTGTGCTGTGCTGTGACAATGAAACATTGTGCATGAATAAATGAACGCAAATTAGGGACTAAAGGTTATCTTGCCAAGTGTGTATCATTCTTTATTTAATTTTGTAATTAAATGCTTAATACAATACTACATTTATTTTAGGTACACATTTGACTGGTTTGCTGTTAATTTTGAACTAGCATTTCGTTTTCGGTCTAGGCAATTTGGCAGATTATCGAGTCAACATTTTGATAGGTTGTCCGTAAGGCACTTACCTTTCATTGTTTCTAAGGTTCGTGTCATGCTTTTCGTTACCTGAACATAATTGCTTTATTGTTTAAACTTTTGCGGTTCCGACCTGGGCAAGAATTGCTTTGTTGCAATTAACGTTCTCATAGCCTGGACATTCTTTAGTGCTACTCGCCTGAGCACAAAGTGCATAAGGCGAGTTTGCTTGTTTGTTTTTTTGTGTGTTTTTTTTGTGTGTGCTCATTCTTTATCCGCACCACAGTCTATTTATAACTATTTATTTACTTATGGCTCTTGTTATTACTTATTTTCCCACTTTTGATACAATACTTTTCTGTTCAGTTGACGATTATGATCACATGCTTAGGTGAGCGAATTCAGCTGTTCTTACAGCTCCTCTAACATATGAAAATAATGTAATTTGTATGTTTATATATAATTATGCATGTTTATGTTGATCTATTTGTAAATATGTTGTAATCTTCACATATTGGAGGAAAAATAAATATCTATCTATCTAGGGACTATATTTACGTATATACAACCTATAGGGACTACATTTACGTATATACAACATATATGGACTACATTTACGTATGTACAACATATAGGGACTACATTTACGTATATACAACATATAGGGATTACATTTACGTATGTACAACATATAGGGACTACATTTACGTATGTGCAACCAATATGGACTATATTTACGTATATACAACCTATAGGGACTACATTTACGTATATACAACCTATAGGGACTACATTTACGTATGTACAACATATAGGGACTACATTTACGTATGTACAACATATAGGGACTACATTTACGTATGTGCAACCTATATGGACTATATTTACGTATATACAACCTATAGGGACTACATTTACGTATGTACAACCTATAGAGACTACATGTACGTATAAACAACCTATAGGGACTACATTTACGTATGTATAACCTATATGGACTATATTTACGTATGTACAACCTATATGGACTACATTTACGTATGTACAACCTATAGAGACTACATTTACGTATAAACAACCTATAGGGACTATATTTACGCATAAACAACCTATAGGGACTACATTTACGTATGTACAACCTATAGGGACTATATTTACGTATATACAACATATAGGGACTACATTTACGTATGTACAACATATAGGGACTACATTTACTTATGTTCAACCTATATGGACTATATTTACGTATATACAACCTATAGGGACTACATTTACGTATGTACAACCTATAGAGACTACATTTACGTATAAACAACCTATAGGGACTACATTTACGTATGTATAACCTATATGGATTATATTTACGTATGTACAACCTATATGGACTACATTTACGTATGTACAACCTATAGAGACTACATTTACGTATAAACAACCTATAGGGACTATATTTACGCATAAACAACCTATAGGGACTACATTTACGTATGTACAACCTATAGGGACTATATTTACGTATATACAACCTATTGGGACTACATTTACGTATATACAACCTATAGTGACTATATTTACGTATATACAACCTATTGGGACTATATTTACGTATATACAACCTATAGGGACTATATTTACGTATATACAACCTATTGGGACTATATTTACGTATATACAACCTATAGTGACTATATTTACGTATATACAACCTATGGGACTAATTACGTATATACAACCATTTACGTATATACAACCTATAGTGCCTATATTTACGTATATACAACCTATTGGGACTATATTTACGTATATACAACATATAGGGACTACATTTACGTATGTACAACATATAGGGACTACATTTACGTATGTGCAACCAATATGGACTATATTTACGTATATACAACTTATAGGGACTACATTTACGTATATACAACCTATAGGGACTACATTTACGTATGTACAACATATAGGGACTACATTTACGTATGTACAACATATAGGGACTACATTTACGTATGTGCAACCTATATGGACTATATTTACGTATATACAACCTATAGGGACTACATTTACGTATGTACAACCTATAGAGACTACATGTACGTATAAACAACCTATAGGGACTACATTTACGTATGTATAACCTATATGGACTATATTTACGTATGTACAACCTATATGGACTATATTTACGTATGTACAACCTATAGAGACTACATTTACGTATAAACAACCTATAGGGACTACATTTACGTATGTATAACCTATATGGACTATATTTACGTATGTACAACCTATATGGACTACATTTACGTATGTACAACCTATAGAGACTACATTTACGTATAAACAACCTATAGGGACTATATTTACGCATAAACAACCTATAGGGACTACATTTACGTATGTACAACCTATAGGGACTATATTTACGTATATACAACATATAGGGACTACATTTACGTATGTACAACATATAGGGACTACATTTACGTATGTGCAACCTATATGAACTATATTTACGTATATACAACCTATAGGGACTACATTTACGTATGTACAACCTATAGAGACTACATTTACGTATAAACAACCTATAGGGACTACATTTACGTATGTATAACCTATATGGATTATATTTACGTATGTACAACCTATATGGACTACATTTACGTATGTACAACCTATAGAGACTACATTTACGTATAAACAACCTATAGGGACTATATTTACGCATAAACAACCTATAGGGACTACATTTACGTATGTACAACCTATAGGGACTATATTTACGTATATACAACCTATTGGGACTACATTTACGTATATACAACCTATAGTGACTATATTTACGTATATACAACCTATTGGGACTATATTTACGTATATACAACCTATAGGGACTATATTTACGTATATACAACCTATTGGGACTACATTTACGTATATACAACCTATAGGGACTATATTTACGTATATACAACCTATAGGGACTATATTTACGTATATACAACCTATAGGGACTACATTTACGTATGTACAACATATAGGGACTACATTTACGTATGTACAACCTATAGGGACTACATTTACGTATATACAACCTATAGGGACTACATTTACGTATATACAACCTATAGGGACTACATTTACGTATATACAACCTATAGGGACTACATTTACGTATATACAACCTATAGGGACTACATTTACGTATATACAACCTATAGGGACTACATTTACGTATATACAACCTATAGGGACTATATTTACGTATATACAACCTATAGGGACTACATTTACGTATATACAACCTATAGGGACTACATTTACGTATGTACAACCTATAGGGACTACATTTACGTATGTACAACCTATATGGACTATATTTACGTATGTACAACCTATAGGGACTACATTTACGTATATACAACCTATAGGGACTACATTTACGTATGTACAACATATAGGGACTACATTTACGTATGTACAACATATAGGGACTACATTTACGTATGTACAACCTATATGGACTATATTTACGTATATACAACCTATAGGGACTACATTTACGTATGTACAACCTATAGAGACTACATGTACGTATAAACAACCTATAGGGACTACATTTACGTATGTACAACCTATATGGACTATATTTACGTATATACAACCTATATGGACTACATTTACGTATGTACAACCTATAGAGACTACATTTACGTATAAACAACCTATAGGGACTACATTTACGTATGTACAACCTATAGGGACTACATTTACGTATATACAACCTATAGGGACTACATTTACGTATGTATAACCTATATGGACTATATTTACGTATGTACAACCTATATGGACTACATTTACGTATGTACAACCTATAGAGACTACATTTACGTATATACAACCTATTGGGACTACATTTACGTATATACAACCTATAGTGACTATATTTACGTATATACAACCTATTGGGACTATATTTACGTATATACAACCTATAGGGACTATATTTACGTATATACAACCTATTGGGACTATATTTACGTATATACAACCTATAGTGACTATATTTACGTATATACAACCTATTGGGACTATATTTACGTATATACAACCTAGTGGGACTACATTTACGTATATACAACCTATAGTGCCTATATTTACGTATATACAACCTATTGGGACTATATTTACGTATATACAACCTATAGGGACTACATTTACGTATGTATAACCTATATGGACTATATTTACGTATGTACAACCTATATGGACTACATTTACGTATGTACAACCTATAGAGACTACATTTACGTATAAACAACCTATAGGGACTATATTTACGCATAAACAACCTATAGGGACTACATTTACGTATGTACAACCTATAGGGACTATATTTACGTATATACAACCTATTGGGACTACATTTACGTATATACAACCTATAGTGACTATATTTACGTATATACAACCTATTGGGACTATATTTACGTATATACAACCTATAGGGACTATATTTACGTATATACAACCTAGTGGGACTATATTTACGTATATACAACCTATATGGACTACATTTACGTATATACAACCTATAGTGACTATATTTACGTATATACAACCTATTGGGACTACATTTACGTATATACAACCTATATGGACTACATTTACGTATGTACAACATATAAGGACTACATTTACGTATATGCAACCTATACGGACTACATTTACGTATGTACAACCTATAGGGACTATATTTACGTATGTACAACATATAGGGACTATATTTACGTATATACAAACTATATGGGCTGTATTTACGTATATACAACCTATAGGGACTACATTTACGTATGTACAACCTATAGGGACTACATTTACGTATATACAACCTATAGGGACTACATTTACGTATGTACAACCTATAGGGACTACATTTACGTATATACAACCTATAGGGACTATATTTACGTATAAACAACCTATATGGACTATATTTACGTATATGCAACATATAGGGCTCGACTACTATCATGTTCTACGACACAACTTTCGGAAATTACATATTATATTCTTCAGTCGGTGATCAATAGGTGTATAAATGACACTCATGATGTGGGGATGGAGAGCATACAGATGATATCCTCTTCCGGAAATCGAACACATTACCAATAGCCCCCCGCCCGATCCTGATTTCGAAGCTCGTGGTCGTTTGATTGTTTTATAATGAAACATAGGCGTATTAAGTAAATGCAAAACGATACTATTTAAATACACAAACTGATTATTTTCAGTGTCCAGTGCTACGTCACCAAACATGTTTGTTTTCCTGCTGCTTCTACCATTGCCAATTCTGGTGGCGCCACACGCGGACTTCGGCTACCATGAGTGTCATTACAATAACTACAAGGCTGTGTGTATGGGACAATATGTACTACTCAACTACGAAAGAAGGAGTCTTGATGCATTTCCTACTTTAAAAAATAAAGAAACGTGTATAAAGCTGAAAGGAAATGTCATAGACAAATTCCCAGACGATCTAAGCAACCTGGTAACCGTGGCTACGTTAGACGTGTCGGAGAATAGAGTGAGTGCAATACCAAAATAACTTGACACTTTGTCCAATCTAGAAATCTTAGACATCTCTGGGAATCGTCTACAGATAATGTCGCCGCAGACGAGATTCCCCGCGTCATTGCGTGGTCTGATCTTGGCTAATAACCAGATGAAGACCGTGCCGCCAGGAATAAACGTACCAGGTCTGTTCGTACTCGATCTGTCAAGTAACATGTTTACAGACATACCGGACCATTTCTGCGTGTCAGACCAGTTGATTCGGATAGACTTCACCAACAACCCTCTCCAGCACGATTTGTCACATTATATTGACACCGTGAATAGATGCAAGAACGCGAATGATATTCCATTTTGTTTGTTCACCGACAAAGCATACATGAGATGTGATTGTTCTAGTGTCGGCCCAATACTCACCGGTACGTCGTCGTTCTGTATGGGCACACGAATCGGGGGTAAAGAGATTCAATGTACAACCACGGATAGTGAAGAGCGATATAGTGGGAAATATTTGTTTGATGTGAATACTACCATGGTAGAAGAAGCATGCCCGTTTGCTTTTGAAAACGAAACAAGTGGAGGGCCGAATTTCAGAAAGAAGGATCTATTGGTTTTACTAACATTGATACAGTTTGTCTTGTCATGTCAAGTGTTGATATAATACAGTACAATGAATAACATAACAATTTTAAAAACTATATGCACATTCCAAATGCTTAAGTAACTTATTTTAGTCAGGATTGTTTCGACTAATATAGGTTTCTGATTTAGTGAAGCGCGAGGCCATTAATTATATGTAGCGGTCTCTTTAGCGTATAGGTTCCGCAGAAATCATTGCATTACCATGTGCATGTCGGGTAAGCATTTAAGACTTTTCGGACTTCCGGTAATGGTGGCAAAGACGTAGGCGAAAGAGGCAGGCAGTAAAGTTGAAATGAAAATATTTAGATGCTCCTGATGAATCTTAAAAGTGATGATAAGTAACGTTTAATTGAGATACATACGATACATGACGCTTTTGAAAGTAAAAACCGGTTTTATAAAAGCACGAAGAACATCTGTATGTGAAACGGTGAACAGGCGATAACCGTACCACGTAGAGGGCAACTATCTGTTGACATTCCTTCTTTGAGTGACTTAAATTTACTTTATTTTGTTGTAAATTGTAAATATTTGCTGAATTGATTCGCCAACATGAGACACCAGACATGAACAGCAAATACAACAAACGGCCGATTGGGGCAATTGCGAGTCCTTCTGATCGGGTTCAGGCCGATCACGTAAATTATCTAACCCCGCCCAGACGTAAAGGTTAGTTACCAGTTAATCCTACGGCCATTACGTCATTTTCTCTACAAGGGAAGACCTATGATATGAGCGAATTTGTGACAACTGCGATCTGTAGTTCTACTGTACTTGAAGCTATTGCATCAGCAGTTGTCCCGTTAATAAACGAAACATTGAGACAAACACATAACAAAACATGCCAACCCATGAATGAAACAAGTGGCTCATACAGTCACAACTGCGAATTCAACTGGAAACTCAAAAGAAGCTTATTCAAGGTCTTAAAAATTAAAATAAATCCTTAAGTAGTAATTATACTGATGCGGCAGAGAGTATTGAAACCTTCGAGAACCAGCAGTACGAGTTAGAACAATATGGGAGACCACAACCGCTCCGTTTTCACAGAACACCTGTAACATTAGGGTCGAAAGATGCTTTTTGGATTATGGATGGGCGGATTTACTACAAAGAGAGATCAACTCCGACATATGCAGGCACAAAGCGTGTTGTTAAATCTCTGTTGCAAATAGAACACCTTATACCAGAACCTCATTGTGAATTGTAAGAAGATCCATGATACGTTATGGGCTCCACTGTTGGTCAAATATCTAGCTTATGGTATATATCAGACGGTTATTAAAGTGTAACAATTACATGTATATACGTTAAAGTCCCATAGCATTTCCTTTCCTTAAATGTTGTAGTAATATGCTAAGATAGGATGACTGGATGTCGTAATCACTATCTTATATTTCCTTTTTTCAATATTAATTAATTCAGATCTTTGTAAATTTTTGGAGATGTGTCCATCTATCCACTGATAAAATCAATTCAAATTTGATTCGTAAAATAACTCCATATCTGACAATTATCTCAAAATCACTATTAACATTAATTTTTATTAGTGACTTGCTATAGACAACACTAAGTTAAATTGGCACAACAACAATATTTGACTTGCTCATTTAGAAAAGATGGGGCTTTAAAACTAAAAGTAATATTATTAATAATAATAAAACATTCTTTTAGTTAACTAGTCAAGCTTTTGACTATATCATGCTCTCGGTTATTTACTGGCATGTATATACTGTTAATCTCAACCATTGCTCTGATAGCTACCAGAGATCTATACATATGTACATAATTATGTATCTAATATACAATAACAATTTATAGTTTATGAAATAGAAGGTAAACATGTCTCCTGGTCATAGATACAAATATAATATCTTTATTTTCCTCCAGCAGAAAGCTACATAGTATACATGTACATACCTGTACAAACAATGTCATGTTACACACGGTATATACATATAGCACAAAGTAATGCAAATTATGTTATATAATGGATCGTATAAGACACAATTGAACATCATGTCACGTGTGAATAATCATACAAATGTGCACATAATTATAAATGTATATTAGTCTATAATAACAATTTATAATTTACGAATCGAAGGGGTGCACGTCTCTCCTGGTCGTATATACATACAAACACAAACGATTACATACCTGCTCAAGTGTTTAATTCCAGCACTTCATGACATTATTTTAACACATGGCGAATAATCCTACACTAATAGTATAATAAACTTCGTTGAGTCGATAACATGTTACTTCACATATGACACTACTTGTGTACATGTCAAACTTTACAATATTATCATGGAGCCGTTACGATTATGCCCTTAGGCAAGGCATTTAAATTCCACGTTGCCTCTTCTCTCTCCCTCGTGGCGATGGATTCCATCAGGAATGAGGTCTCGAGAGTGATTTATATAAGTTGAAATAACTTGTTTCGCAATCGAGCTAAAATAAATTTGTATAAACTAAGCCTTTCATAAGCCTTTCATAAGCCTTTCACAAGCCGCTTTCATAAGCCTTTCACAAGCCGCTTTCACAAGCCGCTTTCATAAGCCTTTCACAAGCCGCTTTCATAAGCCTTTCATAAGCCTTTCACAAGCCTTTCACAAGCCGCTTTCATAAGCCTTTCACAAGCCTTTCATAAGCCTTTCACAAGCCGCTTTCATAAGCCTTTCATAAGCCTTTCATAAGCCTTTCATAAGCCTTTCATAAGCCTTTCACAAGCCTTTCACAAGCCTTTCATAAGCCTTTCATAAGCCTTTCACAAGCCTTTCACAAGCCGCTTTCATAAGCCTTTCACAAGCGCTTTCATAAGCCGCTTTCACAAGCCGCTTTCATAAGCCTTTCATAAGCCTTTCACAAGCCTTTCACAAGCCTTTCACAAGCCGCTTTCATAAGCCTTTCACAAGCCTTTCATAAGCCGCTTTCACAAGCCGCTTTCATAAGCCTTTCATAAGCCTTTCACAAGCCGCTTTCATAAGCCTTTCATAAGCCTTTCACAAGCCGCTTTCACAAGCCGCTTTCATAAGCCTTTCATAAGCCTTTCACAAGCCGCTTTCATAAGCCTTTCACAAGCCTTTCACAAGCCGCTTTCACAAGCCTTTCACAAGCCTTTCATAAGCCTTTCACAAGCCGCTTTCACAAGCCGCTTTCATAAGCCTTTCATAAGCCTTTCATAAGCCTTTCACAAGCCTTTCACAAGCCTTCATAAGCCTTTCACAAGCCTTTCACAAGCCGCTTCATAAGCCTTTCACAAGCCTTTCACAAGCCGCTTTCACAAGCCTTTCACAAGCCTTCACAAGCCGCTTTCATAAGCCTTTCACAAGCCTTTCACAAGCCGCTTTCATAAGCCTTTCACAAGCCTTTCACAAGCCGCTTTCACAAGCCTTTCACAAGCCTTTCATAAGCCTTTCACAAGCCGCTTTCACAAGCCGCTTTCATAAGCCTTTCATAAGCCTTTCACAAGCCTTTCACAAGCCGCTTTCATAAGCCTTTCACAAGCCTTTCACAAGCCGCTTTCACAAGCCTTTCACAAGCCTTTCATAAGCCTTTCACAAGCCGCTTTCACAAGCCGCTTTCATAAGCCTTTCATAAGCCTTTCATAAGCCTTTCACAAGCCTTTCACAAGCCGCTTTCATAAGCCTTTCACAAGCCTTTCACAAGCCGCTTTCATAAGCCTTTCACAAGCCTTTCACAAGCCGCTTTCACAAGCCTTTCACAAGCCGCTTTCACAAGCCTTTCACAAGCCTTTCACAAGCCGCTTTCATAAGCCTTTCATAAGCCTTTCACAAGCCGCTTTCACAAGCCGCTTTCATAAGCCTTTCATAAGCCTTTCACAAGCCGCTTTCATAAGCCTTTCATAAGCCTTTCACAAGCCGCTTTCACAAGCCGCTTTCATAAGCCTTTCATAAGCCTTTCACAAGCCGCTTTCATAAGCCTTTCATAAGCCTTTCACAAGCCGCTTTCACAAGCCTTTCATAAGCCTTTCACAAGCCTTTCACAAGCCGCTTTCACAAGCCTTTCACAAGCCGCTTTCACAAGCCTTTCACAAGCCTTTCACAAGCCGCTTTCATAAGCCTTTCATAAGCCTTTCACAAGCCGCTTTCACAAGCCGCTTTCATAAGCCTTTCATAAGCCTTTCACAAGCCGCTTTCATAAGCCTTTCATAAGCCTTTCACAAGCCGCTTTCACAAGCCTTTCATAAGCCTTTCACAAGCCGCTTTCACAAGCCGCTTTCATAAGCCTTTCATAAGCCTTTCACAAGCCCTTCACAAGCCGCTTTCATAAGCCTTTCAAAGCCTTTCACAAGCCGCTTTCATAAGCCTTTCACAAGCCCTTTCACAACCTTTCAAAGCCTTCACAAGCCGCTTTCACAAGCCTTTCATAAGCCTTTCACAAGCCCTTCACAAGCCGCTTTCATAAGCCTTTCATAAGCCTTTCACAAGCCGCTTTCATAAGCCTTTCATAAGCCTTTCACAAGCCTTTCACAAGCCTTTCATAAGCCTTTCACAAGCCTTTCACAAGCCTTTCACAAGCCGCTTTCACAAGCCTTTCATAAGCCTTTCACAAGCCTTCACAAGCCGCTTTCACAAGCCTTTCACAAGCCTTTCACAAGCCTTTCACAAGCCTTTCAAAGCCGCTTTCATAAGCCTTTCATAAGCCTTTCACAAGCCTTTCACAAGCCGCTTTCACAAGCCTTTCACAAGCCGCTTTCACAAGCCGCTTTCATAAGCCTTTCACAAGCCTTTCACAAGCCGCTTTCACAAGCCTTTCTCAAGCCGCTTTCACAAGCCTTTCACAAGCCGCTTTCACAAGCCTTTCATAAGCCTTTCACAAGCCGCTTTCATAAGCCTTTCACAAGCCTTTCACAAGCCGCTTTCATAAGCCTTTCACAAGCCGCTTTCATAAGCCTTTCATAAGCCTTTCACAAGCCGCTTTCATAAGCCTTTCATAAGCCTTTCACAAGCCGCTTTCACAAGCCGCTTTCATAAGCCTTTCATAAGCCTTTCACAAGCCTTTCACAAGCCGCTTTCATAAGCCTTTCACAAGCCTTTCACAAGCCGCTTTCACAAGCCTTTCACAAGCCTTTCATAAGCCTTTCACAAGCCGCTTTCACAAGCCGCTTTCATAAGCCTTTCATAAGCCTTTCACAAGCCGCTTTCACAAGCCTTTCACAAGCCTTTCACAAGCCGCTTTCATAAGCCTTTCACAAGCCTTCACAACGCTTTCACAAGCCTTTCACAAGCCGCTTTCACAAGCCTTTCACAAGCCTTTCACAAGCCGCTTTCATAAGCCTTTCATAAGCCTTTCACAAGCCGCTTTCACAAGCCGCTTTCATAAGCCTTTCATAAGCCTTTCACAAGCCGCTTTCATAAGCCTTTCATAAGCCTTTCACAAGCCGCTTTCACAAGCCTTTCATAAGCCTTTCACAAGCTTTCATAAGCCTTTCACAAGCCTTTCACAAGCCGCTTTCATAAGCCTTTCAAGCTTTCAAACCTTTCATAAGCCTTTCACAAGCCTTTCACAAGCCTTTCACAAGCCGCTTTCATAAGCCTTTCACAAGCCTTTCACAAGCCGCTTTCATAAGCCTTTCACAAGCCTTTCACAAGCCGCTTTCATAAGCCTTTCATAAGCCTTTCACAAGCCGCTTTCACAAGCCTTTCATAAGCCTTTCACAAGCCTTTCACAAGCCTTTCACAAGCCGCTTTCATAAGCCTTTCATAAGCCTTTCACAAGCCGCTTTCACAAGCCTTTCACAAGCCTTTCACAAGCCCTTTCACAAGCCTTTCACAAGCCGTTTCACAAGCCTTTCACAAGCCTTTCACAAGCCGCTTTCACAAGCCTTTCATAAGCCTTTCACAAGCCTTTCATAAGCCTTTCACAAGCCGCTTTCACAAGCCGCTTTCATAAGCCTTTCATAAGCCTTTCACAAGCCGCTTTCATAAGCCTTTCATAAGCCTTTCACAAGCCGCTTTCACAAGCCTTTCATAAGCCTTTCACAAGCCTTTCACAAGCCGCTTTCACAAGCCTTTCACAAGCCGCTTTCACAAGCCTTTCACAAGCCTTTCACAAGCCGCTTTCATAAGCCTTTCATAAGCCTTTCACAAGCCGCTTTCACAAGCCGCTTTCATAAGCCTTTCATAAGCCTTTCACAAGCCGCTTTCATAAGCCTTTCATAAGCCTTTCACAAGCCGCTTTCACAAGCCTTTCATAAGCCTTTCACAAGCCGCTTTCACAAGCCGCTTTCATAAGCCTTTCATAAGCCTTTCACAAGCCGCTTTCACAAGCCGCTTTCATAAGCCTTTCATAAGCCTTTCACAAGCCGCTTTCATAAGCCTTTCATAAGCCTTTCACAAGCCGCTTTCACAAGCCTTTCATAAGCCTTTCACAAGCCTTTCACAAGCCGCTTTCATAAGCCTTTCATAAGCCTTTCACAAGCCGCTTTCACAAGCCTTTCACAAGCCTTTCACAAGCCGCTTTCATAAGCCTTTCATAAGCCTTTCACAAGCCGCTTTCACAAGCCTTTCATAAGCCTTTCACAAGCCTTTCACAAGCCGCTTTCACAAGCCTTTCACAAGCCTTTCACAAGCCTTTCACAAGCCGCTTTCATAAGCCTTTCATAAGCCTTTCACAAGCCTTTCACAAGCCGCTTTCACAAGCCTTTCACAAGCCGCTTTCACAAGCCGCTTTCATAAGCCTTTCACAAGCCTTTCACAAGCCGCTTTCACAAGCCTTTCACAAGCCGCTTTCACAAGCCTTTCACAAGCCGCTTTCACAAGCCTTTCATAAGCCTTTCACAAGCCGCTTTCATAAGCCTTTCACAAGCCTTTCACAAGCCGAAGCTTTCACAAGCCTTTCAAGCCTTTCAAAGCCTTTCACAAGCCGCTTTCATAAGCCTTTCATAAGCCTTTCACAAGCCGCTTTCATAAGCCTTTCACAAGCCTTTCACAAGCCGCTTCACAAGCCTTTCACAAGCCTTTCATAAGCCTTTCACAAGCCGCTTTCACAAGCCGCTTTCATAAGCCTTTCATAAGCCTTTCACAAGCCGCTTTCACAAGCCTTTCACAAGCTTTCACAAGCCGCTTTCATAAGCCTTTCATAAGCCTTTCACAAGCCGCTTTCACAAGCCTTTCATAAGCCTTTCACAAGCCTTTCACAAACCGCTTTCACAAGCCTTTCACAAGCCGCTTTCACAAGCCTTTCACAAGCCTTTCACAAGCCGCTTTCATAAGCCTTTCATAAGCCTTTCACAAGCCGCTTTCACAAGCCGCTTTCATAAGCCTTTCATAAGCCTTTCACAAGCCGCTTTCATAAGCCTTTCATAAGCCTTTCACAAGCCGCTTTCACAAGCCTTTCATAAGCCTTTCACAAGCCTTTCATAAGCCTTTCACAAGCCGCTTTCACAAGCCGCTTTCATAAGCCTTTCATAAGCCTTTCACAAGCCGCTTTCATAAGCCTTTCATAAGCCTTTCACAAGCCGCTTTCATAAGCCTTTCATAAGCCTTTCACAAGCCGCTTTCACAAGCCTTTCATAAGCCTTTCACAAGCCTTTCACAAGCCGCTTTCATAAGCCTTTCATAAGCCTTTCACAAGCCGCTTTCACAAGCCTTTCACAAGCCGCTTTCACAAGCCGCTTTCACAAGCCTTTCATAAGCCTTTCACAAGCCTTTCACAAGCCGCTTTCATAAGCCTTTCATAAGCCTTTCACAAGCCGCTTTCACAAGCCTTTCATAAGCCTTTCACAAGCCTTTCACAAGCCGCTTTCATAAGCCTTTCATAAGCCTTTCACAAGCCGCTTTCACAAGCCTTTCACAAGCATTTCACAAGCCGCTTTCATAAGCCTTTCATAAGCCTTTCACAAGCCGCTTTCACAAGCCTTTCATAAGCCTTTCACAAGCCTTTCACAAGCCGCTTTCACAAGCCTTTCACAAGCCTTTCACAAGCCGCTTTCATAAGCCTTTCATAAGCCTTTCACAAGCCGCTTTCACAAGCCTTTCACAAGCCGCTTTCACAAGCCGCTTTCATAAGCCTTTCACAAGCCTTTCACAAGCCGCTTTCACAAGCCTTTCTCAAGCCGCTTTCACAAGCCTTTCACAAGCCGCTTTCACAAGCCTTTCATAAGCCTTTCACAAGCCGCTTTCATAAGCCTTTCACAAGCCTTTCACAAGCCGCTTTCATAAGCCTTTCATAAGCCTTTCACAAGGCGCTTTCATAAGCCGCTTTCATAAGCCTTTCACAAGCCGCTTTCACAAGCCTTTCATAAGCCTTTCACAAGCCTTTCACAAGCCTTTCACAAGCCGCTTTCATAAGCCTTTCATAAGCCTTTCACAAGCCGCTTTCATAAGCCGCTTTCACAAGCCTTTCATAAGCCTTTCACAAGCCTTTCACAAGCCGCTGTCATAAGCCTTTCATAAGCCTTTCACAAGCCGCTTTCACAAGCCTTTCATAAGCCTTTCACAAGCCTTTCACAAGCCTTTCACAAGCCGCTTTCATAAGCCTTTCATAAGCCTTTCACAAGCCGCTTTCACAAGCTTTCACAAGCCGCTTTCATAAGCCTTTCATAAGCCTTTCACAAGCCGCTTTCACAAGCCTTTCATAAGCCTTTCACAAGCCTTTCACAAGCCGCTTTCACAAGCCTTTCACAAGCCTTTCACAAGCCGCTTTCATAAGCCTTTCATAAGCCTTTCACAAGCCTTTCACAAGCCGCTTTCACAAGCCTTTCACAAGCCGCTTTCACAAGCCGCTTTCATAAGCCTTTCACAAGCCTTTCACAAGCCGCTTTCACAAGCCTTTCACAAGCCGCTTTCACAAGCCTTTCACAAGCCGCTTTCACAAGCCTTTCATAAGCCTTTCACAAGCCGCTTTCATAAGCCTTTCACAAGCCTTTCACAAGCCGCTTTCATAAGCCTTTCACAAGCCTTTCACAAGCCGCTTTCATAAGCCTTTCATAAGCCTTTCACAAGCCGCTTTCATAAGCCTTTCATAAGCCTTTCACAAGCCGCTTTCACAAGCCTTTCATAAGCCTTTCACAAGCCTTTCACAAGCCGCTTTCACAAGCCTTTCACAAGCCTTTCACAAGCCGCTTTCATAAGCCTTTCATAAGCCTTTCACAAGCCGCTTTCACAAGCCTTTCACAAGCCTTTCACAAGCCGCTTTCACAAGCCTTTCATAAGCCTTTCACAAGCCTTTCACAAGCCGCTTTCACAAGCCTTTCACAAGCGCTTTCACAAGCCGCTTTCAAAGCCTTTCAACCTTTCACAAGCCGCTTTCACAAGCCTTTCACAAGCCTTTCACAAGCCGCTTCATAAGCCTTTCATAAGCCTTTCACAAGCCGCTTTCATAAGCCTTTCATAAGCCTTTCACAAGCCGCTTTCACAAGCCTTTCAAGCCTTTCACAAGCCTTTCACAAGCCGCTTTCACAAGCCCTTTAAGCTTTCATAAGCCTTCACAAGCCCAGCCTTTCACAAGCCTTTCACAAGCCTTTCACAAGCCGCTTTCAAAGCCTTTCATAAGCCTTTCACAAGCCTTTCACAAGCCTTTCACAAGCCGCTTTCATAAGCCTTTCATAAGCCTTTCACAAGCCGCTTTCACAAGCCTTTCATAAGCCTTTCACAAGCCTTTCACAAGCCGCTTTCACAAGCCTTTCACAAGCCTTTCACAAGCCGCTTTCATAAGCCTTTCATAAGCCTTTCACAAGCCGCTTTCACAAGCCTTTCACAAGCCCTTTCACAAGCCGCTTTCATAAGCCTTTCACAAGCCTTTCACAAGCCGCTTTCACAAGCCTTTCACAAGCCGCTTTCACAAGCCTTTCACAAGCCGCTTTCACAAGCCTTTCATAAGCCTTTCACAAGCCGCTTTCATAAGCCTTTCACAAGCCTTTCACAAGCCGCTTTCATAAGCCTTTCACAAGCCTTTCAAAGCCTTTCATAAGCCTTTCACAAGCCGCTTTCACAAGCCTTTCATAAGCCTTTCACAAGCCTTTCACAAGCCTTTCACAAGCCGCTTTCATAGCCTTCATAAGCCTTTCACAGCCGCTTTCACAAGCCGCTTTCACAAGCCTTTCATAAGCCTTTCACAAGCCTTTCACAAGCCGCTTTCATAAGCCTTTCATAAGCCTTTCACAAGCCGCTTTCACAAGCCTTTCATAAGCCTTTCACAAGCCTTTCACAAGCCTTTCACAAGCCGCTTTCATAAGCCTTTCATAAGCCTTTCACAAGCCGCTTTCACAAGCCTTTCACAAGCCGCTTTCATAAGCCTTTCATAAGCCTTTCACAAGCCGCTTTCACAAGCCTTTCATAAGCCTTTCACA
>CM026386.1:86514735-86585943 GCA_014843695.1 Archivesica marissinica
TCACGATAATAACTTCCCACCATATTGCAGAGTCACGATAATAACTTCCCACCATATTGCAGAGTCACGATAATAACTTCCCACCATATTGCAGAGTCACGATAATAACTTCCCACCATATTGCAGAGTCACGATAATAAGTTCCCACCATATTGCAGAGTCACGATAATAACTTCCCACCATATTGCAGAGTCACGATAATAACTTCCCACCATATTGCAGAGTCACGATAATAACTTCCCACCATATTGCAGAGTCACGATAATAAGTTCCCACCATATTGCAGAGTCACGATAATAACTTCCCACCATATTGCAGAGTCACGATAATAACTTCCCACCATATTGCAGAGTCACGATAATAAGTTCCCACCATATTGCAGAGTCACGATAATAACTTCCCACCATATTGCAGAGTCACGATAATAACTTCCCACCATATTGCAGAGTCACGATAATAACTTCCCACCATATTGCAGAGTCACGATAATAAGTTCCCACCATATTGCAGAGTCACGATAATAACTTCCCACCATATTGCAGAGTCACGATAATAAGTTCCCACCATATTGCAGAGTCACGATAATAACTTCCCACCATATTGCAGAGTCACGATAATAAGTTCCCACCATATTGCAGAGTCACGATAATAAGTTCCCACCATATTGCAGAGTCACGATAATAAGTTCCCACCATATTGCAGAGTCACGATAATAACTTCCCACCATATTGCAGAGTCACGATAATAAGTTCCCACCATATTGCAGAGTCACGATAATAAGTTCCCACCATATTGCAGAGTCACGATAATAAGTTCCCACCATATTGCAGAGTCACGATAATAAGTTCCCACCATATTGCAGAGTCACGATAATAAGTTCCCACCATATTGCAGAGTCACGATAATAAGTTCCCACCATATTGCAGAGTCACGATAATAAGTTCCCACCATATTGCAGAGTCACGATAATAAGTTCCCACCATATTGCAGAGTCACGATAATAAGTTCCCACCATATTGCAGAGTCACGATAATAACTTCCCACCATATTGCAGAGTCACGATAATAAGTTCCCACCATATTGCAGAGTCACGATAATAACTTCCCACCATATTGCAGAGTCACGATAATAAGTTCCCACCATATTGCAGAGTCACGATAATAAGTTCCCACCATATTGCAGAGTCACGATAATAAGTTCCCACCATATTGCAGAGTCACGATAATAAGTTCCCACCATATTGCAGAGTCACGATAATAAGTTCCCACCATATTGCAGAGTCACGATAATAAGTTCCCACCATATTGCAGAGTCACGATAATAAGTTCCCACCATATTGCAGAGTCACGATAATAAGTTCCCACCATATTGCAGAGTCACGATAATAAGTTCCCACCATATTGCAGAGTCACGATAATAAGTTCCCACCATATTGCAGAGTCACGATAATAAGTTCCCACCATATTGCAGAGTCACGATAATAAGTTCCCACCATATTGCAGAGTCACGATAATAAGTTCCCACCATATTGCAGAGTCACGATAATAAGTTCCCACCATATTGCAGAGTCACGATAATAAGTTCCCACCATATTGCAGAGTCACGATAATAACTTCCCACCATATTGCAGAGTCACGATAATAACTTCCCACCATATTGCAGAGTCACGATAATAACTTCCCACCATATTGCAGAGTCACGATAATAACTTCCCACCATATTGCAGAGTCACGATAATAACTTCCCACCATATTGCAGAGTCACGATAATAACTTCCCACCATATTGCAGAGTCACGATAATAACTTCCCACCATATTGCAGAGTCACGATAATAACTTCCCACCATATTGCAGAGTCACGATAATAACTTCCCACCATATTGCAGAGTCACGATAATAACTTCCCACCATATTGCAGAGTCACGATAATAACTTCCCACCATATTGCAGAGTCGCGATAATAAGTTCCCACCATATTGCAGAGTCGCGATAATAAGTTCCCACCATATTGCAGAGTCGCGCTTCACTAAATCAGAAACCTATATTAGTCGAAACGATCCTGACTAAAATAAGTTACTTAAGCATTTGGAATGTGCATATAGTTTTTAAAATTGTTATGTTATTCATTGTACTGTATTATATCAACACTTGACATGACAAGACAAACTGTATCAATGTTAGTAAAACCAATAGATCCTTCTTTCTGAAATTCGGCCCTCCACTCGTTTCTTCTTCAAAAGCAAACGGGCATGCTTCTTCTACCATGGTAGTATTCACATCAAACAAATATTTCCCGCTATATCGCTCTTCACTATCCGTGGTTGTACATTGAATCTCTCTACCCCTGATTCGTGTGCCCATACAGAACGACGACGTACCGATGAGTATTGGGCCGACACTAGAACAATCACATCTCATGTTTGCTTTGTCGGTGAACAAACAAAATGGAATATCATTCGCGTTCTTGCATCTATTCACGGTGTCAATATAATGTGACAAATCGTGCTTGAGACGGTTGTTGGTGAAGTCTATCCGAATCAACTGGTCTGACACGCAGAAATGGTCCGGTATGTCTGTAAACATGTTACTTGACAGATCGAGTACGAACAGACCTGGTACGTTTATTCCTGGCGGCACGGTCTTCATCTGGTTATTAGCCAAGATCAGACCACGCAATGACGCGGGGAATCTCGTCTGCGGCGACATTATCTGTAGATGATTCCCAGAGATGTCTAAGATTTCTAGATTGGACAAAGTGTCAAGTTCTTTTGGTATTGCACTCACTCTATTCTCCGACACGTCTAACGTAGCCACGGTTACCAGGTTGCTTAGATCGTCTGGGAATTTGTCTATGACATTTCCTTTCAGCTTTACACACGTTTCTTTATTTTTTAAAGTAGGAAATGCATCAAGTCCCCTTCTTTCGTAGTTGAGTAGTACATATTGTCCCATACACACAGCCTTGTAGTTATTGTAATGACACTCATGGTAGCCGAAGTCCGCGTGTGGCGCCACCAGAATTGGCAATGGTAGAAGCAGCAGGAAAACAAACATGTTTGGTGACGTAGCACTGGAC
This sequence comes from Archivesica marissinica, assembly GCA_014843695.1. Lineage (NCBI taxonomy): Eukaryota > Metazoa > Mollusca > Bivalvia > Venerida > Vesicomyidae > Archivesica > Archivesica marissinica. The sequence continues at coordinate 86,517,812 of CM026386.1, forward strand.
ACTGAAAATAATCAGGTTGTGTATTTAAATAGTATCGTTTTGCATTTACTTAATACGCCTATGTTTCATTATAAAACAATCAAACGATCACGGGCTTCGAAATCAGGATCGGGGGGCTATTGGTAATGTGTTCGATTTCCGGAAGCGGATATCATCTATATGCTCTCCATCCCCACATCATGAGTGTCATTTATACACATATTGATCACCGACTGCAGAATATAATATGTAATTTCCGAAAGTTGTGTCGTAGAACATGATAGTAGTCGAGCCCTATAGGTTGCATATACGTAAATATAGTCCCTATATGTTGTATATACGTAAATATAGTCCCTATATGTTGTATATACGTAAATGTAGTCCCTATAGGTTGTTTATACGTAAATATAGTCCCTATAGGTTGTATATACGTAAATATAGTCCCTATATGTTGTTTATACGTAAATATAGTCCCTATAGGTTGTACATACGTAAATGTAGTCCCTATAGGTTGTATATACGTAAATACAGCTCACATATGTTGTATATACGTAAATGTAGTCCCTATAGGTTGTATATACGTAAATGTAGTCCCTATAGGTTGTATACACGTACATGTAGTCCCTATAGGTTGTATACACGTACATGTAGTCCCTATAGGTTGTACATACGTACATGTAGTCCCTATAGGTTGTATACACGTAAATGTAGTCCCTATAGGTTGTATATACATAAATATGGTCCCTATAGGTTGTTTATACGTAAATGTAGCCCATATAGGTTGTACATACGTAAATGTAGTCCCTATAGGTTGTATATACGTAAATACAGCCCACATATGTTGTATATACGTAAATGTAGTCCCTATATGTTGTACATACGTAAATATAGTCCCTCTAGGTTGTACATACGTAAATGTAGTCCCTATAGGTTGTATATACATAAATATGGTCCCTATAGGTTGTTTATACGTAAATGTAGCCCATATAGGTTGTATATACGTAAATGTAGTCCCTATAGGTTGTATATACGTAAATATAGTCACTATAGGTTGTATATACGTAAATGTAGTCCCTATAGGTTGTATATACGTAAATGTAGTCCCTATAGGTTATATATACGTAAATGTAGTCCCTATAGGTTATATATACGTAAATGTAGTCCCTATAGGTTATATATACGTAAATGTAGTCCCTATAGGTTGTATATACATAAATATGGTCCCTATAGGTTGTTTATACGTAAATGTAGCCCATATAGGTTGAATATACATAAATATGGTCCCTATAGGTTGTTTATACGTAAATGTAGCCCATATAGGTTGTATATACGTAAATGTAGTCCCTATAGGTTGTATATACGTAAATATAGTCACTATAGGTTGTATATACGTAAATGTAGTCCCTATAGGTTATATATACGTAAATGTAGTCCCTATAGGTTATATATACGTAAATGTAGTCCCTATAGGTTATATATACGTAAATGTAGTCCCTATAGGTTATATATACGTAAATGTAGTCCCTATAGGTTGTACATACGTAAATATAGTCCCTATAGGTTGTATATACGTAAATATAGTCCCTATAGGTTGTATATACGTAAATATAGTCACTATAGGTTGTACATACGTACATGTAATCCAAATAGGTTGTATATACGTAAATATAGTCCATATAGGTTGTATATACGTAAATATAGTCACTATAGGTTGTACATACGTACATGTAATCCCTATAGGTTGTATATACGTAAATGTAGTCCCTATATGTTGTACATACGTAAATGTAGTCCCGATAGGTTGTACATACGTAAATGTAGTCCCTATAGGCTGTATACACGTAAATGTAGTCCCAGTAACTCAATATAGTTCAGTCTTCGTTTTGATAGACGGGCAGTGTATAGATTTTGTGTTTTTTGAGAAATTATGTGACTTGAGGGGGACATCAGACTAGTTGATGTGTAGACAAGGTGTGGTATTCGAATTCAGGTCATTGCAACTGAGGTTTGGTATGCTGAAATATTGTAAACACAGTGACGTTATTCACAGTTGAGCACTGTCAATGTCGAACATTACATTTGTGATATATTTGCTGTTTTTCAGTTTGATTTGAATACCTCTTCACAGTGGATGTGATATGAGAAGAAATGAAAGATTGAAAATATAAATGAACAGACTGTATGTTTTTACATTTTGCTATGTATTTAATAGGCAATGTATTTGTTGTTTTACAACCTATATGACTCTAACGTGTTGCACTGAATGGCAGACAATAAAGCGACAGTTGTGTGCTAGGTCAGCATGCATGGTGTGTCTATAAAGCGTAAAACAAAACGTGGATATACAGTGCATATGACGAGGGTTGACAGTACATATGACGAGGGTTGACAGTACACATGACCAGGGTTGACAGTACATATGACGAGTGGTGACAGTACACATGACGAGGATAGACAGTACATATGACGAGGATTGACAGTACACATGACGAGGGTTGACAGTACACATGACGAGGATAGACAGTACATATGACGAGGGTTGACAGTACATATGACGAGGGTTGACAGTACATATGACGAGTGGTGACAGTACATATGACGAGGGTTGACAGTACATATGACGAGGGTTGACAGTACACATGACGAGGGTTGACAGTACATATGACGAGGGTTGACAGTACACATGACGAGGGTTGACAGTACATATGACGAGGGTTGACAGTGCATATGACGAGGGTTGACAGTACATATGACGAGTGGTGACAGTACATATGACGAGGGTTGACAGTACATATGACGAGGGTTGACAGTACATATGACGAGTGGTGACAGTACATATGACGAGGGTTGACAGTACATATGACGAGTGGCGACAGTACATATGACGAGGGTTGACAGTACATATGACGAGGGTTGACAGTACATATGACGAGTGGTGACAGTACATATGACGAGTGGTGACAGTACATATGACGAGTGGTGACAGTACATATGACGAGGATAGACAGTACATATGACGAGGGTTGACAGTACATATGACGAGGATTGACAGTACATATGACGAGGATAGACAGTACATATGACGAGGATAGACAGTACATATGACGAGGATTGACAGTACATATGACGAGGATTGACAGTACATATGACGAGGGTAGACAGTACACATGACGAGGATAGACAGTACATATAACGAGGGTTGACAGTACATATGACGAGGATAGACAGTACATATGACGAGGGTTGACAGTACATATGACGAGGATTGACAGTACATATGACGAGGATAGACAGTACATATGACGAGGATAGACAGTACATATGACGAGGATTGACAGTACATATGACGAGGATTGACAGTACATATGACGAGGGTAGACAGTACATATGACGAGGATAGACAGTACATATGACGAGGGTTGACAGTACATATGACGAGGATAGACAGTACATATGACGAGGATAGACAGTACATATGACGAGGATTGACAGTACATATGACGAGGATAGACAGTACATATGACGAGGATAGACAGTACATATGACGAGGGTTGACAGTACATATGACGAGGATAGACAGTACATATGACGAGGGTTGACAGTACATATGACGAGGATAGACAGTACATATGATGAGGGTTTACAGTACATATGACGAGGGTTGACAGTACATATGACGAGGGTTGACAGTACATATGACGAGGATAGACAGTACATATGACGAGGGTTTACAGTACATATGACGAGGGTTGACAGTACATATGACGAGGATAGACAGTACATATGACGAGGGTTGACAGTACATATGACGAGGATAGACAGTACATATGACGAGGGTAGAGAGTACATATGACGAGGGTTGACAGTACATATGACGAGGATTGACAGTACATATGACGAGGGTTGACAGTACATATGACGAGTGGTGACAGTACATAATACGAGGGTTGACAGTACATATGACGAGGATAGACAGTACATATGACGAGGATAGACGTACCGTCTATCCTCGTCATATGTACTGTCAACCCTCGTATTATGTACTGTCACCATATGTACTATATGACGAGGGTTGACAGTACATATGACGAGGATAGACAGTACATATGACGAGGATAGACAGTACATATGACGAGGGTAGACAGTACATATGACGAGGGTTGACAGTACATATGACGAGGGTTGACAGTACATATGACGAGGGTTGACAGTACATATGACGAGTGGCGACAGTACATATGACGAGGGTTGACAGTACATATGACGAGGGTTGACAGTACATATGACGAGTGGTGACAGTACATATGACGAGTGGTGACAGTACATATGACGAGTGGTGACAGTACATATGACGAGGATAGACAGTACATATGACGAGGGTTGACAGTACATATGACGAGGATTGACAGTACATATGACGAGGATAGACAGTACATATGACGAGGATAGACAGTACATATGACGAGGATTGACAGTACATATGACGAGGATTGACAGTACATATGACGAGGGTAGACAGTACACATGACGAGGATAGACAGTACATATAACGAGGGTTGACAGTACATATGACGAGGATAGACAGTACATATGACGAGGGTTGACAGTACATATGACGAGGATTGACAGTACATATGACGAGGATAGACAGTACATATGACGAGGATAGACAGTACATATGACGAGGATTGACAGTACATATGACGAGGATTGACAGTACATATGACGAGGGTAGACAGTACACATGACGAGGATAGACAGTACATATAACGAGGGTTGACAGTACATATGACGAGGATAGACAGTACATATGACGAGGATTGACAGTACATATGACGAGGATAGACAGTACATATGACGAGGATAGACAGTACATATGACGAGGGTTGACAGTACATATGACGAGGATAGACAGTACATATGACGAGGGTTGACAGTACATATGACGAGGATAGACAGTACATATGACGAGGGTTGACAGTACATATGACGAGGGTTACAGTACATATGACGAGGATAGACAGTACATATGACGAGGGTTGACAGTACATATGACGAGGATAGACAGTACATATGACGAGGGTTGACAGTACATATGACGAGGGTTGACAGTACATATGACGAGGATAGACAGTACATATGACGAGGGTTGACAGTACATATGACGAGGATAGACAGTACATATGACGAGGGTAGACAGTACATATGACGAGGGTTGACAGTACATATGACGAGGATTGACAGTACATATGACGAGGGTTGACAGTACATATGACGAGTGGTGACAGTACATAATACGAGGGTTGACAGTACATATGACGAGGATAGACAGTACATATGACGAGGATAGACAGTACATATGACGAGGGTAGACAGTACATATGACGAGGGTTGACAGTACATATGACGAGGGTTGACAGTACATATGACGAGGATAGACAGTACATATGACGAGGGTTGACAGTACATATGACGAGGGTTGACAGTGCATATGACGAGGATAGACAGTACATATGACCTGGATAGACAGTACATATGACGAGGGTTGACAGTACATATGACGAGGATAGACAGTACATATGACGAGGGTTGACAGTACATATGACGAGTGGTGACAGTACATATGACGAGGGTTGACAGTACATATGACGAGGATAGACAGTACATATGACGAGGGTTGACAGTACAAATGACGAGGGTTGACAGTACATATGACGAGGATAGACAGTACATATGACGAGGGTTGACAGTACATATGACGAGGATAGACAGTACATATGACGAGGGTTGACAGTACATATGACGAGGATAGACAGTACATATGACGAGGGTTGACAGTACATATGACGAGGGTTGACAGTACATATGACGAGGGTTGACAGTACATATGACGAGGGTTGACAGTACATATGACGAGGATAGACAGTACATATGACGAGGGTTGACAGTACATATGACGAGTGTTGACAGTACATATGACGAGGATTGACAGTACATATGACGAGGATAGACAGTACATATGACGAGGATAGACAGTACATATGACGAGGATAGACAGTACATATGACGAGGGTTGACAGTACATATGACGAGGATAGACAGTACATATGACGAGGATAGACAGTACATATGACGAGGGTTGACAGTACATATGACGAGGGTTGACAGTACATATGACGAGGATAGACAGTACATATGACGAGGATAGACAGTACATATGACGAGGATAGACAGTACATATGACGAGGGTTGACAGTACATATGACGAGGGTTGACAGTACATATGACGAGGATAGACAGTACATATGACGAGGGTTGACAGTACATATGACGAGTGGTGACAGTACATATGACGAGGATTGACAGTACATATGACGAGGATAGACAGTACATATGACGAGGATAGACAGTACATATGACGAGGATAGACAGTACATATGACGAGGATTGACAGTACATATGACGAGGATTGACAGTACATATGACGAGGATTGACAGTACATATGACGAGGATTGACAGTACATATGACGAGGATTGACAGTACATATGACGAGGATTGACAGTACATATGACGAGGATTGACAGTACATATGACGAGGATTGACAGTACATATGACGAGGATAGACAGTACATATTACGAGGATTGACAGTACATATGACGAGGATAGACAGTACATATGACGAGGATAGACAGTACATATGACGAGGATTGACAGTACATATGACGAGGATAGACAGTACATATGACGAGGATAGACAGTACATATGACGAGGATAGACAGTACATATGACGAGGATAGACAGTACATATTACGAGGATAGACAGTACATATGACGAGGGTTGACAGTACATATGACGAGTGGTGACAGTACATATGACGAGGATAGACAGTACATATGACGAGGATAGACAGTACATATGACGAGGATTGACAGTACATATGACGAGGATTGACAGTACATATGACGAGGATTGACAGTACATATGACGAGGATTGACAGTACATATGACGAGGATAGACAGTACATATTACGAGGATTGACAGTACATAACGAGGATAGACAGTACTATACGAGGTTGACAGTACATATTACGTGGATAGACAGTATATATGACGAGGATAGACAGTATGTATGACGAGGATAGACAGTATATATGACGAGGATAGACAGTACATATTACGAGGATAGACAGTACATATGACGAGGATAGACAGTATATATTACGAGGATAGACAGTACATATGACGAGGATAGACAGTACATATTACGAGGATAGACAGTACATATTACGAGGATTGACAGTACATATGACGAGGATAGACAGTACATATGACGAGGGTTGACAGTACATATTACGAGGATTGACAGTACATATGACGACGATAGACAGTACATATTACGAGGATTGACAGTACATATGACGAGGATAGACAGTACATATTACGAGGATAGACAGTATATATGACGAGGATAGACAGTACATATTACGAGGATAGACAGTATATATGACGAGGATAGACAGTATATATGACGAGGATAGTCAGTATATATGACGAGGATTGACAGTATATATGACGACGATAGACAGTACATATTACGAGGATTGACAGTACATATGACGAGGATAGACAGTACATATTACGAGGATAGACAGTATATATGACGAGGATAGACAGTATATATGACGAGGATAGACAGTATATATGACGACGATAGACAGTATATATTACGAGGATAGACATTATATATGACGAGGATAGACAGTACATATTACGAGGATAGACGGTATATATGACGAGGATAGACAGTATATATGACGAGGATAGACAGTACATATTACGAGGATAGACAGTATATATGACGAGGATAGACAGTATATATGACGAGGATAGACAGTACATATTACGAGGATAGACAGTACATATGACGAGGATAGACAGTACATATGACGAGTGGTGACAGTACATATGACGAGAGTTGACAGTACATATGACGAGGGTTGACAGTACATATTACGAGGATTGACAGTACATATGACGAGTGGTGACAGTACATATGACGAGGGTTGACAGTACATATGACGAGTGGTGACAGTACATATGACGAGGATAGACAGTACATATGAAGAAGATAGACAGTACATATGACGAGGATTGACAGTACATATGACGAGGGTTGACAGTGCATATGACGAGGGTTGACAGTACATATGACGAGTGGTGACAGTACATATGACGAGGGTTGACAGTACATATGACGAGGGTTGACAGTACATATGACGAGGATAACAGACATATACGAGGACAGTACATATGACGAGGATAGACATACATATACGAGACAGTACATATGACGAGGGTTGACAGTACATATGACGAGGTTGACAGTACATATGACGAGTAGACAGTACATATGACGAGATAGACAGTACATATGACGAGGATTGACAGTACATATGACGAACTCATAGACGAGGGTTGACAGTACATATGACGAGGTTGACAGTACATATGACGAGGTACAGTACATAGACGAGGGACAGTACAATGACGAGGATGACAGTACATGACGAGGGTTGACAGTACATATGACGAGGGTTGACAGTACATATGACGAGGGTTGACAGTACATATGACGAGGGTTGACAGTACATATGACGAGGGTTGACAGTACATATGACGAGGGTTGACAGTACATATGACGAGGGTTGACAGTACATATGACGAGGGTTGACAGTACATATGACGAGGGTTGACAGTACAAGACGAGATGACAGTACATACACAGTCAATGACGAGGGTTACAGTAATATGACGAGGTACAGTACATATGACGAGGGTTGACAGTACATATGACGAGGGTTGACAGTACATATGACGAGGGTTGACAGTACATATGACGAGGATTGACAGTACATATGACGAGGGTTGACAGTACATATGACGAGGGTTGACAGTACATATGACGAGGGTTGACAGTACATATGACGAGGGTTGACAGTACATATGACGAGGGTTGACAGTACATATGACGAGGGTTGACAGTACATATGACGAGGGTTGACAGTACATATGACGAGGGTTGACAGTACATATGACGAGGGTTGACAGTACACATGACGAGGATTGACAGTACATATGACGAGGATTGACAGTACACATGACGAGGGTTGACAGTACATATGACGAGGGTGTTGACAGTCATATGACGAGGTGACAGTACATATGACGAGGTGACAGTACAAAACACAGTACAATGACGAGGGTTGACAGTACATATGACGAGGGTTGACAGTACATATGACGAGGGTTGACAGTACATATGACGAGGGTTGACAGTACATATGACGAGGGTGACAGTACATATGACGAGGATTGACAGTACATATGACGAGGATTGACAGTACACATGACGAGGGTTGACAGTACACATGACGAGGGTTGACAGTACATATGACGAGGGTTGACAGTACATATGCCGAGGATTGACAGTACACATGACGAGGGTTGACAGTACACATGACGAGCATTGACAGTACACATGACGAGGGTTGACAGTACATATGACGAGGGTTGACAGTACATATGACGAGTGGTGACAGTACATATGACGAGGATAGACAGTACATATGACGAGGATAGACAGTACATATGACGAGGATTGACAGTACATATGACGAGGGTTGACAGTGCATATGACGAGGGTTGACAGTACATATGACGAGGGTTGACAGTACACATGACGAGGATAGACAGTATATATGACGAGGATTGACAGTACATATGACGAGGATTGACAGTACATATGACGAGGATAGACAGTACATATGACGAGGATAGACAGTACATATGACGAGGGTTGACAGTGCATATGACGAGGGTTGACAGTACATATGACGAGGGTTGACAGTACATATGACGAGGATAGACAGTACATATGACGAGGGTTGACAGTGCATATGACGAGGGTTGACAGTACATATGACGAGGGTTGACAGTACATATGACGAGGGTTGACAGTACATATGACGAGGGTTGACAGTACACATGACGAGGATTGACAGTACATATGACGAGGGTTGACAGTACATATGACGAGGGTTGACAGTGCATATGACGAGGGTTGACAGTACATATGACGTGGGTTGACAGTACACATGACGAGGATAGACAGTACATATGACGAGGATTGACAGTACATATGACGAGGATTGACAGTACATATGACGAGGATTGACAGTACATATGACGAGGATTGACAGTACATATGACGAGGATTGACAGTACATATGACGAGGGTTGACAGTACATATGACGAGGGTTGACAGTACATATGACGAGGATTGACAGTACACATGACGAGGGTTGACAGTACATATGACGAGGGTTGACAGTACATATGACGAGGGTTGACAGTACATATGCCGAGGATTGACAGTACACATGACGAGGGTTGACAGTACACATGACGAGCATTGACAGTACACATGACGAGGGTTGACAGTACATATGACGAGGGTTGACAGTACATATGACGAGTGGTGACAGTACATATGACGAGGATAGACAGTACATATGACGAAGATAGACAGTACATATGACGAGGATTGACAGTACATATGACGAGGGTTGACAGTGCATATGACGAGGGTTGACAGTACATATGACGAGGGTTGACAGTACACATGACGAGGATAGACAGTACATATGACGAGGATTGACAGTACATATGACGAGGATTGACAGTACATATGACGAGGATAGACAGTACATATGACGAGGATAGACAGTACATATGACGAGGGTTGACAGTACATATGACGAGGGTTGACAGTACATATGACGAGGGTTGACAGTACATATGACGAGGATAGACAGTACATATGACGAGGGTTGACAGTACATATGACGAGGGTTGACAGTACATATGACGAGGGTTGACAGTACATATGACGAGGGTTGACAGTACATATGACGAGGGTTGACAGTACACATGACGAGGATTGACAGTACATATGACGAGGGTTGACAGTACATATGACGAGGGTTGACAGTACATATGACGAGGGTTGACAGTACATATGACGAGGGTTGACAGTACATATGACGAGGTTGACAGTACATATGACGAGGGTTGACAGTACATATGACGAGGGTTGACAGTGCATATGACGAGGGTTGACAGTACATATGACGGGTGACAGTACATATGACGAGGTTGACAGTACACATGACGAGGGTTGACAGTACATATGACGAGGGTTGACAGTACATATGACGAGGATTGACAGTACATATGACGAGGGACAGTACAATGACGAGATTGACAGTACACATGACGAGGATTGACAGTACATATGACGAGGATTGACAGTACACATGACGAGGATTGACAGTACACATGACGAGGATTGACAGTACACATGACGAGGATTGACAGTACACATGACGAGGGTTGACAGTACATATGACGAGGATTGACAGTACACATGACGAGGATTGACAGTACATATGACGAGGATTGACAGTACACATGACGAGCATTGACAGTACATATGTCGAGGGTTGACAGTACACATGACGAGCATTGACAGTACATATGACGAGGATTGACAGTACATATGACGAGCATTAATAGTAAATAATATTTACTTACTGCTAATATTTTAAAAGTCCTTTATATGTGAATCACTGATCACTTATAACTGTTATTCAAATACATGTAGTTGTTTTTATTACTTATGTACACTTACGAATGACAACTACGGAAGCCTGTCATTACTAAGCAGGATGGAGAGCGGGACAATCGAGTGCATTGTCGTAATCGTCACCAGATATACGCACTGGAATACTTGTCACAAAAGCCTCCACCACATTGTCTACATTAATCACTACAACTGTAGTTATTTTCGTTGGTACTTGGTTAGGCAGGCACTTGTTGGTACATGTTTAGGCAGGTACTTGTTGGTACATGGGTAGACAGGTACTTGATGGTACATAGTTAACCATGTAATTGTTTGTACATGTTTAGGCAGGTACTTGTTGGTACATGGGTAGGCATGTACTTGTTGGTACATTGTTAGCAGGTACTTGCTGGTACATGGGTAGGCAGGTACTTGTTGGTACATGGTTAGACAGGTACTTGTTGGTACATGGTTAGGCAGGTACTTGTTGGTATGATTTTTGGAGGATAGTGCAATGATATATAGTTTCTTTTACATTCACGGCGTAAAGCACCGAAACGAGACATCGGTCCCATTTGAAAGACTAAAACTTGTGGCCCAAACCTTTTGTATTTTCATGCTATGTATTGTATCTTTATGTGTATGACATATGTACTATTGATTTGTAATAAAATATGGTTAAATCTGAAAGATTGTTGATGTTAAAAGGGTCAGACGGTGGAGGGGGACTTGCGATCCCTGGATTCCCAGTCCATCGTGTTAACCACTGGACTGCGTATCCGTCTTTTCATAGATTAATGTATACATATTTATTGCGCAAAGACTAGGGATATAGTTTCGAAAAAATCCAATATGGCGTTAAATGTCAAAATAGCCGCCAAAATTGCATTTTTCAAGATTTACCGATATGTTTACACAGTTTTCATTAACTAGCTTAATGTCAATGATTAATCGAAATATTCATGACACCACGTGTTCATGTCAACAATTGATGCAGAGAAGTAGATAGAATAATTCTAAAGATCGGCAAACATACAAATGTACATGTATTTACAATGTACATGTATCGAAAGTCCAAAATAACTTTTAGGTATACAGAGCAACACAGAATAGACACTTCCTGATTTATTTAGGGGGAGACATATTTTGACTTGTAAACCTAACTGTAGTACAGCATTCTTACCGGATTCATTAAGACTGCTATAGCATGCTATGTTTCTTGGTAAAGATACCCAACCCAAACTGACCGACATATGCCAAGTTATTATGTAAGCGGTGAGACCCAGGGTGCTAATAGCACCACTACAGCTTGCACTTAGTGTTCAGTTACACCATCACTGTTTGATTGACACTCTTCATACCCTCGGTGTCTGCAGTAGTTACACGGAGGTTCAGAGATATGAATAAAACGTTGCCGTCGATAACGACTCCGATATACCCTGGCATACTTCAGACCAACACGGAAATGGTCTTCCTTGTTGCTGTGGGACACATATCAGGTATCAAGGAAGTGATCACCATAGTGTATGCGGAAAAGGCAGTGGGTCATATGCTTACCGGAAAAGCTGTAGTGAGAGCCCTAAGAGGGTCATGGACTGGTTTGCATGACCCTCCAGTCACTCATAGTATGTGCAGTGTTTAATATATGCCTAATTGGTAGAGATCTGGATGAAACTGATGGACAGGAATAATGAACAGAAGGAACTTATCGTTGGGACATTGAGCATGTCACACAGAGTAGTTCACAATCTGTAGAAGATAACAATACTATTACCCAGCCCCACAATGATAGTGATAGTACAATCATGTACCTCAACATATGTGCAAAGTAGGAATATATATAATGAGGTGAGCAGTGATACCGTTTCTGAAACTGTTAGAGCACGAGATTGACGCTGACATAAAATCGGCCCTAAAGTTGTTTGACAATGTATTGACAGGAAGTATGGACATAGAACAGACATGTACATATGAAATAGTCACAATCATTCAAAACAGAATAGAGCTGACAGTAGAACAGCAAGCTTGTGGTTGCAGTATATTTAAATGGTGGAATCAGTGAGAGAAGTCATAAAGGCAAAGCAAACAGGAAACTTGCAGTTACACCTGAATACATTAAGGATCATGCTACCATATTTCACAGCATATGGGCTTAACCTATATGTCAAATCAGCCTATTTGTATCTAGTGTACAGAAAACACATTTACCGGAAACAGAGTCATACTTAGCACAGTCCTTAAGGTGTCGTGTATTGTGTTAATTTTGAAACTTTTACACAACGGGGAAGTAAAGAATACTCAATCTGAAGCCATACAATCAGAAATTGACGATGTGCATCAAAATATCTCATAACGTGTGAAATACACGCAGCTCAGTGTACATGATATCAAAGAAAAATTGAAAGCCCTCCACAAGAGTTCGAAAACGTGAACAACTATGTTAAATGCTGCCATATAGAAATACAACAACAACATGTATTGGGAAAACATGATTTATGATAACATTAAGTATTGTCAGAGAAGTCTGTGTGTGAGAACGGTATAAACAAGTGTGAATGGACAAATATTGTAGTTCGGTAGATTGCTATTTATTGAAATACAAATTCTGAAAATTATACTACGAAACTGGTATATTCATTTTATTTGAATCTGTTCATGATATATAAATTTCATTAATAAAAAGCATTGAACAAGATATATTTTTTAATTGTTGAACACTAATATCAGAATAAATGTCTATTAAGTTCAACATTCTTGAATTAATCACTATAATGTTAGGCATATTATTTAACGTCCATATTTTTATTATTAACTTTTAGACATTTTATTAAGACCACCGTCGTAATACATTGTACTATTTCATCCATGTTTGATCAACTATCAGTTTGACTTATTTCAGATACGATACTGTGTATTTGGCGAAATAATTCTTCTTTATACGTCGAAATAAACGTCTGATCTATTCTATGATTTTTTCCAAATATAATCACTCAGCAATGAGACCTGAGTGTTGTATATACAATCGAGGAGATAATAGCTCTGATTATCAATACCAAACATTTTATTCTACATAACACATTGTTACAATCATGTTTATAGTATTATACAAATTATAAGAGAAGTTAGTTTAATCCTCTTTACCCCTGTTGGGGGTAGAGGGCCTTCACTACAGCTCTCCATCTGATCCTTCATAAGCTCTGGGTCGATAACGTACATCCTCCGAATTTGCTGTAGTGTTAGTTTCTGTAGCTGTTTATAGTTTTTACATGATGGGGATGCTGGCCCTATGCAAAACCTTCCTCCTTTCTCAGCCGGGCTTAGGACCGTCCATGGCGGAATTATAAGAGAAGACATGGAAATATATAGATACCATGTTTGAAGGTCATATACAAATCCAGAACAACTGTTGCATGTACAAGTAGATTCTAACAAATATAGAAAATACATATTAGACAATCATCTTCTTTGACCAAACTCTTTCAGACACAACCCCTAATCTTATTTGCACAGTAGATATATTTTGACAAATTATATTTTACAATTTTAGAGGCAGAATTTTAACAGTGATGCAAACTTATTTAGGTTTGGCCAATGCCAGAACTATGGTTTAAAGTACCTTATCCTTAGGCGGACCAGTAAAAAATGGAATTCCGATTCAATTATTTTCATATTGCATGATTTACAGAATCGTTGTTCCCGGAGTATATTGCTATATCGACCCGATTATATACAGAGTCGTTGTTCCCGGGGTATATTGCTATATCGACCCGATTATATACAGCATCGTTGTTCCCGGGGTATATTGCTATATCGACCCGATTATATACAGCATCGTTGTTCCCGGAGTATATTGCTATATCGACCCGATTATATACAGAGTCGTTGTTCCCGGGGTATATTGCTATATCGACCCGATTATATACAGCATCGTTGTTCCCGGGGTATATTGCTATATCGACCCGATTATATACAGCATCGTTGTTCCCGGAGTATATTGCTATATCGACCCGATTATATACAGAGTCGTTGTTCCCGGGGTATATTGCTATATCGACCCGATTATATACAGCATCGTTGTTCCCGGGGTATATTGCTATATCGACCCGATTATATACAGCATCGTTGTTCCCGGAGTATATTGCTATATCGACCCGATTATATACAGAGTCGTTGTTCCCGGGGTATATTGCTATATCGACCCGATTATATACAGCATCGTTGTTCCCGGGGTATATTGCTATATCGACCCGATTATATACAGCATCGTTGTTCCCGGAGTATATTGCTATATCGACCCGATTATATACAGAGTCGTTGTTCCCGGGGTATATTGCTATATCGACCCGATTATATACAGCATCGTTGTTCCCGGGGTATATTGCTATATCGACCCGATTCTATACAGCATCGTTGTTCCCGGGGTATATTGCTATATCGACCCGATTTATACAGCATCGTTGTTCCCGGGGTATATTGCTATATCGACCCGATTCTATACAGCATCGTTGTTCCCGGGGTATATTGCTATATCGACCCGATTCTATACAGCATCGTTGTTCCCGGGGTATATTGCTATATCGACCCGATTCTATACAGAATTGTTGTTCCCGGGGTATATTGCTATATCGACCCGATTCTATACAGAATCGTTGTTCCCGGGGTATATTGCTATATCGACCCGATTCTATAAATAAATAATGAGCAGATACACGAAATCAGGACAATAAGATATGTCCTCTCATGTATGCATTCAACATACAAATGTACATCTCGCGGTCAAATGTATGCTTAAAAATACAGTGTGAATGTAAATGCGGGGAATTGTTAATGTCCGACTACCACGACTGATAATAATCAAAGCCGGTTATGTAGCGGATGTAGACTGTACGTTGTTTAATTAACATAAGAGTGTGGTTATCAATAAATTGGCCCCTCCATGCATACGAAAATCCATGCTCACCGAGCCAAATACAGTATCGTGCGTCGATTCGAATTGTAGCAGACCTGAGAAGATTGAAGAACGACTGACGTCAGTCGAAACCTTTCTTGATACAAGTAGCGTCATCACGATCGAACATACATTGACCAATCGAAACCCGCCGAGTCCCATCTATGTATCAGACAAATATGAGGATTTAGACACTCTCCGTTCGACGCTGTCTGGTGAACGTGTCCATAGATTTTGCATAAAATATATTCAACGCTTACCGTTGTTCACTAATAAGCAAGCGTCACTCAGCTGTCTGGGCCTTGGTCCGATTGAAACAGAAATAAAGTACAAGGAACTCCAGTTTCTGGGTCAACTTGCCCGACTCCCCTGCCAATACCTCTCGAAACGTATCTTTATCAACATGTTGGTCCGCTATACATCTCACATTGAAAGACAAAGCCTGGAGTTTATTCCTGATGTGCTTGGATTACTTAGAAAGTATGATCTCATGCATTATGTAGATATCTTTCTTGAAACTGCATACTTTCCATCGAAATATCAATGGAATTATATTCCAAAACGGAATGTATATGGAATTGATTAAAAAAAAGAAAGGTATTATATCTGCATGTATCTCCTTGCCTACATATATTGATACAACTATATTCCTAAAACAGGTACCGTGTACTATCTGGCAAGTAAGTCGTAAATTTCCAAGCGTAAAGATTTACTGTTCCACAGCTGTATATGTATTGTGTAGATAACTTTCTCACGTCCTGAGTTCTGCACACAATGCAATACACGTGTTGTGAACTTAGGTTCATAAGCTGTTATTGTGTTTCAGGATAAATTAAGAAAGTGGCAGAACAAATGTTGTCTGACATACATTGATTTGATCACACAACCACCCGAGACACATATATATGATATGCTTGCAGGACTGGAGACACATGAACTTCCAGACACCACAAGCGATAGCTTATGATAGCTTCTTTTAAGGCATTTTGGCTAATGCTCCAAACTTCAAGTTGTTGTAAGTCAGTAAACTAAACATAGTTGCCTCTTACCTGCTATTCTGTTGCTTTTAGGCAACTGGACCTTTTTCCTCTACTGAAGAAAGGTGTTCTGGTTATAAAAGCTTATATCAGATTTTGTGTGTGTTACCATCATCTATTTCCCTTGCATTTCATTTAGGCAAGTTATAATGATCGGTATACACTCAATAATGGCTGCATGGTTATGTCAGTTCTTATGACCATGTTGTACACGTGTACTACTTTGTATATATGTATGTTTATGTGTCCCTGTAAAACGTGTATTTATTATGTATGTTCATTTTGGCTCGTCAAGTATATGGAGGTAATAGAGCACGCAAAAAAACCATGTCGTCTGCGTACAAGATTAGAAATAGTTTCAAGTCATCAATTGATACAATATAATTAATATCAGAATTGATATTTTGTATGATGTCATTCACGAAAACCATGACTAATAATGGAGAGCTCGGATCCCCTGTTTGAAACGCCTGATTTTTATTTTGCACACGACCTGCCTTCACTCTATTATACATATACATACGACCTGCCTTCACTCTATTATACATATACACACGACCTGACTTCACTATATTATACATATACACCCGACCTGCCTTCATTCTATTATACATATACACACGACCTGCCTTCACTCTATTATACATATACACACGGTCTGACTTCACTCTATTATACATATACACACGACCTGCCTTCATTCTATTATACATATACACACGACCTGCCTTCACTCTATTATACATATACACACGATCTGACTTCACTCTATTATAGACTAGACCAATTTTCTGAAAATGGCCCTAGATAAAGTGCTAGGGGCAAATCGTAGTACAATTGGTAAACGAGCGGTTTTATTATAATGTGGGTATACCGAATTCGATGCAGGTGTTTACCAAGCCAAAATATGTGTCCTTGACCTTCAAAAGGTCAATTCAAAATGGAGGCCATTTTTTACATATATTTTAATAGCAAACAAAACAATAACAGTCCTGTACTTACTATACCTTGTTCACATTGGTACAGATATGTAGTTGTTCAATAATTTAGTTACCACATATATTGTATGATCTTTTAAGTTTGTAATATCAACCTCAAAGGTCAAGGTCAAGGCCAACAGCGAAATTGAAGGTCAAATGATGACGATTGTAATAATGTTGAAGTTAATCGCAGTAAAGTACTGAGTGTAGCTCAAAATCTAGTGTATGGTGTGAGTGGGGATAAGAAATGGACTCCAAAACACATCGGCCTGGGAAGTACATTACATCAGGCAACTCGCTCGAAACACCTGGTGCAATTATTTCATAATGCAGGTCACTGCCTGAGCTACAATCAGGTTTTACAGGTTGATATGACACTTGCTGAAAGCACTCAAGTCCCTTGATCATGCATGATACTGGTGCTGTGATCCCTACTAACCTTACAAGAAACCAGTTCATTCACTACACAGCTGACAATATAGACATTCTTGATGAGACGCTCGATGGTAAAAACACATTTCATGTTTACACGAGCATTACGTGATGGGACTTGTATCTAACATCATTCAGTATGATGTTGCCATACTTCATGAGATAGGATCACCTGAATTATGCTAGATGTTTACCTAGCAGAAATGCACCAGCTCCCTGAATCAAAAGTGAATTCATGATGGGCAACTTTGTTGTAAAACGTTCCCCTACACGTTTCAATCAAGTTGATCCAGATCAAGCTCAGGAATGATTAAACAGCACAGGCAAACGAGGTGGTGGAATAGTAGGCATTACACAATCAACAACAGCTCTCTCCAGATGGACACTATCGTACAACGTGAGGTCCCAAATTGCATCAGACACATATGCAATGTATGACCTATTCTCAGGTAACATACATCTTCCCAAGAGTGGAACATCAAGACAAAACCGTGACAGAGATGATGAACATTCTGTGTTTACGACATTCCAGAGATTCTCCTGACTCAAACAAAGAATCATTGCAGAACATAGCCACTAAAGATTTGGCAACCGCTGATATTCAAAGTTCACTTATTGGAATAAAAAAGGATATGGACAGAAAGAAGTCATTAATTTGTAGAAGAGCGATTAGCTGTCAATAAGGGGAATTTAATTCCAGAAGTTGGGATCCATGCTTCGCTACGAAAACAGAATGCTGCAACATTTGCGAACCTATATTCCTTCAGGAAACCTGGCAAAGATAAAGACAAACAGACGATATTGAAGGTAGACAGGAGTGTTCTTCACCGAATGATCACAGCATATGAAGCAGGCCGACAGGTTGACTTAAGCTCCATCATGAATTGATGCCAGTACCTGTATCCTTAGCTGAAATGAATGGCTCTCTTCGTACTGGAAACAAGTGTATCTTGGGGGACATGTGTCCTGAAACTATTGATTTACAAGGTCCAGCAGCGTGTCTAATCATCAGGGAAACCAGTCGATGCCAATACATTTGGAGATCTTGCGGACACATTTGTAAAGTGTGTCATACAAATGGGGGCCAGATATGAGCGTATTGATATAGTGTTTGACAGATACAGGGAATTATCCATCAAAGCCTTACAAGAACTCGACGCTCCAAGACTGCTAAACCCATCAGACGTCTTATTGAAGCCCGGGGTGTCCCTCTTCCTAAGAATAGGAATTGTATGGCTCTACCTGAGAATAAAGCAGACTTGGCAAGGTTTTTGTCAGAAGAGCTGATATCACAGGCGCCACATAATACATTAGAGTAACCTACTAGTAAAGGATAGTAAGAAATGTGAACTGTACATACAGATTTAACTATATATTGACCAAGTTTATCGCTAATATCAGTGTTAACCTTGACCTTAAAGCATATGAAGGGCAACATGTTTATGTCTATATGCTGTATAGTATTGATTACAGTAAATTAGATGTATTGCAAGTAATTATGCACCCACATACAAATAGATATTAGGTTAGGGTAATTATTTTTGTGGTTATTAAGCATTTTAATGGTCGCCATTTTGAGTTGACCTTTTCAAGGTCAAGGACACATATTTCAGCTTGGTAAACACCTGCATCGCATTCAGCATACCCAAATTATGTTATATATGACATTCAATTGCTTGTACTACTTCATTATATTTTACATATACACACGACCTGACCATAATACATATACCCTCAACCAGACCATAATACATACACACACGACCTGATTCTATTATACACATACACACGACCTGACCATAATACATACACACACGACCTCACTCTATTATACATATACACACGACCTCACTCTATTATACATACACACACGACCCAACTCTATTATACATATACACACGACCTGACTATAATACATACACACACGACCAGACCATAATACATATACACACGACCTGACTCTATTATACATAAACACACGACCTGATTCTATTTTACATATACACACACGACCTGACTCTATTATACATATGTTGCAGGTCGGTTCTGGGGTGTTCCACAACACGCCCTGACTCTATATAACAATGTTTGCGGTCGTTTCTGGGGTGTTTAAGTGCCCCATTACCAGTTAGAGAAGAAATACATCGGGTAGGTTTCCTTCCACGTATTGTTGTTTCGTGTCATAATACTAGTTTATTAACCATTCAATAACAACCAACGAAATGTGACCTAAAAATATATAACAAGCCAGCCTAAATATAAATAATAGTAATCTGGTCCTTCTTCTGAAAACAAATATATAAATACTTGTTTGCACTTCCAAAATGTATATGATATCTGGCATACACATAGCATAACCGTTACTAAATAACACGTTTACTCTTTCACAATTTACTAGTGACCGACTGATTGTATAGAACCATAATAGTAAAGTAGTACAAAGGTGTAACTAGGTAGTAAAATCAACAATAGCACATCACAATAGTGCCATATATAAAAACAACAATAGCATATGTACATTCCATTTTCATTATTATACACTTACCAGTATTAGGTACTGATCACCTTTCTTCCTCACACACCAGTGCCACTCTTAGTTGTTAGTTAGATCTGCAAGTTAAATAACAGAATGTGCAAAGAGTATATAGATGTGATAGATGAATTCAATACACCGCCATTTTTAGGAATTCATGTACAATTTGCATGGAATGCGAAATTACCAAAACCGGTTCTAACATTTAATTTCCGAATCAGCTCATTTCTAGAACAAACCAACACAAACGGTGTAAACAATAGACAACACCAGCAATACGTACCATTCTAATTTATCCAGTACTATTGTACTAATGTATTAATTTAAAAGATTTTACAAGACTGCATTTGAAGATCACTTCAAATTTTTCACAACTCTGTGACGTGATATCATGAAACGAGCACCAACCAATCAAAAAGCTAGAATCCCATAGTCCAGGAAAGAAGGTCAAAAAGGTCATTAAAACATATATGCGGTCTCACATAGACCAAACAGAGAGGTCTCACATACCGGTAACCAAAATATGAGCCTGCCACATACTCCCCTAGCCTGAAAAATGACGTCCCGTCATTCGTCTGTCTCCTATATACATCTTACCCTATGCATACTTACATACTATTATGCAAGTATACCTACCTATATACATTCATACAACGAATATATAGCTACAATATCATGCTATGCTATACTAACGATAACATAAATTAATAATCTTACTCAAACAAGTTACTTGTTTGTTCCACTACTACCGGTACTTCATATCTGTAAATGTTTGGGAGGGGTTTATGTGGGGTTTTACTATAATATCATTCTGAATAAAAAAATGCTTGTCTGCCTCCCTCCATGAAAAATTGTGACCTCTGTGAGTTAGTAAAATACAATAAAAACATTAAAAACATTTCAACCGAAATGAAAGATTACACTAAATCTTTCAACGCGATAATTAATTCACCAGAATAATTGATATAGATATACTTACCAGCTACAATGCTTATATATCTCTCAACTCATCTTAGTATTCAAAATGAATACGTACCTCATTGTATTTATTTTTTTCCATTGTTTTATTCAATATATATTATTGCAATCCATCACCAATAATATTAACTACAAAAATAATACAACCTTTCAGATAATTCATTAAGATTTATAAAATATTACATATATGCACTTGTGTCTATTTCATCACAGTGTTAATGATCCGGTGCACTACATTAGTGTCCATTTCATTGAAAATGCCTGAAGTAAGTAATGTGTTCAGTGCATCTACTTTTGCATCCCTTGGTCTTGGTACCACATGGTGCATATGATAGTCCTTGTATCTCTCAGGAGGTTTTCTCACTCTACCTGATTTTCTTGGAGATAATTTTTCTCCTGTTCTTCTGTCCAGTACCTCTACTAAGTCTGACGTCTTATCTCTAACATTGTCTTCTATATCTTCAACTGTGGTTGTCCTATCATCACTTGTAGTTCCTTCTACCTCAGTATGCTTTTCGCTTTCTATTTCCCTATCCTCTATGCGAGTATCTTCCTCTACCTCTATATCCTCAGTACCTTCAATCTCGGTATCATTATCGATAATACCTTCTACATCTACATGTATATCAATATTTTCTTCCATCGTATCTTCTGTTGTTCGGCTATCGTGGTTTTCTGTATGAATACCTTGCCTATATGTACCATCTGCAGCTGCAATGGTGTTCTGTTTTACTCGAGTTTCTACTCTTCGATGCGCATCTGTAGCTTCAATATCTCTTCCAATATAATGTCCTCTTGCTATCTCTGTAGCAAATACTCTATCTCTTCGGTCTATTTCAGGTATATGGGTGTCCCCATTTATGTGCATATGTCCTATGTACTCTTCACCTGACTCATCAGTGACGTCACTGTCATAACAATTCATTGCTACCTCTTTAATATCTGTTGATGCTACCTTAGTATCATCTTTCTCCTCCAACTTCTTTACTATGTTCTTCCTTGGCTTCGGTACTGGTCTGAGCTCTTTCGTTTCCTCTTCTATCTCTTCTTTCGTCTTCAATGGCAATAGGTGATTCCTGTGTAAGGTCTTTTCAACTCCTGTCTTCGATCTAAGTTTGAATACAGGTATATCAGTCTGTATTTGTTCAATGACTTCATATGGTTCTAATTCGTATTTGTCGGCTAGTTTGTGTTTTCCTTCGCCATGATATAAAATTTTGACTAGAACAGTGTCTCCCTCTGATATTTTCGATGCCTTTGCCTTTTTATCATATCCCTTTTTCTGCTTTTCTCTGGCTTTATCAGCGTGTTGTTTTGCTATACATCATGTGTTACTTTAAGCCTCTCCTTCAATTCTCCAATATATTCTTTTGTTGTTTTGTTGTAGGCTTCAGTTTCATCAATCACAGACTCGAATGCTGAGTCAATTGGTAACTTTGGTGTCCTACCAAACATTAACTCAAAAGGTGCTAGTTTGGTGCTCTCGTGTCTTGTACAATTATACGCATAGATGAGTGAGGGTATATAACTCTTCCAGTTCGGTTTTTGCTCAGGTTCAAGTGTACCTAGCATATTCAGAAGGGTCTGATTCCATCGTTCCGTACAACCATTTCCCATAGGATGATATGGTGTAGTAGGTGATTTCTTCATGCCCATGATATTACAAAGCTCCTTTATTAAGTTAGATTCGAAGTTTGCTCCTTGATCTGTATGAAGTTTAGATGGTATTCCATAGTGAACGATGAAGTTGTTGTAAAATGCTTCGGCAGTAGTTTTAGCGGTTTGATTCTTTGTCGGAACAGCGAGTGCGTATTTAGTAAAATGATCCGTTATAACTAGAATGTTGCCGAATCCCTTTGAAGGTTCTAAAGTTAGATAATCCATACTGACGAGTTATAATGGATATGTTGTCGTAATGTTCACTAATTCGGAACGAGTGTTAGTAGTTGCTTTCCTCCGGTTACACCTTCCACATGTTGCAACCCAGTCCTCTGTGTCCTTAGCCATTCCAGGCCAAAAGTACCTTTCCCGAAGTAATGATATGGTTCTATCCCGTCCGGGATGACCGATCTCATTATGTAGACCTTTAAGAACCTCGGGTCTATACACTTCAGGTAACACTAACTGGTATGTGATATGTTCACCCTCTTTCCATATTCTATATAAGACACCTCTGATGATCTTAAGGCTATCAAAATGACGTCGCATAAAAAGATCTTCTCTAGTGGAACATTGTTGTCTATCTGGTAGACAACCATCTATAACTGTCCGTCTCCATCTTTCTATCAGTGCGTCTTCGCGTTGTTGTCTTCTAATCTGCCTATATTCTATTTGGGCCACCGGTGTTCCTGGTGTATCGGTTACATCCACAATGTTAATATTCGCTACAGGTATAATTTCAATGTATGGTGTTTCGTTGGAAGAACAACATATGGCTTTTACTGATTGGTCTTCTATTTTTATGTAACTGTCTCCATCCTCTTGCATATGTTCATGTGGATATCTACTCATTGCGTCAGCATCTATGTTCTTTCGGCCTTGTCTGTATTTGATGTCAAAATTGTACTCGCCCAATGCTGATGCCCATCTTTGACCTGTCGCGTCTAGTTTGGCTGTTGTGAGAATGTACGTGAGAGGATTGTTGTCGGTGAGTGCAGTAAAATGGTTAATGGCTAAATAGTCTTTGAATTTCTCAGTAACAGCCCATTTCAATGCCAAAAATTCCAACTTAAAGGCAGAGTAATTCTGTTCTGACTTGTTTAGGGATCTTGAAGCGAAAGCTATGACTCTTTTGTCCTGGTATATAACTGCTCCAAGCCCTTTACCTGATGCATCTGTGTGCAATTCAAAGGGTCTTCTAAAGTCAGGGTACGCTAAAATAGGTGGTTGAGTGAGAATGTCTTTCAAGTTGTCAAAAATGTCTTGTTCAGTATTGGTCCATTTCCATTCTTTTACTGGTTTTGATCGTTTCTGTTTCTTTGTTGGAGTGCCTGATAGTAGATCGGTAAGTGGTTTTGTGATTTTGGAGAAATCTCGGATAAACCTCCGATAATAACCAGCAAAACAAACAAATGACTTTAGTTCATCGCCGTTTCTTGGTGTAGGCCACTTTCTTATTCTCTCAATCTTTTCTGGGTCAGTTTCTATGCCTTCTGCACTGACCACATGTCCCAAGAAGTGTACCTTTTCTTGAATAAAAAAACATTTCTCTGAAGATAGTTTAAGATTGACTTCTCTTAAGCGTGTTAAGACTTTGTCAATTCTATCTAAATGTTCTTCGTATGTGTTGGAAAAGATAATAAGATCGTCTAGATATATGACACATATTGTCATGTTGTACTCGCCTAGACATTCCTCCATTAGACGTTGGTAAGTTGCCGGCGAGTTTGAAAGTCCAAATGGCATTTTTACATATTCGAAAAAACCTAACGGTCCTACTGTGAAGGCTGTTCTTTCCTTGTGGGTGTCTTCAACCTCCACTTGGTGATAGCCTGATTTCATGTCAATAGTACTAAAATACCGAGAGCCATGTAAAATGTCAAAAACCTCTTCCATGCGTGGAAGTGCATATGCGTCTTTGACGCTTCGTTTGTTCAGCATGCGATATTCTACGCACATACGAAGCTTTCCATTTTTCTTTCGCACGAGGACTACATTACTTGCCCAAGGCGAACAGGACTTTCTAATAATACCCGCTCCTAGTAAATCTTCAAGGTGTTTTCTAACTTCCTCTATCATTTGTGGGGGTATTCTGCGATGTGGTTGTTTAAACGGAGTTTGAAATTCTGAAAGTAGATCTATTCGATGTTTAATTTTATCGCATGTTCCAATATCTGTGTCACTTTTCGAGAATATGTCAATATGTTTCTGCAGTATGTCCCTAATCTGTTTTGTTTGTTCTATGTTCAGTTCATGATTTGTGTCTATGTTGATTTGTTTCATTACTTCCTCCTCTATGGTAATTTTCTCTAAGTCTTCGATCAAGTTATCTTGTAGTGTAACTGGTTGTAATTCACACAACACTGCTTTTGGTGAGATGACAACAGTGTTTGTGGTCAAGTTTGACAATGTCACTATGACCTGCCTGTTCTTTCCTGGTTTGTAATTAAGAACACCAGGTGTTATGTCGATGAAATCAGGCAATGTTGACTTCTCTGTTTCATGTATGATAGCATATGTTTGACCATAATCTAATTCTTTATCTGTGTGACCAACAATGTTACGCGTTTCATTTGGTCCCAGGGTAAGCTTGTCGCCTTCAGCGCATCTGATGAGAGCTATCCTGTTCTTATTACGCTTAAGTTCTTTCTCTCTTAGGTGGATGATTCTAAATGAGATGTACCATGGCATATGCAAACCTGCTTTCTGTAGCCAATGATTCCCAAAGTTCTCTTTGACTTCTATCAGCAATTCAGAGAGTATATTGGTGCCAATTATCACAGGTGTTTTCTCTGAATAGTTGGTATCAGGTGTAATCAAAAAGAGACAAGTGTGAGGTGTAGATTTAGGAAGGCCTTTGTTGATGTTCAAGTCTGCTTCAATATAGCCATGGTAGTGTAAAGGCTTGTCATCAGCACATTCGACTCTCAAAATGTCTGTCAATGGCTTAATTGGAATGTCTGCAAGATATTTCTTATAGAAATTGTTAGCTATAGCACTAACGCAGCTTCCACTATCTAATAAGGCTGTAGTGTTTTGATTGCTTATTGTAATAGCAACTTCATTGCTGTCTCCCACTAATTTAGGATCTTGCCCATATTTAGTGCCTTTGTCTGACCCTACTACAGAGGCACTTAGGCTTTTGGGCAGTTCTTTGCAATATGTCCTTTGAAACCGCAGTTGTAGCATACTTGCGCTGGACGGAATGTATTGGTAGCAAGAGGTCTTTGTGGTGTGTAATTTCCTCTTCCACGCGTATTACTGTTGAAGTTTCCTCTACTCATAAAGTTGCCACTGTATCCCCCACGACCGTGATCACCTCTTCCATAACCTCTATTGTACCCTCTGTAATAACCACCACTATATTCCTGACTCCGATTATCCTCTTTCTTTTCTCTCTCTAATCTCTCTACTCTTTCATTCAGCTTGAGTAGTAGTTCCTTAACCTCACTAAGTTCTGATTTGGGTTTTTCGGGATTAATGGCATGGCATTTCTTTGCATCTGTGCCAGTTGGTGTAATTTCAGCTTCCATTTTTCGCAGTTCAATTTTAAAGATATCGTATTCTTCAACAGTGTCAAATTTATATCCGGCCATTTGTTTCAAGTTTTGTTTAAGACCTTTAAACAATAATTTTTTCATCCTCTCCTCATCTCGAAATTGAATTCCTCCCAAGTCAATAGCCAACTCATGCAGATCTTCTAATCTGGCAGCATATGTTGCCACATCCTCATTTCTGTTCGATGGAGTATAATTTCTGTAATACACTTTCTGGCGTTTCAATGCTCCCAAATTCTCTCTCCAGTTTCCTTATGGCTACATCTAATGTCAATCCCGTTCCAGCTCTTCTTAGATGATCACTGGCTTTTCCTTTCAGTGCTCTCCTAATGCCATAAAGTATTTGGTCTTGATTAAATACGTTGTCTGAGACTAAACTGTCGACTTCGTATTTAAAGGTAGGCCAACTGACATCTCCCTTATTGAGTTCCCCGAAAAAAGTGGGCAATCTCGGAAAATTGTACTTTTTCGTTTGTTCGACTGGCTCCCCACCCATAGTCATCTTTCCCATCATCCGCATCATATACATTAAGTCATCGGTATTCTCTACTTTGGGTGTGAAAGGTAAAGAATGAAATGCTTTTAATAATTTCTCATCTTCCGTCGATATATGACGAGGTTCCTCCTCTCCACCTGTCGCCATGTCTAATTTTCCTTTATCTCTCTCCATAACTAATGTTGTACACCTAAGTATTCACTTCGTATTGCAGAACACAATGTTCGATGCAATATGTCACAATTAAAATTGTTAATATATACCACAAAAGTCAATATATTACAATAAACAGTATGTATAACAATTTCCGTGTTTGTGTAGAACACAATATTCACATTGTGTCACTATATGAATGTCAATGTAAAACACAACATTCAGTTAATTATTCACTATATCACAATTGAAGAATTATCACACCCAATCTTCAATTAATTTCACAATGTTAATCAAATCTTAGCACTATGTCACATCACACCATTTACTGTGTGTACATCTCAATATCTGTCAATAAACCACGTTGCAATATGCACTATATGTTTATATACACCAAATCGACTGTATATATCTGTGTTCACTAATTAAACCATTTCATGCATCTCCAACGTTCAATTTCCAGGGTAACAGCAAGTATTTGCTATTTCAAAATCACCGGAATTCACTAATCCAGAATAGAGTTGTTACATCTATATAATCAGTTCATGACAAGATTCACAGTGTCAGTTCACCAATATAATCCACAGTGTCAGTTCACCAATATAATCCACAGTGTCAGTTCACCAATATAATCCAGTGTCAGTTCACTAATATAATTCAAAGTGTCAGTTCACTAATATAATTCACAGCGTCAGTTCACTAATATAATCCCGTGTCAGTTCACTAATATAATTCACAGCGTCGGTTCACTAATACAATTCACAGTGTCAGTTCACTAATATAATCCACAGTGTCAGTTCACTAATATAATCCACAGTGTCAGTTCACTAATATAATTCAAAGTGTCAGTTCACTAATATAATTCACAGCTTCAGTTCACTAATATAATCCCGTGTCAGTTCACTAATATAATTCACAGCGTCGGTTCACTAATATAATTCACAGCGTTAGTTCACTAATACAATTCACAGTGTCAGTTCACTAATATAATTCACAGCGTCGGTTCACTAATACAATTCACAGTGTCAGTTCACTAATATAATCCACAGTGTCAGTTCACTAATATAATCCACAGTGTCAGTTCACTAATATAATTCAAAGTGTCAGTTCACTAATATAATTCACAGCTTCAGTTCACTAATATAATCCCGTGTCAGTTCACTAATATAATTCACAGCGTCGGTTCACTAATATAATTCACAGCGTTATCATATCGCGAGCTAGCGTTACTCCATTAAGCGCAATCTGTATCAATGTGAAATGAAATAAATCACATTCAACAAGAATGTGTGCAAGTGTGCAGAGAAATAAATTTATTATATTTATTTCTATCTCTTTTCAACAGTTACTGTACCAAACAGATCTATCGTGATATATAATTGCTCAATAAATCATGCATTGCCTCTACATCACAAGTCACGTATAATACATGAACAAGGCCAATATGAAAAACGAAAGTGGGGGTATTCACACAAAAACGTTATGTTTTCTCACCCAAAACATTAGTACAGTGTTGTACAAGACACTACACAAAGCAGCTGTGTTACTGAATACTAAACAAATCTCACAAAATATAAACAAACTATCAGTTCCGGTACAATATTTTACTACACTACCATATTTGGCAACTAATTTGCATACAATACGCTACTTCCTCAACGGTCTACGCATGTCTGTCTGCCGAGTTTCGTTCGTCAACCAATGAAACGGTTTGATAGTTTCCGTAAGAGTGACGTACTAATTAACCATTCATAAATGGCGCAGAAATACACAATGTCCTCGACTCAACAGCCCTGAACAGATGTCAATAGACAAAAAGTAGTTCCGGTACAACCCATGCAATTTTTCACCTAGAATATCAATTGTATGGCAAAACTAGCACATGTCCCTAAAATTAGACCTGTTAAAACACCACAGAACCAAATTCCATTCGAAACCACGTGTTCAACAAATATGACCTACATTTATCTAGGAATGAGCTGTTTACATAAAATGTATGTAGTTAATCTGTCACTTTTACACCAAATTTATGTAGTTCCAAAACAGCAGTGTATACTTATTCCAATGACTGTTATTTTAGAATTTGAAAGTATCAGAATTAGAAAATAGAGTGTTAATCAGAATAATACCATATCCCAGGAAATTAAATCTGTTAATTCATGCAAGTGAAAATCTCCACAAAATCTCCACTCTACAATATCATTCTCAATATTGTGTCAAACAAAAACTGCAGTAATTCATTATAGATCTATATATATATATATATAGGCAACTTTATGTGTGAAATTCAGTATAAAATTTTGTATACTGCTGTACATATATTACTGCAATTTGTGGTTTAACAAATATTATGTACTCACGCTCTACTGTACTGTATAAACCAACTGTATACGGCCACTAGTATTTCAACTGTTCACAAAGTTTGATGACACAACTCATTAATTAAAACACCATAATGATAGTCCTCTCATTGTCACTGATACTTCTCCCTGCATCGACTGCGAAAATCACTGCTGATACGTAATGGACGATAAATGTTCCCACGTCTTCAACGATGAGTTCCATGTAGATTCTATAAACGCTGCCTATGTAGATTCTACAAACGCTGCCAATGTAGATTCTAGAAACGCTGCCAATGTAGATTCTATAAACGCTGCCAATGTAGATTCTATAAACGCTGCCAATGTAGATTCTATAAACGCTGCCAATGTAGATTCTATAAACGCTGCCAATGTAGATTCTATAAACGCTGCCTTTCCACACGTCTGGTTAGACGATATAACATGATAATTAATTACAAATGTCCACAGATCTTCTTTTAAAAAAGCATATTTAAAACTAATTGTCCACTTCTCCTGGATTATTAAAATACAAGTAACAATGCCTATAAAGCATGTTATATGTCCACACGTTTTTCCATTAATAAATACATCCCGAACCACCTCCACGTATATATATCAAGACTGATCTATACATCCTGTCACGTCAAAAGTCAGCTCCTCCTTGACACAACAAACATCATCACGAATGGGCGCCATCTGTAGCAGGTCGGTTCTGGGGTGATAAGTGCCCCATTACCAGTTAGCAGAAGAAAATAAACTCGGGGTAGGTTCTCTATCCACTTTATTGTATGTTTCGTGTCATAATACGGTTATTAACCAATTAATAACCAACCAAGCGATGTGACCTGAAAATATATAACAAGCCAGCTTAAATATAAATAATAGTAATCTGGTCCTTCTTCTGAAAACAAATATATAAATACTTGTTTGCACTTCCAAAATGTATATGATATCTGGCATACACATAGCATAACCGTTACTAAATAACACGTTTACTCTTTCACAATTTACTAGTGACCGACTGATTGTATAGAACCATAATAGTAAAGTAGTACAAAGGTGAAACTAATAAAATCAACAATAGCACATCACAATAGTGCCATATATAAACACAACAATAGCATATGTACATTCCATTTTCATTATTCTACACTTACCAGTATAAGGTACTGACCACCTTTCTTCCTCGCACACACACACACCAGTGCCACTCCTAGTTGTTAGTTAGATCTGCAAGTTAAAAACAGAATGTGCAAAGAGTATATAGATGTGATAGATGAATTCAATACACCGCCATTTTAGGAATTCATGTACAATTTGCATGGAACGCGAAATTACCAAAACCGGTTCTAACATTTACTTTCCAAATCAGCTCATTTCTAGAACAAACCAACACAAACGGTGTAAACAATAGACAACACCAGAAATACGTACCATTCAAATTTATCCAGTACTATTGTACAAATGTATTAATTTAAAAGATTTAACAAGACTGAATTTGAAGCTCACTTCAAATTTTCCACAACTCAGTGACGTGATATCATGAAACGAGCACCAACCAATCAAAGAGCTAGAATCCCATAGTCCAGGTAAGAAGGTCAACAGGGTCATTAAAACATATATGCGGTCTCACATAGACCAAACAGAGAGGTCTCACATAACCCAAAATATGAGCCTGCCACACATATACACACGACCTGACTCTATAATACATATACACACACGACCTGACTCTATTATACATATACACACGGCCTGACTCTATTATACATATACACACGAACCAACCCTATTATACATATACACACGACCCAACTCTATTATACATATACACACGACCTGATTCGATTATACATATAAACACGACCTGACTCTAGTATACATATACACACGACCCAACTCTATTATACATATACACACGACCCAACTCTATAATACATATACACACGGTCTGACTTCACTCTATTATACATATACACACGACCTGACTCTATAATACATATACACACGACCCAACTCTATTATACATATAAACACGACCTGACTATATTATACATATACACGACCTGACTCTATTATACATATACACACGACCTGACTCTATGATAAATATACACACGTACTGACTCTATTATACATATACACACGAACTGACTCTAGTATACATATACACACGATCTGACTCTATAATACATATACACACGACCTGACTATATTATACATATACACAACCTGACTCTATTATACACATACACACGACCTGACTCTATTATACATATACACACGACCTGACTATATTATACATATACACAACCTGACTCTATTATACACATACACACGACCTGACTATATTATACATATACACGACCTCACTCTATTATACATATACACGACCTCACTATATTATACATATACACGACCTCACTCTATTATACATATACACGACCTCACTATATTATACATATACACGACCTCACTCTATTATACATATACACGACCTCACTCTATTATACATATACACGACCTCACTCTATTATACATATACACGACCTCACTCTATTATACATATACACGACCTCACTCTATTATACATATACACACGACCTCACTCTATTATACATATACACGACCTGACTCTATTATACATATACACACGACCTGACTATATTATACATATACACACGACCTGACTCTATTATACATATACACACGACCTGGCTATATTATACATATACACACGACCTGACTCTATAATACATATACACACGACCTGACTCTATAATACATATACACCCGACCTGACTCTATAATACATATACACACGACCTAACTCTATAATACATAGCACGCAGAGCCGCAATAAATATCCCACTCACATTTTCACTTAATAATTTAGTAAACAGGTGATGACGTACGGAATCAAAACACTGCTGGTAGTCAATATATACGTAGTATTGCTTTTGTTTCTCACTAAGTACTTTAGATACTATTGCAGATATAATTAACATACAATCTGTAATCGTCTTTCCTTTTTGAAAACCGAACTGGTTTATTTTGTGAAAGTGTATCATACTTTTTAGACCATTTATTTAATCTATTTAACAATATCTTAACAATATACTTTTGCAAGGATATTTATCAAGGCTATGTGTTTTATGTTTATTTATCGTCCATATTAGAACAGGAGCCCAGAGGGGTCAGCCTAGCTGGAAAGTTAACCAATTTTCATGTATATTGCAATGGTCCATGTGCATGCCCATGTAAGGAAATGGACGTCTGGCATGCTCATTCTGGTGGGTGTGGTCAGGAGGGACATGAGAAAGGAACCCCAAAATTGAGCTAGATCAGCTCGTGAGTTAACCTGATGAAACCTATTGTAAAATGCGCGGCATAGTCCCAGGTATCACAAATGGCCACTGCCAGACATTTTCGGTGGTGGGTGGGTTGTGTCTGCCAGACTTCTATAACCGGTACCTCAAAATTGACCTAGATCAGCTCGTGAGTTAGCCTGATGAAACCTACTGGAAAATGTTCAGCATAGTCCCAGGTATCACAAATGACCACTGCCAGACATTTTCAGTGGTGGGTTGTGCCCGCCAGCCACCCCCGAATGCCCCCACCCCCAAAACTGAGCCAGATCAGCTTGTGACTTAACCTGATGAAATTTACTGGAAAATGTTTGTTATAGTTCCAGATATCATGAATGGCCACTGTCATACATTTTCAGTGGTGGGTTGTGCCCGCCAGACACCCCCGAATGTGCCCACCCCCCAAAACGGAGCCAGATCAGCTTGTGAGTTAACCTGATGAAATTTACTGGAACATATTTGTCATAGCTCCAAGTATCATGAATGGCCACTGCCAGACAATTTCAGTGATGGGTTGTGCCCGCCAGACACCCCCAAATGCCCCCACCCCAACATAGAGCTAGATCAGATTGTGAGTTAACCTTCTGAAACTACTGGAAAATGTTTGGCATAGTCCCAAGTATCATGGGGGGAGGTGTTTGAATTATATTTTGTAAAAATATATATATAGCCATCAATTCAGGATGTTTTGTGAATTCGCCAAAAGGTGACACATAACAGAAATATACATTTAAATTCAGTTCCATTATTGATTTTAAGTAAACCATATAGATATAGGCATGTATGTATCATGTACACGGGTAAGTAATTATCTATGGTTGAGTGTGCCTGCTATATACCTCCTACCCCCATTCCAAATACAGAGCTAGATCTGAGTTAATGAGTTACCAATCTCGATGAAAGTGACTGAAACATGTTCAGCATAATACTGTATAGCCCTTAGATTATCTAGAGGTGTTATCTTCTACAAGTAATCCCCGTCTTCCTTATCTGAATCCGAGTCTTCACTCCATGCTTCGCCATCTGAATCGCTCACTCCATCAGTAGTTCTACTTCCATCTCAGACTATCTGTCACCTTCAGCCTCCATGTCCTCTGCATTGTTACTGCCATTCATAACAAACCATTTGGTATGGCTGTTCCTTCAAATCAGGTTGGCTTCCAGGTGGTTGTCCCTCACATACCATCCATAGTCAGTTGGTGACAAACCGTCCCCAGGAGATGCTGTCATGGCATGTGTTCACAATGCTGTAACATACTGCGTTCGTCGAATCTTCATCTCATGGGTCCGTTGAGAAGGTGACAGCAAGGCACAGTCGATACGTTTGATGTTTGCCAGTGGATTCTCTTGAAAGTCAATGAAATGCATGATTAGAGCTGTTGTAACAGGGGAAGATCCAGGATTTTTTAAATGGGGGCGTGCATTCATCAGTCATGCAAAGTATGGTCCAGAACAGAAATGGGGGTACCAATAATCTACAGCTTACACTTAATATATGGATGCCGGCTGTGTACACATTTTCTTCCACTATAACTTTGTTAATAATGGTCCTCTTTGAAAAATTAACATTCTACAGAGTTAATATTTTAGTGATTTTCAATAGGGGGCATACGCCCCTTCCGCCCCCTCTAAACCTGTACATGCTGTAAGGTATTCTAATTTTATAATGATGATCATATTAAAGGTTCGTGTGCCTTAATTACTGATCAACGTTGCCAGTCATTTGCATCAGTTTGTTTTATCGTGCTTCATTGACATATTGAGTCTTGCTTTGTGCATACATGCGGCAGACAAACTCTGATGCGACATCCAGATCAACACTACCATGCACCTCGCCCATACTGATGAAGAGGTTAACGTAGCAGCCAGTCTTGTCCTTCTCTATGATCGAGGGGTTTAGTTTTGCTTTTCCTGAAAAATCAGGTACAAATTCAAAATGAGACCATTCAATCAGTGCTTAAAAATACGAATCCGGTTATCCCGATTTATTTCATTTCAGATTTGTTATCCGCACAATCAAAATGCACCATATATCAAATTATAAAGAAATGCTATGGGTAATTAAATCATAACACCAACACCGTAATAGAGACATTTTACTGAGACACAAATATCTTGTGCCAACCTGTAAAAGGCCGATGTAAAGTCACATCCAGTGAAGGCATGGTATCCGGACAGGGCTTTGGGAAGTCCAGGTTTGCGCTCTTCAAGCACGTCAGCAATGTTGGTCACATTGATGTACCTCTTGCTGTTTCCCATCCCACAGTACATGATGATGTTGGCCATAGCCCGGACTTCTCGGCGTTGCTGTCCAAGGGCACCAATCAATATCACTAAGACATCGGTGTCAGATGCTCTCACCATGACATTGCCTGCTGTGATAGTTGCGATGTGGAAAGCAATCAGCGTATCGGCCTCTGCATGGGCACCTTGGATGTGTGCTGGGCTGGTTACAGTAATATGATGGTGCTCATCATGGACATACTGAAAGCACTCACCACCGTAAGAGGCAAGCAAGGTATTTCCACCAAAGATATTCCAGTAATGATCTTCCCTCCACTCTTGCAAGAGAAACTTGGCAAGTTCATTCTTGAATACTCCAGTTATTTCCCACTCGGTCTGATTGTCTGATCTGGCCCGGTTATGACATATACTGAATCAACTGTACACCGCAACGTTCTCTCACTGTCCTTGATAGAGATCTCCCCGTACTTGTCGAAACAAACATTTGCTTCATTAACCCTCCCTGAACAAAGCACAACATGGTCCGAGCAATAGATGCGTATGATGCTCCCATGTTTGTTTGTGAGAGGACGGAATGAAGAGGATTTCCTCCATCATAGACCTGTACATAACACCTTGGTAACTCGGCTTCTGTGGTCGTTTTTGTCTAGGGGGAATCAAACTTTTTCAACAATGCTGATTTTTTTCACTTTTCACATGCGCCCCATCACAGTGTGCTAGTGACAGTGGGTATGGCGTAATTGGGCAGGAGAGAACATTCCGAAGGTCAAGTGCTGTTTTCTCTGCAACGACTACGATCATACGGACACAGGCTCTCAGCATTTGTCTTCTGTGAGGAGGGTAGCTTTGCTTTTTGCTTCATGTTCTGAACAGCAAAGTTCTGTACACGCGTACGTTTCACAGGTTGAAGAAATCGATGGCTGTTGCTGTCCCATTCATCTTGAAATTTATCCCTTTCATCCTGACCCATTTTCAGTAGATATAATACAGTTGCCTTAGATGCTGCTTGACCGGTTGCAACATTCAACAAGGAAGTTGGATCATCATCTGTGAATGGATTGCAGAATTCATCAATTTATCCACTCAGTTCAGCTATCTGACTGTTGTCCCTTATGATTCTTGAGGGACGGCATTGAGCTGTTGCATTTCCCCCAGTTCAAGCTAAGCGAATGCTCTAAGCTCGGTGATTGCCATAGCTCGCTGGGTCATAGTCAATGACCATCGGTGCATTACGTTCTCAGAATTTCGGAAGTCAACAATTCCCTTCATTTTGGATGCAGCATCACGGTTGACCGTTTGCTCCAAAGAGAGGTCAACAACCGATCTACTTAACACTTCTTTGTGCGTCTGATGGAAAACGCACCCTTCCCCGGTACGTTACCCAGCTTTGGGTCTGGACTCTTGAGTCCATGTAGCAAATTCGTTGAAGTGGTAAGGAATCCTTGATGTACTTGCTCACGAATGGTGAATGGCATGCAATGGTGTGTTGCCTTCTCTCAGTTTGTTTCGAAAACCAATACAGATCCAATACCTTTAGTCCAATCTTGCATTCATTAAGTTCTTCAGCAGTCGATTGAGATGCTGTACTGGATGCTCCGGGATGCAGGGGTATCAGTAATTGCTGCTGAGGTAGAAAACCCGATAGGACCAGCTTTTATATTATTATTAGTCTTGATTATCAATATTACAACAATAAGTTAATAACCTACCTTGGACTGGTTCATCTGTCAACTCTGTTTCTTGATTGGAAGGATGTCTTGGAATCCCAGCTTGGAATATACTTGTAATGCTGCCTGTGTTGTTGTTTTCATACCACCCTCAACATTATATCTGGGCTAATCTCTGCCCAGTATGCTGCTAATCTTACATCAGTGCTAAAAATAGCCACCCATCTGGTCAGGCAGCATCCCGTCTTACCATGTACAGGTCACCCCATTCAGTCATTACAAATTGACCCATTACTTTCTATTTCTATTATTCACAGGATTTCATTATTATGATTAAAGAATGTGATCTACCCTGCTGAGAAATGATACCCTGCTGAAATGTTAAGCACCCTGCTGATATTTAGTAATTTAGATTTTGTTCCCAGAACCCTGTTCAGAAAGATTTCTAGTGAGACCTATGTTATTTTATTCTGCCTTCTATATAAATGATAAACATCAACATGTTTTACTGAGACTTATATTAGCACTAAATCATGGTTGAAGCTATGGCCTCCACTAATAAATAACATTTTGTCCATACCACAAGGGTTCATCCTCCACTAATAAATAACATTAAATGAACTGTTTACATTAAATGTTATTTATTAGTGGAGGCCATCTTTAAATGGTAGAAATAAATATCAGAGCTGGTCATAAGTAGAATATTTTTAATTCTTGTCCCCCCAATATATTTTGACACCAAAATGATGACTATGTGAATTAGGACTTGAGATATAAGAAAAATAGGTTTTCATGGCGGCCATCTTTAAAGATGTTGGTGATGGGGGGCATTTGGGGGGTATCTGGCAGGCACACCCCACCACTGAAAATGTCTGGCAGTGGTCATTCAAGATACCTGGGACTATACTGAACATTTCCAGTAAGTTTCATCAGGTTAACTCACGAGCTGATCTGGCTCAGGTTTGGGGGTGGGGGCATTCGGGGGTGTCTGGCGGGCACAACCCACCACTGAACATGTCTGACAGTGGTCATTTGTGATACCTGGGACTATGCCGAACATTTCCCAGTATGTTTAATCAGGTTAACTCACGAGCTGATCTAGGTCAATTTTGAGGTACCGGTTATAGAAGTCTGGCGGGCACAACCCACCACTGAAAATGTCTGGCAGTGGTCATTTGTGATACCTGGGACTATGCCGAACATTTTCCAGTATGTTTAATCAGGTTAACTCATGAGCTGATCTGGCTCAGTTTTGGGAGTAGGGGCATTCGGGGGTGTCTGGCGGGCACAACCCACCACTGAAAATGTCTGACAGTGGTCATTTGTGATACCTGGGACTATGCCGAACATTTTCCAGTAGGTTTCATCAGGTTAACTCATGAGCTGATCTAGCTCAATTTTGAGGGTGGGGGCATTCGAGGGTGTCTGGCCGGCACAACCCACCACCGAAAATGTCTGGCAGTGGCCATTTGTGATACCTGGGACTATGCCGGACATTTTACAATAAGTTTCATCAGGTTAACTCATGAGTTGATCTAGCTCAATTTTGGGGTTCCTTTCTCATGGCCCTCCTGACCACACCCACCAGAATGAGCATGCCAGACGTACATTTCCATACATGGGCATGCACATGGACCATTGCTATATACATGAAAATTGGTTAACTTTTCAGCTAGGCTGACCCCCCCTTGGGCTCCTGGTCTATATGAGCGACGCCTCCTGAAGAGATTAGTCATTTTAGATTTTGGATTGCATGATACAGACAGAGATCCATTCCAGAGTCTTCTCTGGTTCTTTTACGTGCACGGTGTAAAGCACCTACACGAGACCTCGGTTTAACGTCCCATATGAAAGACTGCTAATATTATTAGTGTCAGACGAGGGATCGAACCTGTAGATCCGTCTGTTCGAACATCTAAAATGACTTATCTCTTCGGGAGGCGTCGCTCATATGGGCAACAGGTAGTGATGATGAATAAACGTAAAACACACATACATTGTTCAAAAATATCCTATTATACAATACATTCAAAAATGGTGATATAATATTAAAGGCAGAGTTGCTGCCGGTAGGTTATCGAAACCCGGGCTATTAGTGTTGTTTTGCTAGGAAACAGCATCACGTATTTCGTTGTCTGAGATTTCGCAATCCAAATCCTCGCAGTATGAATCAATAATTAGGCCATTTACCTTGTCAGTGGTGCACCACCGTACACAAAGTCTGTACATGTATATCCTCGCAGTACGATTCAATAATTAGGCCATTTACCTTATCAGTACCAGCTGGGGTACACCACCGAACACAAAGTCTGTACATGTATATCCTCGCAGTACGAATCAATAATTAGGCCATTTACCTTATCAGTACCAGTTGGTGCACCACCGAACACAAAGTCTGTACATGTATATCCTCGCAGTACAAATCAATAATTAGGCCATTTACCTTGTCAGTACCAGTTGGTGCACCACCGAACACAAAGTCTGTACATGTATATCCTCGCAGTACGAATCAATAATTAGGCCATTTACCTTATCAGTACCAGCTGGTGCACCACCGAACACATCTTTAAAATGGTTCAATAATTGATCAACTGTTAAGGAATCTGCAATATTTGATTTCTTCTTATATGTATTCTTAATACATTTCTAGAATTTACGGGGTTGTGAGGATGCCAAATTATTTATTATTCTTAATCCTTCCCTAACCATATATGCATGCATTGCCTTCTTTTTTATTTTATTATAACGCGTCCGTGCTTGAACAAAATGTAAATGATTTTCATTGGTGAAGCCAAATACTTCATTTATTTATTTTTTCACATGATACAAGCATATTATACATACTATATACATTATCAATTACAATTATATATTATACATAATTATGCATAACTAAATTTCTATAGAAATTAACATACTCAGTTAATGTTGAACATTTTTATTTTTCCGCGTTAATATCCGACAGGTTCCTATTATATGCATTTCTATGCATTTGAAACGAGCGCTTTGCGTTATAACAACTCCCATTAAACCAGGGTTTATTAATTTTCTTACCAGGTATATACCTGTGTGATTATTATTTTCGTGAGATAACTTTCCAAATTGGAGTGAACATTTGTGAATAATAAATCGGTAAAATTATGTACGGCGTCATCGATTGGTTCGCTACGTACGTCATTGGTCAGCTGGCCCAATGTGTTATGATTATTCATGGTATTATTTAGGAACGTGGTCACTTTCTCATTGTGCCATACAAATTTACTTGGGGTATCAGATTACATGTGATCCTGTATTGTTTTCATTCATTAAGTTTTTAACGAATACACGTAATAACAATTCAAATGATATACATGCATGTTCATTGAATTGATGTATGTATTTCCCTTTAATGTCAAACCCCTCGCGGGGACTTAGACATGTTTCCTGGACAGGCTTAGCCGATCTAAGCGATTAACCAGTACTAAACAATGTGTATGAGGTGTCTTGCTCAATGACACTACATAAGTGGCCTGACCGAGTATCGAACCCGGGACCGTTCGATTCCAACTCCGACGCTCTACCACTGGAGCACGGACGCCACACATAGTAAAGTTGTGTACATTATTAAAATATGCTTCAATAGTAAGTAATCCACTATAGACTAGGTCATATTTCAGAAAATGTTAATGGTGGAGGCATTTCATGTTTACGGCTGGCAAATAACATTTTTAGGTGTATTTATATATTCTAAATCGACTTAGGGAGTTTTCCCGACTGTATTTTCAACAGTTAACCCGTAAATCCGACAACTACAAAATGGTCGCCACCGAAAATTGACAAATTCATATTGGGTCATGACTTTGCTACCAACCATGGTTAGAACATAAATGAAACATCTTATTGTATGTCTATAGCTACAAGGAATCCGTTGAGATCATTATTTAACCCTCAATATACCAAGAAATCAATATGGCCGCCATATTAGGGCCAATTTGATCAATGATTGTGTGAGATTCATACAGCTACTTATATAAATTAGTGATTTAACTTCAACATAATGTCATTATTCTGATATGAGATTTATTAACTGTCAAGGATACAATTAATGTTTATTTTGTCACTATAATCAACTTTGTACAGGAATGAAAATTAGCTTCATAATGAATTATTACTACATGTACTACATACATTGTTGTATATCAATTATAGTATAATACAGAAACGGTTGTCAACATTACATTTATTTTATAACATGCATATATCAAATGGCAACACACGAATAACACATGTATAGCATTTCCGAAATATGTCTAAAGTGATGGTGTTGCATTACATTACTATTTTATGTAAAATCACATGGTAATTGAATTCATGTGCCATCATGTAGAATGTTCCAACATTCATCGGCATGCTTGTGACATTTGCAAGCTTCAATACACGGGACGCTCATTTTCTGCAACCCCAGAGCCTACTTAGGCATCCCTTGGTACATCAACACGACTTCTTAGCATGCTTTTGGAATGGGTGCTAGAGAGAGAGAGAGAGAGAAGTTGTGGTACTAACTGTAACTTGTATCCCGGCACTTGCTTAGTAATGGCTTCGCATGATGTGAAATCGTGTTGCATCCGATATTGGAGGTAGAGCTGTCTTGTGCTCGTCCTATATATACAGAA
Organism: Archivesica marissinica; assembly: GCA_014843695.1. Lineage (NCBI taxonomy): Eukaryota > Metazoa > Mollusca > Bivalvia > Venerida > Vesicomyidae > Archivesica > Archivesica marissinica. The sequence continues at coordinate 86,560,525 of CM026386.1, forward strand.
CAGTTTATCCCATGCTTCATCAGAGGTGTCTGCTTCGGGTACTCCATATAGCTGACATGTGAACTTCTCTGTCGATTTAGTGATGTCTTCTGTAATTTGGCCCTTCCACAGATTACTCAAGTTACTGTGGTGATGTTGGACGACACACCATGCCGTCTTCTTGCTGTGTCCACTGAGGTGAGAAACACGTAACATGAAAAGCTAGTATTGATGATGCTTGATCGGTGGGTAGCTGGCGACGAATATCATGTACTGGGCTATATTTTGGATTTGTTGATGTACCAACTTTGTCATAGTGAGCGAGCAACAACAAAAGGGCATCGGTATCGCGTACTAACACAACCATTGACTCCATATTAGCATGACTACAGTGCAAAATTAGACGTGTATCAGCTTTCTCGTGATCGACCTCGATAGGTCTAGTAAAGACGACTTGACGATGGTAGTTTCAGAGTATCCTCAACAACAACCATTGTTTGACAACTAGTGCTGTGATCGATCAGATAGTTGGACAGTAACAATGCAGATCTGCTTTGTTATCTTCGTGTGCCATGAAATTGGACCAGTCAGCTGGTAGCGGAACGTACTAACTTCCGATTTGAAGTCGCACTGGGCTTTTTCTTTCTTGCGCGTTGTTCTCGTTTCTGCCTTGTTCGACTCCGATCTGTAACGATCTGTAACGATCTGTAACGATCTGTAACGATCTGTAACGATCTGTAACGATCTGTAACGATCTGTAACGATCTGTAACGATCTGTAACGATCTGTAACGATCTGTAACGATCTGTAACGATCACACGTACAATGAATCCTCTGAAAGGTGGCTCCCATTTCTAACAGTTGACGAGGCCCATATCCGAAGTTGATGGAACTGATTTGGTTTGTTGACCAATACAAGGATATTCTAATACCCTGCATTGCAGTACTGCATATAGGAATGAACTATTTTGGCGTTCGTGGCCGCCATATGGACGAATATGAGTGTGAGTTGCGAGTAAAATGTGATGTATTGGGTACAGCTCAGAATTTGCTATCCGGCAATGGCTATGCTCGTGAAATGCGAACACACAAACTCATATTGCAGACCGTGTGGCAATTACTACTCCCGCAACTGAATGCACACTTGTACTCTGTTTGAGTTTAGGGCAGAACTGGATTATCTTGGGCCATTGTCAGACACTGAAGCTGTATCACAGATGGTAGTCACCCTGACATCCTAGAGATTTCATAAGCCTATACTTCATTTTGTCAAACTGCTAACAGAAGTAGACATATAATTCTGGTGGGATGACATGGTGATAGTCAGTATCTTAGTCTACTTCACAAGGGCACAGCTTGGTGTATTATGGTGTATGCTTTCATGTGTATGATTCCATTCGTATTCAGATATGACCATGCAAACTATGCACGATTGGCAGAGTATGCCTGGATGAGGTGGCCAAACTCCAGACATACTGACTGAGTTCCAGCAGGGTAATATTGTGGTCAAGCATGCAATTCGACGATTCAATCAAGTTTCTCCAAACCAGAGTTGAATGCCACTGGAAATAAGAGCGGGGGCTTAGTCGGCATCACCAAGGTAGTTTCTTCAATTAGTCGATGTAATCTGTCTCAGGATAGCATCGCACCACTAAACAAATTGTCCATGGAGGATGTCGACATCTACACCCACACGGAGTGTACCAAAGAAAGGAAGATGCGACGTCTACACCCACACGGAGTGTACCAAAGGAAGGAAGATGCGACGTCTACACCCACACGGAGTGTACCAAAGGAAGGAAGATGCGACGTCTACACCCACACGGAGTGTACCAAAGAAAGGAAGATGCGACGTCTACACCCACACGGAGTGTACCAAAGGAAGGAAGATGCGACGTCTACACCCACACGGAGTGTACCAAAGGAAGGAAGATGCGACGTCTACACCCACACGGAGTGTACCAAAGAAAGGAAGATGCGACGTCTACACCCACACGGAGTGTACCAAAGGAAGGAAGATGCGACGTCTACACCCACACGGAGTGTACCAAAGGAAGGAAGATGCGACGTCTACACCCACACGGAGTGTACCAAAGAAAGGAAGATGCGACGTCTACACCCACACGGAGTGTACCAAAGGAAGGAAGATGCGACGTCTACACCCACACGGAGTGTACCAAAGGAAGGAAGATGCGACGTCTACACCCACACGGAGTGTACAAAGGAAGGAAGATGCGACGTCTACACCCACACGGAGTGTACCAAAGGAAGGAAGATGCGACGTCTACACCCACACGGAGTGTACCAAAGGAAGGAAGATGCGACGTCTACACCCACACGGAGTGTACCAAAGGAAGGAAGATGCGACGTCTACACCCACACGGAGTGTACCAAAGGAAGGAAGATGCGACGTCTACACCCACACGGAGTGTACCAAAGAAGGAAGATGCGACGTCTACACCCACACGGAGTGTACCAAAGGAAGGAAGATGCGACGTCTACACCCACACGGAGTGTACCAAAGGAGGAAGATGCGACGTCTACACCCACACGGAGTGTACCAAAGGAAGGAAGATGAACGACGTCTACACCCACACGGAGTGTACCAAAGGAAGGAAGATGAACGACGTCTACATCCACACGGAGTGTACCAAAGGAAGGAAGATGAACGACGTCTACATCCACACGGAGTGTACCAAAGGAAGGAAGATGCGACGTCTACACCCACACGGAGTGTACCAAAGGACGGAAGATGAACGACGTCTACACCCACACGGAGTGTACCAAAGGAAGGAAGATGAACGACGTCTACATCCACACGGAGTGTACCAAAGGAAGGAAGATGCGACGTCTACATCCACACGGAGTGTACCAAAGGAAGGAAGATGAACGACGTCTACACCCACACGGAGTGTACCAAAGGAAGGAAGATGAACGACGTCTACACCCACACGGAGTGTACCAAAGGAAGGAAGATGAACGACGTCTACACCCACACGGAGTGTACCAAAGGAAGGAAGATGAACGACGTCTACATCCACACGGAGTGTACCAAAGGAAGGAAGATGAACGACGTCTACACCCACACGGAGTGTACCAAAAGAAGGAAGATGAACGACGTCTACACCCACACGGAGTGTACCAAAGGAAGGAAGATGAACGACGTCTACATCCACACGGAGTGTACCAAAGGAAGGAAGATGAACGACGTCTACACCCACACGGAGTGTACCAAAGGAAGGAAGATGAACGATGATGGAGATGAAGCAAGAATGGTACAATATGTCCTTTGGGAAACAACAATATAAAAATGGACAAAAATATCTTGAAACGGTTCATAACGGCTTATAATGACAGGCTGTGAAGTCAAATTAGACAACATTCTCCAGCATGAGCTTATGTCTGTTCCGCTGTCTCTCACCACAACCAATGGTACCCTGCATTCACCGAGTCTCTGCTAGCCGCCATATTGACCAAGGACGTACTGACAGCACCAACTATTTCACTTCATGGATCAAGTTGCTTGCTGTTTGATTGTCAGGCGTTGGTCAAGGCTGTTATGAAACCCCCACAGTGCTTATTAGTGTAAGATAGGAATTTATACTAGCTTTTCACACAATCACCGGATATGACAGTTCTTCTCAGCTCAATGGACACAGCAATCATTCGACATGGTGTGTCGTCCAGCATCACCACAGTAACTTGAGTAATCCAAATTACAGAAGACATCACTAAATCGGCAGAGAAGTTCATCTGTCTGCTATATGGAGTACGCGAAGCAGACACATCTGACGAGTTAAATTGTTCTGTATAGGGCAAGCACAACTAGCTCTACCTCCAATATCGGATACAACACGATTTGACATCATGTAAAGCCATTACTAAGCAAGTGTCGGGATACAAGCCCACATACCTTCTCCAGTTTCCCCCACTGTAACATGTATGGGATGGGAGGATGGACATTTAGTACCATGGCTTCTCTTTAAACCACCCATTCCAAAAGCATTTGTGGATGTACCAATGGATGCCTGCGTAGGCTCTACAGTTACATAGAAATGAGCGTACCGTGTATCAAAGCTTGCAAATGTCAAACGCATGGCGATGAATGTCGGAACATTCTAACTGATGGCACATGCATTCAGCTACCCTAAGCTAATTTGCCCGTACAGAGTTGCTTATAGTGACAAATTAAACTATTATATTATACTATTATATAACTGTATATTGGCAGTTAATATATCCCATAGCAGAACGATGACATTATGGTGACGAAGTTAAATCAATAATTTAGATAAGTATCTTTATGAATCATTTATCAAATTTGCCCTAATATGGCGGCCCTATTGATTTCGTGGACATATTGAGGGTTAAATAATGATCTCAAAAACCTGAAAACATACAAAAATATGTTTCATTTATGTTTTTACCATGTTTTGTACCAAAGATATGGCCCAAAATGAATTTAGCACGTTCCGGTGGCGGCCATTTTGGATTTGTCACGCTTAATGGCTAAGCGTTGAAAATACAGTCGGGCAAACCCCTAGATCGACTTAGCACATATATATAAGTCTAACAATATTGATTGCCAGCCGTAAACATTAAATACCTCCATCACTTTTATTATGAACATTTTCTACTATGCTGACTCATCTATATGAAAAAAGTGAACTCGCCAACTAATCTCTCATTTCCGAGTCTGCCATTGGCTAACATATAATTTGTCGTTTGACAAGTCTCAGAAAGCGAAAATTGATTTTGGTCTAAATATTTATCAAACATCAAATAATGTAAATTACTATTTCTTTGCAAAATATTAGTAAAACGCGTTAACTGTGGCCTTTATTTACCAATACTGGAATAACCCATAACAATGAAATAGGGAATTGGGATGGACATGGTATACGATTTATATCTAATCGCAAGTTTGAATCAAGTAGCTACGTGGTCTAGTGGATAACACATATGCTTTGTAATATTGCTGTCCTAGATCGAATCCTGGACGATGAGTGAATTTTATTTTTGACAACCAGATTTCTTTACCTGGAGAAGGAATGCACAAATAAATATATTTGTAACATGATTTTCTCGTGCACTAATACCGAGTATATTTGAAATTGGTGTCATATTGGATTTCAAATATAATCTAGTAACATCGTACAAATTAAAATGAATAAAGAAAATTCTTGCAATGAGAATGCGATGGTTAAAAACGTTATGAAGGTTATAAAATTATAATGATATTTTAAACACATTAGCAGTATATATTGACAACGACTATATTATTCAGTTTATTTACCAACACCGTCTCAATGGGAGGACTGTTGCAGGCGTGCAATAGTGGCAGAGGAGCAATTTCGTAAGACCGATATTGCAGTGGAACAAGCTTGTGAGCGGTTCATTATTGAGGACAGTGATGAGGAGGGAACAGACACCGCAAGTGAGCAGGATGACTACTCAGACACTGACAGTGCATTTTGATGAACATTTGTATAATTATATGTCATGACATGTACACATAAATAAAAACGAAAGAAAGAACTATATCTAAATAAATTAAAAAAAAAACGTTATATGAAAAGTGATTCGAACCTAAACCACACATAGTCAATACTATTGCAAACCGGATAATCTATCCACTAGACCACGAATCTGTTACAAAATAAACCAACGCATTTAAATTGAACAATACGAAAATATACGTCCATACTCATCTATACAAAACTGATAGTATCAAATAAGAACAAACTCAGTCTGCAGTTTGCGAGGGGACGCTTCTATTTTAGGAAACATGTACACAAAGGCGATATTCTAATTTATTTACATGTTCTGCAATCGGTGGCCAGGTAAAACCAGAGAGAAAACCCCAAATTTGATAGGAAAAAGTAAAAACTCTGGAACCCTGTAACCCTTTGTCACCATTACCGGCAAACGAGCGTACTGTCCCCATAGTACTACCACCTAGATGTGGGTCCCCTTCCTTGCAACACATTTAAATAACAGTAACATGCAAAGTACATCAATAATCAATGATACATCTAAAATATCCATTATGTACCTTGAACATCTCGCATAGGCATTGAATTTGAAATTTGTGGGTATGTGTTCCCTCGATGAGAAGCGGTCGCTAAAACTGGTTTATAAAGCACGGAGCTCTCGAACAATAACTCTCGAATCATTCGAGTATAACATAACAAATTGTGTTATCAATTCCGATTGGACAAAAATACTCGACTATACGATGAAACGTCGAGTATTAGAAAGTCCATACTCATCTATACAAAACTGATAGTATCAAATAAGAACAAACTCAGTCTGCAGTTTGCGAGGGGAAGCTTCTATAAATTACAAAGTATAGGGGGTGAAATAAATAAAATTTCAAATTCAATGCCACTCAATAACCATGTGTCCCTTAATAACGGTGAAACAATACGCAACCGATCAACATACAAATGAAGTAATTTTGACACTGATAATCTCTTATCTAAAGAATCCTGAATATAGCCATCTTTAGCGATATCGGTTTTCCATTTACCATGACGTTTCAAACATCTTTCTGACACAGACGTGCCATCGGGTGCGTTCACCACGTCCGATGCCCCTGAGGCCCTCAGAGAATGCGTACCTAAATTCGAGTCCGGTGCAACCATACTCAACTTTGCCTTGATACATTCATGTTACCTAGTGTAACTCAGCTTCTTATATGTCTTAATGAGAGATGTTTTATTCTTGGATTTGAAAGCTGGTTTGAACAAAAACTCATCAGAATACAGAGACAAATTTGCTTTGTTAACATATCTTTGTAATATAGTGAGTGGGCAAGCGATAGTAGCACCCTTTGAAATGACAACGTCTGCACCTTTACGGTACATATCAGTTTTACTTTGTCTTATTTTGAGAACAACATGATCAACATTGAATGTTACGTCATTACAACGAAGATTACACACTTCACTAATTCTTAAAAAGCCAGAATAAGCCAACATAATCATGGCCATGTCTCTTAATTCAATCACATCAGATGAATCCTTGAAAGTTAAACACAGGTCCTGGATCATTTCTGAAGAAAGAACGTCTTTCTTTACAACTGGTTTTGAACATATATGTTTTGCTGTATTAAGAAGTAATTTCACAGTCTTTCTTTCGGTAGGATCATTGAAATCGTTCAAATCATGAGCCCATTTAATCCCGTAAATGGCACTGGAAACGACATTGTCTGATTTTCCCAAATCCATTAGGTGAGTCATGTATAAAGCAACTGATATCGACAATGCTGGTAAAGCTATAATGTTTTTGCTCACACAAAACTTCTCAAACGCTGCGAAACTGTTCTTGTACTTAGCTACCGTGCTGTCCGCCTTGGATTGCAACAGATAGTTGGACATGTGATCAACCAATGTAGAACAATCTTCGCCCGTAATACCAGCTTCCTCGCATTTCCTCTTGTGGTTATTTCTTAGGTCAATACCTGTTGAAATAAATGCTATTAAAATATGCCTAAAAACGTTTACATATAAGTTATTAAAAAGCACACCGTAAAGCGAGCATGCTAAAAGCCAATGGGTATTTGGAAAAACAACCATTATTGCCTTTTCCTGGAACAACAACATCGAGCCTGCCGAGATCTAAGTAATCTGTAATAAATTCTTTGTAATTTCCATTTTTGTTAATTAAACTTGGCCAAAAAGGCGCGCTTTTCCACGTCGGAACAATGAGTGTACAGTTAGCCTTTTCTGTAATAATCTTATCGATGCAACTGGCCGCAAGTCTTGGAGGTGGAACCAACCAATTTTCATGATGTGCCATGTTTGTGTCAAGGCGTCTATACCATCTGTACCTGGAACCCACCAACGAGAATTAAAACTATTACATTTATTATTCAAATGCGAAGCGAACCTATCAGTAGTATATGGCCCCCAGTTCTTGTCTAAGAAATTGAAGACAGTTTGAGAAATGCTCCAATCATCGCAATCATAACATCTACTCAGAAAATCTGCTTTTTCATTTCCTTCTCTAGGAATCCTTTTGGGCATAAAATAATACGTTCTTTTTCGCAAAGCTCGTTCAACTGTAAAGCACTTCTGTGAATACCTGACACTCTGCTGCCATTTAATAAAATTGATTTGACATTTTGATTATCTGAAAATATTTTTACACAAGAATCTTTTAATACATTTGAATGCGAATGAACAACTCTGTTTACTGCCTCTGTTTCTCGCCAAGTTGAGCTAAGCGTACGCTCCGACTCTGACCATTCTCCGATAACTTCAGACCTGTGAAAATTGAAATCATTTCTTCTATTAGTGTCCGCACTGCAGGACTTAACACTACAATCATTTTTTGGACCTACATCTGTACCCACTCTGCATGGTGTCTCTTTACTTTCGAGTGCGTTGCCCACCGTCGGGGGTATAATGTCACTCTGCAGTATGTCCATTCTGCTGGACAATTCGCTACATTCTTGTAACGAACCTACCACAGGTAGTGAAACAGTTTTCTGAACTGTACCCACTCTGCAGGGTGAAAAGTTACGTAACGTCGCCACCGTCGGGGGCATAATGTCGTTCTGCATTGTGTCCTTTCTATTGGACATGACGTAACGTTCGAGTAACGTACCTACCTCAGGTAATGACAAAATACTATCAACTTTACCCACTCTGCAAGGTGAAAAGCTACGCTCATGTAACGTCCACAACGACTGGGGCATGACGTCACTCTGTAATGTGCTCGCACAGCAGATCATGGCGTCACCAACACTGGTATCTGTTGAGACCGCTTTCTGAAGCTTTAGCTTACCTTTAAGCTCTGAACATGACTTCGAACCTATAGTACAATTACCAGGAAAACAACTTTCCTCTGTATCTATTTTTTCAACATAACCACCGTATGCAAAATTGCTGGCATCAACAAATACGTTGTATAAACACACGTGATTATGATTGAAGATCTTACCTTTCTCGTTCAAAGATCGTACGTTTTCTTTCCATAAACGCAATTCTTTCATTGCACTTTCAGTGACTTTCACACACGCATTCCAACTTGCCTTTGAATTAATACATTTTAGCATTTCTCTCGTCAGTCATGAGACGTGTCTTGCTCAACAAAACACTGTGTAAAGAAATAATGTGGCCTACCACCCCAGCTAGGTGTCTTACTGAAATTAAATTTTCTTCACAGTGCTCTATTTGAAAAATACTAGAAAGTAAAAAAGCTTCTAACCTTTGTATTCTCTCCTCTGAAATGAATAACATATTTTTATTCATATCCAACACGTGACCGAGCCACTTAACCTTCGAACTCGGTTCCCATTTACATTTTTCGTCGGCCAAAAGAAAACCAAATTCAAGAATTGTTTTACTTGTATACTCACTTGACAGAACAGCTGCATCATAGTTTTCTCCAGAACCTATTTCGTCATCGAGGAACATGATGATCTTGTGTGATCTAGATCTCAGGTATGAAACAACTACTTTCAATACCTTGGTGACAATATGACCTGCTGTCTTGATGCCGAATGGCAGTGAGTTAAATACATAGTATTTTGTGCCACCATTTTGGACACAAGAGAATCCTAAATAAGTCCTATGTTCTTCAAATATATCTATATGATGATAGGCCCCTTTGAGGTCGAAGGTGAATAAGAATGAATTTGCTTTGAACATAGTTTCAGCAATTTTTATATCTTCAAATTTTATTTTGATCTGATGTAGACAAGGATTTATATGCCTACAGTCTAAAACCAGTCTTGGTTTACCCTTTCTGCTGTATGCCACCGTCAATGGATTGACTACATGAGGTATTGTCCGACTTTCGGAAATAATACCTTTTGACAATAAATTGTCTATTTCCTCCCTTACACAATTGGGATTTTCCCTGGCTGATTTGTTATTCTTTAACAATGCCCTTTCTGGAACAACTCTTAAAGGCAATATGTAGCCGTGTTCGACAACATCTAAAATGTACCTGCTATCTGTAGCTTCTTTCCACTTTAGCAAGTGTTTTTTAAGTCGTTCGACTGGTGAATTAACATTGCGACTTTCATAATCATTACAATCATCAACTATACTTAACTTATTGTTAGATTTTGGCGCAGGAGTTACAGGACACTCCGGTGACCCTTTCCAGTGACCAGCTAGGCCGCACATGAAATATAAACCCTAGGTATGCTGGAGTACTTGCGGAACACTATACGGTGCCGCCTGAACATACGGATGAACCCTCGTGGCTGCAGAAAGTTTCCCATACGGACGGTATCTCTGAGACCGTTGCTTTCTAGCCCGATCCTCTCGTTGTTTTCGTCCTGCCTCGCGCGCTGCCCTGCTCATTTACTTTTCGTCATCCGATCCGTCGGCAAGAGGATTCGACTCGTATTCCTCGACCATCTTCCAACCCAGCTCAGACGTGTCCGCCATTTTTATAAGCTTTTGGCGATAAGCTATAACCTCTTTTCCTGAAAATAATGAATCTACATCGTTCTATTCTGGAAAACAAACGCCCTATCAATTTTACAAATTTATTTTATGTTTGTACACAGCCGACAATAAAATATTGACTGACTTATTCTTGAATATAATGTTGTCTCCATTGCATCCAAATCCTAATAAAGTTACTTTTCAATTTTTCAAAAAATATTAATTAAACTCTGAGATAATTGGAATGAAATACAATATCCTAAAATCAATATAAAACTCGGTAAAATAATATATATTAAAATATTACATTCATGACTAAGAATATAAAACAGTAGTTTTATGACTAACTGAATATTTTATTTAATACACCAACTTTCTATCTCAATCACTGCATTCACTAAACTAGTGCGCAACAGTCTCGAAAGTAATGTGTTTTAAGTTTCTTCTTAAAAAGTGTTTTTGAGTTTCTGATGCTGAGAGACAACTCATTCCACAGTTCGTTTATATTTCATTAGCACATACAATTATGTTTAAGATTAATATAATCCAATATTGATGTAATTTATCGCGTATTTACTTTTATTAGTCCAAATTGGATTAGTTTGATTGACAGGCAGCGACTGGTCAATTAACCAGTGGCTGCCTGTCAATCAAACCTAGACAAAACGACACGTCTTTCGAAATAATATCCTCCTCAGCTACCATGAACACTACATTGTAATAACGGGAAAACTGCCGTTTTAAACTTAATGGTTAGCCATTTATTAGATATAGATATGGAAATTAATTGTATGTGGAACCTAAATGGACATTACACTAGAGTCGTAGATAGTTTGAATTGTAACACGATACTTTCCCATCGATTATGAACAAGTAGTGTGTTCTTATACTGAAATTATCTACTGCAGCATAACGTTGTAATTTAACTTTGTTCAAACAAACAATTTATTTTATAGTCAGGCGTTGTTTAAATTTCATATGTAAATTTCCGGCAAATTCTAAATTTAGTATGTTCAATCAGGGCCTGTTTCATCTATCTGTAGTCCTGGGTCAATCCATATAGTTCTATATAGCATATACTACTGTATTTGTTTGTCGGAGGTTTCGCGTTACTGGGTCACGTGCTCTTTGGGGCGGAGAAATAGGGTATTTCGCGAATTGTTAATTAAATCGCTATAAATGATAACAATCAGCATTACAATGGTAAAACGCTGGAATGGTAATGCAGGGATCGCAGGTTCGATCCCCGTCTGACACTAATAAAATTAACAGTCTTTCAGATGGGACTTTAAACCAAAGTAGCGTATCAGTGTTGTACACCGGGCACGTAAATGAACCAGAGGCGACTCTGGAATGGGTCTCTGTCTGTATTATTGCACTATACTCCACAAATCTAAAATGACTAATCTCTTCAGGAGGCGTCGCTCATATGGGCAACCGATAGCGACGATAAATAAACGTAAAATTCACATAGCATTACAGACGGATCTGTAGTTCAGTGGTATCACACTGGACTGGTAATCCAGGGATCACAGGTTCGAACCTCCATCTGACCCTAATAAAATTAACAGTCTTTCGGGTGCGACTTTAAACCGAGGGCTCGTGTCGGTGCTGTACACCGTGCACGTAAAAGAACCAGAGAAGACTCTGGACTGAGTCACTGTCTGTATCATTGCACTATACTCCAACAATCTTATATAACTAATATATTCAGGAGGCGTCGCTAATATAGGCAATCGGTAGCTACGATAAATAAATGTGAAACACACACACTCAGCATCTCTCACCGGGTATGTATGCACACACATACTTGGTCTGTCTTGGCTGTCATCCAGTAACCGTTCTATTCTTAGGCGGGTATAAAACAAACTGGGTAGTTGCTGTCTCATATCAGAATCCCCGTCTGGTTTTGTTCAGTGTGAATATTTGAATATAGTAGAGCTAGTCGCTGTTCCCGTAACTATATTATATAGTTAACTATAATTTTATGTTGTGTACATATAATCATAACTTATATTTCGAAAATTGAGAGTTAGCGTGTTTACATTACATATATTTCGAAGTTGAGAGTAAAACATTCACCAAATTAAGAAGAACAAGAACAGTTGTTACAATGCGAGTGTCGCCCATTAATCGGACTGCGATATAAGACTACTTTTATATAATAAGAGTAGATCCGGAGAAGGTAATACCAGTTTGTATTATGCTATATATTAAATACATCGATATATGAGATTTGATCGTTATCAGAAATGTGTTCCGTAGCTTAGTGCCTAGCCTGGGTCCCAGTCTGTCGAGTGTTCACTAATTTACTTCTGGCAAAATGACATTATCAGAAACTCAATACGGCCCAATTAATGGTATCGGTGTTAAAATATATTTATATGATTGACCAGGCAAAAGATATCAACGCCTGTTCCAAGGCTACTTAGTGCCATGCGTTTTCAGTTTGTATTTTCCGATATATCATCAGATGTTGAATACTGATCTGAACATTCATCGCGGTATCACTTCTTGAGTAAGTTATCTTAGCCATTAACCTGTCAATCACGACTAAAGCTGCATTTGAAAACACGTGCCATCTGATCAGGCTCTATGCTGTTTGCTATTCGGATAGTGGAGCTAAATACTGAATAGCAAACAACATAGATCCTGAGCTGGATCTATGTTGTTTGCACATATCGTCCATTGTTTAGGCAGGTTAAGCGTTAATCCATTACCAGATATAAGCATACTTAATTGTATCTCTTGTTGAGTAAGTTCACTTAATCCGTTACCATATATAAGCATACTTAATTGTATCTCTTGTTGAGTAAGTTCTGTTAATCCGTTACCAGATAGAAGCATACTTAATTGTATCTCTTGTTGAGTAATGTCTCGTAACTCGTTACCAGATAGAAGGATTGTATTACTGAGATGTAGTGAGATTTCGGATTGTATTATAGAGATGTAATGAGATTTCGGATTGTATTACTGAGATGTAGTGAGATTTCGGATTGTATTATAGAGATGCAGTGAGATTTCGGATTGTATTATATAGATGTAGTGAGATTTCGGATTGTATTATAGAGATATAGTGAGATTTCGGAATGCATTATAGAGATGTAGTGAGATTTGGGATTGTATTATAGAGATGCAGTGAGATTTCGGATTGTATTATAGAGATGTAATGATATTTCGGATTGTATTATAGAGATGTAGTGAGATTTCGGATTGTATTATAGAGATATAGTGAGATTTCGGATTGTATTATAGAAATATAGTGATATTTCGGATTGTATTATAGAGATGTAGTGAGATTTCGGATTGTATTATAGAGATGTAATGAGATTTCGGATTGTATTATAGAGATGTAGTGAGATTTAGGATTGTATTACAGAGATGTAGTGAGATTTCGGATTGTATTATAGCGATGTTGTGAGATTTCGGATTGTATTATAGAGATGTAGTGAGATTTCGGATTGTATTATAGAGATGTAGTGAGATTACGGATTGTATTATAGAGATGTAGTGAGATTTCGGATTGTATTATAGAAATGTAGTGATATTTCGGATTGTATTATAGAGATGTCGTGAGATTTCGGATTGTATTATAGATATATAGTGAGATTTTGGATTGTATTATAGCGATGTTGTGAGATTTCGGATTGTACTACAGAGATGTTGTGGATTCGGATTGTATTAAGAATATAGTGAGATTTCGGATTGTATTATAGCGATGTGTGAGATTTCGGATTGTATTACAGAGATGTAGTGAGATTTCTTTGCATGCTTAGACAAAGTATAGCATACAAGGCCCAGTTAAATAAATTTATCAATGGAAAACAATATATAAACTCCACGCTTTCACGTTTTCTGGAAACTGAATGCATTGAGAGTAGCTATTGTAATACTGGGAAATGCTCTGGCATGTTGTCATTGCCATTGTTGCCATAGCAATACACATCTGCTATAAATAATAATGTAGGGGTTTGAGAATGGAGATATATATATATATACTGTTAGATGATGTTTATTTTAAACGTTTTAGAAAACTTAGTCGCCCAAATGCATTTATGCGATGGCGACTTTTAAATAAATTTAACAGCAAGCAAAAATTCGCCATCGCATAAATGCATTTGGGCGACTAAGTTTTCTAAAACGTTTAAAATAAACATCAACAAAAAGTGACGAGTCTGACCCTCTTAATATCAAATATTTCAGATGGGACTATAAACGAGAGACTCGCCTCGTTGATATACAACATGCATATAAAACAACCAATGAGTGGACAGTATTTATACTGAGAATAACTATTGCTTGGTTTAGTTTTAAGCACGAGAAACGACAATATAGCAAGCATTTCGACGGCGTTGTAGGAAAGGGTTGTTGCATTGACTACATGAATATATAACCGGTTAGCTAAAGAATGCCTTTAAATCTGTATGTATATTCAATATGCTAGGTCACTTGCATACGTGGTGAAGGGTGGTAGGGGAAACCTACATTTGATTATTCAACCTGTAAATAGGGATGAAAAGGTTAGACAAGGAAGTAGCAGTTAATGGAAATTAAACAGTGGGAAGCAGTGGTTAGGTAAAATACATTAAGACATAGAAAATATATATATTGACAAAATGTTGCTACAAGTCATTTTGTCCTTGTTTATAAATACATGTACAGTCTGGTGGAAACACAAACAAGGAATTGCTATAGTCAACAGTTGTGTTATCACCTGTGACCTGGATTGGGGATTTGCGTCAGGGAATAACTTAATAACAAGATTAAGAAATAAACATGTTTAATGCAAGTAAATTACTACAAATATCATCATAGTACATGACAGCACAGATATTCAAAAAGATGCAAATTATAAAACATTGATGAACATAATGTATCATTATACTCTAAATACATTTATTTACAATTAAGAGGACTACGATGGCCTTATATCGCTCACCTGGCTCCATTACTCACACAAGGGTGCCATGCAACAACTATGAATATCATTGTATTGTACATTGATCAATCTTACTAATGTCGGCGGTAGATTGTTAATTTCTAATATTTTGAGTTTGTACCATGATGACAAGTAAATAATAAATCATAAATGGTGACTATAGACCCAATGGTTGCTGAGGAGAAGACGCTTGAACATGTTCACTGACGACGCCGGACGTGGTAACAATATAATTATGTAGTTTCTCCAAAACCTGCTCATTTTTTTCAAGATTTACGCATCCATGAACTATATGAGAGATGCTATATTGTGATATCGGCTTTAAACTAATGATCGATAATGTATAACGCGAAATAAGCTATTTTGAACATTGTGCGTAATTTCCACTTGTTTTTCATAGAACTACTGCCAATATGTAGGAGTAAACAGGTCTGCAATAAATGGCATACATCGCAAAGTTATAAAGTGGTTGGCAACTATTTCTCCATGATTTAACTATGTAATTAATGGATGGTTAGTTGGGTCAGGCAGTCAGTGAATAAGATTGGCTAAAATCTTGGGAAGAAGTCACTTTTTCCTAACCTCTCACTATTCATACAGTTAGAAGTTTGAAAACGTGTCCTACCACAACCTAATTGACCTGCATAGCCTACAGTAAATAAACATGTTATTGCTCTCTTTCATTACATGTATTTCACTAATATTCCAACTGTATTGACTGTTTTCCATACAAATTACAATAAATGGTACCATGATCATCTTATTATTGTGCGCAGTCTCATCACAGAAACCACTATGACACATTTGACTGTTCACATACGGAACGATACAGTACAACTGTACATCTGTGACCATCTGCAGCAAATAAGTATTCCTTTAAAACACAATGTATACATTCTTGTTATTGTATATACAGGCCCAACAGCTGTAGATTGTTGGAATTGACATTGGCTTGCTGGCATTAGTGTCAAAATATCTGGAATTCAAAAATAAATGCAGGATCAAAAATATAAGTTTTGGTATTATAATTTTTAGTGGCTTTACTGCGAGTAGTGTGCACTACAATACCGCGGGTTAATGGAAACGTGATCTGATCGGACAAATCTATAATGTGGACCAAACTCCTAGTTTGTTGAATACTAGACTTCCTGTGTATTTCCAGGATCACATCTACATGTTCCTGGTATTTCCCAACATAATCCACCATATTGGAAAACTTAAAATCATCAAAAAGTATGGGTATTATAATAGAAATCGTAAATGAATTTAAAATGGTAGACATATTGAATGGCAGTTTCGGAGAATCAAGGGATAGATTTGAGAAGGGTCTAAGAAAAAACGGCAGACAAGACAGGCAGAGAACATGGTATCAATTGTGAAAACAAGTTGTAACAAATTACAAAGTTGTGATAAACTTCAGCCAAACATGTAGACGACCATTTCTTAATTACTACATTCAACATGACCTACCCCACATCATGGCCGAGTGTGTGGCCGTTACCATTCAGGATGATCATTACCTTATGAACCTTACCACTTCACTGATCAGTCAATTGTAATACCCCAACTCGCCTCCCCATCATATACAATTGTAAATTCTACGACATATTCCAAAATGGTAAAACATTCTCAACTCTCAAGATGATTATGAAGCATTTTTGATTCTGGCTATCAACCTAACAAAATGCTACAGAATTTGAAAATAGTTTTATAACACTGGACGTATTATTTTTATGTTGAATATGAATATTTTTATATGAATATACATAATTTTATTTTATGCAGCAGTGCTTATTCGAAAGTGGTGTCATCGCTGCATACTAACTTTTGTGATTTCAAATATCTCGGGCATTGGCACAATTCGATTATGGCAGGTTTTGTATATACAAGGACTGAAATTAAATGTTATGTCCATCCTTTGCATATTAATGACATTTTTTTCACATTATCATCAACACATGTAAATCGAGTTTCACTACAAACTATTTTGGCACCCTAGACACCGATTGCAGACCATGCTATTGTGATATAAATAGATTGACACTGACCAGACAACTTATTAAAGTGCATACACAATCTAATGTGTCTGACATAAGAAGTATTTCTCACCAAGGCGTCCACAGTTTCACGTGTAAACGGAGCCGTGTCGTGTAATGACAATACACGTGTACTAATTGAGTAACCGTGTACACTATCTTAATTGATGACGTCATATAATGAAGCTTAGTGACGTAATAAATTCATAGCATCGATCTTTTCACTGAATGTCGTGAGACCTAGTACATGTAAATAATCATGCAGAATAAACAAAGTATAAAAGACGCCATGTCGTGTATTAAGGATCGTGTACACGTTTACAAGATCTGTACACGTCGCAGCCCTATTTCTCACACATACATTACCCGACATGACTGAAACATACGCTCTGCACATCATCTCGAGCAACATACGTGTCAAGTGATTATAGAATTCCTCCAGCGGTTCAAGATATTTAATTAACACACACATTTGTGACGGGCGTACGGAGACCATTCCGCTATGCGTGTTAAATATACAGAGATGCTACTAACAAAGGGTATTAAATAATGAAAATTAAAACAACAGAGAATGTAGAAGTGGAATTCGCGCTCAGATGTAGCAGTTACAATTGTGCCATTATGCAAGGCACTTAAAATTCACATAATCA
The DNA here is from genome assembly GCA_014843695.1 of Archivesica marissinica. Lineage (NCBI taxonomy): Eukaryota > Metazoa > Mollusca > Bivalvia > Venerida > Vesicomyidae > Archivesica > Archivesica marissinica. The sequence continues at coordinate 86,578,538 of CM026386.1, forward strand.
TTGTCTTATCTGCCTTGTGGCGATGGATTAATATAAGTTGTAGGAACTTGTTTCGCAATCGAGCTAAACTACATTTGTGGAGTGTTTTGCCAAATACCATGATGAAATCCAAGGAATGTCATTGAGCTTGAACATCATTAGGTTGGAATGTCCTAAAAATAATCAAACACCTACATGTACACCGGTGAGTTGTCTTAACAGGAGCATGGTAATGCATATGTCGACGAAAACCACACCAAGTTGAAAGTAATGTCACCCTTTTTGAATATTGACTCCTTGAAAAAAATAATTTAATAATAATTTCTCTTGCTGAGAAATTGAATTTTCCATTTATGATTAATATTATATGATACAAACAGAGTAATAATAATGCATTTGTTTATGTCCCGACTGCTCCTACAATGCATTCTGTCTGACCTCGACCTTTCAGCAATGTACCACAAAGTCTCTTTATGGCAAACATGTGGGTACAGTTATTTGAAAATCCATCAAAGTGTTTAGGAAATGTGCTCCAGAAAAGACAATTTGAACCATACAGGTATGATCTAAAAGTGTGACCTTAACCTTTGAGCAACTGAACTGGATCTTGTGCGAAACAACCCCATGATGTTACTTATGATCATTTCAGTAATTATATACTATACATATATGTAATTGTCTACATTGGTGGTGATGTTCTTACATGTAACATGTATGTAATTGTCTACATTGATGTTGATGTTCGTACATGTAACATGTATGTAATTGTCTACATTGGTGTTGATGTTCTTACATGTAACATGTATGTAATTGTCTACATTGGTGGTGATGTTCGTACATGTAACATGTATGTAATTGTCTACATTGGTGTTGATGTTCTCACATGTAACATGTATGTAATTGTCTACATTGATGTTGATGTTCGTACATGTAACATGTATGTAATTGTCTACATTGGTGTTGATGTTCGTACATGTAACATGTATGTAATTGTCTACATTGGTGTTGATGTTCTCACATGTAACATGTATGTAATTGTCTACATTGATGTTGATGTTCGTACATGTAACATGTATGTAATTGTCTACATTGGTGTTGATGTTCTCACATGTAACATGTATGTAATTGTCTACATTGGTGTTGATGTTCTCACATGTAACATGTATGTAATTGTCTACATTGATGTTGATGTTCGTACATGTAACATGTATGTAATTGTCTACATTGGTGTTGATGTTCTCACATGTAACATGTATGTAATTGTCTACATTGGTGTTGATGTTCTCACATGTAACATGTATGTAATTGTCTACATTGGTGTTGATGTTCTCACATGTAACATGTATGTAATTGTCTACATTGGTGTTGATGTTCTCACATGTAACATGTATGTAATTGTCTACATTGGTGTTGATGTCACATGAACATGTGTAATTTTAATTGGTTGAGTTCTCACATGTAACATGTATGTAATTGTCTACATTGGTGTTGATGTTCTCACATGTAACATGTATGTAATTGTCTACATTGGTGTTGATGTTCACTGTAACAGTATGTAATTGTCTACATTGGTGTTGATGTTCACATGTAACATGTATGTAATTGTCTACATTGGTGTTGATGTTCTCACATGTAACATGTATGTAATTGTCTACATTGGTGTTGATGTTCTCACATGTAACATGTATGTAATTGTCTACATTGGTGTTGATGTTCGTACATGTAACATGTATGTAAACATCAATAATTCTTCTGCGAAACAATCAGATAATCATAATGGCCGTCCGTCTAATGTACATATACGATATCTGTCGAGATATAGTAATTTAATAATTAAAAGATCAGAAAGTGGATGGTAAATGATATCATGTTGAGCAAAGAAAACACCGACACAACAGAGGAAACCACTTAAGAAGATGTATATACTTTTTGGGAGTATTCAAGGACAGTAACACTGAGGTACTAGTATATAAATGGTAGTACAGGGATTCTACTTAGCAGGACGTCAGATTTCGCACTGATCAACACAGTGGCCCTATATGCAACAATTGTAAACAATTATGTTCCAATTATAGCGCATATCCAGAGTCTTTATATATAATCTTAAATGTTACTTGTGTCTCCAAAATGACAATATATTGGCCGAAATGGAAAATGTATGCATGTTACAAATTAATCAATAACAAAACTCGAAGACATTAGCACTTCAATTTTATTTCGTATTTTGGTTAGTGATTTATTATATATTCGTGTCTCATCCATGTACTTCATATTGACAACATCATAAACACAACATGTATCGGTGTACATATACTATAATTATATAATAAGTTATTGTACAATGATAACACTTTGTTAACGTTGAAAACCTTGCTAAAACAGTATTAACAGTATAAAGTAAAGCTATATTTAAAATATTGAATTTGAAAAAAGCACTAGTTGTTTGTGATTTGCCGCATTAACAAAGCACATACAACGTTCACCGAGATAAAAAATGAATTATTTACATTCTTATATAAATTTTATTTGTTTAAATCCAGAAGGTAGCAGACCCATATAAACAAATATGGCGACAGTAATTCACTATGTCAATATATCTAATTAATTAGGCAACACGAAAGCAAATCTTTATATGTGATAATATGTGATCATATAGAAGAAGAATGCTTTAATTCATAGATTTTTTATATCAGTCTCATCGTTGTACAATACATAAACTATACACAACAAATACTCGTGGTAAAGTACAACACCATTCATTATAAGATACTAATCTAATCACAGATAATCAAACTATCACAATCCACTGCATGCCATGTTAACTTACTTCAATTGCTTTTATTTTTATGAATAACACACCAAACATCGTTCATGTAATTATTAAGAATGTACTAAGTAAATATTAAATTTATTATTAATATATAATAAAATTATTTTATTATATAGATTAATAATCTGAAAGCTAAAATGTATGACAATGGGACTTTAATTTATAGCTGTAATTGTTTATCATAACATTAAACTACTAGTAAATATTGGTATACGAATCATCTTAACACATATGTATTATTGGGTGGCTTCTAAGGCAAATGTTTCATGTAAAACTTGGTATTATTTAATTGTAAAAGTATTTAATGAAAATAATTTAAGTATGTTTGCAAATATTACCGAGCCTAAGCCACCATCATTAGTATTCTCAATGGAAAGTAAACTAATGGCTAGGTTCAAATTAAACTGGTTTACATCTATTAATAGAGATGTTGGTATATAGGGTCGAGGTAGAAATAAATTACGGTTGTATAAGCTATTTAAAACTGAATTCAAAGTAGAAGACTACTGTATGATGTTTTTACCTCTTAGTCATAGAGCTGCTGTGAGTAAATTTCGTTGTGGTGTTGCACCAATACGAATACAGACGGGCAGGTACGAGAATCTGAGTGTAGATCAAAGGAAATGTCCATTCTGTGACTCCGTTGAAAATGAACTACATATTATTTTGCAATGTTGTATGTATGCAGATATTAGGCTACCGCTTATTAGAAAAACAATGGGTATTTATGGTAATTTTATTAATCTTTCTGATTCAGAAATGTTTGTTTTAATTTTCTCCAGCAAGGAACTGATAAGATTATGTGCCAAAACCTGTTTTGAAATTCTTCAAAAACGACGGTTTTTGACGTGTAAATAGAATCAGTATGTTATGCAGATTGTAATATATATATATATAGCATGTAAATAATGTATCTCAATTGTTTCTTAATACTATGAATACTTCTTGTATTGCCAACTAAATAGTCTATGCTAATCAGTTCACCACTGATCTGATCAGAGGTGATAATTGTTTTTTATACCATTTTTTAATTAATAAGCGCGTTAGTGCTCTTTTTCAATATCAGTGTTTTAATAAATATTTTAAGCACTTCTTAGATAAGATTAGCGTAGGCAATTTAGATTTAACAAGTTTCAAGTTTCAAGTTTATTAGCAAATCGGCAAAACATTTGCCTTTGGCCATTTACAATTTCACTAACTCATCGCAAAGACAATTAATATATATACATGACAATAAATATATAATTTATATAATTAACAAAACACACAAACACATCAGTACAGTAAACGATCAGTAGACAAATCTAATTTAATTTCCAAGAGTATTTGTACGTGGGCATAGCGCTTCTTTCACAAATCGAGCAATATTCAGCAAACATTTTCTATTTTTTATTGACATTAACATGTTAAATTTTTGAGTGGTGGGCCAGGAACACCTGCCCAGATATTTTGATCCTATAAATTCATACAATGGGCAGCACAACATAAAGTGAAATTCGGATTCTACCATATTTTGTGAACAGAGTTTACACAATCTATTTTGTCTGTCAACATTATTGTACCGGCCTATTTCAATTTCTAGACAGTGTGACGATAATCTCATACAGGTTAATACTTTTCTTAATTGATCATTTGGTATAATATCCAAATATGGTTCAAAGCAATACTCAGTCTTATATCTGCAATAATATTCTAATTTTGGCATAGAATTAATACAATCACGCCATTCTTGGACACATTGATCTGTTATTCTTAGTTTGAACATATTGTGACAGTTTACACTTCTATCAATATTTAGATTTAACACATTTATATCTAAGAGTAGGTCTTGTTTTGAACCGAGAATCTCACTGATAGCGGTTACACATGGTGACATGGCTGGCATTACACCGGGCGTGAGGGAATGATGGGATTTTCACATATATCGCCTCACGCAACGTTTTGCGGCTGTGGTGTAATGGTGACAATGTGCCCGTCACCATTTTGACGATTGTCTTCAGTTTGTGAGAGTATCGGTCTGGATCAACCTCTATAACCTCTAGTTTTAAGAAACTTATATGTTGAATCGTGTTATATTGTGAATTGTTACTGTCTCATATAATTCATTATTGAGTGGCAATGTACATCGATATGTTTTTATTATATTGAATGTTGTTTGTTGTACGTTGATGAGACGTAAATAAAGAATGAAATCTATGTAAATAGTTTAATGGCTCACACTGTAAAGAGAAAGTATCCTAATTGTATTGACGTGCGTTGATAGTTCCAAAACAGGATAATTATGCTAAATAATCATAAAACTTGTACATAATAATCTTCTGAATGTACACCATTCCCAGCATATGGACATTCTTGCTCGAAAGCGAAATTAGCAAGAAAAAGCCCTCCCTTGGAAGGTGATGATATAGTTTAATGATCAGAACTATTTAAACGTTATCAAACGTATAGAACGTAAGCTTTGATATGACATTCCTAACGCAGAATAAATAATTATTTGCTGTTATAAACGACACCTAATGACACACTGGCCAGATTATGTCTACATATAGGCCTATATGGTGTATACCTTATAATAACGTTATGATATGCCCAGGATAGCATGTTCAAATAATCAAACGAACATTAATTTAGCTTAATATTAAGTCAGTCTACCTGGCCAGTTTTGTAAGAACTGATCTTTTTAATTCTTTGTTTTACAGTAATTAAAAACAAGTCAACATTTTATATATATATCTGCATTAGGCATACCTCCCCCTAAAACCAACATTAGGCAGACCTCCCCCTAAAACCAACATTAGGCAGACCTCCCCCTAAAACCAACATTAGACAGACCTCCCCCTAAAACCAACATTAGGCAGACCTCCCCCTAAAACCAGCATTAGGCAGACCTCCCCTAAAACCAGCATTAGGCAGACCTCCCCTAAAACCAGCATTAGACAGACCTCCCCCTAAAACCAGCATTAGGCAGACCTCCCCTAAAACCAGCATTAGGCAGACCTCCCCTAAAACCAGCATTAGACATACCTCCCCCTAAAACCAGCATTAGGCAGACAAAAGCCTGGGAACAGGCGTCGATATATTTTGCCTGGTCAGTCAAATAAATATATTTTAACACCGAGACTATTAATTGGGCCATATTGAGCTTGTGATCATATCAACGTCAAAGTCATTTTGCCAGAAGTTAGAAAGTGAAATATGGACATAATGGAACACAGGCAAGACAGACATATACACACAAATTTAAAGTTCAATATTGTTTGCTGTCTTTTTCACCATGTATTATAAATGTATGCATACATCTATAATTAAATCAAAATATATCCAACAACAAAACATATGTCATGCGAGGTCTGCCTAAATTGTCCATATATACTACACAAGAGCTAAAGCAATCAATTCGAACACAACCATACATGCTGTACATATATAGTCACGTGATTCAATGGCTATGGCGGACATTTTTTGCTAGCCCCGATAATTTTGCAATTTTCTGTGATTTAAAGTGCAGATCAGGATTATTTGTGTGGTAACCTGGCTTACAAGTAATACTTACCTGTTTCTTTTGGAATTTATGGGTAAGAACGGTCGAATAAAACGTAAAAAGAGCAGTGAATCTGACTCGGAAAGTAAACAAAGCAAATATGGCGCAAAAAAGGGACACAAAAGCCCATGTACAAATTCGGATGTAAGTGACGCAATTAGCGATGCCAATTGGATATTATATGGAGGCATTAGTGATCTGTGTAACGATGGAGATAGAGCCAGCGAGTTGGATTTAAGTAACTCTGTGTTCACCCCACAACGACTATATAACACAGGTGATTTTTCTTGTGAGCCGATAAACATGGCGACAGGGCACGCAACAGGGACCAATGGCGGATTTGACAACAATAAGTTTGACACACTAATGAACACAATGTTAGACATTAAAAAGAGTCAAGATGGGATGAAAAAGATGTTTGAAAGTAAGTTGGACAAGTTTGAAAACGATTTATTAGAGAACATAGATGCTAAAGTAACCTCTCTACGCAACGAAATTGCTATAGACGTTCAGACACAAAGTAATCGTATTGATCAGGTTTTGAGTAAAATTCAGTCGTTACAAGACCGAATGGACACAACCGAGCGTTCACATAGATTCGACGCCGCAGGGCAAGCGGGCGACAACATGGACACGGCTAACGGTACCGAGGCTCAGTCACAACGTAATTACTACAGACCGCGGGCACATTCTGACGACACAGATATTTCCGTTATAGCTAACGGTATACCAGTTGATAACGGCGAGGATTTGATTTTGAAGGCGCAACAGTTGATCGATTCACTGGGGGACGACGTCAAGTCACATGTCACCATCACTGGGGCGGTGCGATTTCGTACACGTTATATCGGGAGACCAGGTCCTGTGAAAATTTGTTTCCGTAACGTCAATGAGAAGATTCTGGTCTTGAGAAATAAAATGTCATTGAAAGACACAAACGTTTACAAGAATGTGTACATCAAAAGTTGTAAATCGCACGCAGAGAGACTAATTGAATTGAATGCGCGCGCGGCCAGAGGGATGGAATTTTCGTGTGGACGCAAACGGTCGTATTCA
>CM026386.1:86586943-86611918 GCA_014843695.1 Archivesica marissinica
TGTTCACATCTTATATGCAAGAAAATGCTTTCAGTGTATTCGGTAAAACTAGAAAAACATACAAACTGAATAATATATTGTTAAAAAATAAAAAGAAATGGTTTAATAAAGACTGCTACAATGCACGTCATGAATTTAATATGGCAAGAAATTACTATCTACGACATAGAACAGTTGAATATAAAACCATATTTTTGAATAAAAAACTTGCTTATAACAATATTAAGCGTAAATGTAAAATACAGTTTAAACGAAATGAGGGAAAACGCATTTCACATCTAGCAAAATCCAATCCAAAGTCCTTTTGGAAAAATATTAAATCGCAAAATAGACAAAATAACACAGACCCGAGTAATGTTACCATGACAGACATGTACACACATTTTAATAACTTGTACGGAACACAACCAACACAACAACAACATCATCAACAACCACCACCACCACAACAACAGCACCAGCATCAACAACAACATTATCATCATCAACCACATCCACAACAACAACAACAACAACAACAACAACAACCACAACAACAACAACATGATACTATACAGAATGATGGTTTAGATGACCTATTTATAGAATCAGAGTTAAAAAATGCAATTTTTTCGCAAATTAATTCGAAAAGCCCAGGTACTGATCAGTTGATAGCCGAGGTATTTAAACATGCTTACGATATAATTTCTCCTTTCTTACTTAAACTGTATAATAAGCTATTCAACGATGGTGTTTTTCCACAAAGTTGGCAATAGGGAATTATAGTACCCATATTTAAAGGTGGTAAACATGAAGCAAAGAATTTTCGTGGTATCACACTCAATAATATTTTGTCAAAAATATATTCTAAAATGCTAATTACGAGACTTACGAAATGGGCAGATGAAAATTCAGTATTGATAGATAATCAGTATGGATTTCAGAAATCCAAATCAACCAATGATTGCATTTTTGTTCTTCATGCTATTATTCAAAAGACACTATCTATGAAAAAGAAACTTTATGTAGCCTTTTTGGATTGGGAAAAAATGTTTGACCGGATAGATCGAGCAATGTTATGGCAAAAATTAATAACAACAAAGGTGAGCACCAAACTCATCACAGCAATTAAATCAATGTATCTTGTTGTTAAATCTGTTATCCGTTATCAATCTGCAAACTCACATCCTATACAATCATTTGTTGGGATAAAACAGGGAGACCCTGCTAGCAGTATCCTATGTCTTTTCTTTTTGAATGATATTCTGGGAAATATTAATTCTAATTTAAATGGAATATTGAGCATTGATGATATAAATATATTTTTACTATTATTCGCTGATGATGGAGCATTATTCGCTTACGAGCCTCAAACATTACAATCATTGTTAAATGACTTAGAGATTTATTGTAATACTTGGGACCTTAAGTTAAATATTAATAAAACTAAAATTATGATATTTGAAAATGGTCGTCATACATCATATGATTATTTCATCTACAACTCACTTATTGATATTGTACAGTCATTTAAATATCTTGGTGTTCATTTGTTTAAAAATGGCAATTGGAATCGCACTCAACAACGTATTGCACAACATGCTCAATTTTCATTACATAATTTATTCACTGTTTATAACCAGTTAGAATTACCTGTTTCTCAAAGAATATACTTATTTGATTCCCTTGTATCGTCAACCCTTAATTATTGCGCCGAGATATGGGGTCACCATGCCGGACCAGACATTGAAATTGTACATACAACATTTTGTAGAAAAATACTATGTGTAAAGCGCTCCACAAATATAGATGCTCTCTATGGGGAATTAGGTAGAATACCAATGAATATTCATAGGAAAATACTATTAATTAAATACTGGATAAAATTACTTACTCTAGACAATCAGACAATATTGTTTAAAACTTACAATATGCTCAAGAATGATACAAATGCAGGACTCTTATATAATGGTAATAATTGGGCATACAAAATTAAAACCATCCTTGATGAACATGGTTTAACATATATATGGCAAAATCAATTCAATATGCTTATCAATTTTAATATAATAAAACAACGAATACTTGATATGTATCATCAACAGTGGTATTCATCAATCAATAACTCTACTCGTCTTGAAACGTATAACTTGTTTAAACATGAATTTCAGTTAGAAAAATATCTCGACATTATACTAGAACCTAAATTTAGAATATCTTTAACCAAGTTCCGGACCTCATCCCATGACCTAGCAATAGAACGAGGTCGTTACACAAACGTACCACGGAATGAACGTATCTGTATACATTGTAATTATAGAATGATTGAAAGCGAGTATCATTTTCTTCTTATTTGTCCTAAATTTAGAAATTTAAGAAAAAAATATCTGAAACGCTACTATTATACTTGGCCTACCAAACAAAGGTTTATTACCTTACTTACACAAACTAATAGGAAAATTGTTCAAAACCTGTCCAAACTTATATATTACGCAAATTTAGTAAGAATTTTTTTTTTTTTTTAAACATCATAATCATCTATGCTCTTCTGAAAACGTATCCATGTCTTTCCATTGTACTTTGTTTATATATGTATTCTTTGCTATAAGTATGTTGTCATATTTAATGCAATAAATTTATTGAATTGAATATAACCCGAAAGATAAACATGATCAAATATTGGGCAAAAATGTTATGCCAAAAAGATTCAGCATTAATAAAACGTACATACTTGTTTTTACTAACCGAGATCGACACAAATGCAAACTACAATCAAACTAACTGGGCGTTTCAAATTAAATCCATATTAGAAGAACACGGACTAAATAATATATGGCTTACACAACATACCCGAAATTCAATACCCATAGAAACTATTAAACAGAGAATTACTGATAATTATTTACAAAAATGGTACTCAGAAATAAATAATTCGACCCGACTACAGCATTACTGTATTTTTAAGCATGACTTTAATCTTGAAATATATTTAGAAATACATTTAGATAGAAAATATGTAACAACCTTATCACGATTTAGGACTAGCTCCCATAGTCTTTTTATTGAATCAGGTAGATATGATGGCACACCCAGAGAACAAAGACTTTGTAAATCATGCACCATGAACGCCATTGAAAGCGAATACCACTTTTTACTTGTCTGCCCGAATTATAAAGATTTAAGAAAGAAATATTTCAAACCGTACTTTTGCCATTGGCCAACACTTAATAAATTTAGAACTTTAATGTCTTCTACTTCAAAATACGTTATTAATAATCTATCAAAATATATTTACTCCGCATTCCAAATCCGCACTACAGAATAAATGTAATCTATGTTCCATTAGTACTGATGCTCTTTTGAAAAAAAAAACAAACAAAAAAACAAAACATTATGCATATTGTTTATGTTGTACTCATTATATGTATTTGGCTATAAACATTATATTATGTTTTATGCTTTAATAAACGATTGATTGATTGTATACACGACATATTATTAGCCAATCAGCATTCACCAGTACCAGTGGCCGACGCTATCTGATCCTTAGACCCCGCCTCTATGTCTACACGACAGATTGGACATTTTTTTATTCATCCCTAGTCATTGATCAACACAGACGATGTGGAAAAGATGCATACATGGTAGCCGCCTGAAACAGAGGTATAAAATACAAGTATTCAACATGGCACATTCAATATATTTACAGATTTCTGCTTAATACAGGTTGGCTGTTTAGAGGTGACCACTGCAGGGCTCGAATTTAGCACTCGCATTTTGCGAGTAGAAATACAAAAATGCGAGTTGAACCTTCTGGCACTAGCAAAATGTTGCGAGTTCAATTTAAAACCTGTGAAATGTACAATTTATGTTCCTGTTTGTCTACTTTCCTTTTCTGATTGTAAACACACATAAAACTATGACATAGACCACACAACTGTTTGACTTGTTTTACATGTTTCGCCCTATTCCGACAGTCGGACCCAGTAGATCTAATTAAAAAATAAAATGATATTTTATAAAAATGGCGAGTTGACAATTTAGGTACTTGCAAATTTGCCAGTGCACAAAAACGTTAAATTCTAGCCCTGCACTGTGTATCCTGAATAACACGATTTATCGTACATATTTAACGTTATATCTCACATTTGTGCCTATGCATATTTATTTGTAAACTAATCTTAGTTAAATGATCTCAATACGAAAGTATCGCGTGTTTAGTATTGACTCCAATGACAAACAAACGTCATTTCAGCAGCGTGGATGACCGTTATATGAAATCCTACTACCTAAGTTTGTAGACCACAAAAACACTGTTTATTGATTCAACGTTAGTGTTCGAATGTATTCAGAAGAATTTGTAGTAACAATGCATTAATACGTGAAAACATGATTTTTATTTGCTTTTTGCGATGTAATGTCGCTTTAATGAAGGTTTGATGTTAATTACAAAATTACAATTATATATATTGTGACATTAAGCTCCTAACAATCCTCGGTACTATCCATTCACTATCAAATGGCAATCACCACCATCTATTCATCATCATCATCATGTATCATTGTCATCATAAATTCATATTATCACCATCATCAATTCTTCATCATCATCATCATCATCATTAATTTATCACCACCACCAAACTTAATTCATCATCATCAATCACCACCATCTATTCATCATCATCATTCATAATGAATTCATCACTACAATAAATCATCATCAAATCAACACCAACATGAGATAATCAAGTGTTTGAATAAAACAGTTTTCTGAGTTTAGGTTTAAACTTAATTTATTTTACAACTTATATCAATCACTCTCGTTGGCGCGGATGAAAGCGTAAATGTGGTCATTCGTGTTGCAGGAAAGCGGAGTACCCGGAGAAAACCCACCTGTTCGATCTGGCGACCACCGTACCATCTCACATAATACCCGGTCCGAGGATCGAAACCCGGGTTGCATTGGTGAGAAGCGAGCGCGCTAACCACTGCGCTAATCGGACAGCCATTTTTCTGAGCAGCTACAAGAAACAACATTCTACACGAGACATCATTGCTGGCGTGGAATTATTTAACACTTTTCTGTTATATCCAACATGGAGAGCTACATACCGGACATCTTCCCCGTCCTCAAACTCACTGAGACAGATCGTACATTTCTCTAGATGATCATCGTCGTCGTCGTCGTCATGGATTCTCTTCACCTGTCAAATGAATATAACTGATAAGCTTCTCTTTTTTTATTTTATACTTTATTTATTTTACAAGTTTTAACAACTTATATTAATCACTCTCGTTGGCGCGGATGAAAGCGTATATGTCGTCATTCATGTGGGAGGAAACCGGAGTACCCGGGGAAAACCCACCTGTCCGATCTGGCGACCATCGTACAATCTCACATACTTCATATACAGTCACGTGATTCAATGGCTATGGCGGACATTTTTTGCTAGCCCCGATAATTTTGCAATTTTCTGTGATTTAATATTATTTTTGTGGTAACCTGGCATACTTACCTGTTTCTTTTGGAATTTATGTGTAAGAACGGTCGAATAAAACGTAAAAAAAACAGTGATTCTGACTCGGAATGTAAAACAAGTAAACAAAGTAAATATGGCGCAAAAAGGGGACACAAAAGCCCATGTACAAATTCGGATGTAAGTGACGCAATTAGCGATGCCAATTGAATATTATATGGAGGCATTAGTGATCTGTGTAACGATGGAGATAGAGCCAGCGAGTTGGATTTAAGTAACTCTGTGTTCACCCCACAACGACTATATAACACAGGTGATTTTTCTTGTGAGCCGATAAACATGGCGACAGGGCACGCAACAGGGACCAATGGCGGATTTGATAACAATAAGTTTGACACACTAATGAACACAATGTTAGACATTAAAAAGAGTCAAGATGGGATGAAAAAGATGTTTGAAAGTAAGCTGGACAAGTTTAAAAACGATTTATTAGAGAACATAGATGCTAAAGTAACCTCTCTACGCAACGAAATTGCTATAGACGTTCAGACACAAAGTAATCGTATTGATCAGGTTTTGAGTAAAATTCAGTCGTTACAAGACCGAATGGACACAACCGAGCGTTCACATAGATTCGACGCCGCAGGGCAAGCGGGCGACAACATGGACACGGCTAACGGTACCAAGGCTCAGTCACAACGTAATTACTACAGACCGCGGGCACATTCTGACGACACAGATATTTCCGTTATAGCTAACGGTATACCAGTTGATAACGGCGAGGATTTGATTTTGAAGGCGCAACAGTTGATCGATTCACTGGGGGACGACGTCAAGTCACATGTTACCATCACTGGGGCGGTGCGATTTCGTACACGTTATATCGGGAGACCAGGCCCTGTGGAAAAAAAATTCCGTAACGTCAATGAGAAGATTCTGGTCTTGAGAAATAAAATGTCATTGAAAGACACAAACGATTACAAGAATGTGTACATCAAAAGTTGTAAATCACACGCAGAGAGACTAATTGAATTGACGCGCGCTCTTACAACAGCTGCCAGAAGGACGGGATTTTCGTGTGGACGCAAACGGTCGTATTCAACCCCGAGATCGCCAGGAGAATACTAACCGCGAAGGAAACTAGGGGTCACACCGGCCCAGTGGGACAATAAGAATTGCACATATTAATGTTTGTGGTTGGACGAGAGACAATCATAATTTACGTACGTCAATTATTTCAGCGCTAGATTCGGATATAATAACGGTTTGTGAAACACATCTCAAGAACCAGGATTCGTTAAGCATAAACGGATACTCGTGGTATGGATTTAATAGACCTGATATTCATTGCAATGCCCCCAAGGCATCAGGCGGGGTAGGAATATTTGTGCGGACTGAAATTAGCGAACAGTACAACATAGAGGTGATAGACAGATCATTCGATGGTATATTAGCTTTACGTTTTGAACATCGTAATACCAGTGCAGACTTCATTATATTCTCCTGTTATCTACCCCCAGAAAACTCGACACGAAGCAGGGATGCGCAATCGTTTTTCGCACATCTGTTGGCTCAGATAATTATATACGCCCATTGTGAATGTGATGATTTATTCATTGGAGCTGATTTCAATGCACGGATTGGGTCTTTATCAGATACCATATTTGACTGTGACACAATTCCTACCCGTGAAATTCTAGATAATACCAAAAATCAACACGGACAAGACCTCATCGATTTCTTAAATGATGCAAAATGTTGCGTACTAAACGGACGTCTCGGTCACGATAACTTCACCTCTATTTCAAGAAAAGGAAATCGATCGTGGACTACTTATGTGTACCGTGTACCGCACGAAACATTGAAAAAGTGTAGTCAATTCAAAGTAATCACGGGGACAGGAGCTCACGGATGAACATGATTTACACGGATTACTGGGGGAAAGATCACGGCTACCTGATCACTCTGCACTAGTGACCGAATTCCAATCTACGGATTATAATAGTACTGTTAGCGAGAGTGTGGGAACTGACGCATCACAAAAGGCTCGATTCAAATTGAGATGTATCCCTGCCGACTTTATGGAAAACGAACGTGCTACGGCGGCCATTATGACAATTATCACGCAAATAGAAAGTGCACGTGAGACACAGAACGATATAGATGCGACCTACAAGAATTTGTGTGACGTCATACTTAATGAAATGGTGCAAAATATCCCCACCTATAGCTCAACCAAACGGACAAATAAACGTCGAAAAATTGTTAAACCATATTGGAACGACGATTTACAGGAACTGTTGAATATTATGCATATCAAAGAACGTACATTCTTAAGGTACAATGGTACTAACCGAGAGAGGACTAGATTACGTGCTGAATACATTGAAGCCAGAAACAACTTAGACAAATTACTACGACAATCGGAACGAGCATATAGAGAGACTTAGGCCATTGGAATTGATGAAATGTCCAGTACCAATCCGACGGAATTCTGGAGAAAAATACAGAAATTAGGACCAAGAAAAATACATCTATTCCAGTAGAAATTGTGGACAATGGGAATATTATTAGAGGTGAATCCGTAGTTTTTGGAACGATGGAAAGTTGATTTTAGAAACTTATATAATGGATGTGATAATGAGGAGTTTGATGAAACACATTACGACCGCGCAAAATTGCACAAACAGTTAATAGAAATGAACATGCAAGACCCATTATATGTTCCAAATGAACAGCTGAATAGAAACATTAGCATCGAGGAGATAGCGAACATAATCATGCATGCAAGGTCGGGATCCGCCAGTGGATATGATAAGATTCCATATGACACCCTTAAATTCCCAGCGGTCATAGCTACTCTACAACAATTGTTCCAGTTCATCTTTGACTCTAGTTTGATACCCTCAGAATGGAGAAAATCGATCATTTGTTCCATACTCAAAGACCAGAGCTCTGATAAACGTGTGCCATTGAACTATCGCGGTGTTAGTCTTTTGTCCTGCATAAGTAAACTTTACACTGCCTTTCTGAATAAAAGAATCACTGCATATTTAGAAAATAACGCTTTGTTAGCAGATGAACAAAACGGATTTAGGAGTAACCTTTCTTGCGAAGATCATATATTCACCTTAAATAGCATTATCAGGAACAACAGCTCTATATATACTGCTTTCATTGACCTCAAGAAGTGCTTTGACTTTATTGACAGAGATATGCTACTGTACAAGTTATTACTTCATAACATCGACGGGAAGGTATATAACTCGATCCGAAATATGTACGCCAGTGCGACATCATGTATACGGATAAACAATAAGATGGTTCAACTGCGAAACTGGTGTTAAGCAAGGGTGTGGTTTGTCACCAACACTATTCGCCATGTTTGCAAATGATCTTGTGCAAGAGGTCAATGACCTTGACCTGGGAATCATCATGGGGGATGCTAAAGTATCAATCCTGATGTACGCAGACGATATCGTACTCATATCGGACTCAGAAGAAAAGCTACAGTCAATGTTAAATACGCTACAGGATTGGTGTAAGCGCTGGCGGGTGGTAATCAACACTGATAAGTCGAAATGTGTCCACTTTAGGCGAGGCAGAACCCAGCGCACCGATTACCAGTTCAAGTTCGGGAATAACGTGCTAGAGATTGTCACTCAATACCGGTATCTCGGCATCACATTTGACGAAAAAAATGACTTCAAGGCGAACGGTGATGCTTTATCAAAAGGAGCCGGTCGAGCTCTAGGGAGCTTGATCAGTAAATTTCACAACATAAAGGACTTCAGGTTCCGATCGTACGAGAAACTGTTTAACTCATGTGTTACACCTATACTGGACTATAGTACGGCAGTCTGGGGAGCGAAGGTGTATCAGTCGCTGGACAATGTACAACATCGAGCATTACGCTATTTCATGGGAGTTCATCGTTTTACACCACTTCCGGCGCTTTATGGAGATTCCGGCTGGCAACCTAGCGTGTACCGCAGATGGATATGCGTGTTGAGATATTGGAATAGACTTATCAAATTGAATGATAACAGACTGACTAAACAAGTGTTCAATTATGACTATAGTAGATGTATAAATAATTGGTCGAGTGACATTAAACAAATCCTGTTAACTTTAAGTATCACCGATCGTTTTGATACCAAAACAATTATTGACCTTTCAAATGCGAAGAAATTGATAAACGATTACTATGCCGGTAAATGGTCACGAGATGTAATGAATATGCCGAAGTTGAGAACTTATCGCATTTTCAAAACTGAGTTCAATTGTGAATATTACATTAAGCTTAATCTCACGAAATACGAACGTTCTCTATTGTGTCAATTCCGTTGTGGAATTCTACCTTTAAGGGTGGAAACAGGGAGATATATTGGTGAGTCTATAGACAATCGGACTTGTAGGTTTTGTGATGCTGGGTGTTTAGAAGATGAGAAACATTTCTTACTTGCATGTGAACTGTATAATAATATCAGGACTGAAGTATTCGGGGAGTTAATACATGGTAACAACTATATGCAATTAACTTCTGATGACAAGCTGTCGTATCTACTGAATACATATCCCAGGAAAAGCGCTAAATTCATTGTAAAATCATTTATTTGTGGAAGATCTGTTATGTATTTATAAGAATGTAACTAAGCCTATACAATGATACCTGATAACTACCCACCGCTTTCTAGGCCAGTTACTTGTTCGGTTATTAAACTGTAAACATAAACCATTGATTTAGTAGCTTGGTACTTAATTTTGAATTTCATGTATACATGTATCAATTTGTACATAACCACGATTTTATATTAGGTGACATATAGGTCCACTGGGCCGGGTGCTTGTTTGTATATTTATTATCTGTAGTATATATAATGTCGGATGCACATGTCACTATAATAAAATATTTGGTGAGAAGCGAGCGTGCTAACCACTGCACTAATCGGACAGCTTTAGGCTTCCTGTTAGATGTTAAATCATACATAATCACCCTGGTTGTGTTTGAGAAGAAGATATGGGTTAATATAAATTGGAAATGAAAACAGCAGTTTCATCATCATCGATGTAATAACTTCGCGTTAATACATCATCATCATTATATATTTGCAGGCTCTTATTTTCCATTTTATGGAAGAGCTATATATTGTAATACAAGTCATCATCAAACACCATTGGCTAAATAGCTGTAGTCCAGTGGTAACACGCTGGACTGGTAATACAGTGGTAACACGCTGGACTGGTTAGACAGTGGTAACACGCTGGACTAGTAATACAGTGGTAGCACACTGGACTGGTAATACAGTGGTAACACGCTGGACTGGTAATACAGTGGTAACACGCTGGACTGGTAATACAGTGGTAACACGCTGGACTGGTAATACAGTGGTAACAAGTTGGACTAGTAATACTGTGGTAACACGCTGGACTTGTAATACAGTGGTAACACGCTGGACTGGTAATACAGTGGTAACACGCTGGACTGGTAGTAACCCAGTGGTAACACGCTGGACTGGTAGTAATCCAGTGGTAACACGCTGGACCGGTAGTAACCCAGTGGTAACACGCTGGACTGGTAGTAACCCAGTGGTAACACTATGGACTGGTAATACAGTGGTAACACTATGGACTGGTAATACAGTGGTAACACTATGGACTGGTAATACAGTGGTAACACGCTGGACTGGTAATACAGTGGTAACACGCTGGACTGGTAATACAGTGGTAACACGCTGGACTGGTAATACAGTGGTAACACGCTGAACTGTCTATAGTCCAGTGGTAACACGCTGGACTGTCTATAGTCCAGTGGTAACACGCTGGACTGTCTATAGTCCAGTGGTAACACGCTGGGCTGTATATAGTCCAGTGGTAACACGCTGGACTGTCTATAGTCCAGTGGTAACACGCTGGGCTGTCTATAGTCCAGTGGTAACACTATGGACTGTCTGGGCCATCGTCTGTCTCGTCTGTCTGTCAGTGGTAACACGCTCGACTGTCTATAGTCCAGTTGGTAACACTATGGACTGGTGGTAATCCAGTGGTAACACGCTGGACTGTCTATAGTCCAGTGGTAACACGCTGGGCTGTCAATAGTCCAGTGGTAACACTATGGACTGTCTGGGCCATAGTCTGTCTCGTCTGTCTGTCAGTGGTAACACGCTCGACTCTCTATAGTCCAGTTGGTAACACTATGGACTGGTGGTAATCCAGTGGTAACACGCTGGACTGTCTATAGTCCAGTGGTAACACTATGGACTGTCTATAGTACAGTGGTAACACGGTGTATTGTCTAGAGTCCAGTAGTAACACTATGGACTGTCTATAGTCCAGTGGTAACACTATGAACTGGTGGTAATCCAGTGGTAACACGCTGGACTGTCTATAGTCCAATTAGTAACACTATGTACTGGTGGTAATCCAGTGGTAACACGCTGGACTGTCTATAGTCCAGTGGTAACACGCTGGACTGTATATAGTCCAGTGGTAATACTATGGACTGTCTATAGTCCAGTGGTAACACGCTGGACTGTCTATCGTCCAGTGGTAACACTATGGACTGGTAGTAATCCAGTGGTAACACACACTGGACTGTCTATAGTCCAGTTGCGTGCGTGTGTTGCGTGCGTGCGTATGACACTATAATAAACTAAACTGTCTCCCTGTCTATATAATGATTTATTATTGTGCAAACTGACTCCTTCGATCTCCCATCCATGACCATATCTACACATTACCTTTGCGTTTTTACGTTTATTTATCGTCGCTACCGGTTGCCCATATGAGCGACGCCTCCTGAAGAGATTAGTCATTTTAGATTTTGGAGGATAGTGCAATGATACAGACAGAGACCCATTCCAGAATCTCCTGTTGTTCTTTTAAAAGTTACCTTTATAAATAGATCTAGATCTAAATAGGAGCTAACTAAATCGTGTCGGTTGTGTCCCTTTGATGTTTTACCTGGAGACAATTTATTTTTGCTGAAAGGATAACTCATACGACCGGTACAAAGCGTCATAAAATCTTTATCTCAACCAGCCGATCAGAATATAGTATCAACCACGCATAACGCGCCTTCATCACTTGCTCTGCCCAGGGTTAGGGTCAAAACGCGTGGTTCATTATTCAGTTGGGTGGTTGAGAAAAAAGGCTTACCTACAAGCGTCGGTAATTACTGACTGATCCCTGCGACACGCCCGACAGAAACATTTCCCACCCATTTTGGCAATGTCACAAATACTCTTCTCCTGAACGGATGGACGGATTCAGGTAATACATATTAATATACAGGAAACATATTATATGCCACATCCATATATAAACTGATAAATCTGCTAAAATCATTCCGGTCGGATTATTAATTCTCTTTTGAGTGGGTGGGGTAAATTTGTTGGAAATTATGTCAACTTTGCAGGTCAAGAACCTATTGTTGATATTGATTTGTGTTGTGAATAATTAATTGTAATATTCACATTTATTGATTTTTTCTATACAAGGCGGTTAACATGATAACTTTTGTTGCTATGACAACCAAAAGTATGCTTGACCGCAGTGGCGTAGCCAGGATTTTATTTGGGGGGGGGGCCATACTGACCGAATGTCCGTCGTAGCCGGACGACGAGTGCGGCGTAGCCGCGCGACGCATAGAGGGGGGTTCTCCCCCCTGAAAATTTTGGAAACTAGATTACCGGAGAAGCGATCTGGAGGTGTTTTCGAATCGGAATCATACTCGAAAAAAATGTCATGACATTTCACAACAAAAATGGAAAATCAAATAATCAGGATACAATACAAGCTCACAAATAGCAATATCCCCTTATCCTTGAACGTTCATGAGCAATTGAGAACAAGTCCTATATATACTGAGCCAAAAAAGAAAGTATCCACTCTATGTCTCTATCGATATATAGAAAAGGAGTACACATCCGAATTTCTAATTTGCATTGAAATAAAGAAGAAACCTTTTTTGATATCCTGTAAAATTTTGAAGCAGTTGCTATACGCATTTCATCGAAAAAACTTGATCGATATTACATAGGGGTCGATTTCCGAAATAACAACCGTTTCGATAAACATTAGCTATCGGGAAAGTTAAAAATTCCATTTAATGGGATTTTTCTCCAGTGAAAGTGTGATGTTGGTTGCAGTGAAAGAGCTAATATCTCATGTGTCCGCCGTATTGCCCAATGCACGTCAATATCCGCCGTCGCATGCTGTCGACGTAACGTTGTATGTAATGTGCCGGTAGGTTGTTCCATTCAGCATGCAATGCTGCTGAAAGGTCATGTACCGTGTTGATGACATAATGTGTTCTAACACGACGTCCTAACTCGTCCCAAATATGCTCGATGGGATTTAAGTCGGGACTAATTGCCGGCCAGTCTAAAACGTTCACGTTATTATTCGCCAAGAAGCGTCGAGTAAGTGCTGCTGTATGGGGCCGGGCATTGTCATGCATAAGTGTGACGTTATGTCCATTACGCTGAATAAACGGAAGCACTTCTGCTTGAAGAACATTATTGACGTAGGTCTGGGCAAATGTTTCCGTGAATAACGATTAGACGAGTCTTTTGATCATTCATTATTCCGCCCCAGACTAAAACTGAACCTCCCCCAAAACGGTCTCTTTCAATGACGCACGCATCAGCGTAACGCTCTCCCCGACGGCGATAAACTCGTTCACGTCCGTCGGTATGGCTCAAAGTAAATCGCGATTCATCCGAAAATAACACTGATCTCCATTCAGCACGTCGGAAACGCCGGTGACGTCGGCACCAATCACGTCTCGCAGCCCTATGACGCCTTGCCCATGAAATATCCAGCGTACAGGCCTGGGTAACCCATGAAATAACCAGTATACAGGCCTGGGTAACCCATGAAATATCCAGCATACAGGCCTGGGTAACCCATGAAATATCCAGCGTACAGGCCTGGGTAACCCATGAAATATCCAGCGTACAGGCCTGGGTAACCCATGAAATATCCAGTGTACAGGCCTGGGTAACCCATGAAATATCCAGCTACATGAAACAGCATACAGGCCTGGATAACCAATGAAATATCCAGCGTACAGGCCTGGGTAACCCATGAAATATCCAGCATACAGGCCTGGGTAACCCATGAAATATCCAGTGTACAGGCCTGGGTAACCCATGAAATATCCAGTGTACAGGCCTGGGTAACCCATGAAATATCCAGCATACATGAAATATACAGCATACAGGCTTGGATTACCAATGAAATATCCAGCGTACAGGCCTGGGTAACCCATGAAATATCCAGCATACAGGCCTGGGTAACCCATGAAATATCCAGCATACAGGCCTGGGTAACCCATGAAATATCCAGCGTACAGGCCTGGGTAACCCATGAAATATCCAGCATACAGGCCTGGGTAACCCATGAAATATCCAGCGTACAGGCCTGGGTAACCCATGAAATATCCAGCGTACAGGCCTGGGTAACCCATGAAATATCCAGCGTACAGGCCTGGGTAACCCATGAAATATCCAGCATACAGGCCTGGGTAACCCATGAAATATCCAGCGTACAGGCCTGGGTAACCCATGAAATATCCAGCATACATGAAATATCCAGCATACAGGCCTGGGTAACCCATGAAATATCCAGCATACATGAAATATCCAGCATACAGGCCTGGGTAACCCATGAAATATCCAGCGTACAGGCCTGGGTAACCCATGAAATATCCAGCATACAGGCCTGGGTAACCCATGAAATATCCAGCATACAGGCCTGGGTAACCCATGAAATATCCAGCCATGAAATATCCAGCATACAGGCCTGGGTAACCCATGAAATATCCAGCATACATGAAATATCCAGCATACAGGCCTGGGTAACCCATGAAATATCCAGCGTACAGGCCTGGGTAACCCATGAAATATCCAGCATACAGGCCTGGGTAACCCATGAAATATCCAGCATACAGGCCTGGGTAACCCATGAAATATCCAGCATACAGGCCTGGGTAACCCATGAAATATCCAGCATACAGGCCTGGGTAACCCATGAAATATCCAGCGTACAGGCCTGCGTAACCCATGAAATATCCTTGGCGAGCATCTAAATAGCGTGGAGCAACTAAATAGCGTGGCGAGCATCTAAATAGCGTGGCGAGCATCTAAATAGCAGCGTGGCGAGCATCTAAATAGCGTGGCGAGCATCTAAATAGCGTGGCGAGCATCTAAATAGCGTGGAGCATCTAAATAGCGTGGCGAGCATCTAAATAGCGTGGCGAGCATCTAAATAGCGTGGAGCATCTAAATAGCGTGGCGAGCATCTAAATAGCGTGGCGAGCATCTAAATAGCGTGGCGAGCATCTAAATAGCGTGGCGAGCATCTAAATAGCAGCGTGGCGAGCATCTAAATAGCGTGGAGCATCTAAATAGCATGGCGAGCATCTAAATAACGCATCTAAATAGCGTGGCGAGCATCTAAATAGCGTGGCGAGCATCTAAATAGTGTGGCGAGCATCTAAATAGCGTGGAGCATCTAAATAGCGTGGCGCGCATCTAAATAGCGTGGCGAGCATCTAAATAGCGTGAAGCATCTAAATAGCGTCCACTTTAGGCGAGGCAGAACCCAGCGCACCGATTACCAGTTCAAGTTCGGGAATAACGTGCTAGAGATTGTCACTCAATACCGGTATCTCGGCATCACATTTGACGAAAAAAATGACTTCAAGGCGAACGGTGATGCTTTATCAAAAGGAGCCGGTCGAGCTCTAGGGAGCTTGATCAGTAAATTTCACAACATAAAGGACTTCAGGTTCCGATCGTACGAGAAACTGTTTAACTCATGTGTTACACCTATACTGGACTATAGTACGGCAGTCTGGGGAGCGAAGGTGTATCAGTCGCTGGACAATGTACAACATCGAGCATTACGCTATTTCATGGGAGTTCATCGTTTTACACCACTTCCGGCGCTTTATGGAGATTCCGGCTGGCAACCTAGCGTGTACCGCAGATGGATATGCGTGTTGAGATATTGGAATAGACTTATCAAATTGAATGATAACAGACTGACTAAACAAGTGTTCAATTATGACTATAGTAGATGTATAAATAATTGGTCGAGTGACATTAAACAAATCCTGTTAACTTTAAGTATCACCGATCGTTTTGATACCAAAACAATTATTGACCTTTCAAATGTGAAGAAATTGATAAACGATTACTATGCCGGTAAA
The DNA here is from genome assembly GCA_014843695.1 of Archivesica marissinica. Classification (NCBI taxonomy): domain Eukaryota; kingdom Metazoa; phylum Mollusca; class Bivalvia; order Venerida; family Vesicomyidae; genus Archivesica; species Archivesica marissinica. Next base: position 86,603,621 of record CM026386.1, read on the forward strand.
TGGTCACGAGATGTAATGAATATGCCGAAGTTGAGAACTTATCGCATTTTCAAAACTGAGTTCAATTGTGAATATTACATTAAGCTTAATCTCACGAAATACGAACGTTCTCTATTGTGTCAATTCCGTTGTGGAATTCTACCTTTAAGGGTGGAAACAGGGAGATATATTGGTGAGTCTATAGACAATCGGACTTGTAGGTTTTGTGATGCTGGGTGTTTAGAAGATGAGAAACATTTCTTACTTGCATGTGAACTGTATAATAATATCAGGACTGAAGTATTCGGGGAGTTAATACATGGTAACAACTATATGCAATTAACTTCTGATGACAAGCTGTCGTATCTACTGAATACATATCCCAGGAAAAGCGCTAAATTCATTGTAAAATCATTTATTTGTAGAAGATCTGTTATGTATTTATAAGAATGTAACTAAGCCTATACAATGATACCTGATAACTACCCACCGCTTTCTAGGCCAGTTACTTGTTCGGTTATTAAACTGTAAACATAAACCATTGATTTAGTAGCTTGGTACTTAATTTTGAATTTCATGTATACATGTATCAATTTGTACATAACCACGATTTTATATTAGGTGACATATAGGTCCACTGGGCCGGGTGCTTGTTTGTATATTTATTATCTGTAGTATATATAATGTCGGATGCACATGTCACTATAAAATATTTACTTACCTCCCTGTCCGAGGATCGAACCCGGGTCACATTGGTGAGAAGCGAGCGTGCTAACCACTGCACTAATCGGACAGCTTTAGGCTTCCTGTTAGATGTTAAATCATACATAATCACCCTCCATGGGAGTGAACTGGCTTTGTTATATGGGCTCAAGCCAGACCCAAATATTTGGGAGAAGTGAGAAAGTGCGTGATTGCGTTTAAATAGAAGTAACTTAATACGTGTAAAAATAATACTAGTAATTCTAACGTACTAGGTAATATTAATATATTTTCCACAATATGAAGTCATGAGATATTTTAATTCGATAATTGGTTGTGTTTGAGAAGAAGATATGGGTTAATATAAATTGGAAATGAAAACTGTTGTTTCATCATCATCGATGTAATAACTTCGCGTTAATACATCATCATCATTATATATTTGCAGGCTCTTATTTTCCATTTTATGGAAGAGCTATATATTGTAATACAAGTCATCATCAAACACCATTGGCTAAATATCTGTAGTCCAGTGGTAAAACGCTGGACTGGTAATACAGTGGTAACACGCTGGACTGGTAATACAGTGGTAACACGCTGGACTGGTAATACAGTGGTAACACGCTGGACTGGTAATACAGTGGTAACACGCTGGACTGGTAATACAGTGGTAACACGCTGGACTGGTAATACAGTGGTAGCACGCTGGACTGGTAATACAGTGGTAACACGCTGGACTGGTAATACAGTGGTAACACGCTGGACTGGTAATACAGTGGTAACACGATGGACTGGTAATACAGTGGTAACACGATGGACTGGTAATACAGTGGTAACACTATGGACTGGTAATACAGTGGTAACACGATGGACTGGTAATACAGTGGTAACACGATGGACTGGTAATACAGTGGTAACACGATGGACTGGTAATACAGTGGTAACACGATGGACTGGTAATACAGTGGTAACACGCTGGACTGGTAATACAGTGGTAACACGCTGGACTGGTAATACAGTGGTAACACGCTGGACTGGTAATACAGTGGTAACACGCTGGACTGGTAATACAGTGGTAACACGCTGGACTGGTAGTAACTCAGTGGTAACACGCTGGACTGTAGTAACCCAGTGGTAACACGCTGGACTGGTAGTAATCCAGTGGTAACACTATGGACTGGTAATACAGTGGTAACACGCTGGACTGGTAATACAGTGGTAACACGCTGGACTGTCCATAGTCCAGTGGTAACACGCTGGACTGTCTATAGTCCAATGGTAACACGCTGGGCTGTATATAGTCCAGTGGTAACACGCTGGACTGTCTATAGTCCAGTGGTAACACGCTGGGCTGTCTATAGTCCAGTGGTAACACTATGGACTGTCTGGGCCATAGTCTGTCTCGTCTGTCTGTCAGTGGTAACACACTGGACTGTCTATAGTCCAGTTGGTAACACTATGGACTGGTGGTAATCCAGTGGTAACACGCTGGACTGTCTATAGTCCAGTGGTAACACTATGGACTGTCTATAGTCCAGTGGTAACACTATGGACTGGTGGTAATCCAGTGGTAACACGCTGGACTGTCTATAGTCCAGTGGTAACACACACTGGACTGTCTATAGTCCAGTTGCGTGCGTGTGTTGCGTGCGTATTCATGACACTATAATAAACTAAACTGTCTCCCTGTCTATATAATGATTTATTATTGTGCAAACTGACTCCTTCGATCTCCCATCCATGACCATATCTACACCACAGGGATTCGGCACGTTTGGGGGTACTAGTATATATATTTAAGTACAGGGATTCTACTCTGTGGGATGTCAGATTTCGCATCGATCAGTAAAATGGCCCTATCTGAGACAATTTTGTACAAAGCTGTCCAAATATAACGCCTATCCCGAGTCTTTATATTGTTCTTCAAATAAAACACAACTTTAAGCTGCATGCATGTATACTTTGCAAACAATTGCCACAAACATTGGCAATAGCAGGTCACATTTCCGTACTAGGACACGGGTTCTGTCAGCAACAAAAAAAAATCTTCGACCGGAGAGTTTTAACTGTGAATAACATTATCAATAAAATGTGTTTCCACTAACGTGTAGGTTTATGAGCGTTCTGATTGGATTATGATTATTCTTCATATATAAAAAAACATCTTGTTACATTCTAATAATCCAATCAGAACGCTCATTTCAACGCTCGTTTCAACGTGAATTGCGCCGCTTTAGAATTTTTCAAAACAAATTGAAAATGCTACGAAATCTCTTTTTGACGTACATTTTTGCCGAATAAACCTACACGTTAGTGGAAACACATTTTATTGATAATGTTATTCACAGTTAAAACTCTCCCGTCGAAGATTTATTTTTGTTGCTGACAGAACCCGTGTCCTAGTACGGAAATGTGACCTGCTATGGCCAATGTTTGTGGCAATTGTTTGCAAAGTATACATGCATGCAGCTTAAAGTTGTGTTTTATTTGAAGAACAATATAAAGACTCGGGATAGGCGTTATATTTGGACAGCTTTGTACAAAATTGTCTCAGATAGGGCCATTTTACTGATCGATGCGAAATCTGACATCCCACAGAGTAGAATCCCTGTACTTAAATATATATACTAGTACCCCCAAACGTGCCGAATCCCTGTGATCTACACATTACCTTTGCGTTTTTACGTTTATTTATCGTCGCTACCGGTTGCCCATATGAGCGACGCCTCCTGAAGAGATTAGTCATTTTAGATTTTGGAGGATAGTGCAATGATACAGACAGAGACCCATTCCAGAATCTCCTGTTGTTCTTTTAAAAGTTACCTTTGTAAATAGATCTAGATCTAAATAGGAGCTAACTAAATCGTGTCGGTTGTGTCCCTTTGATGTTTTACCTGGAGACAATTTATTTTTGCTGAAAGGATAACTCATACGACCGGTACAGCGTCGTAAAATCTTTATCTCAACCAGCCGATCAGAATATAGTATCAACCACGCATAACGCGCCTTCATCACTTGCTCTGCCCAGGGTTAGGGTTTGGGTTAGGGTCAACACGCGTGGTTGATGTCATTATTCAGTTGGGTGGTTGAGAAAAAAGGCTTACCTACAAGCGTCGGTAATTACTGACTGATCCCTGCGACACGCCCGACAGAAACATTTCTCACCCATTTTGGCAATGTCACAAATACGCTTCTCCTGAACGGATGGACGGATTCAGGTAATACATATTAAATATACAGGAAACCTATTATGTGCCACATCCATATATGAACTGATAAATCTGCTAAAATCATTCCGGTCGGATTATTAATTCTCTTTTGAGTGGGTGGGGTAAATTTGTTGGAAATTATGTCAACTTTGCAGGTCAAGAACCTATTGTTGATATTGATTTGTGTTGTGAATAATTAATTGTAATATTCACATTTATTGATTTTTTCTATACAAGGCGGTTAACATGATAACTTTTGTTGCTATGACAACCAAAAGTATGCTTGACCGCAGTGGCGTAGCCAGGATTTTATTTGGGGGGGGGGCCATACTGACCGAATGTCCGTCGTAGCCGGACGACGAGTGCGGCGTAGCCGCGCGACGTATAGAGGGGGGTTTTCCCCCCTGAAAATTTTGGAAACTAGATTACCGGAGAAGCGATCTGGAGGTGTTTTCGAATCGGAATCATACTCGAAAAATGTCATGACATTTCACAACAAAAATGGAAAATCAAATAATCAGGATACAATACAAGCTCACAAATAGCAATATCCCCTTATCCTTGAACGTTCATGAGCAATTGAGAACAAGTCCTATATATACTGAGCCAAAAAAGAAAGTATCCACTCTATCGATATATAGAAAAGGAGTACACATCCGAATTTGCATTGAAATAAAGAAGAAACCTTTTTTGATATCCTGTAAAATTTTGAAGCAGTTGCTATACGCATTTCATCGAAAAAACTTGATCGATATTACATAGGGGTCGATTTCCGAAATAACAACCGTTTCGATAAATCTGCATTAGCTATCGGGAAAGTTAAAAATTCCATTTAATGGGATTTTTCTCCAGTGAAAGTGTGATGTTGGTTGCAGTGAAAGAGCTAATATCTCATGTGTCCGCCGTATTGCCCAATGCACGTCAATATCCGCCGTCGCATGCTGTCGACGTAACGTTGTATGTAATGTGCCGGTAGGTTGTTCCATTCAGCATGCAATGCTGCTGAAAGGTCATGTACCGTGTTGATTACATAATGTGTTCTAACACGACGTCCTAACTCGTCCCAAATATGCTCGATGGGATTTAAGTCGGGACTAATTGCCGGCCAGTCTAAAACGTTCACGTTATTATTCGCCAAGAAGCGTCGAGTAAGTGCTGCTGTATGGGGCCGGGCATTGTCATGCATAAGTGTGACGTTATGTCCATTACGCTGAATAAACGGAAGCACTTCTGCTTGAAGAACATTATTGACGTAGGTCTGGGCAAATGTTTCCGTGAATAACGATTAGACGAGTCTTTTGATCATTCATTATTCCGCCCCAGACTAAAACTGAACCTCCCCCAAAACGGTCTCTTTCAATGACGCACGCATCAGCGTAACGCTCTCCCCGACGGCGATAAACTCGTTCACGTCCGTCGGTATGGCTCAAAGTAAATCGCGATTCATCCGAAAATAACACTGATCTCCATTCAGCACGTCGGAAACGCCGGTGACGTCGGCACCAATCACGTCTCGCAGCCCTATGACGCCTTGCCCATGAAATATCCAGCGTACAGGCCTGGGTAACCCATGAAATAACCAGTATACAGGCCTGGGTAACCCATGAAATATCCAGCATACAGGCCTGGGTAACCCATGAAATATCCAGCGTACAGGCCTGGGTAACCCATGAAATATCCAGCATACAGGCCTGGGTAACCCATGAAATATCCAGTATACAGGCCTGGGTAACCCATGAAATATCCAGATGAATATCCAGTGTACAGGCCTGGGTAACCCATGAAATATCCAGCGTACAGGCCTGGGTAACCCATGAATATCCAGCATACAGGCCTGGGTAACCCATGAAATATCCAGCATACAGGCCTGGGTAACCCATGAAATATCCAGCATACCACAACAGCCTGGTAACCCATGAAATATCCAGCGTACAGGCCTGGGTAACCCATGAAATATCCAGCATACAGGCCTGGGTAACCCATGAAATATCCAGCACAGCTACAGGCCTGGGTAACCCAAAACCATGAAATATCCAGCGTACAGGCCTGGGTAACCCATGAAATATCCAGCATACAGGCCTGGGTAACCCATGAAATATCCAGCATACAGGCCTGGGTAACCCATGAAATATCCAGCGTACAGGCCTGGGTAACCCATGAAATATCCAGCATACATGAAAAACAGCATACAGGCTTGGTAACCAATGAAATATCCAGCGTACAGGCCTGGGTAACCCATGAAATATCCAGCATACAGGCCTGGGTAACCCATGAAATATCCAGCATACAGGCCTGGGTAACCCATGAAATATCCAGCGTACAGGCCTGGGTAACCCATGAAATATCCAGCGTACAGGCCTGGGTAACCCATGAAATATCCAGCGTACAGGCCTGGGTAACCCATGAAATATCCAGTGTACAGGCCTGGGTAACCCATGAAATATCCAGTGTACAGGCCTGGGTAACCCATGAAATATCCAGTGTACAGGCCTGGGTAACCCATGAAATATCCAGCGTACATGAAATATACAGCATACAGGCCTGGGTAACCCATGAAATATCCAGCATACATGAAATATCCAGCGTACAGGCCTGGTAAACCATGAAATACCAGCATACAGGCCTGGGTAACCCATGAAATATCCAGCGTACAGGCCTGGGTAACCCATGAAATATCCAGCGTACAGGCCTGGGTAACCCATGAAATATCCAGCGTACAGGCCTGGTAACCCATGAAATATCCAGCATACAGGCCTGGGTAACCCATGAAATATCCAGCGTACAGGCCTGGGTAACCCATGAAATATCCAGCATACAGGCCTGGGTAACCCATGAAATATCCAGCGTACAGGCCTGGGTAACCCATGAAATATCCAGCGTACAGGCCTGGTAACCCATGAAATATCCAGCATACAGGCCTGGGTAACCCATGAAATATCCAGCATACAGGCCTGGGTAACCCATGAAATATCCAGCGTACAGGCCTGGGTAACCCATGAAATATCCAGCGTACACCAACCCATGAAATATCCAGCATACAGGCCTGGGTAACCCATGAAATATCCAGCGTACAGGCCTGGGTAACCCATGAAATATCCAGCGTACAGGCCTCGGTAACCCATGAAATATCCAGCGTACAGGCCTGGGTAACCCATGAAATATACAGCGTACAGGCCTGGGTAACCCATGAAATATCCAGCGTACATGAAATATACAGCGTACAGGCCTGGGTAACCCATGAAATATCCAGCATACATGAAATATCCAGTATACAGGCCTGGGTAACCCATGAAATATCCAGCATACATGAAATATACAGCATACAGGCCTGGATAACCAATGAAATATCCAGCGTACAGGCCTGGGTAACCCATGAAATATCCAGCGTACAGGCCTGGGTAACCCATGAAATATCCAGCATACAGGCCTGGGTAACCCATGAAATATCCAGCGTACAGGCCTGGGTAACCCATGAAATATCCAGCGTAACCCATGAAATATCCAGCGTACAGGCCTGGGTAACCCATGAAAACCACAACATGAAATATACAGCATACAGGCCTGGGTAACCCATGAAATATCCAGCATACAGGCCTGGGTAACCCATGAAATATCCAGCATACAGGCCTGGGTAACCCATGAAATATCCAGCGTACAGGCCTGGGTAACCCATGAAATATCCAGCGTACAGGCCTGGGTAACCCATGAAATATCCAGCATACAGGCCTGGGTAACCCATGAAATATCCAGCATACAGGCCTGGGTAACCCATGAAATATCCAGCGACACCAACCCATGAAATATCCAGCGTACAGGCCTGGGTAACCCATGAAATATCCAGCGTACAGGCCTGGGTAACCCATGAAATATCCAGCGTACAGGCCTCGGTAACCCATGAAATATCCAGCGTACAGGCCTGGGTAACCCATGAAATATCCAGCGTACAGGCCTGGGTAACCCATGAAATATACAGCGTACAGGCCTGGGTAACCCATGAAATATCCAGCGTACATGAAATATACAGCGTACAGGCCTGGGTAACCCATGAAATATCCAGCATACATGAAATATCCAGCATACAGGCCTGGGTAACCCATGAAATATCCAGCGTACAGGCCTGCGTAACCCATGAAATATCCAGCATACAGGCCTGGGTAACCCATGAAATATCCAGCGTACAGGCCTGGGTAACCCATGAAATATCCAGCGTACAGGCCTGGGTAACCCATGAAATATCCAGCGTACAGGCCTGGGTAACCCATGAAATATCCAGCGTACAGGCCTCGGTAACCCATGAAATATCCAGCGTACAGGCCTGGGTAACCTATGAAATATCCAGCGTACAGGCCTGGGTAACCCATGAAATATACAGCGTACAGGCCTGGGTAACCCATGAAATATCCAGCGT
>CM026386.1:86612918-86650652 GCA_014843695.1 Archivesica marissinica
TGTACACTTCCTAGTGTAGCAGATAACCTAGTGGACAATACCTAGTGTAGCAGATAACCTAGTGTACAATTCATAGTGTAGCAGATAACCTAGTGTACAATTCCTAGTATAGCAGATAATCTAATGTACACTTCCTAGTGTAGCAGATAACCTAGTGTACAATTCCTAGTGTAGCAGATAACATAATGTACAATTCCTAGTGTAGCAGATAACCTAGTGTACACTTCCTAGTGTAGCAGATAACCTAGTGGACAATTCCTAGTGTAGCAGATAACCTAGTGTACAATTCCTAGTGTAACAGATAACCTAGTGTACAATTCCTAGTGTAGCAGATAACCTAATGTACAATTCCTAGTGTAGCAGATAACCTAGTGTAGCAAATAACCTAGTGTACAATTCCTAGTGTAGCAGTAAACCTAGTGTACAATTCCTAGTGTAGCAGATAACCTAGTGTACAATTCCTAGAGGAGCAGATAACCTAGTGTACAATTCCTAGTGTAGCAGATAACCTAGTGTACAATTCCTAGTGTAGCAGATAACCTAGTGTAGCAGATAACCTAATGTACAATTCCGAGTGTAGAAGATAACCTAGTATACAATTCCTAGTGTAGCAGATAACCTAATGTACAATTCCTAGTGTAGAAGATAACCTAGTGTACACTTCCTAGTGTAGCAGATAACCTAGTGGACAATTCCTAGTGTAGCAGGTAACCTAGTGTACAATTCCTAGTGTAGCAGATAACCTAGTGTACAATTCCTAGTGTAGCAGATAACCTAGTGTACACTTCCTAGTGTAGCAGATAACCTAGTGTACAATTCCTAGTGTAGCAGATAACCTAGTGTACAATTCCTAGTGTAGCAGATAACCTAGTGTACAATTCCTAGTGTAGCAGATAACCTAGTGTACATTTCCTAGTGTAGAAGATAACCTAGTGGACAATTCCTAGTGTAGCAGATAACCTAGTGTACAATTCCTAGTGTAGCAGATAACCTAATGGACAATTCCTAGTGTAGCAGATAACCTAGTGTACAATTCCTAGTGTAGCAGATAACCTAATGTACAATTCCTAGTGTAGCAGATAACCTAATGTACAATTTCTAGTGTAGCAGATAACTTAATGGTCAATTCCTAGTGTAACAGATAACCTAGTGGACAATTCCTAGTGTAGCAGATAACCTAATGTACAATTCCTATGTAGCAAATAACCTATTGTACAATTCCTAGTATACAAGATAACCTAGTGTACAATTCCTAGTGTAGCAGATAATCTAATGTACACTTATTAGTGTAGCAGATAACCTAGTGGACAATTCCTAGAGTAGCAGATAACCTAATGTACACTTCCTAGTGTAGCAGATAACCTAGTGTACACTTCCTAGTGTAGCAGATAACCTAGTGTACAATTCCTAATGTAGCAGATAACCTAATGTACACTTCCTAGTGTAGCAGATAACCTAGTGTACAATTCCTAGTGTAGCAGATAACCTAGTGTACAATTCCTAGTGTAGCAGATAACCTAGTGTACAATTCCTAGAGTAGCAGATAACCTAGTGTACAATTCCTAGTGTACCAGATAACCTAGTGTACAATTCCTAGTGTAGCAGATAACCTAGTGTACAATTCCAAGAGAGAAGATAACCTAGTGTACAATTCCTAGTGTAGCAGATAACCTAGTGTACAATTCCTAGTGTAGCAGATAACCTAGTCAAATCATAGTATACAATAACCTAATGTACAATTCTAGTGTGCAGATAACCTATGTACAATTCCTAGTGTAGCAGATACCTAGGTACAATTCCTAGTGTAGCAGATAACCTAATGGAACAATTCCTAGTGTAGCAGATAACCTAGTGTACAATTCCTAGTGTAGCAGGTAACCTAGTGGACAATTCCTAGTGTAGTAGATAGCCTAGTGTACAATTCCTAGTTTAGCAGATAACCTAGTGTACACTTCATAGTGTAGCAGATAATCTAATGTACACTTCCTAGTGTAGCAGATAATCTAGTGTACTATTCCTAGTGTAGCAGATAACTTAATGGTCAATTCCTAGTGTAGCAGATAACCAAGTGTACACTTCCTAGTGTAGAAGATAACCTAGTGGACAATTCCTAGTGTAGCAGACAACCTAATGTACAATTCCTAGTATAAAATATAACCTAGTGGACAATTCCTAGTGTAGCAGATAACCTAGTTTACAATTCCTAATGTAGCAGATAACCTAGTGTACAATTCCTAGTGTAGCCGATAACCTAGTGTACAATTCCTAGTGTAGCCGATAACCTAGTATACAATTCCTAGTGGAGCAGATAACCTAGTGTACAATTCCTAGTGTAGCAGATAATCTCGTGTACACTTCCTAGTGTAGCAGATAACCTAGTGTACACTTCCTAGTGTAGCAGATAACCTAGTGGACAATTGCTAATGTAGTAGATAACCTAATGTACACTTCCTAGTGTAGCAGATAACCTAATGTACACTTCCTAGTGTAGCAGATAACCTAGTGTACAATTCCTAGTGTAGCAGATAACCTAGTGTACAATTCCTAGTGTAGCAGATAACCTAGTGGACAATTCCTAGTGTAGCAGATAACCTAATGTACAATTCATAGTGTAGCAGATAACCTAATGTACAATTCCTAGTGTAACATATAACCTAGTGGACAATTCCTAGTGTAGCAGATAACCCCAATGTACAATTCTTACTGTAGCAGGTAATCTAAGTACAATTCCTAGTATCAAAGATACCTAGTGGACAATCCTAATGTAGCAGATAACCTAGTGTACAATTCCTAGTGTAGCAGATAATCTAATGTACACTTCTAGTGTAGCAGATAACCTAGTGTACACTTCTAGTGTAGCAGATAACTAGTGGACAATCCTAGTGTAGCAGATAACCTAGTGTACAATTCCTAGTGTAGCAGATAACCTGGTATACAATTCCTAGTGGAGCAGATAACCTAGTGTACAATTCCTAGTGTAGCAGATAACCTAGTGTACAATTCTTAGTGTAGCAGATAACATAGTGTAGCAAATAACCTAGTGTACAATTCCTAGTGTAGCTGTAAACCTAGTATACAATTCCTAGTGTAGCAGATAACCTAGTGTACAATTCCTAGAGGGGCAGATAACCTAGCGTACAATTCCTAGTGTAGCAGATAACCTAGTGTAGCAGATAACCTAATGTACAATTCCGAGTGTAGAAGATAAACTAGTATACAATTCCTAGTGTAGCAGATAACCTAGCGTACAATTTCTAGTGTAGCAGATAGCCTAGTGTACAATTCCTAATGTAGCAGATAACCTAGTGGACAATTCCTAGTGTAGCAGATAAACTAATGTACAATTCATAGTGTGGCATATAACCTAATGTACAATTCCTAGTGTAACAGATAACCTAGTGGACAATTCCTAGTGTAGAAGATAACCCAATGTACAATTCCTACTGTAGCAGATACCCTAATGTACAATTCCTAGTATACAAGATTACCTAGTGGACAATTCCTAATGTAGCAGATAACCTAGTGTACAATTCCTAGTGTAGCAGATAATCTAATGTACACTTCCTAGTGTAGCAGATAACCTAGTGTACACTTCATAGTGTAGCAGATAACCTAGTTATACAATCCCTAGTGTAGCAGATAACCTAGTGTACAATTCCTAGTGTAGCAGATAACCTAGTATACAATTCCTAGTGGAGCAGATAACCTAGTGTACAATTCCTAGTGTATGAGATAACCTAGTGTACAATTCCTAGTGTAGCAGATAACATAGTGTAGCAAATAACCTAGTGTACAATTCCTAGTGTAGCTGTATACCTAGTGTACAATTCCTAGTGTAGCAGATAACCTAGTGTACAATTCCTAGAGGGGTAGATAACCTAGTGAACAATTCCTAGTGTAGCAGATAACCTAGTGTAGCAGATAACCTAATGTACAATTCCGAGTGTAGAAGATACACTAGTATACAATTCCTAGTGTAGCAGATAGCCTAGTGTACAATTCCTAGTGTAGCAGATAACCTAGTGGACAATTCCTAGTGTAGCAGATAGCCTAGTGTACAATTCCTAGTGTAGCAGGTAACCTAGTGGACAATTCCTAGTGTAGTAGATAGCCTAGTGTACAATTCCTAGTGTAGCAGATAACCTAGTGTACACCTCATAGTGTAGCAGATAATCTAATGTACACTTCCTAGTGTAGCAGATAATCTAGTGTACTATTCCTAGTGTAGCAGATAACTTAATGGTCAATTCCTAGTGTAGCAGATAACCAAGTGTACACTTCCTAGTGTAGAAGATAACCTAGTGGACAATTCCTAGTGTAGCAGATAACCTAATGTACAATTCCTAGTGTAGCAGATAACCTAGTGGACAATTCCTAGTGTAGCAGATAACCTAGTTTACAATTCCTAATGTAGCAGATAACCTAGTGTACAATTCCTAGTGTAGCAGATAACCTAGTATACAATTCCTAGTGTAGCAGATAACCTAGTGTACAATTCCTAGTGTAGCAGATAACCTAGTGTACACTTCCTAGTGTAGCAGATAACCTAGTGTACAATTCCTAGTGTAGCAGATAACCTAGTGTACAATTCCTAGTGTAGCAGATAACCTAATGTACACTTCCTAGTGTAGCAGATAACCTAATGTACAATTCCTAGTGTAGCAGATAACCTAGTGTACAATTCCTAGTGTAGCAGATAACCTAGTGTACAATTCCTAGTGTAGCAGATAACCTAATGGACAATTCCTAGTGTAGCAGATAACCTAATGTACAATTCCTAGTGTAGCAGATAACCTAATGTACAATTCCTAGTGTAACATATAACCTAGTGGACAATTCCTAGTGTAGCAGATAACCCAATGTACAATTCTTACTGTAGCAGGTAATCTAATGTACAATTCCTAGTATACAAGATAACCTAGTGGACAATTCCTAATGTAGCAGATAACCTAGTGTACAATTCCTAGTGTAGCAGATAATCTAATGTACACTTCCTAGTGTAGCAGATAACCTAGTGTACAATTCCTAGTGTAGCAGATAACCTAGTGGACAATACCTAGTGTAGCAGATAACCTAGTGTACAATTCCTAGTGTAGCAGATAACCTGGTATACAATTCCTAGTGGAGCAGATAACCTAGTGTACAATTCCTAGTGTAGCAGATAACCTAGTGTACAATTCTTAGTGTAGCAGATAACATAGTGTAGCAAATAACCTAGTGTACAATTCCTAGTGTAGCTGTAAACCTAGTATACAATTCCTAGTGTAGCAGATAACCTAGTGTACAATTCCTAGAGGGGCAGATAACCTAGCGTACAATTCCTAGTGTAGCAGATAACCTAGTGTAGCAGATAACCTAATGTACAATTCCGAGTGTAGAAGATAAACTAGTATACAATTCCTAGTGTAGCAGATAACCTAGCGTACAATTTCTAGTGTAGCAGATAGCCTAGTGTACAATTCCTAATGTAGCAGATAACCTAGTGGACAATTCCTAGTGTAGCAGATAGCCTAGTGTACAATTCCTAGTGTAGCAGGTAACCTAGTGAACAATTCCTAGTGTAGCAGATAGCCTAGTGTACAATTCCTAGTGTAGCAGATAACCTAGTGTATACTTCATAGTGTAGCAGATAATCTAATGTACACTTCCTAGTGTAGCAGATAACCTAGTGTACTATTCCTATTGTAACATATAACTTAATGGTCAATTCCTAGTGTAGCAGACAACCTAATGTACAATTCCTAGTATACAAGATAACCTAGTGGACAATTCCTACTGTAGCAGATAACCCAGTGTACAATTCCTAGTGTAGCAGATAACCTAGTGTACAATTCCTAGTGTAGCAGATAACCTAATGTACAATTCCTAGTATACAAGATAACCTAGTGGACAATCCCTAATGTAGCAGATAACATAGTGTACAATTCATAGTGTGCAGATAATCTAATGTACACTTCCTAGTGTAGCAGATAACCTAGTGGACAATTCCTAGTGTAGCAGATAACCTAGTGTACAATTCCTAGTGTAGCAGATCATCTAATGTACACTTCCTAGTGTAGCAGATAACCTAATGTACACTTCCTAGTGTAGCAGATAACCTAGTGGACAATTGCTAGTGTAGCAGATAACCTAGTGTACAATTCCTAGTATAGCAGATAACCTAGTGTACAATCCTAGTGTAGCAGATAACCTAATGTACAATTCCTAGTGTAGCAGATCACTTAATGGTCAATTCCTAGTGTAGCAGATAACCTAATGGACATTTCCTAGTGTAGCAGATATCCTAATGTACAATTCCTTGTGTAGCAGATAACCTAGTGGACAATTCATAGTGTAGCAGATAACCTAGTGGACAATTCCTAGTGTAGCAGATAACCTAATGTACAATTCCTAGTGTAACAGATAACCTAATGTACAATTTCTAGTGTAGCAGATAACTTAATGGTCAATTCCTAGTGTAACAGATAACCTAGTGGACAATTCCTAGTGTAGCAGATAACCTAATGTACAATTCCTACTGTAGCAGATAACCTGTTGTACAATTCCTAGTATACAAGATAACCTAATGGACAATTCCTAGTGTAGCAGATAACCTAGTGTACAATTCCTAGTGTAGCAGATAATCTAATGGACACTTCCTAGTGGAGCAGATAACCTAGTGTACAATACCTAGTGTAGCAGTAAATCTAGTGTACACCTCCTAGTGTAGCAGATAACCTAGTGTACAATTCCTAGTGTAGAAGATAACCTAGTGTACAATTCCTAGTGTACAGTTCCTAGTGTAGCAGATAACCTATTGTACAATTCCTAGTGTACAATTCCTAGTGTACAATTCCTAGTGTAGCAGCTATCCTAGTGTACAATACCTATTGTACAATTCCTAGTGTGACATATAACCTAGTGTACAATTCCTAGTGGAGCAGATAACCTAGTGTACAATTCCTAGTGTACAATTCCTAATGTAGCAGATAACCTAGTGTACAATTCCTAGTGTACCAGATAACCTAGTGTACAATAGCTAGTGTAGTGGATAACCTAGTATACACTTCCTAGTGTAGCAGATAACCTAATGTACAATTGCTAGTGTAGCAGATAATATAATGTACAATCCTAGTGTAGCATATAACCTAGAGTACAATTACTAGTGTAGCAGATAACCTAGTGTACACGTCCTAGTGTAGCAGATAACCTCATGTACAATTCCTAGTGTACACTTCCTAGTGTAGCAGATAACCTAGTGTACAATTACTAGTGTACAATTCCTAATGTACAATTCCTAGTGTAGCAGATAAACTATTGGACACTTCCTAATGTAGCAGATAACCTAATGTACAATTCCTAGTGGAGCAGATAACCTAATGTACATTTCCTAGTGTAGCAGATAATCTAATGTACACTTTCTAGTGTAGCAGATAACCTAGTGTACACTTCCTAGTGTAGCAGATGACATAGTGTACAATTCCTACGGTAGCAGATAACCTAGTGTACAATTCTTAGTGTAGCAGATAACCTAGTATACAATTTCTAGTGTAGCAGATAACCTAGTGTACACGCCCTAGTGAAGTAGATAACCTAGTGTAGTAGATAACCTAGTGTAGCAGATAACCTAACGTACAATTCCTAGTGTACCAGATAACCTAGTGTACAATTCCTAGTGTACAATTCCTAGTGTACAATTCCTAGTGTACAATTCCTAGTGTAGCAGATAACCTAGAGTACAATTTCTAGTGTACAATTCCTAGTGTACCAGATAACTTAGTGTACAATTCCTAGTGTAGCAGTAAACCTAGTTTACAATTCCTAGTGTAGCAGTAAACCTAGTGTACAATTGCTAGTATAGCAGATAACCTAGTGTACAATTCCTAGTGTACAATTCCTAGTGTACCAGATAACCTAGTGTACAATTCCTAGTGTAGCAGTAAACCTAGTGTACAATTCGTAGTGTAGCAGTTAACCTAGTGTACAATTCCTAGTGTAGCAGATAACCTAGTGTACATTTCCTAGTGTAGCAGATAACCTAGTGTACAATTTCTAGTGTACAATTCCTAGTGTAGCAGATAACCTAGTGTACAATTTCTAGTGTACAATTCCTAGTGTAGCAGATAACCTCATGTACAATTCCTAGTGTACAATTCCTAGTATAGCGGATAACCTAGTGTAGCAGATAACCTAGTGTACAATTCCTAGTGTAGCAGATAACCTAGTATACAATTCCTAGTGTAGCAGATAACCTAGTGTACAATTACTAGTGTAGCGGATAACCTAGTGTACAATTCCTAGTGTAACGGATAATCTAGTGTACAATTCCTAGTGTAGCAGATAACCTAATGTACAATTCCTAATGTAGCAGATAAGCTAGTGTAGAAGATAACCTAGTGTAGATGACCTAGTATACACTTCCTAATGTAGCAGATAACATAATGTACAATTCCTAGTGTAGCAGATAACCTAGTGTATAATTCCTAGTGTAGCAGATAACCTAATATACAATTCCTAGTGTAGCAGTAAACCTTGTGTACAATTCCTAGTGTAGCAGATAACATAGTTTACAATTCCTAGAGCAGCAGATAACCTAGTGTACAATTCCTAGTGTAGCAGATAACCTAGTGTAGCAGATAACCTAATGTACAATTCTTAGTGTAGAAGATAAACTAGTATACAATTCCTAGTGTAGCAGATGACCTAGTATACAATTCCTAGTGTAGCAGATAACCTAGTGTACAATTCCTAGTGTAGCAGATAATCTAATATACAATTCCTAGTGTAGCAAATAACCTAGTGTACACGCCTTAGTGTAGCAGATAACCTAGTGTAGCAGATAACCTAATTTACAATTCCTAGTGTAGCAGATAACCTAGTGTACACTTCCTAGTGTAGCAGATAACATAGTGTACAATTCCTAGTGTAGCAGATAACCTAATGTACAATTCCTAGTATACCAGATAACCTAGTGTACAATTACTAGTGTAGCAGATAACCTAGTGTACAATTCCTAGTGTAGCGGATAACCTAGTGTACAATTCCTAGTGTACAATTCCTAGTGTACCAGATAACCTAGTGTACAATTCCTAATGTAGCAGTAAACCTAATGTACAATTCCTAGTGTAGCAGTAAATCTAGTGTACAATTCCTAGTGTAGCAGATAACCTAGTGTACAATTCCTAATGTAGCAGATAACCTAGTGTACAATTCCTAGTGTACAATTCCTAGTGTAGCAGATAACCTAGTGTACAATTCCTAGTGTACAATTCCTAGTGTACCAGACAACATAGTGTACAATTCCTAGTGTAGCAGATAACCTAGTGTACACTTCCTAGTGTAGCAGATAACCTAGTGTACAATTCCTAGTGTACAAATCCTAGTGTTCCAGATAACATATTGTACAATTCCTAGTGTAGCAGTAAACCTACTGTACACGCCCTCGTGTAGCAGATAACCTAGTATACAATTCCTAATGTAGCAGATACCCTAATGTACACGCCCTAGTGTAGCAGATAACCTAGTGTAGCAGCTAACCTAGTGTAGCAGATAACTTAATGGTCAATTCCTAGTGTAGCAGATAACGTAGTGTACAATTCCTAGTGTAGCAGATAACCTAGTATACAATTCCTAGTGTAGCAGATAACCTAGTGTAGCAGATCACCTAATGTACTATTACGAGTGTAGCAGATAACCTAGTGTAGCAGATAACATAATGTACAATTCCTAGTGTAGCATATAACCTAATGTACAATTCCTAGTGTAACAGATAACCTAATGTACAATTCCTAGTGTAGCAGATAACCTAATGTACAATTCCTAGTGTAGCAGATAACCTAGTGTACAATTCCTAGTGTACAGTTCCTAGTGTAGCAGATAACCTATTGTACAATTCCTAGTGTACAATTCCTAGTGTAGCAGCTATCCTAGTGTACAATACCTATTGTACAATTCCTAGTGTGACATATAACCTAGTGTACAATTCCTAGTGGAGCAGATAACCTAGTGTACAATTCCTAGTGTACAATTCCTAATGTAGCAGATAACCTAGTGTACAATTCCTAATGTAGCAGTAAACCTAATGTACAATTCCTAGTGTAGCAGTAAATCTAGTGTACAATTCCTAGTGTAGCAGATAACCTAGTGTACAATTCCTAATGTAGCAGATAACCTAGTGTACAATTCCTAGTGTACAATTCCTAGTGTAGCAGATAACCTAGTGTACAATTCCTAGTGTACAATTCCTAGTGTACCAGACAACATAGTGTACAATTCCTAGTGTAGCAGATAACCTAGTGTACACTTCCTAGTGTAGCAGATAACCTAGTGTACAATTCCTAGTGTACAAATCCTAGTGTTCCAGATAACATATTGTACAATTCCTAGTGTAGCAGTAAACCTACTGTACACGCCCTCGTGTAGCAGATAACCTAGTATACAATTCCTAATGTAGCAGATACCCTAATGTACACGCCCTAGTGTAGCAGATAACCTAGTGTAGCAGCTAACCTAGTGTAGCAGATAACTTAATGGTCAATTCCTAGTGTAGCAGATAACGTAGTGTACAATTCCTAGTGTAGCAGATAACCTAGATACAATTCCTAGTGTAGCAGAAACCTAGTGTAGCAGATCACCTAATGTACAATACGAGTGTAGCAGATAACCTAGTGTAGCAGATAACATAATGTACAATTCCTAGTGTAGCATATAACCTAATGTACAATTCCTAGTGTAACAGATAACCTAATGTACAATTCCTAGTGTAGCAGATAACCTAATGTACAATTCCTAGTGTAGCAGATAACCTAGTGTACAATTCCTAGTGTACAGTTCCTAGTGTAGCAGATAACCTATTGTACAATTCCTAGTGTACAATTCCTAGTGTAGCAGCTATCCTAGTGTACAATACCTATTGTACAATTCCTAGTGTGACATATAACCTAGTGTACAATTCCTAGTGGAGCAGATAACCTAGTGTACAATTCCTAGTGTACAATTCCTAATGTAGCAGATAACCTAGTGTTCAATTCCTAGTGTACCAGATAACCTAGTGTACAATAGCTAGTGTAGTGGATAACCTAGTATACACTTCCTAGTGTAGCAGATAACCTAATGTACAATTGCTAGTGTAGCAGATAATATAATGTACAATCCTAGTGTAGCATATAACCTAGAGTACAATTACTAGTGTAGCAGATAACCTAGTGTACACGTCCTAGTGTAGCAGATAACCTCATGTACAATTCCTAGTGTACACTTCCTAGTGTAGCAGATAACCTAGTGTACAATTACTAGTGTACAATTCCTAATGTACAATTCCTAGTGTAGCAGATAAACTATTGGACACTTCCTAATGTAGCAGATAACCTAATGTACAATTCCTAGTGGAGCAGATAACCTAATGTACATTTCCTAGTGTAGCAGATAATCTAATGTACACTTTCTAGTGTAGCAGATAACCTAGTGTACACTTCCTAGTGTAGCAGATGACATAGTGTACAATTCCTACGGTAGCAGATAACCTAGTGTACAATTCTTAGTGTAGCAGATAACCTAGTATACAATTTCTAGTGTAGCAGATAACCTAGTGTACACGCCCTAGTGAAGTAGATAACCTAGTGTAGTAGATAACCTAGTGTAGCAGATAACATAACGTACAATTCCTAGTGTACCAGATAACCTAGTGTACAATTCCTAGTGTACAATTCCTAGTGTACAATTCCTAGTGTAGCAGATAACCTAGTGTACAATTCCTAGTGTACAATTCCTAGTGTAGCAGATAACCTAGTGTACAATTTCTAGTGTACAATTCCTAGTGTACCAGATAACTTAGTGTACAATTCCTAGTGTAGCAGTAAACCTAGTTTACAATTCCTAGTGTAGCAGTAAACCTAGTGTACAATTCCTAGTATAGCAAATAACCTAGTGTACAATTCCTAGTGTACAATAACCTAGTGTACAATACCTAGTGTACAATTCCTAGTGTAGCAGAAAACCTAGTGTACAATTCCTAGTGTACAATCCTAGTGTACCAGATAACCTAGGTACAATTCCTAGTGAGCAAAGATAAATAGTGTAAAATCCTAGTGTACAATTCCTAGTGTACCAGTAAACCTAGTGTACATTCGTAGTGTAGCAGTTAACCTAGTGTACAATTCCTAGTGTAGCAGATAACCTAGTGTACATTTCCTAGTGTAGCAGATAACCTAGTGTACAATTTCTAGTGTACAATTCCTAGTGTAGCAGATAACCTAGTGTACAATTTCTAGTGTACAATTCCTAGTGTAGCAGATAACCTCATGTACAATTCCTAGTGTACAATTCCTAGTATAGCGGATAACCTAGTGTAGCAGATAACCTAGTGTACAATTCCTAGTGTAGCAGATAACCTAGTATACAATTCCTAGTGTAGCAGATAACCTAGTGTACAATTACTAGTGTAGCGGATAACCTAGTGTACAATTCCTAGTGTAACGGATAATCTAGTGTACAATTCCTAGTGTAGCAGATAACCTAATGTACAATTCCTAATGTAGCAGATAAGCTAGTGTAGAAGATAACCTAGTGTAGATGACCTAGTATACACTTCCTAATGTAGCAGATAACATAATGTACAATTCCTAGTGTAGCAGATAACCTAGTGTATAATTCCTAGTGTAGCAGATAACCTAATATACAATTCCTAGTGTAGCAGTAAACCTTGTGTACAATTCCTAGTGTAGCAGATAACATAGTTTACAATTCCTAGAGCAGCAGATAACCTAGTGTACAATTCCTAGTGTAGCAGATAACCTAGTGTAGCAGATAACCTAATGTACAATTCTTAGTGTAGAAGATAAACTAGTATACAATTCCTAGTGTAGCAGATGACCTAGTATACAATTCCTAGTGTAGCAGATAACCTAGTGTACAATTCCTAGTGTAGCAGATAATCTAATATACAATTCCTAGTGTAGCAAATAACCTAGTGTACACGCCTTAGTGTAGCAGATAACCTAGTGTAGCAGATAACCTAATTTACAATTCCTAGTGTAGCAGATAACCTAGTGTACACTTCCTAGTGTAGCAGATAACATAGTGTACACTTCATAGTGTAGCAGATAACCTAATGTACAATTCCTACTGTAACAGATAACCTAATGTACAATTCCTAGTGTAGCAGATAACCTAATGTACAATTCCTAGTATACCAGATAACCTAGTGTACAATTACTAGTGTAGCAGATAACCTAGTGTACAATTCCTAGTGTAGCGGATAACCTAGTGTACAATTCCTAGTGTACAATTCCTAGTGTACCAGATAACCTAGTGTACAATTCCTAATGTAGCAGTAAACCTAATGTACAATTCCTAGTGTAGCAGTAAATCTAGTGTACAATTCCTAGTGTAGCAGATAACCTAGTGTACAATTCCTAATGTAGCAGATAACCTAGTGTACAATTCCTAGTGTACAATTCCTAGTGTAGCAGATAACCTAGTGTACAATTCCTAGTGTACAATTCCTAGTGTACCAGACAACATAGTGTACAATTCCTAGTGTAGCAGATAACCTAGTGTACAATTCCTAGTGTACAAATCCTAGTGTTCCAGATAACATATTGTACAATTCCTAGTGTAGCAGTAAACCTACTGTACACGCCCTCGTGTAGCAGATAACCTAGTATACAATTCCTAATGTAGCAGATACCCTAATGTACACGCCCTAGTGTAGCAGATAACCTAGTGTAGCAGCTAACCTAGTGTAGCAGATAACTTAATGGTCAATTCCTAGTGTAGCAGATAACGTAGTGTACAATTCCTAGTGTAGCAGATAACCTAGTATACAATTCCTAGTGTAGCAGATAACCTAGTGTAGCAGATCACCTAATGTACAATTACGAGTGTAGCAGATAACCTAGTGTAGCAGATAACATAATGTACAATTCCTAGTGTAGCATATAACATAATGTACAATTCCTAGTGTAACAGATAACCTAATGTACAATTCCTAGTGTAGCAGATAACCTAATGTACAATTCCTAGTGTAGCAGATAACCTAATGTACACTTCCTAGTGTAGCGGATAACCTAGTGTAGCAGATAACCTAGTGTACAATTCCTAGTGTACAATTCCTAATGTAGCAGATAACCTAGTGTACACCTCCTAGTGTACCAGATAACCTAGTGTACAATTGCTAGTGTAGCGGATAACCTAGTGTACAATTCCTAGTGTAACGGATAATCTAGTGTACAAGTCCTAGTGTAGCAGATAACCTAATGTACAATTCATAATGTAGCAGATAAGATAGTATAGCAGATAAACTAGTGTAGCAGATGACCTAGTGTACAAATCGTAGTGTAGCAGATGACCTAGTGTACAATTCCTAGTGTAGCAGATAACCTAATGTACAATTGCTAGTGTAGCAGATAACCTAATGTACAATTGCTAGTGTAGCAGATAACATAATGTATAATCCTAGTGTAGCAGATAACCTAGAGTACAATTACCAGTGTAGCAGATAACCTAGTGTACACGTCCTAGTGTAGCAGATAACCTAATGTACAATTCCTAGTGTACACTTCCTAGTGTAGCAGATAACCTAATGTACAATTCCTAGTGTACACTTCCTATTGTAGCAGATAACCTAGTGTACAATTACTAGTGTACAATTCCTAATGTACAATTCCTAGTGTAGCAGATAAACTAGTGGACACTTCCTAATGTAGCAGATAAACTAATGTACAATTCCGAGTGTAGCAGATAACCTAATGTACAATTCCTAGTGTAGCAGATAACCTAATGTACACTTCCTAGTGTAGCAGATGACATAGTGTACAATTCCTACGGTAGCAGATAACCTAGTGTACAATTTCTAGTGTAGCAGATAACCTAGTGTACACTTCTTAGTGTAGCAGATAACCTAGTATACAATTTCTAGTGTAGCAGATAACCTAGTGTACACGCCATAGTGAAGCAGATAACCTAGTGTAGTAGATAACCTAGTGTAGCAGATAACCTAACGTACAATTCCTAGTGTACCAGATAACCTAGTGTACACTTCCTAGTGTACAATTCCTAGTGTAGCAGATAACCTAGTGTACAATTCCTAGTGTACAATTCCTAGTGTAGCAGATAACCTAGTGTACAATTTCTAGTGTACAATTCCTAGTGTACCAGATAACTTATTGTACAATTCCTAGTGTAGCAGTAAACCTAGTTTACAATTCCTAGTGTAGCAGTAAACCTAGTGTACAATTCGTAGTGTAGCAGATAACCTAGTGTACAATTCCTAGTGTAGCAGATAACCTAGTGTACAATTCCTAGTGTACAATTCCTAGTGTAGCAGATAACCTAGAGTACAATTCCTAGTATACAATTCCTAGTGTACCATATAACCTATTGTACAATTATTAGTGTAGCAGTAAACCTAATGTACACTTCCTAGTGTAGCAGATAATCTAGTGTACACTTCCTAGTGTAGCAGATAACCTCATGTACAATTCCTAGTGTACAATTCCTAGTATAGCGGATACCCTAGTGTAGCAGATGACCTAGTGTACAATTCCTAGTGTAGCAGATAACCTAGTATACAATTCCTAGTGTAGCAGATAACCTAGTGTACAATTGCTAGTGTAGCAGATAACCTAGTGTACACTTCCTAGTGTAACGGATAATCTAGTGTACAATTCCTAGTGTAGCAGATAACGTAATGTACAATTCCTAATGTAGCAGATAAGCTAGTGTAGCAGATAACCTAGTGTAGATGACCTAGTATACACGTCCTATAGCAGATAACATAATGTACAATTCCTAGTGTAGCAGATAACCTAGTGTATAATTCCTAGTGTAGCAGATAACCTAGTTTACAATTCCTAGAGCAGCAGATAACCTAGTGTACAATTCCTAGTGTAGCAGATAACCTAGTGTAGCAGATAACCGAATGTACAATTCCAAGTGTAGCAGATAACCTAGTGTACACGCCCTAGTGTAGCAGATAACCTAGTGTAGCAGATAACCTAGTGCAGCAGATAGACTAATGTACAATTCCTAGTATACAAGATAACCTAGTGTACAATTCCTAGTGTAGCGGATAACCTAGTGTAGCAGATAACCTAGTGTACAATTCCTAGTGTAGCAGATAACCTAGTATACAGGTCCTAGTGTAGCAGATAACCTAGTGTACAATTCCTAGTGTAGCGGATAACCTAGTGTAGCAGATTACCTAGAATACACTTCCTAGTGTAGCAGATAACCTAATGTACAATTGCTAATGTAGCAGATAACATAATGTACCATCCGAGTGTAGCAGATAACATAGTGTACAATTCCTAGTTTAGCAGTTAACATAGTGTACAATTCCTAGTGTGGCAGATAACCTAATGTACAATTCCTAGTGTAGCAGATAATCTAATGGACACTTCCTAGTGGAGCAGATAACTTAATGGTCAATCCTAGTGTAGCAGATAAACTAGTGTACGCCTCCTAGTGTGGCAGATAACCTAATGTACATTTCCTAGTGTAGCAGATAACCTAATGTACTCTTCCTAGTGTAGCAGATAACCTAATGTACAATTCCTAGTGCACAATTCCTAGTGTAGCAGATAACCTATTGGACAACCAACAAAACCAAACAATTCCTAGTGTAGCAGATAATCTAATGTACACTTCCTATTGTAGCATATATCCTAGTGTACACTTCCTAGTGTAGCAGATGACATAGTGTAGCAGATGACATAGTGTACAATTCCTAGTGTAGCATATAACCTAGTGTACAAGTCCTAATGTGGCAGATAACCTAATGTACAATTTCTAGTGTAGCAGATAAGCTAGTTTACACTACCTAGTGTAGCAGATAACCTAATGTACAATTCCTAGTGTACAATTCCTAGTGTAGCAGATAACCTAGTGGACAATTCGTAGTGTAGCAGAAAATCTAATGTACACTTCCTAGTGTAGTAGATAACCTAGTGTACACTTCCTACTGTAGCAGATGACATAGTGTTCAATTCCTAGTGTAGCAGAAAACCTAGTATACAATTCTAGTGTAGCAGATAACCTAGTGTACAATTCCTAGTGTAGCAGATAACCTAGTGTATAATTCATAGGTTACAATTCCTAGTGTAGCAGATAACCTAGTGTACAATTCATAGTATACAATTTTTAGTGTACCAGATAACCTAGTGTACAATTCTTAGTGTAGCAGTAAACCTAGTGTACAATTCCTAGTGTAGCAGTAAACCTAGTGTACACCTCCTAATGTAGCAGATAACCTAGTGTACAATTCCTAGT
The DNA here is from genome assembly GCA_014843695.1 of Archivesica marissinica. Taxonomy (NCBI): domain Eukaryota; kingdom Metazoa; phylum Mollusca; class Bivalvia; order Venerida; family Vesicomyidae; genus Archivesica; species Archivesica marissinica. The sequence goes on from CM026386.1 coordinate 86,630,166, forward strand.
GTAGCAGATAACCTAGTGTACAATTCCTAGTGTAGCAGATAACCTAGTGTACACTTCCTAGTGTAGCAGATAACCTAGTGTACAATTCCTAGTGTAGCAGCTAACCTAATGTACAATTCGTAGTGTAGCAGATAACCTAATGTACACTTCCTAGTGTAGCAGATAATCTAGTGTACAATTCCTAGTGTATAATTTAACCTAGTGTACAATTCCTAATGTAGAAGATAACCTAGTATACAATTCCTAGTGTAGCAGATAACCTAGTTTACACGCCCTACTGTAGCAGATAACCTAGTATAGCAGATAACCTAGTGTAGCAGATAACCTATTGGTCAATTCCTAGTGTAGCAGATAACCTAGTGTACAATCCATAGTGTAGCAGATAACCTAGTATACAATTCCTAGTTTAGCAGATAACGTAATGTACAATTCCTAGTGTACAATTCCTAGTGTAGCAGATAACCTAGTGGACAATTCCTAGTGTAGCAGAAAATCTAATGTACACTTCCTAGTGTAGTAGATAACCTAGTGTACACTTCCTAGTGTAGCGTATGACATAGTGTACAATTCCTACTGTAGCAGATAACCTAGAGTACAATTCCTACCATAGCAGATAACCTAGTGTACAATTCCTAGTGTAGCAGATAACCTAGTGAACAATTCCTAGTGTAGCGGATAACCTAGTGTAGCAGATAGCCTAGTGTACAATTCCTAGTGTAGCATATAACCTAGTCTACATTTCGTAGTGTGGCAGATAACCTAATGTACAATTCGTAGTGTAGCAGATAACCTAGTCTAGCAGATAACCTAGTGTAGCAGATAACCTAATGTATAATTCCGAGTGTAGAAGATGACCTACGCTACAATTCCACATGTACCAGATAACCTAGTGTACAATTCCTAGTATACAATTCCTAGTGTAGCAGATGACCTTGTGTACAATTCCTAGTGTAGCAGATAACCTAGTGTACAATTCCTAGTGTACAATTCCTAGTGTAGCAGATAACCTAGTGTACAATTCCTTGTTTACAATTCCTAGTGGAGCAAAACTAGTGTACAATTCCTAGTGTAGTAGATAACCTAGTGTACACTTCCTAGTGTAGCGTATGACATAGTGTACAATTCCTAGTGTAGCAGATAACCTAGTGTACAATTCCTAGTGTACAATTCCTAGTGGAGCAAAACTAGTGTACAATTCCTAGTGTAGCAGAAAACCTAGTGTACAATCCCTAGTGTACAATTCCTAGTGTACCAGATAACCTAGTGTACAAGTCCTAGTTTAGCAGTAAACCTAGTGTACAATTACTAGTGTAGCAGTAAACCTAGTATACAATTCGTAGTGTAGCAGATAACTTAGTGTACAATTGCTAGTGTAGCAGATAACCTAGTGTATAATTCATAGGTTACAATTCCTAGTGTAGCAGATAACCTAGTGTACAATTCCTAGTATACAATTCCTAGTGTACCAGATAACCTAGTGTACAATTCTTAGTGTAGCAGTAAACCTAGTGTACAATTCCTAATGTAGCAGTAAACCTAGTGTACACCTCCTAGTGTAGCAGATAACCTAGTGTACAATTCCTAGTGTAGCAAATAACCTAGTGTACAATTCCTAGTGTAGCAGATAACCTAATGTACAATTCCGAGTGTAGAAGATGACCTACTGTACAATTCCACATGTACCAGATAACCTAGTGTACAATTCCTAGTATACAATTCCTAGTGTAGCAGATGACCTAGTGTACAATTCCTAGTGTACCAGATAACCTAGTGTACAATTCCTAGTGTACAATTCCTAGTGTAGCAGATAACCTAGTGTACAATTCCTAGTGTACAATTCCTAGTGTAGCAGATAACCTAGTGTACAATTCCTAGTGTACAATTCCTAGTGTAGCAGATAACCTAGTGTACAATTTCTAGTGTACAATTCCTAGTGTACCAGATAACTTAGTGTACAAATCATCCTAGTGTAGCAGTAAACCTAGTGTACAATTCCTAATGTAGCAGTAAACCTAGTGTACAATTCCTAGTGTAGCTGATAACCTAGTGTACAATTCCTAGTGTAGCAGATAACCTAGTGTACAATTCCTAGTGTACAATTCCTAGTGTAGCAGATAACCTAGTGTACAATTCCTAGTGTACAATTCCTAGTGTACCAGATAACATAGTGTACAAGTCCTAGTTTAGCAGTAAACCTAGTGTATCAGATAACTTAATGTACAATTCCTAGTGTACCAGATAACCTAGTGTACAATTCCTAGTGTACAATTCCTAGTGTAGCAGATAACCTAGTGTACAATTCCTAGTGTACAATTCCTAGTGTAGCAGATAACCTAGTGTACAATTCCTAGTGTACAATTCCTAGTGTAGCAGATAACCTAGTGTACAATTTCTAGTGTACAATTCCTAGTGTACCAGATAACTTAGTGTACAAATCATCCTAGTGTAGCAGTAAACCTAGTGTACAATTCCTAGTGTAGCAGTAAACCTAGTGTACAATTCCTAGTGTAGCTGATAACCTAGTGTACAATTCCTAGTGTAGCAGATAACCTAGTGTACAATTCCTAGTGTACAATTCCTAGTGTAGCAGATAACCTAGTGTACAATTCCTAGTGTACAATTCCTAGTGTACCAGATAACCTAGTGTACAAGTCCTAGTTTAGCAGTAAACCTAGTGTAGCAGATAACTTAATGTACAATTCCTAGTGTAGCAGATAACCTAGTGCACAATTTCTAGTGTATCAGATAACCTAGTGTACAACTCCTAGTGTACACTTCCTAGTGTAGCAGATAACCTAGTTTACACTTCCTAGTATTGCAGATAACATAGTGATCAATTCCTAGTGTACACTTCCTAGTGTAGCAGATAACCTAGTGTACACTTCCTAGTGTAGCCGATAACCTAGTGTACACCTCCTAGTGTAGCAGATAACATAATGTACAAACCAAGTGTAGCAGATAACCTAGTGTACAATTCCTAGTGTAGCAGATAACCTAGTGTACACTTCCTAGTGTACAATTCCTAGTGTAGCAGATAACCTAGTGTACAATTCCTAGTGTACAATTTCTAGTGTACAATTCCTAGTGTAGCAGATAACCTAGTGTACACTTCCTAGTGTACAATTCCTAGTGTAGCAGATAACCTAGTGTACAATTCCTAGTGTACAATTCCTAGTGTAGCAGTAAACCTAGTGTACAATTCCTAGTGTAGCAGTAAACCCAGTGTACAATTCCTAGTGTAGCAGTAAACCTAGTGTACAATTCCTAGTGTAGCAGTAAACCCAGTGTACAATTCCTAGTGTAGCAGATAACATAGTGTACAATTCCTAGTGTAGCAGATAACCTAGTGTATAATTCCTAGTGTACAATTCGTAGTGTGGCAGATAATCTAGTGTACAATTCCTAGTATACAATTCCTAGTGTACCAGATAACCTAGTGTGCAATTGTTAGTGTAGCAGTAAACCTAGTGTACACTTCCTAGTGTAGCAGTAAACCTAGTGTACACCTTCTAGTGTAGCAGATAACCTAGTGTACAATTCCTAGTGTAGCAGATAACCTAATGTACACTTGCTAGTGTAGCAGATACCCTAGTGTACACTTCCTAGTGTAGCAGATAACCTAGTGTACACCTCCTAGTGTAGCAGATAACATAATGTACAAACCAAGTGTAGCAGATAACCTAGTGTACAATTCCTAGTGTAGCAGATAACCTAGTGTACAATTCCTAGTGTAGCGGATAACCTAGTGTACAATTCCTAGTGTACAATTCCTAGTGTACCAGATAACCTAGTGTACAATTCCTAATGTAGCAGTAAACCTAATGTACAATTCCTAGTGTAGCAGTAAATCTAGTGTACAATTCCTAGTGTAGCAGATAACCTAGTGTACAATTCCTAATGTAGCAGATAACCTAGTGTACAATTCCTAGTGTACAATTCCTAGTGTAGCAGATAACCTAGTGTACAATTCCTAGTGTACAATTCCTAGTGTACCAGATAACATAGTGTACAATTCCTAGTGTAGCAGTAAACCTAGTGTACATTTCCTAGTGTAGCAGATAACCTAGTGTACAATTCCTAGTGTACAAATCCTAGTGTAGCAGTAAACCTACTGTACACGCCCTCGTGTAGCAGATAACCTAGTATACAATTCCTAATGTAGCAGATACCCTAATGTACACGCCCTAGTGTAGCAGATAACCTAGTGTAGCAGCTAACCTAGTGTAGCAGATAACTTAATGGTCAATTCCTAGTGTAGCAGATAACGTAGTGTACAATTCCTAGTGTAGCTGATAACCTAGTATACAATTCCTAGTGTAGCAGATAACCTAGTGTAGCAGATCACCTAATGTACAATTACGAGTGTAGCAGATAACCTAGTGTAGCAGATAACATAATGTACAATTCCTAGTGTAGCATATAACCTAATGTACAATTCCTAGTGTAGCAGATAACCTAATGTACAATTCCTAGTGTAGCAGATAACCTAATGTACAATTCCTAGTGTAGCAGATAACCTAATGTACACTTCCTAATGTAGCGGATAACCTAGTGTAGCAGATAACCTAGTGTACAATTCCTAGTGTACAATTCCTAATGTAGCAGATAACCTAGTGTACACCTCCTAGTGTACCAGATAACCTAGTGTACAATTGCTAGTGTAGCGGATAACCTAGTGTACAATTCCTAGTGTAACGGATAATCTAGTGTACAAGTCCTAGTGTAGCAGATAACCTAATGTACAATTCATAATGTAGCAGATAAGATAGTATAGCAGATAAACTAGTGTAGCAGATGACCTAGTGTACAAATCGTAGTGTAGCAGATGACCTAGTGTACAATTCCTAGTGTAGCAGATAACCTAATGTACAATTGCTAGTGTAGCAGATAACCTAATGTACAATTGCTAGTGTAGCAGATAACATAATGTATAATCCTAGTGTAGCAGATAACCTAGAGTACAATTACCAGTGTAGCAGATAACCTAGTGTACACGTCCTAGTGTAGCAGATAACCTAATGTACAATTCCTAGTGTACACTTCCTAGTGTAGCAGATAACCTAATGTACAATTCCTAGTGTACACTTCCTATTGTAGCAGATAACCTAGTGTACAATTACTAGTGTACAATTCCTAATGTACAATTCCTAGTGTAGCAAATAACCTAGTGTACAATTCCTAGTGTACAATTCCTAGTGTACCAGATAACCTAGTGTACAAGTCCTAGTTTAGCAGTAAACCTAGTGTAGCAGATAACTTAATGTACAATTCCTAGTGTAGCAGATAACCTAGTGTACAACTCCTAGTGTACACTTCCTAGTGTAGCAGATAACCTAGTTTACACTTCCTAGTATTGCAGATAACATAGTGATCAATTCCTAGTGTACACTTCCTAGTGTAGCAGATAACCTAGTGTACACTTCCTAGTGTAGCCGATAACCTAGTGTACACCTCCTAGTGTAGCAGATAACATAATGTACAAACCAAGTGTAGCAGATAACCTAGTGTACAATTCCTAGTGTAGCAGATAACCTAGTGTACACTTCGTAGTGTACAATTCCTAGTGTAGCAGATAACCTAGTGTACAATTCCTAGTGTACAATTCCTAGTGTACAATTCCTAGTGTAGCAGATAACCTAGTGTACACTTCCTAGTGTACAATTCCTAGTGTAGCAGATAACCTAGTGTACAATTCCTAGTGTACAATTCCTAGTGTACCAGATAACTTAGTGTACAATTCCTAGTGTAGCAGTAAACCTAGTGTACAATTCCTAGTGTAGCAGTAAACCCAGTGTACAATTCCTAGTGTAGCAGATAACATAGTGTACAATTCCTAGTGTAGCAGATAACCTAGTGTATAATTCCTAGTGTACAATTCGTAGTGTGGCAGATAACCTAGTGTACAATTCCTAGTATATAATTCCTAGTGTACCAGATAACCTAGTGTGCAATTGTTAGTGTAGCAGTAAACCTAGTGTACACTTCCTAGTGTAGCAGTAAACCTAGTGTACACCTTCTAGTGTAGCAGATAACCTAGTGTACAATTCCTAGTGTAGCAGATAACCTAATGTACAATTCATAGTGTAGCAGATAACCTAATGTACACTTGCTAGTGTAGCAGATAACCTAGTGTACACTTCCTAGTGTAGCAGATAACCTAGTGTACACCTCCTAGTGTAGCAGATAACATAATGTACAAACCAAGTGTAGCAGATAACCTAGTGTACAATTCCTAGTGTAGCAGATAACCTAGTGTACAATTCCTAGTGTAGCGGATAACCTAGTGTACAATTCCTAGTGTACAATTCCTAGTGTACCAGATAACCTAGTGTACAATTCCTAATGTAGCAGTAAACCTAATGTACAATTCCTAGTGTAGCAGTAAATCTAGTGTACAATTCCTAGTGTAGCAGATAACCTAGTGTACAATTCCTAATGTAGCAGATAACCTAGTGTACAATTCCTAGTGTACAATTCCTAGTGTAGCAGATAACCTAGTGTACAATTCCTAGTGTACAATTCCTAGTGTACCAGATAACATAGTGTACAATTCCTAGTGTAGCGGTAAACCTAGTGTACATTTCCTAGTGTAGCAGATAACCTAGTGTACAATTCCTAGTGTACAAATCCTAGTGTTCCAGATAACATATTGTACAATTCCTAGTGTAGCAGTAAACCTACTGTACACGCCCTCGTGTAGCAGATAACCTAGTATACAATTCCTAATGTAGCAGATACCCTAATGTACACGCCCTAGTGTAGCAGATAACCTAGTGTAGCAGCTAACCTAGTGTAGCAGATAACTTAATGGTCAATTCCTAGTGTAGCAGATAACGTAGTGTACAATTCCTAGTGTAGCTGATAACCTAGTACAATTCCTAGTGTAGCAGATAACCTAGTGTAGCAGATCACCTAATGTACAATTACGAGTGTAGCAGATAACCTAGTGTAGCAGATAACATAATGTACAATTCCTAGTGTAGCATATAACCTAATGTACAATTCCTAGTGTAGCAGATAACCTAATGTACAATTCCTAGTGTAGCAGATAACCTAATGTACAATTCCTAGTGTAGCAGATAACCTAATGTACACTTCCTAATGTAGCAGATAACCTAGTGTACAATTCCTAGTGTACAATTCCTAATGTAGCAGATAACCTAGTGTACACCTCCTAGTGTACCAGATAACCTAGTGTACAATTGCTAGTGTAGCGGATAACCTAGTGTACAATTCCTAGTGTAACGGATAATCTAGTGTACAAGTCCTAGTGGTGCAGATAACCTAATGTACAATTCATAATGTAGCAGATAAGCTAGTATAGCAGATAAACTAGTGTAGCAGATGACCTAGTGTACAAATCGTAGTGTAGCAGATGACCTAGTGTACACTACCTAGTGTAGCAGATAACCTAGTGTACAATTCCTAGTGTAGCAGATAACCTAATGTACAATTGCTAGTGTAGCAGATAACATAATGTACAATCCTAGTGTAGCAGATAACCTAGAGTACAATTACTAGTGTAGCAGATAACCTAGTGTACACGTCCTAGTGTAGCAGATAACCTAATGTACAATTCCTAGTGTACACTTCCTAGTGTAGCAGATAACCTAATGTACAATTCCTAGTGTACACTTCCTATTGTAGCAGATAACCTAGTGTACAATTACTAGTGTACAATTCCTAATGTACAATTCCTAGTGTAGCAGATAAACTAGTGGACACTTCCTAATGTAGCAGATAACCTAATGTACAATTCCGAGTGTAGCAGATAACCTAATGTACAATTCCTAGTGTAGCAGATAACCTAATGTACACTTCCTAGTGTAGCAGATGACATAGTGTACAATTCCTAGTGTACAATTCCTAGTGTAGCTGATGACATAGTGTACAATTCCTACGGTAGCAGATAACCTAGTGTACAATTCCTAGTGTAGCAGATAACCTAGTGTACACTTCTTAGTGTAGCAGATAACCTAGTATACAATTTCTAGTGTAGCAGATAACCTAGTGTACACGCCATAGTGAAGCAGATAACCTAGTGTAGTAGATAACCTAGTGTAGCAGATAACCTAACGTACAATTCTGAGTGTAGAAGATAAACTAGTGTACAATTCCTATTGTACCAGATAACCTAGTGTACACTTCCTAGTGTACAATTCCTAGTGTAGCAGATAACCTAGTGTACAATTCCTAGTGTACAATTCCTAGTGTACAATTCCTAGTGTAGCAGATAACCTAGTGTACAATTTCTAGTGTACAATTCCTAGTGTACCAGATAACGTATTGTACAATTCCTAGTGTGGCAGTAAACCTAGTTTACAATTCCTAGTGTAGCAGTAAACCTAGTGTACAATTCGTAGTGTAGCAGATAACCTAGTGTACAATTCCTAGTGTAGCAGATAACCTAGTGTACAATTCCTAGTGTACAATTCCTAGTGTAGCAGATAACCTAGAGTACAATTCCTAGTATACAATTCCTAGTGTACCATATAACCTATTGTACAATTATTAGTGTAGCAGTAAACCTAATGTACACTTCCTAGTGTAGCAGATAACCTAGTGTACACTTCCTAGTGTAGCAGATAACCTCATGTACAATTCCTAGTGTACAATTCCTAGTATAGCCGATAACCTAGTGTAGCAGATGACCTAGTGTACAATTCCTAGTGTAGCAGATAACCTAGTATACAATTCCTAGTGTAGCAGATAACCTAGTGTACAATTCCTAGTGTAGCAGATAACCAAGTGTACAATTGCTAGTGTAGCGGATAACCTAGTGTACACTTCCTAGTGTAACGGATAATCTAGTGTACAATTCCTAGTGTAGCAGATAACGTAATGTACAATTCCTAATGTAGCAGATAAGCTAGTGTAGCAGATAACCTAGTGTAGATGACCTAGTATACACTTCCTATAGCAGATAACATAATGTACAATTCCTAGTGTACCAGATAACCTAGTGTACAATTCCTAGTGTACAATTCCTAGTGTAGCAGATAACCTAGTGTACAATTCCTTGTTTACAATTCCTAGTGTAGCAGATAACCTAGTGTACAATTCCTAGTGTACAATTCCTAGTGTAGCAGATAACCTAGTGTACAATTTCTAGTGTACAATTCCTAGTGTACCAGATAACTTAGTGTACAAATCATCCTAGTGTAGCAGTAAACCTAGTGTACAATTCCTAGTGTAGCAGTAAACCTAGTGTACAATTCCTAGTGTAGCTAATAACCTAGTGTACAATTCCTAGTGTAGCAGATAACCTAGTGTACAATTCCTAGTGTACAATTCCTAGTGTAGCAGAAAACCTAGTGTACAATTCCTAGTGTACAATTCCTAGTGTACCAGATAACCTAGTGTACAAGTCCTAGTTTAGCAGTAAACCTAGTGTACAATTACTAGTGTAGCAGTAAACCTAGTATACAATTCCTAGTGTAGCAGATAACTTAGTGTACAATTGCTAGTGTAGCAGATAACCTAGTGTATAATTCATAGGTTACAATTCCTAGTGTAGCAGATAACCTAGTGTACAATTCCTAGTATACAATTCCTAGTGTACCAGATAACCTAGTGTACAATTCTTAGTGTAGCAGTAAACCTAGTGTACAATTCCTAATGTAGCAGTAAACCTAGTGTACACCTCCTAGTGTAGCAGATAACCTAGTGTACAATTCCTAGTGTAGCAGATAACCTAGTGTACAATTCCTAGTGTAGCAGATAACCTAATGTACAATTCCGAGTGTAGAAGATGACCTACTGTACAATTCCACATGTACCAGATAACCTAGTGTACAATTCCTAGTATACAATTCCTAGTGTAGCAGATAACCTAGTGTACAATTCCTAGTGTACCAGATAACCTAGTGTACAATTCCTAGTGTACAATTCCTAGTGTAGCAGATAACCTAGTGTACAATTCCTAGTGTACAATTCCTAGTGTAGCAGATAACCTAGTGTACAATTCCTAGTGTACAATTCCTAGTGTAGCAGATAACCTAGTGTACAATTTCTAGTGTACAATTCCTAGTGTACCAGATAACTTAGTGTACAAATCATCCTAGTGTAGCAGTAAACCTAGTGTACAATTCCTAGTGTAGCAGTAAACCTAGTGTACAATTCCTAGTGTAGCTGATAACCTAGTGTACAATTCCTAGTGTAGCAGATAACCTAGTGTACAATTCCTAGTGTACAATTCCTAGTGTAGCAGATAACCTAGAGTACAATTCCTAGTGTACAATTCCTAGTGTACCAGATAACCTAGTGTACAAGTCCTTGTTTAGCAGTAAACCTAGTGTAGCAGATAACTTAATGTACAATTCCTAGTGTAGCAGATAACCTAGTGCACAATTTCTAGTGTATCAGATAACCTAGTGTACAACTCCTAGTGTACACTTCCTAGTGTAGCAGATAACCTAGTTTACACTTCCTAGTATTGCAGATAACATAGTGATCAATTCCTAGTGTACACTTCCTAGTGTACCATATAACCTAGTGTACACTTCCTAGTGTAGCCGATAACCTAGTGTACACCTCCTAGTGTAGCAGATAACATAATGTACAAACCAAGTGTAGCAGATAACCTAGTGTACAATTCCTAGTGTAGCAGATAACCTAGTGTACACTTCCTAGTGTACAATTCCTAGTGTAGCAGATAACCTAGTGTACAATTCCTAGTGTACAATTCCTAGTGTAGCAGATAACCTAGTGTACACTTCCTAGTGTACAATTCCTAGTGTAGCAGATAACCTAGTGTACAATTCCTAGTGTAAAATTCCTAGTGTACCAGATAACTTAGTGTACAATTCCTAGTGTAGCAGTAAACCTAGTGTACAATTCCTAGTGTAGCAGATAACATAGTGTACAATTCCCAGTGTAGCAGATAACCTAGTGTATAATTCCTAGTGTACAATTCGTAGTGTAGCAGATAACCTAGTGTACAATTCCTAGTATACAATTCCTAGTGTACCAGATAACCTAGTGTGCAATTGTTAGTGTAGCAGTAAACCTAGTGTACACTTCCTAGTGTAGCAGTAAACCTAGTGTACACCTTCTAGTGTAGCATATAACCTAGTGTACAATTCCTAGTGTAGCAGATAACCTAATGTACAATTCATAGTGTAGCAGATAGCCTAATGTACACCTCCTAGTGTAGCAGATAATCTAGTGTACACTTCCTAGTATAGCAGATAACCTAGTGATCAATTCCTAATGTACACTTCCTAGTGTAGCAGATAACCTAGTGTACACTTCCTAGTGTAGCAGATAACCTAGTGTACACCTCCTAGTGTAGCAGATAACATAATGTACAAACCAAGTGTAGCAGATAACCTAGTGTACAATTCCTAGTGTAGCAGATAACCTAATGTACAATTCCTAGTGTACACTTCCTAGTGTAGCAGATAACCTAGTGTACACTTCCTAGTGTAGCAGATAACATAATGTACAATCCAAGTGTAGCAGATAACCTAGTGTAAACGCCCTAGTGTAGCAGATAACCTAGTGTAAACGCCCTAGTGTAGCAGATAACCTAATGTACAATACATAGTGTAGCAGATAACCTAGTGTAGCAGATAACCGAGTGTACACCTCCTAGTGTAGCAGATAACATAATGTACAATCCTAGTGTAGCAGATAACCTAGTGTACAATTCCTAGTGTACCAGATAACCTAGTATACACTTCCTAGTGTAGCAGATAACCTAGTGGACACTTCCTAGTGTAGCAGATAACCTAGTGTACACCTCCTAGTGTAGCAGATGACATAAGGTACAATACCTAGTGTAGCAGATAACCTAGTATACAATACCTAGTGTAGCAGATAACCTAGTTTACAATTCCTAGTGTAGCAGATAACCTAGTGTACAATTGCTAGTGTAGCAGAAAATCTAGTGTACAATTCCTAGTGTAGCAGATAACCTAGTGTACAATTCCTAGTGTAGTAGATAACCTAGTACACAAGCCCTAGTGTAGCAGATGACCTAGTGTACAATTCCTAGTGTAGCAGATAACCTAGTGTACAATTCCTAGTGTAACAGATAACCTAATGTACAATTCCTAGTGTAGCAGATAACATAATGTACAATTCCTAGTGTAGCAGATAACCTAGTATACAATTCCTAGTGTAGCAGATAACATAATGTACAATTCCTAGTGTAGCAGATATCCTAGTGTGCAATTCCTAGTGTAGCAGATAACCTAGTATACAATTCCTAGTGTAGCAGATGACATAAGGTACAATACCTAGTGTAGCAGATAACCTAGTGTACAATTCCTAGTGTAGCAGATAACCTAGTGTACAATTCCTAGTGTAAGCTAATGTATTTCCCATCCCAAACCCCTGAACAGAGCCATTCGTAAAGCATTAATCGTAAAATAAATAACTGTTTGTTGATGTATAAAAAAGTCACCCTCCCAAATATCAAGGCTTTTTTGTTCAGTTTGTTCGTTTAGTCATAAACGTGATTTTCAAATTCCTGTTGTATAATTTTCAGTCGCCATGTTGCTTTGGTTTAAACATATTTATTCGTCATAATATACACACTATACATATACATAATTTACACAAATATATTTGCAATGACTAGTGGATTGAATTGGAATCTATAATAGCTTATTGAAATTCTCTCCACCACATAAATCACCAAGATATGGCGATTGATCTGATTAACATGATTCAAGATATATTATGGCTATGTTTGTTTAATTTAGTTTAATAAAAATGAAGTAAATAGATAAACAAAACCTATATAATACATTTAAATATTAAAATATTTAAAAACATTAAAAATGATGCTAAAGAAGAAACTTAGGAAGAAATGTAGAGGCGCGACTAAGGATGAACTTTGATTTGAAAACAGTTATCGTCTATCAAACCGTTTAGATCTCTCGATGTAAATGTGCACTGCGGTAAAGATATTCTCGTTGTCCTCATTAATTTTGATAATGATAGGTTGCCAGTCAATATGGTGTGTAACGTCACAGGACAAAGGTGAATAATATAATTCATAAGAGCTTGTCGGATGTCATCATATCTGGTACATTGAAAGAAGTAGTGGAATGTTGTTTCAGGCTGTCCACAAGAGCAAAGAGGTGACGGGGTAATGTTCTTTGAGAAAGGATCTTGACCCAATGAACTACAGTTAGTTCTTAGACGAGTGTGTAGAACTTGTGATATACGTTTGCCAAAGTAGTAGAACGGGGATACCTTATCCAATCGCTTCAGCTGCCCCTTGAATGATGCCAGGGTGGGTGCTTTTCTAAGTGACGTATGCAACGCATTAAAGGCCATTGCTGTTGAGGGTACAAACAAATTAGGGTAAAGAGTTGTGCGTGCCCTTGGGATACGAAAGTGGTCTTATTGGAGTATTTCAGTGAGATACGAAGGAGTCAGGTTGGTCATCATCTTGTAGTATAAAATGAACTTGTGTTTGTGACGCCTGTACTCGATTGTGTCCCATCCAACTGCATCCATCCGTTTTCGACTTGACACTAACTTTGTGGCACCAGTGACGAATCGAGCGGCTTCATACTGTATTTTTTCAAGATATGTTTTCTCTTGTTCTGTGCAATTGTCAAAGACAACATCGCCGTATTCTAGGATAGGACGTATAAATGAAATGTATATGGTTTCCAAGGGCCGTCTGTCAAGGATGAATTTAAGCTTACGCATGATGTTAATACGTTAATATGTACTCTATCTGTATATGCCATCGTAGATCGTTGGGAAAATATATTCCTAGATGTTTATGGCTGGTCACTTCCTGGATTTCGTCATTATTCATTTGCAACGGTGGATGTTGTCTGGCATGCGATTTGCGAGAGAGAACAAGGGATTCGGTTTTCTTGAGATTAAATTTAACAAGCCATTTGGAAGCCAAGTTCGCTATCGTTTGAAGATCAAAATCAGTTCTGCAGCCTCCTCTTGATCATCAATTATTATGTATAGACTTGTGTCATCAGCAAAGAGTCGGATGCTAGCTTTAATATCCAATACCACATCATTAATAAAGATAAGAAAACGAAACGGACCCAGTATTGAACCTTGCGGTACACCAGTTCGAATGTAGTTCCAATTTGATTGTGCACCAGGAATGACCACTTGCTGTTTTCTCTGAGAGAGATAGGAAGAAAACCAATCAAGGAGACTACCGGAAATGCCTATACATCTCAATTTGTGGATCAAACCGGAATGCTAAACGCGATCGAAAGCTTTACATATGTCGCCAAAAAACAGCTCGCACTTCCTTTCCCGAGCTTATCGCCTTCGTGAAATAGTGATATAGGTAAGTAAGCTTGTTCACAGTTGAATCTCCAGGAACAAATCCGGACTGGAGAGATGTCAGCAGATTATGTCTAGATAGGTAGTTGAAGATGTGTTTAAATACAATTTTTTCAAAGACTTTTCCTATTACACTTAAGAGTGAAACTGGACGATGAGGACCGGTCTCCAATTTTAAAGATAGGCGTTACAAATGCTTCCTTCCAAATATCTGGAAACTGAGATAAAGAGAGAGATTGGTTGAAAAGATCAACTAGAGGCGATGCTAGTGCGGACGATAATTCTTTAAGAATTCTGTTATTAATAGTATCAGGACCTGCTGCTTTTCCAAGTGTCAGCGGTTTGAGTACATCTTCAACCTCTGTTGGTGTTATCGTAAATATTTCCATGGTAATATCACTATTTCTGTCCACCAGTTCCGGTGCATTTTCAGTATCTAGCATTGTTTGGTTTCGAATGAAATTGTTTAGTATATTTGCTTCGTTATTTCGTCGTCCACGTTATCACCGTCGTCATCTTGAAGAGAAGGAATAGTTGAAGAGTTTGAGTTTGGTTTAATAAATGCCTTCAAGGTTGACCACCATGTCTTGGAGTTATTTGAATATGTCTTGAGGTTATCCACCACTTTCTGGGTATGACGTTGTTTGCCGGTTCTGATCTCACTAACTAGTTGGTTGCGTAAAGTTCTAAAATGTGTCCAGTCTTCGGCATTGTTCGAACGTTGTGCTTTCTTGTAAGCTCTGCGCCTGTGTCGTATTAACTTCTTGATACGAGTTGAAATCCATGGAGGTTCACTTGGGCGAATTGTACCTTCTTTGTTTGGAATACCTAACTTAGATATATTAAGACTAGTTGATATGATTTTACTTACATATGTATTTGTATCATGATCCTTGAGAAGTTCCCAATCGAGGTTAGCAGCTTTGTCGCCGAGAAACTGGTAGTTCCCTTTGTCGAAGAGCCAAATGTGGCGTTTGAAAACATTTTGTTTCGACTTTTTGAAATTGAGAAGCCCAAAGACCGGACAGTGATAGCGAATGTTTTGCTCCAAGCATGGGTCACCAACACCTGTCATATATAAGATATTTTAGTTCGATGATAGAACAATGTCAATTAAAGAAGAATGTTCAGTAAAATGGGTAGGATCAGAAATGCACTGGGTGAGAGATAACTGCCGACATAATGTAGAAAGTTTTCTTGATGCAGTGGGATCTTGCATGTTAATGTTAAAATCACCGGTGATGATAATATCACCCATACCTGTATCAACAGCGAGATGAGAGTCCTCAATTCTGGAATGTTGGAAGGCTGTAGTGTTTGGAAGTCTATACAATACGCCAAATAAAACACATTTTGAGGCTGTAGAAAGTATTCATGTTGCTTTGAATTATCTATGCCAAATATCACGCGACTGTATTCCATGTACGCGGGGCCAGATCAAACTTATGTTTTACAAATCCTTAATTGTTTTTTAAAATATAATCTTGCCACATCTTGAGAAAAATGGTATACGCAAATGGCTGTCTGGTAATCTTGGGTGATGTTTTGTTTCTATTTTGGAAATTTGGGAGAGGGGACTTATTTAGCCGAAAACATTATTATGCATCAAATTATTTTTTGTGTTGAAAATGAAAACAAACTTGAGATCACGTTTATGGACAAATGTTATTGCACATACAAGTGTCCACGTGTTTATTAAATGGATGCGTCAACAACAAAATGTTCAAGTGTTTGACTTACTAGCCGGCCTTAAACACTATGATATAGATGACTATGCCAGCAAAAAGATTATGCTGGCTTGTGTACAGCATTTGTACTTGATGACAAGGTAATAGAATGCCTTATTCGTGAAATGTACAGCAGAGGACCTATATTGAAATATATATGTATAATACACTGAGCAAAATTTCTAATTGGTCACCTAGGTTTTATTCATATTTCTGGAAAAAGGATAAGACAACAATATAAATCATTATGTTATTTTATAAAGCATTTCATTATGCACGTATTCTGAGAAAATTATAACAATCTAAAAAATAGTTCAAACATAACAACGATTTAAATGTAGTCACCCTCCAATCAAAAAGTCACACAATGTTAATAACTGGTTATAACTCCTTGTGCATCGCATCGAAATGATGATCGCTGTAAATATCGCTGTGGTATGGCCTGCAATGCCTGTTGGATAAGTATACCCAATCCACGAAGCTGTGGCAACTTACGTATGAAGATCCCACACGTTCTCAATAGGGTTCAGGTCAGGACTTTTCGATGGACACGGAATTACTCTAACTTGGTTGAGTTGCAACATTCCTTGGGTTGCTCTTGCAGTATGACAAGGCGCATTGTCCTGTACTACCATCATGCCGCTCTAAAATGCGGCAGAAGTATAGGGGTGATAATTTGATCCTGGTAACGTCTGGCTGTGAGGTTACCATCAACTGACACTGCCGGTGTTTTCGTGTGCATGGATGTCGGTAGATACGCGTACGGCCGTCGGCACCTCTCAATTTGACGCGAGTTTCATCGACGAACAAAACATTGGCCCAGTATGCACGGGTACACCGAAAATGCTGTCTAGCCCAGCCTAGGCGTGCATAGCTGTATCTTAGGGTAAGAGTTACACCCTTTATTGGTCGTCGGCACCTCAAACCTACCTCGCGCAGTCGATTTCTCACTGTCTGTGGGGCGATATTACGTCCATGTGAGCCCATGATTTGCCTTGCAGTCCCGGTGGAGGAGGTAAAACGATCTCGTAAATGACTGAGAGTTATGTACTTGTCCTGTCGCCTTGCTGTTACCCAGCGTTTTGGGTGCCGTCGGCGTTCGTTCACACTTCCGGTAGCGGTAAATTTCCCCCATAGGCTCTGTATGGTAAACATTCGTCTGTTGAACATCCGTGCCACCTGAAATAATAATAAATCATGTTAGTTTTGTTATGAAAACATGTTTTTAGATAGATATAATGTGTTTTTATGCAAATAAGTCATTAATTACAAGTTCGGTATCTTACCTGCCGAATACTGGTGCCTGCTGCAATCATCCCAACAGCGCGGCCACGCTCTTCTATTGTCATTCTGGCCATTGTATGTGTTTTTCAAGTTGTAAAAACGTTATGGAACATATTCATGTACATATGCACAGTTTTTGACTTTTTCACGTGCGCCACGTGCTTGAATCATGAAAATGATCTCTCCGTTCCGCGTGGGTGATTTTGGCCATAATGTGTTTATTTTAATTGTGGCGATCGATAAAGTGTATACTTATAATGTAATATACAAAGATTTATATCATTCCGAAAATCAGTTGTTATGGTATTAAATTTCATAAGTGACCAATTAGAAATTTGTTTAAGTGTATAGTTACATACGTGATAGTCAAGACGTAGGCACTGACGGCTCTTTAAATATGACTGTAATTAGTTGAAACATACATGTATCAGTTTAACAATGCTATAAGTGTTATCGACTGTACGACTGTTTTATTGTTAACTGCATGGTATAAGCTTCATGCAGCCAGGTGATGCGTGCATACTGTGATCTCCAATTACCGTGTGTTAGTCTGATCACAGGAACTTGAAATTGTATCCATAAGCCACCAAAGGTCTCGTACCTCTATCCTAGGACACACCCTTCTATTAAAAAAGAATAGAGGGGGTGTCCTAGGATAGAGGTACGAGACCTTTGGTGGCTTATGGATAACATTTCAAGTTATTGTGGTCTGATTGAATCTTGCATATAGTTTCGATAAGATCCACTCAGGTTTATAGTGTGCGCTTATCACGGATATTAATACTGGTGCACCGGTATTATACATGAATATGTGTGGTTTATGTACATATACATGTATGAGTATATATTTTATTCATATACACATATGTGTATATTATTCTAGAACTACAGTGTGCGCACCAGTGTAAATATCATTGTGAAGGTATGTACTTTATTTGCATCGTAAATTATATGCCTTTCTCTGTAAATATCATATGTATAGATATGTACTTGACGTGCATTGTACCTAAGCGTTACAGCATTTGTATTAGATTGTATTCTTTATTATGTGGATTATTCCTAGTACACACTACTTGTTTGTAAATCGGCTATTGAATAGTTGTATATTGATATATTATGTGGATTACTCCTAGTACACACTACTTGTTTGTAAATCGGCTATTGTATAGTTGTATATTGATATATTATGTGGATTATTCCTAGTACACACTACTTGTTTGTAAATCGGCTATTGAATAGTTGTATATTGATATATTATGTGGATTACTCCTAGTACACACTACTTGTTTGTACGTCGGCTATTGTATAGTTGTATATTGATATATTATGTGGATTACTCCTAGTACACACTACTTGTGTGTAAATCGGCTATTGTATAGTTGTATATTGATATATTATGTGGATTACTCCTAGTACACACTACTTGTTTGTACGTCGGCTATTGTATAGTTGTATATTGATATATTATGTGGATTACTCCTAGTACACACTACTTGTTTGTACGTCGGCTATTGTATAGTTGTATATTGATATATTATGTGGATTACTCCTAGTACACACTACTTGTTTGTACGTCGGCTATTGTATAGTTGTATATTGATATATTATGTGGATTACTCCTAGTACACACTACTTGTTTGTACGTCGGCTATTGTATAGTTGTATATTGATATATTATGTGGATTACTCCTAGTACACACTACTTGTTTGTACGTCGGCTATTGTATAGTTGTATATTGATATATTATGTGGATTACTCCTAGTACACACTACTTGTGTGTAAGTCGGCTATTGTATAGTTGTATATTGATATATTATGTGGATTACTCCTAGTACACACTACTTGTTTGTAAGTCGGCTATTGTATATTTGTATATTGATATATTATGTGGATTATTCCTAGTACACTGTACTTGTTTGTAAATTGGCTATTGTATATTTGTATATTGATATATTATGTGGATTACTCCTAGTACACACTACTTGTTTGTAAGTCGGCTATTGTATAGTTGTATATTGATATATTATGTGGATTACTCCTAGTACACACTACTTGTTTGTAAATCGGCTATTGTATAGTTGTATATTGATATATTATGTGGATTACTCCTAGTACACACTACTTGTTTGTACGTCGGCTATTGTATAGTTGTATTTGATATATTATGTGGATTACTCCTAGTACACACTACTTGTTTGTAAATCGGCTATTGTATAGTTGTATATTGATATATTATGTGGATTACTCCTAGTACACACTACTTGTTTGTACGTCGGCTATTGTATAGTTGTATATTGATATATTATGTGGATTACTCCTAGTACACACTACTTGTTTGTACGTCGGCTATTGTATAGTTGTATATTGATATATTATGTGGATTATTCCTAGTACACACTACTTGTTTGTAAATCGGCTATTATATTGGTACTCTAACATGATCTTCTCACCTCTTTTCTTTTATGTTTTCCAAGGAATGATATAGTTTTCTTTGTGAAACAAAACTCCATATTCCACTGCTTTGAAACAGTGAGATATGGCATTTTCTCTGTCACTGCTTGAAGTTCGTATTCCTCCGCATTTAGATGTATATTTGTATTTGAGCTATTTTCGGACAATCGTGAACAGTTAGTTATAAAGTAATACATTCTAATGAATTTGCGTAGTCTGTAGTTTTTAATGTTGACAGCAAACAGAAACTAACTTGAAAAAAAATCGGAACTATTTCTTATTACGGACGTTCACAAGTGGTTGTGTGGGTGTGCATTGTAGAGAACTGATGCTCACGACAGGGGCAGTTAACATGAATATAATGTGATCGCTATTATATTAGCCACAAATCATTGGAAATTTTAAAAGAAAAGAAGATTTGTGTTCATTAGTGTAAGAAAGGATTTTATTTCATCTATTGTTCACCGAAATATGTATTTCCAAATTTCGGTGATCATTCGATGAAATAAAATCGTATCTTACACTAATAAACACAAATAGCATTCGTATATATTACACTAACAAACACAAATAGCCTCTATATCTTACACTAATAAACACAAATAGCATCTATATCTTACACTAATAAACACAAATAGCCTCTATATCTTACACTAATAAACACAAATAGCCTCTATATCTTACACTAATAAACACAAATAGCCTCTATATCTTACACTAATAAACACAAATAGCCTTTATTTC
>CM026386.1:86651652-86682341 GCA_014843695.1 Archivesica marissinica
TGGATAGCATGGATAGCATGGATAGCATGGATAGCGTGGATAGCATGGATAGCATGGATAGCGTGGATAGTATGGATAGCATGGATAGCGTGGATGGATATCATGGATGGATAGCATGGATAGCATGGATAGCATGGATAGCGTGGATAGCATGGATAGCATGGATATCATGGATAGTATGGATAGCGTGGATAGCATGGATATCATGGATAGTATGGATAGCGTGGATAGCATGGATAGCGTGGATAGCATGGATAGCATGGATAGCGTGGATAGCGTGGATAGCATGGATGGTAGCGGATAGCGTGGATGGTAGCATGGATAGCATGGATAGGCATGGATAAGCGTGGATAGCGTGGTATGGATAGCATGGATGGATAGCATGGATAGCGTGGATGGAGTGGATGGATAGCATGGATAGCATGATGGATAGGCGTGGATAGCGTGGATAGCGTGGATTCTGGCTAGCATGGATTAGCCGGATAGCATTGGATAGCGTGGTAGCATGATGGAAGCATGGAGGATAGCATGGGATAGCATGGATAGCATGGATGGATAGCATGGAGGCTAGCGTGGATAGCATGGATCTAGCATGGATAGGGGGATAGCATGGATGGATAGCAGGATAGCATGGATAGCATGGATAGCATGGATAGCGTGGATAGCATGGATGGATAGCATGGATGGATAGCATGGATAGCATGGATAGCGTGGATAGCCTGGATAGCATGGATAGCGTGGATAGCGTGGATAGCATGGATAGCGTGGATAGCATGGATAGCGTGGATAGCATGGATGGATAGCATGGATATCGTGGATAGCATGGATGGATAGCGTGGATAGCGTGGATAGCATTGACATTGCGTATTTTACGTTTATTTATCGTCGCTACCGGTTGCCCATATGAACGACGCCTCCTGAAGAGATTAGTCATTTTATAGAGTTTTGGAGGATAGTGTAATGATACAGACAGATACCCATTCCAGAGTCTCTTCTGGTTCTTTTACGTGCACTGTGTAAAGCACCAACACTGCTAATTGTATTAGGGTCAGACGGGGGATCGAACCTGCGATCCCTGGATTACCAGTCCAACGTGTTATCCAATAGACTACATATCCGTCGGTGAGCATTGACATTGTACTGCTCCACACTATTCATCAATTTGAATAGCGACATTTCGGAGAGACGTGAAATTATTGAGCTGCCTTTAAGTTAGTACCTACAATACATGAGAACAATGACAAAGTTTGTCAATGAGAAATAAATCAGATAATAAATTGTTATTTTCAGTGAACAAGTTGTCCTTCTTAGCTATAAACTTTTAATAATGGACACATACATATGGGTTAGGGTTAGCAGATAACCTAATGTACACTTCCTAGTGTAGCAGATAACCTAGTGTACAATTCCTAGTGTGGCAGATAACCTAATGTACACTTCCTAGTGTAGCAGATAACCTAGTGTACAATTCCTAGTGTAGCAGATAACCTAATGTACACTTCCTAGTGTAGCAGATAACCCAGTGTACACTTCCTAGTGTAGCAGATAACCTAGTGTACAATTCTTAGTGTACAAGATAACCTAGTGTACACTTCCTAGTGTAGCAGATAACCTAGTGTACAATTCCTAGTGTAGCAGATAACCTAGTGTACAATTCCTAGTGTACAATTCCTAGTATAGCAGTTAACCTAGTGTACACTTCCTAGTGTACAATTTCTAGTGTAGCAGATAACCTAGGGTACAATTCCTAGTGTACAATTCCTAGTGTACCAGATAACCTAGTGTACAATTCCTAGTGTACCAGATAACCTAGTTTACAATTCCTAGTATAGCAGTAACCCTAGTGTACAATTCCTAGTGTACCAGATAACCTAGTGTACAATTCCTAGTGTAGCAGTAAACCTAGTGTACAATTCCTAGTGTACCAGATAACCTAGTGTACAATTCCTAGTGTAGCAGATAACGTAGTGTAGCAGATTACCTAGTGTAGCAGATGACATAGTGTACAATTCCTAGTGTAGCAGATGACCTAGAGTACAATTCCTAGTGTAGCAGATAAACTAGTGTAGCAGATAACCTAGTATACACTTCCTAGTGTAGCAGATAACCTAATGTACAATTGCTAGTGTAGCAGATAACATAATGTACCATCCTAGTGTAGCAGATAACATAGTGTACAATTCCTAGTGTAGCAGATAACCTAGTATGCACTTCCTAGTGTAGCAGATAACATAATGTACAATCCTAGTGTAGCAGATAACATAGTGTAACATTTCTAGTGTAGCAGATAACCTAGTGTACAATTCCTAGTGTAGCAGATAACCTAGTGTACACTTCCTAGTGTAGCAGATAACATAATGTATAATCCTAGTGTAGCAGATAAACTAGTGTACAATTCCTAGTGTGGCAGATAACCTAATGTACACTTCCTAGTGTAGCAGATAACCTAGTGTACACTTCATAGTGTAGCAGATAACCTAGTGTACACTTCCTAGTGTAGCAGATAACCTAGTGGACAATTCCTAGTGTAGCAGATAACCTAGTGTACACTTCCTAGTGTAGCAGATAACCTAATGTACAATTCCTAGTGTACAATTCCTAGTGTAGCAGATAACCTAGTGGACAATTCCTAGTGTAGCAGATAACCTAGTGGACAATTCCTAGTATAGCAGATAACATAATGTACAATCCTAGTGTAGCAGATAAACTAGTGTACAATTCCTAGTGTGGCAGATAACATAATGTACAATTCCTAGTGTAGCAGATAACCTAGTGTACACTTCCTAGTGTAGCAGATAACCTAGTGTACAATTCCTAGTGTAGCAGATAACCTAGTGTACACTTCCTAGTGTAGCAGATAACCTAGTGTACAATTCCTAGTGTAGCAGATAACCTAGTGTACACTTCCTAGTGTAGCAGATAACCTAGTGGACAATTCCTAGTGTAGCAGATAACCTAGTGTACACTTCCTAGTGTAGCAGATAACTGTTTCTAGTGTACAATTCCTAGTGTAGCAGATAACCTAGTGTACAATTCCTAGGTAGCAGTAACCTAGTGGACAATTTAGTATAGCAGATAACATAATGTACATCCTAGTGTAGCAGATAAACTAGTGTACAATTCCTAGTGTGGCAGATAACATAATGTACAATTCCTGTGTAGAGATAACTATGTACACTTTAGTGTAGCAGATAACTAAGTACATTCATAGTATCAATTTCTGTTAGCAGATAACCTAGTGGACAATTCCTAGTGTAGCAGATAACATAATGTACACAATCCTAGTGTAGCAGATAAACTATGGACAATTCCTAGTGTGGCAGATAACATAATGTACAATCCAGTGTAGCAGATAACCTAGTGTACAATTCCTAGTGTAGCAGATAACCTAGTGTAAATTCTTGTGTAAGCAGATGACATAGTGTTTCATTTAGTTTGGCGATGACCATAGTGTACAATTCCTAGTGTAGCAGATGACCTAGTGTACAATTCCTAGTGTAGCAGATAACCTAGTGTACAATTCCTAGTGTATCAGATAACTTAGTATACAATTCCTAGTGTAGCAGATAACCTAGTGTACAATTCCTAGTGTAGCAGATAACCTAGTGTACAATTCCTAGTGTAGCAGATAACCTAGTGTACACTACCTAGTGTAGAAGATCACTAGTGTACAATTCCTAGTGTAGCAGATGACCTAGTGTACAATTCCTAGTGTAGCAGATAACTAGTGTACAATTCCTAGTGTAGCAGATACCCTAGTGTAGCAGATAACCTAGTGTACAATTCCTAGTGTAGAAGATAACCTAGTGTACAATTCCTAGTGTAGCAGATAACCTAGTGTACAATTCTAGTGTACAATTCCTAGTGTATAATTCCTAGTGTAGCAGATAACCTAGTGTACAATTCCTAGTGTATGTGTGCAGATAACAGGTACATTCCTAGTGTACAATTACTAGTGTAGCAGATAACCTAGTGTACAATTCATAGTGACAATCTAGTGTACATATAATTAGGTACAATTCCTAGTGTACAATTCCTAGTGTACCGGAACTAGTGTACAATTTCTAGTGTAGCAGTAAAGCTGTGTACATTACGAGGTAGCAGATAATCTAGTATGCACTTCCTAGTGTAGCAGATAATATAATGTACAATCCTAGTGTAGCAGATAAACTAGTGTACAAGTCCTATTGTGGCAGATAACCTAGTGTATAATTCCTAGTGTAGCAAATAACCTAGTGTAGCAGATAATCTAGTATACACTTCCTAGTGTAGCAGATAATATAATGTACAATCCTAGTGTAGCAGATAAACTAGTGTACAAGTCCTATTGTGGCAGATAACCTAGTGTATAATTCCTAGTGTAGCAAATAACCTAGTGTAGCAGATAATCTAGTATACACTTCCTAGTGTAGCAGATAATATAATGTACAATCCTAGTGTAGCAGATAAACTAGTGTACAAGTCCTATTGTGGCAGATAACCTAGTGTATAATTCCTAGTGTAGCAAATAACCTAGTGTAGCAGATAATCTAGTATACACTTCCTAGTGTAGCAGATAATATAATGTACACTCCTAGTGTAGCAGATAAACTAGTGTACAAGTCCTATTGTGGCAGATAACCTAGTGTATAATTCCTAGTGTAGCAGATAACCTAGTGTAGCAGATAATCTAGTATACACTTCCTAGTGTAGCAGATAATATAATGTACAATCCTAGTGTAGCAGATAAACTAGTGTACAAGTCCTATTGTGGCAGATAACCTAATGTATAATTCCTAGTGTAGCAAATAACCTAGTGTACACTTCCTAGTGTAGAGATAACATAATGTACCATCCTAGTGTAGCAGATAACAGAGTGTACAATTCCTAGTGTAGCAGATAACCTAGTATGCACTTTCTAGTGTAGCAGATAACATAATGTACAATCATAATGTAGCAGATAACATAGTGTAACATTTCTAGTGTAGCAGATAACCTAGTGTACACTTCATAGTGTAGCATATAACATAAAGTACAATTCCTTGTGTAGCAGATAACCTAGTGTACAATTCCTAGTGTACAATTCCTAGTGTACCAGATAACATAGCGTACAATTCCTAGTGTAGCAGATAATCTAGTGTACAATTCCTAGTGTAGAAGATAAACTAGTGTACAGTTCCTAGTTTAGCAGATAACCTAGTGTACAATTCCTAGTGTAGCAGATAACCTAGTGTACACTTCTTAGTGTAGCAGATAACCTAGTGTACAATTCCTAGTGTAGCAGATGAGCTAGTGTACAATTCCTAGTGTACCAGATAACCTAGTCTACAATTCCTAGTGTACAAGTCCTAGAGTAGCAGATAACCTAGTGTACAATTCCTAGTGTACAATTCCTAGTGTAGCAGATAACCTAGTGTACAATTCCTAGTGTGCAATTCCTAGTGTATAATTCCTGGTGTAGCAGATAACCTAGTGTACAATTCCTAGTGTACCAGATAACCTAGTGTACAATTCCTAGTGTACAATTCCTAGTGTAGCAGATAACCTAGTGTACAATTCCTAGTGTACAATTACTAGTGTAGCAGATAACCTAGTGTACAATTCCTAGTGTACAATTACTAGTGTAGCAGATAACCTAGTGTACCATTCCTAGTGTACAATTCCTAGTGTAGCAGATAACCTAGTGTACAATTCCGAGTGTACAATTACTAGTGTAGCAGATAACCTAGTGTACAATTCCTAGTGTACAATTCCTAGTGTAGCATATAACCTAGTGTACAATTCCTAGTGTACAATTCCTAGTGTAGCAGTAAACCTAGTGTACAATTCCTAGTGTAGCAGATAACCTAGTGTACAATTCCTAGTGTAGCAGATAACCTAGTGTAGCAGATAACCTAGTGTAGCAGATAACCTAGTGTAGCAGATAACCAGTGTAGCAGATAACCTAGTGTACAATTCATAGTGTAGCAGATGACCTAGTGTACAATTCCTAGTGTACAATTCCTAGTGTAGCAGATAACCCAGTGTACAATTCCTAATGTACAATCCCTAGTGTAGCAGTAAACCTAGTGTACAATTCCTAGTGTACAATTCCTAGTGTACCAGATAACCTAGTGTACAATTCCTAGTGTACCAGATAACCTAGTGTACAATTCCTAGTGTGCAAATCCTAGTGTACCAGATAACCTAGTGTACAATTCCTAGTGTACAATTCCTAGTGTAGCAGATAACCTAGGGTACAATTACTAGTGTATTTGTGTGCAGAAAACCTAGTGTACAATTCCTAGTGTACAATTACTAGTGCAGCATATAACCTAGTGTACAATTCCTAGTGTAGCAGTAAACCTAGTGTATAATTCCTAGTGTAGCAGATAACCTAGTGTACAATTCCTAGTGTAGCAGATAACCTTGTGTAGCAGATAACCTAGTGTAGCACATGACCTAGTGTACAATTCATAGTGTAGTAGATGACCTAGTGTACAATTCCTAGTGTAGCAGATATCCTAGTGTAGCAGATAACCTAGAATACACTTCCTATTGTAGCAGATAACATAATGTACAATCCTAGTGTAACAGATAAACTAGTGTATAATTCCTAGTGTGGCAGATAACCTCATGTACAATTCCTAGTGTAGCAGATAACATAATGTACCATCCTAGTGTAGCAGATAACATAGTGTACAATTCCTAGTGTAGCAGATAACCTAGTATGCACTTCCTAGTGTAGCAGATAACATAGTGTAAAATTTCTAGTGTAGCAGATAACCTAGTGTACACTTCATATTGTAGCAGATAACATAATGTACACTTCCTAGTGTAGCAGATAACCTAGTGTACAATTCCTAGTGTACAATTCCTAGTGTACCAGATAACATAGTGTACAATTCCTAGTGTAGCAGATAATCTAGTGTACAATTCCTAGTGTAGAAGATAAACTAGTGTACAGTTCCTAGTTTAGCAGATAACCTAGTGTACAATTCCTAGTGTAGCAGATAACCTAATGTACAATTCCTAGTGTAGCAGATAACCTAGTGTACACGCCCTAGTGTAGCAGATAACCTAGTGTAGCAGACAACCTAGTGTAGCAGATAACCTAATGTACAATTCCGAGTGTAGAAGATAAACTAGTATACAATTCCTAGTGTAACAGATGAGCTAGTGTACAATTCCTAGTGTACCAGATAACCTAGTGTACAATTCCTAGTGTACAATTCCTAGTGTAGCAGATAACCTAGTGTACAATTCCTAGTGTACAATTCCTAGTGTAGCAGATAACATAGTGTACAATTCCTAGTGTACAATTCGTAGTGTACCAGATAACCTAGTGTACAATTCCTAGTGTACAATTCCTAGTGTAGCAGATAACCAAGTGTACAATTCCTAGTGTACAATTCCTAGTGTACAATTCCTAGTGTAGCATATAACCTAGTGTACAATTCCTAGTGTACAATTCCTAGTGTACCAGATAACCTAGTGTACAATTCCTAGTGTAGCAGTAAACCTAATGTACAATTCCTAGTGTAGCAATAAACCTAGTGTACAATTCCTAGTGCAGCAGATATCCTAGTGTACAATTCCTAGTGTAGCAGATGACCTAGTATACACTTCCTAGTGTAGCAGATAACCTAGTGTACACCTCCTAGTGTAGCAGATAACCTAATGTACACTTGCTAGTGTAGCAGATAACATAATGTACAATCCTAGTGTAGCAGATAAACTAGTGTACAATTCCTAGTGTGGCAGATAACCTAATGTACAATTCCTAGTGCAGCAGATAACCTACTGGACAATTCGTAGTGTAGCAGATAACCTAATGTACACTTCCTAGTGTAGCAGATCATCTAATGTTCACTTCCTAGTGTAGCATATAACCTAGTGTACAATTCCTAGTGTAGCAGATGACATAGTGTTCAATTCCTAGTGTAGCAGATGACATAGTGTACAATTCCTACTGTAGCAGATAACCTAGTGTACAATTCCTAGTGTAGCAGATAACCTAGTGTACAATTCCTAGTGTAGCAGATAACCTAGTGTACACGCCCTTGTGTAGCAGATAACCTAGTGTAGCAGACAACCTAGTGTAGCAGATAACCTAATGTACAATTCCGAGTGTAGAAGATAAACTAGTATACAATTCCTAGAGTAACAGATGAGCTAGTGTACAATTCCTAGTGTACCAGATAACCTAGTGTACAATTCCTAGTGTACAATTCCTAGTGTAGCAGATAACCTAGTGTACAATTCCTAGTGTACAATTCCTAGTGTAGCAGATAACATAGTGTACAATTCCTAGTGTACAATTCGTAGTGTACCAGATAACCTAGTGTACAATTCCTAGTGTAGCAGATAACCTAGTGTACAATTCCTAGTGTACAATTCCTAGTGTACAATTCATAGTGTAGCAGATAGCCTAGTGTACAATTCCTAGTGTACAATTCCTAGTGTAGCAGTAAACCTAGTGTACAATTCCTAGTGTAGCAATAAACCTAGTGTACAATTCCTAGTGCAGCAGATAACCTAGTGTACAATTCCTAGTGTAGCAGATAACCTAGTGTTCAATTCCTAGTGTACAATTCCTAGTGCAGCAGATAACCTAGTGTACAATTCCTAGTGTACAATTCCTAGTGTACCACCAGATAACATAGTGTACAATTCCTAGTGTAGCAGATAATCTAGTGTACAATTCCTAGTGTAGAAGATAAACTAGTGTACTCTTCCTAGTTTAGCAGATAACCTAGTGTACAATTCCTAGTGTAGCAGATAACCTAGTGTACAATTCCTAATGTAGCAGATAACCTAGTATACAATTCCTAGTGTAGCAGATAACCTAGTGTTCAATTCCTAGTGTACAATTCCTAATGTAGCAGATAACCTAGTGTAGCAGATAACCTAATGTACAATTCCTAGTATATAAGATAACGAAGTGTACAATTCCTAGTGTAGCAGATAACCTAGTGTACAATTCCTAGTGTAGCGGATAACCTAGTGTAGCAGATAGCCTAGTGTACAATTCCTAGTGTAGCAGATCACCTAGTATACAATTCCTAGTGTAGCAGATAACCTAGTGTACAATTGCTAGTGTAGCGGATAACCTAGTGTACAATTCCTATTGTAACGGATAATCTAGTTTACAAGTCCTAGTGTAGCAGATAACCTAATGTACAATTCCTAATGTAGCAGATAAGCTAGTGTAGCAGATAACCTAGTGTAGCTGATGACCTATTGTACACTTGCTAGTGTAGCAGATAACCTAGTGTACAATTGCTAGTGTAGCGGATAACATAGTGTACAATTCCTAGTGTAGCAGATAACCTAGTGTACAATTCCTAGTGTAGCAGATAACCTAGTGTAGCAGATAACCTAGTGTACACTTCCTAGTGTAGCAAATAACCTAATGTACAATTGCTAGTGTAGCAGATAACATAATGTACCATCCGATTGTAGCAGATAACATAGTGTTCAATTCCTAGTGTAGCAGATAACATAATGTACAATCCTAGTGTAGCAGATAACCTAGTGTACAATTCCTAGTGTGGCAGATAACCTAATGTACACCTCCTAGTGTAGCAGATAACCTAGTGTACACTTCCTAATGTAGCAGATAACCTAATTAAAATTCCTAGTGTACAATTCCTAGTGTAGCGGATAACCTAGTGTAGCAGATAACCTAGTGTACAATTCCTAGTGTAGCAGATAACCTAGTATACAATTCCTAGTGTAGCAGATAACCTAGAGTACAATTGCTAGTGTTAGTCAGGTCGATATATGAAAATACACCTTCAACCCTCAATAAATTGCTACAAAATGTTTCTCAACTGATTCTGGTAGGGATTAGTGTACTTTATAACATACTAAAGGTTTACCAAAGTAGGACCCCCGGAAAAGTGTTTTTTTTTCAAAATGGCGTCCAAGATGGCCGCCGAAACCTCTTAATGATCATAACTATGTAACTATCAACTCAAATTTGATGATCTTGGTGTCTACCTCTAGGTATTTGGGGGCAAAGAACACATTAAGATAATAACAAATATGTTGGCCTATATATATAGCACACAAATCCAATATGGCTTCAAAAATGGCCGCCAACACCTCCAAATGACCGCAAGTCCATAACTATTGACTCAGCCCTATCGTTCATTCCGACTAGTCTGCGGACAGCACTGGAAACATTGTTCGTTGGGAAAGACACAAGATGCAAGGTTGTGGCAGTTGGTCATGCCATAATTCTGGCAGTTCACCCACGATCTGTCATTGCACCACTACAAATGGGACTTGCTGTGCAAATTCATCATCTGTATCGTTCGAAGTTCATTGTGGATACTCTTCATGAAATGGGATTCTGTTGCTCATATACAGAAGTGATCAGATTTGACAAAAATGCAGCGGATTGTGTGGAACCTGATGTCCTAGGTGGTGATGTAGATTTCCTGGATATATCTGTCCTCTTTGCCGCTGATAATGTTCCAACATTATCACTATTGACGGCAAAGGGACATTTCATGGAATGGGTGTCATTGCCTCTGTCACCCCTGGAAAACGGACGAACCATCTCACAGGTTTGCAAGTGGTGCTTGTCATGAGGTAGTCTTCGAGGACCTTCCGATATTTCTTGACTGTGACAAGTGATTGACTGTGATCGATATTATGTGGGAAGTTTCCCTCGGCTTCAAAGAGGCACCACTGAATTGGCAGGGGATGAGGCATATCTTGCATCAGGGGAGCCAGCACCATGCGCAGTCGTCAGTCAAATTATTGTATATGATCAATATGTACTCTGGAGACAAATTGTGCATTTTGTCTACATTAGACTTTGTTTGCAATCTTGCCATGAAGCACAACCTTCCCACCATTGTAACGTTTGACCAGCCCTTGTATTGGAAGGCTGCCGAAATCATCATTGATGCGCCACAAAGTAGTCACCAGAAAGGCATTGTTCTGACGTTGGGGTGTTTCCATACACTTATGAACTTGCTGGGGGCCATAGGAACTCGCATGGAAGGGACCGGTCTCAAAAACATACTTGAGACTGTCTATGGAAACAATGCAGTTGTGCACATGATGACAGGAAAAGCTGTCCAAAGGGCTTTGCGGGGGCCATTTTCTTGTTGACAAGTGCCTACATAGCCAGCTTATAACGGAAATGGCCAAAGACGATCCCGAGATTCAGACACTGCTTGATCAAGTCGAGGAATTGTACTACTCCCTTCTTAGCGGGGAGACGACGCTAGGAGATGCTGCTTGTTATGAGGTGTTGATCCAACTCGAGACAGTAACGGGGAAGAAGAAATCTGAACTTGCTCAGACCTCAAAGACCAGCCAGTTGTGGCTATATTATCAGCGTATGGTTAACATGACAAAAATGTTGATCAAGGCGGATCGTACTGGGTCTTGGTTGATGCATTTGCAGGCAGTGTCCAATTGCCTAACTGTCTTTGCTGCAACTGGGCACTTCAATTACCTGCGATCTGCTCATTACTACCTGCAGCAAAAGGAAAAACACCCAGATGTTTATCGAAAGTTCCTTGATGGTTTTCACGTTGTTCGTACGAGCAATCAGTGCTGGACAGGGCTTAGTAGTGATCTTGTCATTGAACATACGTTGATGCGGTCTCTAAAGAGCACTGGTGATCTAACTCGCGGCAGTAGGATGACCGAGGACATGCCACACCTCTGGACTTTATCTGCACCTGTAACATCCGAGTACAACATTGCGATGCAGGATTTCACAAACCAAACCTATACTACAAGTCCGCAACACAAATACTCAACTAAGGCGCGCATCAAAAGAGATTCATCTGATCTCGAGACAATTCGAATAAAGCTTGCAGCCTGATCACCATTCACATCTGATCCTACTCTGAGAAACATTGTCAACGGAATAGTGGCTGGGCCAGATGTTAATGTACAGGACTTTGAATCAGTTGGGAACAATATCATTGAAGATATAATCGGAAAGTCGGCATTTACTTACAAATTGAAGCGGAGAGAGCCAAAACCGTTGGGAATATCTCTCCTGATCGTACCGTTGATCCTGTCCTTCTGTTCCAGCGTTTCCTTGTGGTGTCAAGGTCAGGAGATCTTTCCCTTGAAGAAGTTTTGACATATGAACTAAGCCCCTACCCTCCAGCCCTCTGAGACCAGGAACATTCTTCGAAAAGCAGACAAACCTCAGCTTCCTCAGGCAATTCGAGACCATGCTGCGAACGTTTCACGTGAGGATGTGATGAACTCTATTCCCAAAATAGATTGTTACGTGCTTGATGGTGGCTCTTTGCTCCATCGTTTACCGTGGAAGAAAGGCGACTCATATAATGCAATAGCTGAGTCTTATGCAGACTTCACTGTGAGACATTACGGACAAGCGACAGTGGTGTTCGATGGCTATGGTGAAGGTCCCTCCATAAAGCACAACACACATTAGAGACGAGGAAACATCTGCACCCTATTGTTAGTTGCACTGCAGAAACAGAGTTTTCAGGCAAAAAGGAAGACATTTTGTCTCGTGAAAAAAACAAGGCAGACATGATTGCTCTCATCAGCACAGCACTAACTAAAAGGGGATGCCATGTCATTCAGTCACCAGGGGATGCAGACGTCGATATCGTTATGGTAACTGTTGAACGATCCCGTCATTGTACCACAACGTTGGTCGGTGAGGATACAGATTTGCTGATCTTGCTCCTTCATTACTCCAGAACAGACAATGAGATCATCTACTTCCGTTCTGACGCAAACAAGCAGTCAAAACAACACAGAGTGTATAACATTAACCTGTTGAAAGAAACTTTAGGAGATGATATGTGCAATGAGCTGCTCTTTGTACATGCCTACTCAGGCTGTGATTCAACTTCAAGGATTTACGGCGTCGGGAAAATGTCAGTCTTCCGGAAATTAGTGAAATCTGATCCTGTCATGAAGTCATGTGCTAGTGCATTCATCCTTCAAAACAAATCTCAAGAGGACAGATCTTGGCAAAGACCTGATGGTTGATCTCTTTGGTGACAAGTCTAATGATACGCTATCATCACTGCGCCATATCATTTTCATCAAGAAAGTGGCAACTGCTCCTGCATTTGTCACTTCTGAACGGCTTCCCCCAACATCACCTGCAACAATATTTCATAGCCAACGTGTGTACTTTCAAATTATGGTATGGATGGGGATGGCAAATGAAATGAACCCAACTGAATGGAGATGGAAACAGGAAAATGATCAGTTAATTCCAATTATGACCCAAAACAATGCTGCGCCTGACGAACTCTTGAAAATAACCATTGCAACTGTTCGAGGGGATGCAAATCCTGTCGATGTAGCTGCAGACGCTATGGACTCCCCTGCACTGCTGCATGTGGCCCTTGCCAAACTGAAAACTGTGACAATCCAAACAACACTCAAGAGGTCGATACTGAGGAGGAGGATGACACTCAAAACTGAACGTTCTGAAACTTATTCTATGGACAAAGGTGTTTGTGCGTTAGGTCATTAGTTCAATTTCATAATGATGCAACAGCTCAGTGATATCCAAAGTTGTCTTAATGTGTTCCTTGCACCCAAAAACCTGGGGATAGACATCAAGATCATCAAATTTGAGTCAATAGTTATGGACTTGCGGTCATATAGAGGTGTTGGCGGCCATTTTTGACGCCATATTGGATTTTTGTGCTACATATATAGACCAACATCATTTTTTATGATCTTAATGTGTTCTTTGTCCCAAGAAACCTAGGGATAGACACCAAGATCATCAAATTTGAGTTGATAGTTACATAGTTATGATCATTAAGAGGTTTCGGCGGCCATCTTGGACGCCATCTTGAAAATACACTTTTCCGGGGGCCCTACTTTGGTAAACTTTTAGTATGTTAAAAAGTACACTACAACCTACCAGAATCAGTTGAGAAACCTTTTGTAGCAATTTTTGGGGGGTTAAACTGTATTTTGACCTCACTATGTAGCGGATAACCTAGTGTACAATTCCTAGTGTAACGGATAATCTAGTGTACAATTCCTAGTGTAGCAGATAACCTAGTGTACCTAGTGTACAATTCCTACTGTAGCAGATAACCTAATGTACAATTCCTAGTGTAGCAGATAACCTAATGTACAATTCCTAGTATACAAGATAACCTAGTGTACAATTCCTAGTGTAGCAGATAACCTCGTGTACAATTCCTAGTGTAGCGGATAACATAGTGTACAATTCGTAGTGTAGCAGATAACCTAGTGTACAATTCCTAGTGTAGCAGATAACCTAGTGTAGCAGATAACCTAGTATACACTTCCTAGTGTAGCAGATAACCTAATGTACACTTGCTAGTGTAGCAGATAGCATAATGTACCATCCTAGTGTAGCAGATAACATAGTGTACAATTCCTAGTGTAGCAGATAACATAATGTACAATCCTAGTGTAGCAGATAAACTAGTATACAATTCCTAGTGTGGCAGATAACCTAGTGTACAATTCCTAGTGTAGCAGATAACCTAGTGTACAATTCCTAGTGTAGCAGATAACCTAATGTACAATTCCTGCTGTAGCAGATAACCTAATGTACAATTGCTAGTATACTAGATAACCTAGTGTACAATTCCTTGTGTAGCAGATAACCTAATGTACAATTCCTACTGTAGCAGATAACCTAGTGTACAATTCCTGTTATAGCAAATAACCTAGTGAACAATTCCTAGTGTACACTTCCTAGTGTAGCAGATAACCTAGTGAACAATTCCTAGTGTAGCAGATAACCTAGTGTACAATTCCTAGTGTAGCAGATAACCTAGTGAACAATTCCTAGTGTAGCAGATAACCTAGTATACACTTCCTAGTGTAGCAGATAACCTAGTGTACAATTCTTAGTGTAGCAGATAACATAATGTACAATCTTAGTGTAGCAGATAACATAATGTACAATTCCTAGTGTAGCAGAAAACTTAGTGTACACGCCCTAGTGTAGCAGATAACCTAGTGTAGCAGACAACCTAGTGTAGCAGATAACCTAATGTACAATTCCGAGTGTAGAAGATAAACTAATATACAATTCCTAGTGTAACAGATGAGCTAGTGTACAATTCCTAGTGTACAATTCCTAGTGTAGCAGATAACCTAGTGTACAATTCCTTGTGTACAATTCCTAGTGTAGCAGATAACATAGTGTACAATTCCTAGTGTACAATTCCTAGTGTAGCAGATAACCTAGTGTACAATTCCTAGTGTACAATTCCTAGTGTACAATTCCTAGTGTAGCAGATAGCCTAGTGTACAATTCCTAGTGTACAATTACTAGTGTAGCAGGTAACCTAGTGTACAATACCTAGTGTACAATTCCTAGTGTAGCAGATAACCTAGTATAAAAATCCTAGTGTAGCAAATAACCTAGTCTACAATTCCTTGTGTAGCAGATAACCTAGTGAACAATTCCTAGTGTAGCAGATAACCTAGTATACAATTCCTAGTGTAGCAGATAACCTAGTGAACAATTCCTAGTGTAGCAGATAACCTAGTATACACTTCCTAGTGTAGCAGATAATCTAGTGTACAATTCCTAGTGTAGCAGATAACATAATGTACAATCTTAGTGTAGCAGATAACATAATGTACAATTCCTAGTGTAGCAGATAACCTAGTGTACACGCCCTAGTGTAGCAGATAACCTAGTGTAGCAGACAACCTAGTGTAGCAGATAACCTAATGTACAATTCCGAGTGTAGAAGATAAACTAGTATACAATTCCTAGTGTACCAGATAACCTAGTGTACAATTCCTAGTGTTGCAGATAACCTAGTGTACAATTCCTAGTGTAGCAGATAACATAGTGTACAATTCCTAGTATACAAGATAACCTAGTGGACAATTCCTAGTGTACAATTCGTAGTGTACCAGATAACCTAGTGTACAATTCCTAGTGTACAATTCTTAGTGTAGCAGATAACCTAGTGTACAATTCCTGGTGTATAATTCCTAGTGTACAATTCCTAGTGTAGCAGATAGCCTAGTGTACAATTCCTAGTGTACAATTACTAGTGTAGCAGGTAACCTAGTGTACAATTCCTAGTGTACAATTCCTAGTGTAGCATATAACCTAGTGTACAATTCCTAGTGTACAATTCCTAGTGTACCAGATAACCTAGTGTACAATTCCTAGTGTAGCAGTAAACCTAGTGTACAACTCCTAGTGTAGCAGATAACCTAATGTACAATTCCTAGTGCAGCAATAAACCTAGTGTACAATTCCTAGTGTAGCAATAAACATAGTGTACAATTCCTAGTGCAGCAGATAACCTAGTGTACAATTCCTAGTGTAGCAGATAACCTAGTGTTCAATTCCTAGTGTACAATTCCTAGTGTAGCAGATAACCTAGTGTACAATTCCTAGTGTACAATTCCTAGTGTACCACCAGATAACATAGTGTACAATTCCTAGTGTAGCAGATAATCTAGTGTACAATTCCTAGTGTAGAAGATAAACTAGTGTACTCTTCCTAGTTTAGCAGATAACCTAATATACAATTCCTAGTGTAGCAGATAACCTAGTGTACACTTCCTAGTGTAGCAGATAACCTAGTGTACAATTCCTAATGTAGCAGATAACCTAGTATACAATTCATAGTGTAGCAGATAACCTAGTGTACACGCCCTAGTGTGT
Source organism: Archivesica marissinica (assembly GCA_014843695.1). Lineage (NCBI taxonomy): Eukaryota > Metazoa > Mollusca > Bivalvia > Venerida > Vesicomyidae > Archivesica > Archivesica marissinica. The sequence goes on from CM026386.1 coordinate 86,668,274, forward strand.
AGCAGATAACCTAATGTAGCAGATAACCTAGTGTAGCAGATAACCTAATGTACAATTCCTAGTATACAAGATAACCTAGTGTACAATTCCTAGTGTAGCAGATAACCTAGTGTACAATTCCTAGTGTAGCAGATAACCTAGTGTACAATTCCTAGTGTAGCAGATAACCTAGTGTAGCAGATAACCTAGTATACACTTCCTAGTGTAGCAGATAACCTAATGTACACTTGCTAGTGTAGCAGATAACATAATGTACCATCCTAGTGTAGCAGATAACATAGTGTACAATTCCTAGTGTAGCAGATAACATAATGTACAATCCTAGTGTAGCAGATAAACTAGTATACAATTCCTAGTGTGGCAGATAACCTAGTGTACAATTCCTGGTGTAGCAGATAACCTAGTGTACAATTCCTAGTGTAGCAGATAACCTAATGTACAATTCATGCTGTAGCAGATAACCTAATGTACAATTGCTAGTATACAAGATAACCTAGTGTACAATTCCTTGTGTAGCAGATAACCTAATGTACAATGAGAGACATCGGTCAGTTACTGCCCCTGGATACTCCCTAAAAGTAGATAGGTCCTATTAAGTGTTTTCCTCTGTTTTTATCGTTGTTTTCTTTGCACATCATGCTAGCTAGGTTATCCCACTATCGCTTCATATGATTATTAAATTACTATATCTCAACATATCTCCTACAGTATATGCAATGGGTACTTATTTGTAAAATAATGTTATCACTTAATTAACGCGTTTTTGATGAAATCACATTATCATATCGCAACATCTGGTTAGGGCACAGCAGTAAAAACAAAGGAGTCTAACTAAAAGGACCTATTTACATTTTGGAATAAATCAGACTTTATCTGTCAAGGGAGGTAATAGAACATTACAGATGTCTCTCATTCCTACTGTAGCAGATAACCTAGTGTACAATTCCTATTATGGCAAATAACCTAGTGAACAATACCTAGTGTACACTTCCTAGTGTAGCAGATAACCTAGTGAACAATTCCTAGTGTACACTTCCTAGTGTAGCAGATAACATAGTATAAAAATCCTAGTGTAGCAGATAACCTAGTCTACAATTCCTTGTGTAGCAGATAACCTAGTGAACAATTCCTAGTGTAGCAGATAACCTAGTATACAATTCCTAGTGTAGCAGATAACCTAGCGAACAATTCCTAGTGTAGCAGATAACCTAGTGTACAATTCCTAGTGTAGCAGATAACCTAGTGTACAATTCCTTGTGTAGCAGATAACCTAGTGAACAATTCCTAGTGTAGCAGATAACCTAGTATACACTTCCTAGTGTAGCAGATAACCTAGTGTACACTTCCTAGTGTAGCAGATAACATAATGTACAATCTTAGTGTAGCAGATAACATAATGTACAATTCCTAGTGTAGCAGATAACCTAGTGAACAATTCCTAGTGTAGCAGATAACCTAAGGTACAATTCCTAGTGTAGCAGATAACCTAGTATTCAATTCCTAGTGTAGCAGATAACCTAGTGTACACTTCCTAGTGTAGCAGATAACCTAATGTACAATTCCTAGTGTAGCAGATAACCTAGTGAATAATTCCTAGTGTAGCAGATAACCTAGTATTCAATTCCTAGTGTAGCAGATAACCTAGTGTACACTTCCTAGTGTAGCAGATAACCTAGTGTACAATTCCTAGTGTAAGCTAATGTATTTCCCATCCCAAACCCCTGAACCGAGCATTCGTAAAGCATTACTCGTAAAATAAATAACTGTTTGTTGATGTATAAAAAAGTCACCCTCCCAAATATCAAGGCTTTTTTGTTCAGTTAGTTCGTTTAGTCATAAACGTGATTTTCAAATTCCTGTTGTATAATTTTCAGTCGCCATGTTGCTTTGGTTTAAACATATTTATTCGTCATAATATACACACTATACATATACATAATTTACACAAATATATTTGCAATGACTAGTGGATTGAATTGGAATCTATAATAGCTTATTGAAATTCTCTCCACCGCATAAAACACCGGTGCTAGATATGGCGATTGATCTGATTAACATGATTCAAGATATATTATGGCTATGTTTGTTTAATTTAGATCCACCAATTTCTGGGTATGACGTTGTTTGGCGGTTCTGATCTCACTGACTAGTTGGTTGCGCAAAGTTCTAAAATGTGTCCAGTTTTCGGCATTGTTCGAACGTTGTGCTTTCTTGTAAGCTCTGCGCCTGTGTCGTATTAACTTCTTGATACGAGTTGAAATCCATGGAGGTTCACTTGGGCGAATGGTAACTTCTTTGTTTGGAATACCTAACTTAGATATATTAAGACTAGTTGATATGATTTTACTTACATATGTATTTGTATCATGATCCTTGAGAAGTTCCCAATCGACGTTAGCAGCTTTGTCGCCGAGCAACTGGTAGTTCCCTTTGTCGAAGAGCCAAATGTGGCGTTTGGAAAAATTTTGTTTCGACTTTTTGAAATTGAGAAGCCCAAAGACCGGACAGTGATAGCGAATGTTTTGCTCCAAGCATGGGTCACCAACACCTGTCATATATAAGATATTTTGGTTCGATGATAGAACAATGTCAATTAAAGAAGAATGTTCAGTAAAATGGGTAGGATCAGAAATGCACTGGGTGAAAGATAACTGCTGACATAATGTAGAAAGTTTTCTTGATGCAGTGGGATCTTGCATGTTAATGTTAAAATCACCGGTGATGATAATATCACCCATACCTGTATCAACAGCGAGATGAGAGTCCTCAATTCTGGAATGTTGGAAGGCTGTAGTGTTTGGAAGTCTATACAATACGCCAAATAAAACACATTTTGAGGCTGTAGAAAGTATTCATGTTGCTTTGAATTATCTATGCCAAATATCACGCGACTGTATTCCATGTACACGGGGCCAGATCAAACTTATATTTTACAAATCCTTAATTGTTTTTTTTAAAATATAATCTTGCCACATCTTGAGAAAAATGGTACACGCAAATGGCTGTCTGGTAATCTTGGGTGATGTTTTGTTTCTATTTTGGAAATTTGGGAGAGGGGACTTATTTAGCCGAAAACATTATTTTGCATCAAATTATTTTTTGTGTTGAAAATGAAAACAAACTTGAGATCACATTTATGGACAAATGCTATTACACATACAAGTGTCCACGTATTTATTAAATGGATGCGTCAACAACAAAATGTTCAAGTGTTTGACTTACTAGCCGGCCTTAAACACTATGATATAGATGACTATGCCAGCAAAAAGATTATGCTGGCTTGTGTAGGGTATTTGTACTTGATGGAATGGTAATGGAATGCCTTATTCGTGAAATGTACAGCAGATGACCTATATTGAAATATATATGTATAATATAGTTACATACGTGATAGTCAAGACGTATGCACTGACGGCTCTTTAAATATGACTGAAATTAGTTGAAACATGTATCAGTTTAACAATGCTACAAGTGTTATAGACTGTACGACTGTTTTATTGTTAACTGCATGGTATAAGCTTCATGCAGTCAGGTGATGCGTGCATACTGTGATCTCCAATTACCGTGTGTTAGTCTGATCACAGGAACTTGAAATTGTATCCATAAGCCATCAAAGGTCTCGTACCTCTATCCTAGGACACACCCTTCTATTAAAAAAGAATAGAGGCGGTGTCTTAGGATAGAGCTACGAGACCTTTGGTGGCGTATGGATAACATTTCAAGTTATTGTGGTCTGATTGAATCTTGCATATAGTTTCGGTAAGATCCACTCAGGTTTATAGTGTGCGCTTATCACGGATATTAATACTGGTGCACCGGTATTATATATGAATATGTGTGGTTTATGTACATGTACATATACATGTATGAGTATATTTTTATTCATATACACATATGTGTATATTATGCTAGAACTACAGTGTGCGCACCAGTGTAAATATCATTGTGAAGGTATGTATTTTATTTGCATCGTAAATTATATGCCTTTCTCTGTAAATATCATATGTATAGATATGTACTTGACGTGCATTGTACCTATGCGTTACATCATTTGTATTAGATTGTATTCTTTATTATGTGGATTATTCCTAGTACACTGTACTTGTTTGTAAATCGGCTATTGTATAGTTGTATATTGATATAATATGTGGATTATTCCTAGTACACTGTACTTGTTTGTAAATCGGCTATTGTATAGTTGTATATTGATATATTATGTGGATTACTCCTAGTACACTGTACTTGTTTGTAAGTCGGCTATTGTATAGTTGTATATTGATATATTATGTGGATTACTCCTAGTACACACTACTTGTTTGTAAATCGGCTATTGTATAGTTGTATATTGATATAATATGTGGATTACTCCTAGTACACTGTACTTGTTTGTAAATCGGCTATTGTATAGTTGTATATTGATATAATATGTGGATTATTCCTAGTACACTGTACTTGTTTGTAAATCGGCTATTGTATAGTTGTATATTGATATAATATGTGGATTATTCCTAGTACACTGTACTTGTTTGTAAATCGGCTATTGTATAGTTGTATATTGATATATTATGTGGATTATTCCTAGTACACACTACTTGTTTGTAAATCGGCTATTGTATAGTTGTATATTGATATATTATGTGGATTAATCCTAGTACACACTACTTGTTTGTAAATCGGCTATTGTATAGTTGTATATTGATATAATATGTGGATTACTCCTAGTACACACTACTTGTTTGTAAATCGGCTATTGTATAGTTGTATATTGATATATTATGTGGATTACTCCTAGTACACACTACTTGTTTGTAAACTGGCTATTATATTGGTACTCTAACATGATCTTCTCACCTCTTTTCTTTTATGTTTTCCAAGGATTGATATAGTTTTCTCTGTGAAACAAAACTCCATCTTCCACTGCTTTGAAACAGTGAGATATGGCATTTTCTCTGTCACTGCTTGAAGTTCGTATTCCTCCGCGTTTGGATGTACATTTGTATTTGAGCTATCTTCGGACAATCGTGAACAGTTAGTTATAAAGTAATACATTCTAATGAATTTGCTTAGTCTGTAGTTTTTAATGTTGACAGCAAACAGAAACTAACTTGAAAAAAATATCGGAACTATTTCTTATTACGGACGTTCACAAGTGGTTGTGTGGGTATGCATTGTAGATAACTGATGCTCACGACAGTGGCAGTTAACATGAATATAATGTGATCGCTATTATATTAGCCACAACTCATTGGAAATCTTAAAAGAAAAGAAGAGTTGTGTTCATTAGTGTAAGAAAGGTTTTATTTCATCTATTGTATCATTCGATGAAATCAAATCGTATCTTACACTAATAAACACAAATAGCATTCGTATATATTACACTAATAAACACAAATAGCCTCTATATCTTACACTAATAAACACAAATAGCATTCGTATATATTACACTAATAAACACAAATATCCTCTATATCTTACACTAATACACACAAATAGCCTCTATATCTTACAATACTAAGCACAAATAGCTTCTATATCTTACACTAATAAACACAAATAGCTTGTATATCTTACACTAATAAACACAAATATCCTCTATATCTTACACTAATAAACACAAATAGCTTCTATATCTTACACTAATAAACACAAATAGCCTCTATATCTTACACTAATAAACACAAATAGCTTCTATATCTTACACTAATAAACACAAATATCCTCTATATCTTACACCAATAAACACAAATAGCCTCTATATCTTACACTAATAAACACAAATATCCTCTATATCTTACACTAATAAACACAAATATCCTCTATATCTTACACTAATAAACACAAATATCCTCTATATCTTACACTAATAAACACAAATAGCTTCTATATCTTACACTAATAAACACAAATAGCCTCTATGTCTTACACTAATACACACAAATATCCTCTATATCTTACACTAATAAACACAAATATCCTCTATATCTTACACTAATAAACACAAATAGCTTGTATATCTTACACTAATAAACACAAATATCCTCTATATCTTACACTAATAAACACAAATAGCCTCTATATCTTACACTAATAAACACAAGTGGGTCGATGGCTTTACTATACATAACATTCACTGCTGTAGTGTACATATGTTCGAATCCCACTTGCGCTTTCAAATTCTTTCAAGTGAGGAAGCTATCCAGCTGGCGTTGTAATGTCGGTGGTTCTACCCGGGCGGTGACCGTATTGAACACTATGGCATCATATCGTTAGTTTCTTACGTAGTTATTGCCAAATAAGGAATATATATATTTATACCGCTACTGTCTCCGTGGCCTAGTGGTTAAGGCATCCGCCTACGGAGCGGGAGGTCGAATGTGTTCGAATCTCGTCAGGGGTTCGTTCTGATATGGCCGGTTGGTATGCAAGCATAGGATTCGGTAAGTACTGATTTTCATAAAAAGAGGTGTCTCATAAGTCATAAATGGCTGGCCATTTAAATAGGGGTGACACAATAATAAACAAACACTTTAATTTTATATACTTGAGTCCATTAATGCTTTTCTCTTTGGCATATTTTAACACACATATAAATTATGACAATGAATGATATGAATATCAAAGAACAAAAGGGTTGGACACAAGTTCTTGCACCATTAGATATTGTCCTCCCCTAATGCTTTAAAGAAAAAGATTTACGAACATTGACGATCAATTAAGAGCAATAGGTAATAATTAAAATTATTGTTGCTGAATTTCCCCCTTGTTTGTTGTTGCCGTCGTGTGCGATCCAAATGCTCCGGCCCATGCCACAATCGACGAAGAATGGGCCTGGGATTCATAATGCATAACGCATAACATTAATATTATAATAGACGAATCTTTCAGATGTGTTGATATACTGATGTATCGCTTTGAAAAGTGTCGTATTTTCATCATCTGTTAATATTTCTTTACCAAACAATTGGGTAGTTGTGCATAGCGGATGGAACGGACACGTTGATATGAATAATTGGTGCCGTTGGTTATTAAAAAGAGGACAATTAAAAATGTTCGGCATCCTCCATTTCATGACCGCACTCACATTTTGGATGTAAGTAATTGCGATAGAGTTGACCATTAAGGTTACTACAACGGTTTCTAATTCTTGCGTGAAACACTGATAATGATCTTACACCTGTAACAACAAAAAATGGGAGCAAATGGTGGTTTGAATCTTTCTTTATATTTAGTTTTAAACACACTTAGTGTAGCAGATTGCCGAATTGTGGAGTCCAAGTTGTACCATCGATGAGTTGCATGCGGTATAAATGATTTCGAAAAGATTTCAGTCCTTCTTGCTATTGTTACATAATAATTGTCCTACAGTTATAGTGGTTCATTTCTGACACTTCATTTGGAAATAGTTCATTGCTATATGAAGGTAAATTACCGTGTTTACCTTTGTACATGATATTTAATGTGTGTATTTTTATTCTATCAGATAAGGATACCCACCCTATTTGGTTAGTTAAGCGTTCAATAGAAACTGATCTTGTTAAACCCGTTACCACCCTTGCCGCATCATATTGCAATCTTTCAATGAATTCTGTTTCATATAGAGTACAGCCATCCCAAAGCAAGCATATTCTAATATTGGTCTCATATGTGATATATAAATCTGATTAAGTGTTTTCATGCTTAATGTAAACTTTAATAATCTCATTGATCCTAAAATTCTAGAAGCCGATTTAGTAATATTTGAAATATGTTCGTGCCATGTACCGTCCTGTCCTGGCTTAGTGTTAAACCAAGATGCTTGTGATGTTCAATAAAACGTAGCTGGATTTCATGAAGATGCAAAACTGGTTTGACTGGAGAATTAAAAGAACAAAATATTCCTCCACTGCAGGGAGAGCCACATACAATATAAACATCTAATTTACAAAGACCACAATCTAATACAAATGACAATTATACTTGACAATTATACAACGCATATGTACAATGCGCGTCAAGTACATATCTATACATATGATATTTACAAAGAAATATATATAATTTACGATGCAAATAAAGTACATACCTTCACAATGATAGTTACACTGGTGCGTACACAGTAGTTCTAGCATAACATACACATAATTGTATATGAATAGATATTATACTCATACATGTATATGTACATAAACCAAACATAGTCATGTATAATACCGGTGCACCAGTATTAGAGTTACACCAATCCTTAATCCATCTTAGACAGATACAGCAATCCTTAATGCATCTTCAGACATATACACCAATCCTTCATGCATACTCAGACATATACACCAATCCTTAATGCATCATCAGACAGTTACACCAATCCTTAATGCATCGTCTGACAGATACAGCAATCCTTAATCCATCTTAGACAGATACACCATTCCTTAATGCATCTTCAGTCAAATACACCAATTATTCATGCATCATCAGACATATACACCAATCCTTCATGCATCTTCAGACAGATACACCAATCCGTCATGCATCTTCAGACAGATACACTAATCCATAATGCATCTTCAGACAGATACACCAATCCTTAATACATCTGCAGACAGTTACACCAATCCTTAATGCATCTACACACAGATATACCATTCCTTAATGCATCTTCAGTCAAATATACCAATCCTTCATGCATCATCAGACAGATACACCAATCCTTCATGCATCTTCAGACAGATACACCCAATCCTTCATGCATCTTCAGACAGTTACACCCAATCCTTCATGCATCTTCAGACATATACACCAATCCATAATGCATGATCAGACAGATACACCAATCCTTCATGCATCTTCAGACAGTTACACCCAATCCTTCATGCATCTTCAGACATATACACCAATCCATAATACATCTTCAGCCAGATACACCAATCCATAGTGCATCTTCAGACAGTTACACCAATCCTTAATGCATGATCAGACAGATACACCAATCCTTAATACATCTTCAGACAGTTACACCAAATCCTTAATGCATCTTCAGACAGATACACCAATCCTTATTGCATGATCAGACATATACACCAATCCTTAATGCATCTTCAGACAGTTACACCAATCCGTCATGCATCATCAGACAGATACACCAATCCGTAATGCATGATCAGACAGATACACCAATCCATAATGCATCTTCAGACAGATACACAAATCCTTAATGCATCTTCAGACAGTTACACCAAATCCTTAATGTATCTTCAGACAGTTACATAAATCCATAGTGCATCTTCAGACATATACACCAATCCTTAATGCATCTTCATGCAGATACGTCAATCCTTAATGCGTCTTCAGACAGATATACCAATCCTTAATGCATTTGCAGAAAAAAACACCAATCTTTATTGCATCTTCAGACAGATACACCAATCCTTAATCCATATCAGACGATACACCAATCCTTAATGAATCTTCAGACATATACATCAATCCTTAGTGCATCTTCAGACACAAACACCAATCTTTATTGCATCATCAGACAGATACACCAATCCTTCATGCATCTTTAGACAGATACATCAATCCTTCATGCATCTTCAGACAGCTACACCAATCCTTAATCCATCTCAGACAGATATGCTAATCGTTAATCCATCTTAGACAGATACACCAATCCTTAATGCGTCTTCAGACTAATACACCAATCCTTTATGCATCATCATACATATACACCTATCCATAATGCATCTTCAGACAGATACACCAATATTTAATGCATCTTCAGACAGATACACCAATCCGAAATGCATCTTCAGACATATACACCAATCCTCAATGTATCTTCAGACAGATACACCAATATTACATCAAGCGATAATCATTACATGTGTGCAATCAATGAAATATTGTATATTCGTGAAATTATACCGCTGTTTCGTTTTGACTCACCTCTCGTTGGTTTCGAAGACATAATAAACAAATCTACTACTATATGTACTACTACATCTACCACTGCTACTTCTACTACCATCACTACCACCATTACCACCGCTACTGTTTTGATCACGTGTTTAGGTTACTACGTCAGTAGTATATAGTGAGCTTCAGATGGACATGTACCCTGTCCCCTGTTCCTCTCTCGTGACGTCATTGTCCTAGAACTGGGTGACCTTAGTTCACGTACTTAACCTACATAGATCTTCAAACCGCAAGAACGCAGGTGTGTATGTCATCAATTATATTTGATCTGATAAGATTGACCGAGTTAAATGAAATATGTCCTGTCATCAAATGGACTACGAGATCCTGTGTTGCCTTTGTGTTAATCGCAAGAATGTGTGCGGTACTTTTGTAAATGAGGTAATGAGGAGTCAAGTGAGGTAATGAGGAGTCAAGTGAGGTAATGAAGAGTCAAGTGAGGTAATGAGGAGTCAAATGAAGTAATGAGGAGTCAAGTGAGGTAATGAGGAGTCAAGTGAGGTAATGAGGAGTCAAGTGAGATAATGAGGAGTCAAATGAAGTAATGAGGAGTCAAGTGAGGTAATGAGGAGTCAAGTGAGGTAATGAGGAGTCAAGGGAGGTAATGAGGAGTGAAATGAAGAAGTGAGGAGTGATGTGAGGTAATGAGGAGTCAAGTGAGGTAATGAGGAATCAATTGAGGTAATGATGAGTCAAATGAGGTAATGAGGAGTCAAGTGAGGTAATGAGGAGTCAAATGAGGTAATGAAGAGTCATGTGAGATAATGAGGAGTAAAATGAAGTAATGACGAGTCAAGTGAGGTAATGAGGAGTCAAGTGAGGTAATGAGGAGTCAAATGAAGTAATGAGGAGTCAAGGGAGGTAATGAGGAGTGAAATGAAGAAGTGAGGAGTGATGTGAGGTAATGAGGAGTCAAGTGAGGTAATGAGGAATCAATTGAGGTAATGAGGAGTCAAATGAGGTAATGAGGAGTCAAGTGAGGTAATGAGGAGTCAAATGAGGTAATGAAGAGTCATGTGAGATAATGAGGAGTAAAATGAAGTAATGACGAGTCAAGTGAGGTAATGAGGAGTCAAGTGAGGTAATGAGGAGTCAAGGGAGGTAATGAGGAGTCAAGTGAGGTAATGAGGAGTCAAGTGAGGTAATGAGGAGTCAAGTGAGGTAATGAGGAGTCAAGTGAGATAATGAGGAGTCAAGTGAGGTAATGATGAGTCAATTGAGGTAATGAGGAGTCAAGTGAGATAATGAGGAGTCAAGTGAGGTAAGAGGAGTCAAGTGAGGTAATGATGAGTCAAGGGAGGTAATGAAGAGTCAAGTGAGGTAATGAGGAGTCAAATGAGGAATGAGGAGTCAAGTGAGCTAATGATGAGTCAAGTGAGGTAATGAGGAGTCAATGGAGGTAATGAGGAGTCAAGGTAGGTAATGAGGAGTCAAGTGAGGTAATGAGGAGTCAAGGGAGATAATGAGGAGTCAAGTGGGGTAATGAGGAGTCAATTGAGGTAATGAAGAGTCATGTGAGATAATGAGGAGTAAAATGAAGTAATGACGAGTCAAGTAAGGTAATGAGGAGTCAAGTGAGGTAATGAAGAGTAAGGTGAGGTAATGAGGAGTCAATGGAGGTAATGAGGAGTCAAGGTAGGTAATGAGGATTCAAGTGAGGTAATGAGGAGTCAAGGGAGATAATGAGGAGTCAAGTGGGGTAATGAGGAGTCAAGTGAGGTAATGAAGAGTCATGTGAGATAATGAGGAGTAAAATGAAGTAATGACGAGTCAAGTAAGGTAATGAGGAGTCAAGTGAGGTAATGAGGTGTCAAGTGTGGTAATGAGGAGTGAAATGGATGTAATGAGAAGTCAAGTGAGGTAATGAGGAGTTAAGTGAGGTATTGAGGAGTCAAGTGAAGTAATGAGGAGTCAAGTGAGGTAATGAGGAGTCAAATGAAGTAATGAGGAGTCTAGTGAGGTAATGAGGAGCCAGTGGAGGTAATGAGGAGTCAAGTTAGGTAATGGGGAGTCAAATGAAGTATTTAGGAGTCAAATGAGGTAATGAGGAGTCATGGGAGGTAATGATGAGTCAAATGAAGCAATGAGGAGTTAACTGAGGTCATGAGGTGTCAAGTGAGATAATGAGGAGTGAAATGAGGAAGTGAGGAGGTAAGTGAGGTAATGAGGAATCAAGTGAGGTAATGATGAGTCAAATGAGGTAATGAGGAGTGATGTGAGGTAATGAGGAGTCAAGTGAGATAATGAGGAATCAAGTGAGGTAATGATGAGTCAAATGAGGTAATGAGGAGTGATGTGAGGTAATGAGGAGTCAAGTGAGGTAATGAGGAATCAAGTGAGGTAATGATGGGTCAAATGAGGTAATGAGGAGTGATGTGAGGTAATGAGGAGTCAAGTGAGGTAATGAGGAGTCAAATGAAGTAATGAGGAGTCAAGTGGAGTAATGAGGAGTTAAATGAGGTCATGAGGAGTCAAGTGAGATAATGAGGAGTGAAATGAGGTAGTGAGGAGGTAAGTGAGGTAATGAGGAATCAATTGAGGTAATGATGAGTCAAATGAGGTAATGAGGAGTCAAGTGAGGTAATGAGGAGTCAAGTGAGGTAATGAGGAGTCAAGTGAGATAATGAGGAGTCAAGTGAGGTAATGATGAGTCAAGTGAGGTAATGAGGAGTCAAGTGAGGTAATGAGGAGTCAAGTGAGGTAATGAGGAGTCAAGTGAGGTAATGAGGAGTCAAGTGAGGTAATGAGGAGTCAAGTGAGGTAATGAGGAGTCAAGTGAGGTAATGAGGAGTCAAGTGAGGTAATGATGAGTCAAGTGAGGTAATGAGGAGTCAATGGAGGTAATGAGGAGTCAAGGGAGGTAATGAGGAGTCAAGTGAGGTAATGAGGAGTCAAGGGAGGTAATGAGGAGTCAAGTGAGGTAATGAGGAGTCAAGTGAGGTAATGAAGAGTCATGTGAGATAATGAGGAGTCAAATGAAGTAATGAGGAGTCAAGTGAGGTAATGAGGAGTCAAGTGAGGTAATGAGGAGTCAAGTGAGGTAATGAGGAGTCAATGGAGGTAATGAGGAGTCAAGTGAGGTAATGAGGAGTCAAGTGAGGTAATGAGGAGTCAAGGGAGGTAATGAGGAGTCAAGTGAGGTAATGAGGAGTCAAGTGAGGTAATGAAGAGTCATGTGAGATAATGAGGAGTAAAATGAAGTAATGACGAGTCAAGTGAGGTAATGAGGAGTCAAGTGAGGTAATGAGGAGTCAAGTGAGGTAATGAGGAGTGAAATGATGTAATGAGGAGTCAAGTGAGGTAATGAGGAGTTAAGTGAGGTAATGAGGAGTCAAGTGAAGTAATGAGGAGTCAAGTGAGGTAATGAGGAGTCAAATGAAGTAATGAGGAGTCAAGTGAGGTAATGAGGAGTCAAGTGAGGTAATGAGGAGTCAAGTGAGGTAATGAGGAGTCAAATGAAGTAATGAGGAGTCAAGTGAGGTAATGAGGAGTCAAGTGAGGTAATGAGGAGTCAAATGAGGTAATGAGGAGTCAAGTGAGGTAATGAGGAGTCAAATGAGGTAATGAGGAGTGAAATGAGGAAGTGAGGAGGTAAGTGAGGTAATGAGGAATCAAGTGAGGTAATGAGAGTCAAATGGTAATGAGGAGTGATGTGAGGTAATGAGGAGTCAAGTGAGATAATGAGGAATCAAGTGAGGTAATGATGAGTCAAATGAGGTAATGAGGAGTGATGTGAGGTAATGAGGAGTCAAGTGAGGTAATGAGGAATCAAGTGAGGTAATGATGAGTCAAATGAGGTAATGAGGAGTGATGTGAGGTAATGAGGAGTCAAGTGAGGTAATGAGGAGTCAAATGAAGTAATGAGGAGTCAAGTGGAGTAATGAGGAGTTAAATGAGGTCATGAGGAGTCAAGTGAGATAATGAGGAGTGAAATGAGGAAGTGAGGAAGTGAGGAGGTAAGTGAGGTAATGAGGAATCAATTGAGGTAATGATGAGTCAAATGAGGTAATGAGGAGTCAAGTGAGGTAATGAGGAGTCAAATGAGGTAATGAAGAGTCATGTGAGGTAATGAGGAGTCAAATGAGGTAATGAGGAGTCAAGTGAGGTAATGAGGAGTCAA
>CM026386.1:86683341-86706259 GCA_014843695.1 Archivesica marissinica
GTGTACAATTCCTAGTGTAGCAGATAACATAGTGTACAGTTCCTAGTGTAGCATATAACCTAGTGTAAAATTCATAGTGTAGCAGATAACCTAGTGTAGCATATGACATAGTGTACCCTTCCTAGTATGGCAGCTAAACTAGTGTATAATTCCTAGTGTAGCAGATAACCTAGTGTACAATTCCTAGTGTAGCAGATAACCTAGTGTAGCATATGATATAGTGTACAATTCCTAGTGTAGCAGATAACCTAGTGTATAATTCCTAGTGTAGCAGATAACATAATGTACAATTCCTAGTGTAGCAGATAACCTAGTGTACAATTCCTAGTGTAGCAGATAACCTAGTGTACAATTCCTAGTGTAGCAGATAACATAATGTACAATTCCTAGTGTAGCAGATAACCTAGTGTACAATTCCTAGTGTAGCAGATAACCTAGTGTACAATTCCTAGTGTAGCAGATAACCTAGTGTACAATTCCTAGTGTAGCAGATAACCTAATGTATTCCCGTCCCATCCCAAACCCCCTGAACAGAGCATTTGTAAAGCATTGATCATAAAATAAATAACTGTGTGTTGATGCTTGACTTGACTTGACTTTGTATAATCTGCCTCTTATAGGCACCTCTCATGCATAAAAAGTCACCCTCCCAAATAGCAAGGCTTATTTGTTCCATTAGTTGATTTCGTCATAAACGTGATTTTCAAATTCCCTATGGAAGTGTCCTGTTCTATAATTTTTAGTCGCCATGTTGTTTTGGCTTAACCATATTTATTCGTCATAATATACACACTATACATATACATAATTTACACAAATATATTTACAATGACTAGTGGATTGAATTGGAATCTATAATAGCTTATTGAAATTCTCTCCACCGCATAAAACACCGGTACAAGATATGGCAATTGATCTGATTAGCATTAAATTCAAGATATATTACGGCTATGTTTGTTTAATTTAGTTTAATAAAAAAGAAGAAAAATGATAAACAAAACCTATATAATACATTTAAATATTAAAATATTTAAAAACATTAAAAATGATGGAAAAGAAGAAACTTAGAAAGAAATGTAAAGGCGCGACTAAGGATGAAATTTGATTTGAAAACAGTTATCGTCTATCAAACCGTTTAGATCTCTCGATGTAAGTGTGCATTGCATTAAAGATCTTCTCGTTGTCCTCATTTGATAATGATGTGTTGCCAGTCAATATGGTGTGTAATGTCATAGGACAAAGGCGAATAATACCCTTTACAAGAGGTTGTCGGATGTCATCATATCTGGTACATTGAAAGAAGTAGTGGACTGTTGTTTCACGCTGTCCACAAGAGCAAAGAGGTGACGGGATAATGTTCTTTGAGAAAGGATCATGACCCAGTGAACTACAGTTAGTTCTTAGACGAGTGTGTAGAACTTGTGATATACGTTTGCCAAAGTAGTAGAACGGGGATACCTTGTCCAATCGCTTCAGCTACCCCTTGAATGATGCCAGGGTGGGTGCTGTTCTAAATCACGTAGGCAACGCATTAAAAGCCATTGCTGTTGAGGGTACAAACGAATTAGAGTAAAGTGTTGTGCGTGCCCTTGGGATATGAAAGTGGTCTTGGTTTCTTAAGTTATAGTTTTCATTTAAGGCAGGCGGTGGGAGTATTTCAGTGAGATACGAAGGAGTCAGGTTGGTCATCATCTTGTAGTATAAAATGAACTTGTGTTTGTGCCGCCTATTCTCGATTGTGTCCCATCCAACTTCACCCATCAGTTTTCGAATTGACACTAACTTTGTTGCACCAGTGACGGTCCGAGCGGCTTCATACTGTACTTTTTCAAGATCTGTTTTCTCCTGTTCTGTGCAATTGTCAAAGACAACATCGCCGTATTCTAGGATAGGACGTATAAATGAAATGTATATGATTTCCAAGGGCCGTCTGTCAATGATGAATTTAAGCTTACGCATAATGTTAATACGTTGATAGGCCTTTGTTAATATATACTATATCTGTATATGCCATCGTAGATCGTTGGAAAAATATAATCCTAGATGTTTATGGCTGGTCACTTCCTGGATTTCGTCATTATTCATTTGCAACGGTGGATGTTGTCTGGCATGCGATTTGCGAGAGAGAACAAGAGATTCGGTTTTCTTAGGATTAAATTTAACAAGCCATTAGGAAGCCCAGTTCGCTATCATTTGAAGATCAAGAGTTTCTGCAGCCTCCTCTGGATCGTCAATTATTATGTATAGACTTTTGTCATCAGCAAAGAGTCGGATGCTAGCTTTAATATCCACCACCACATCATTAATAAAGATAAGAAAACGAAGAGGACCCAGTATTGAACCTTGTTGTACACCAGCTCGATTGTAGTTCCAACCTGATTGTGCACCAGGAATGACAACTTGCTGTTTTCTCTGAGAGAGATAGGAAGAAAACCAATCAAGGAGACTACCGGAAATGACTATACATCTCAATTTGTGGATCAAACCGGAATGCCAAACGCAATCGAAAGCTTTACTTATGTCGCAAAAAAAAGCTCGCACTTCCTTTCCCGAGTCTATCGCCTCCATGAAAAAGTTATATAGGTAAGTAAGCTGGTTCACAGTTGTGTCTCCAGGAACAAATCCGGACTGGAGAGATGTCAGCAGATTATGTCTAGATAGGTAGTTGAAGATGTGTTTAAATACATGTTTTTCAAAGACTTTTCCTATTACACTTAATAGTGAAACTGGATGGTGAGGACCGGTCTCCAACTTTAAAGATAGGCGTTACAAATGCTTCCTTCCAAACATCTGGAAACTGAGATAAAGAGAGAGATTGGTTGAAAAGATCAACAAGATCTCCGGGGGGCATGGCCCCGGACCCCCCTAGCGTACTCGCTCGCTATGCTCACTCGAAAAAAAAGCATATTTTGGCCATGCGTATCATCAAAATAGCGCCAGCAACGGCCCTGCCTGTCATATATAAGATAGTTTGGTTCGATGATAGAACAATGTCAATTAAAGAAGAATGCTAGTGCGGACGATAATTCTTTAAGAATTCTGCTATTAAGAGTATCAGGACCTGCTGCTTTTCCAAGTGTCAGCGGTTTGAGTACATCTTCAACCTCTGTTGGTGTTATCGTAAATATTTCCATGGTAATATCACTATTTCTGTCCACCAGTTCCGGTGCATTTTCAGTATCTAGCATTGTTTGGTTTCGAATGAAATTGTTTAGTATATTTGCTTTCGTTATTTCGTCGTCCACGTTATCACCGTCGTCATCTTGAAGAGAAGGAATAGTTGAAGAGTTTGAGTTTGGTTTAATAAATGCCTTCAAAGTTGACCACCATGTCCTGGAGTTATTTGAATATGTCTTGAGGTTATCCACCAATTTCTGGGTATGACGTTGTTTGGCGGTTCTGATCTCACTGACTAGTTGGTTGCGCAAAGTTCTAAAATGTGTCCAGTCTTCGGCATTGTTCGAACGTTGTGCTTTCTTGTAAGCTCTGCGCCTGTGTGGTATTAACTTCTTGATACGAGTTGAAATCCATGGAGGTTCACTTGGGCGAATGGTAACTTCTTTGTTTGGAATACCTAACTTAGATATATTAAGACTAGTTGATATGATTTTACTTACATATGTATTTGTATCATGATCCTTGAGAAGTTCCCAATCGACGTTAGCAGCTTTGTCGCCGAGCAACTGGTAGTTCCCTTTGTCGAAGAGCCAAATGTGGCGTTTGAAAATATTTTGTTTCGACTTTTTGAAATTGAGAAGCCCAAAGACCGGACAGTGATAGCGAATGTTTTGCTCCAAGCATGGGTCACCAACACCTGTCAGGCCCGTCGCTGGGCATACGCAAGTACGCACGTGCGTATCATTGGTCTCAGAAAACGAAAAAATGAAAACTCCAAAAATGCATTAAAACCCCTGGGGTGGGCTTGTAGGGATACATAGGCGCCGTGATGTGTGTAATGGTGGAATAATTGAGCCCATTGCAAATATTGTGCATCTCAAAATTTAGTTTGTGCTATTTTACGTGCTTGTTTAATTGATAAGGGCGATAGATCATGTATATTATACATCTAGCCTTAATTTATACCTTTATTCGGATTGTCGTAAGAACTTTGTATGTTACAAAATGCAAGAAATTGCTTCCTCATTTCAAAAAATCTCCGGGGGGCATGGCCCCGGACCCCCCTAGCGTACTCGCTCGCTATGCTCACTCGACAAAAAAAGCATATTTTGGCCATGCGTATCATCAAAATAGCGCCAGCAACGGCCCTGCCTGTCATATATAAGATAGTTTGGTTCGATGATAGAACAATGTCAATTAAAGAAGAATGTTCAGTAAAATGGGTAGGATCAGAAATGCACTGAGCGAGAGATAACTGCTGACATAATGTAGAAAGTTTTCTTGATGCAGTGGGATCTTGCATGTTAATGTTAAAATCACCGGTGATGATAATATCACCCATACATGTATCAACAGCGAGATGAGATTCCTCAATTCTGGAATGTTGGAAGGCTGTAGTGTTTGGAGGTCTATACAATACACCAAATAAAACACATTTTGAGGCTGTAGAAAGAATTCATGTTGCTTTGAATTATCTATGCCAAATATCACGCCATTGTATTCCAGGTACGCGGGGCCAGATCAAACTTATGTGTTACAAATCCTTAATTGTTTTTTTAAAATATAATCTTGCCACATCTTGAGAAAAATGGTATACGCAAACGGCTGTCTGGTAATCTTGGGTGATGTTTTGTTTCTATTTTGGTAATTTGGGAGAGGGGACTTATTTAGCCGAAAACATTATTATGCATCAAATTATTTTTTGTGTTGAAAATGAAAGCAAACTTGAGATCACGTTTATGAACAAATGCTATTACACATACAAGTGTCCACGTGTTTATTAAATGGATGCGTCAACAACAAAATGTTCAAGTGTTTGACTTACTAGCCGGCCTTAAACACTATGATATAGATGACTATGCCAGCAAAAAGATTATGCTGGCTTGTGTACAGCATTTGTACTTGATGACAAGGTAATGGAATGCCTTATTCGTGAAATGTACAGCAGAGGACCTATATTGAAATATATATGTATAATATAGTTACATACGTGATAGTCAAGACGTAGGCACTGACGGCTCTTTAAATATGACTGAAATTAGTTGAAACATGTATCAGTTTAACAATGCTATACGTGTTATCGACTGTACGACTGTTTTATTGTTAACTGCATGGTATAAGATTCATGCAGCCATGTGATGCGTGCATACTGTGATCTCCAATTACCGTGTGTTAGTCTGATCACAGGAACTTGAAATTGTATCCATAAGCCACCAAAGGTCTCGTACCTCTATCCTAGGACACACCCTTCTATTAAAAAAGAATAGCGGGAGTGTACGAGACCTTTGGTGGCTTATGGATACAATTTCAAGTTATTGTGGTCTGATTGAATCTTGCATATAGTTTCGGTAAGATCCACTCAGGTTTATAGTGTGCGCTTATCACGGATATTAATACTGGTGCACCGGTATTATACATGAATATGTGTGGTTTATGTAGATGTACATATACATGTATGAGTATATTTTTTATTCATATACAAATATGTGTATATTATGCTAGAACTACAGTGTGCGCACCAGTGTAAATATCATTGTGAAGGTATGTATATTATTTGCATCGTAAATTATATGCCTTTCTCTGTAAATATCATATGTATAGATATGTATTTGATGTGCATTGTACCTATGCGTTACATCATGTGTATTAGATTGTATTCTTTATTATGTGGATTATTCCTAGTACACTGTACTTGTTTGTAAATTGGCTATTGTATATTTGTATATTGATATATTATGTGGATTACTCCTAGTACACTGTACTTGTTTGTAAATTGGCTGTTGTATATTTGTATATTGATATATTATGTGGATTACTCCTAGTACACTGTACTTGTTTGTAAATTGGCTATTGTATATTTGTATATTGATATATTATGTGGATTACTCCTAGTACACTGTACTTGTTTGTAAATTGGCTGTTGTATATTTGTATATTGATATATTATGTGGATTACTCCTAGTACACTGTACTTGTTTGTAAATTGGCTATTGTATATTTGTATATTGATATATTATGTGGATTACTCCTAGTACACTGTACTTGTTTGTAAATTGGCTGTTGTATATTTGTATATTGATATATTATGTGGATTACTCCTAGTACACTGTACTTGTTTGTAAATTGGCTATTGTATATTTGTATATTGATATATTATGTGGATTATTCCTAGTACACTGTACTTGTTTGTAAATCGGCTATTGTATAGTTGTATATTGATGTCACAGGGTGCAATTGTTGTTAATAAATACAAACTCTTTGAACACATATATTCGCTTGTCATTTTTGCCCCCTATTTGAAGCAGTGAGTTGAAAACGTTGTAACACCTTAAGTTAGTTTGTAACGTAGCATATGTAGTACAGTGTAGTATAGTTTTAGTTATTTCCCTTGGATCAATAGTTAAAATAAGTGACACGTACATTTGACCTGACACATGACAATATTTAAGCACGTGCTCTTTACTAACCAATCACTGCATGCATATGAGACATCCGCCATTTTCACAAAACTTAAGCAAGACGCTATTAAATATGTGCTACAAATAATCCATATTATGTAGGAATATATATATATACCTTCAGGTAACTATTGCTACTCTTTTTGACTACCATCCCGATAATATATTATTCATGTACATTGACTGATAACCTGTTAGTTTTTGAGAAATATCGATCAGATGTAAATACTTGAAATTCATTGTCTAACTTAAACTACACCATCGTATATTGTATTTCTTAAATTCGTCAATGCAATTGTCGTCATTATATATATCTGATGATATGGTATAACTTTGATTGTTAATTATGTGATGTATATAAGTATGAAACTGTATATTTGTATATATTGGTTGCAGAGAGGGATAGATAGAGACAGAGAGAGAAACGGCTGAACAGGCTCGGAAAGCTTGGAGGATTGCGAGGAAAAATGTGCAGTAGACATTAATAAAAGAGTTTCCTCTTTCTTTGTCGATCTCGACCCCCCACACCCTTAGTGATCGCCGGCGGTCTGCGACAAATGGCGCCCAACGTCGTATTCGGCACCCTCCAATTCCTGACCTGATGTTGGACTGTCTCGTAAGTAATTGCGATAGAGTTGACCATTAAGGTTACTACAACGGTTTCTAATTCTTGCGTGAAACATTGATAATGATCTTACACCTGTAACAACAAAAAATGGGAACAAATGGTGGTTTGAATCTTTCTTTATCTTTAGTTTTAAACACACTTAGTGTAGCAGATTGCCGAATTGTGGAGTCCAAGTTATTCCATAGATGAGTTGCATGCGGTATAAATGATTTCGAAACGATTTCAGTCTTTCTTGCTATTGTTACATAATAATTGTCCTACAGTTATAGTGGTTCATTTCTGACACTTCATTTGGAAATAGTTCATTGCTATATGAAGGTAAAGTACCGTGTTTACCTTTGTACATGATATTTAATGTGTGCAGTTTTCTTCTATCAGATAAGGATACCCACCCTATTTCGTTAGTTAAGCGTTCAATATAAACTGATCTTGTTAAACCCGTTACCACCCTTGCCGCATCATATTGCAATCTTTCAATGAATTCTGTTTCATATAGAGTACAGCCATCCCAAATTACGCAAGCATATTCTAATATTGGTCTCATATGTAATATATAAATCTGATTAAGTGTTTTCATGCTTAATGTAAACTTTAATAATCTCATTGATCCTAAAATTCTAGAAGCCGATTTAGTAATATTTGAAATATGTTCGTGCCATGTACCGTCCTGGCTTAGTGTTAAACCAAGATGTTTGTGATGTTCAATAAAACGTAGCTGGATTTCATTAAAATGCAAAACTGGTTTGACTGGAGAATTAAAAGAACAAAATAGGAATCTCCATTTTACTTGCCATGGATTACAATTAACTAGCCATTGCTTAGCCCATATTGATATTTGAAGGTCATTATTAAGCATAGTTTCTATAAATGATGTACCATTACTGCTCACAGATAGAAAAATGTCGTCAGCAAATAGACGAGTAAGACGTAATAGTTTGTCGGCTATATCATTAACATACACTAGAAATAGATAAGGTCCTAACACTGATCCTTTGGGAACTCCCGCAATAGTATATTTAACCTCTGATGTTGAAGAACCTACGAATACCGGTTGGTGTCTAGACTTAAGATAGCTTTCAAGCCACTGATACAATTGTTTTGTGATTCCATTTTTTCCCGAAGATAAAATAGTAATCCCTTGTCATACCCTGTCAAACGCTTTCGAAATATCACTTGAATACGATACAAGTAGATTTTTTGTATCGAAGGAGTTACAAATGTGATGATACAGATCAAATAATTGATAAACTGATGAATGACCATGAATAGTATATGTTTTTAAACACCATATGTTCCATTACTTTGCCAACACAACTAATCAATGAAATTGGCCTGCAATTTGATGACACTTCACGATCACCCTTCTTAAATAACGGCATGACTAATGCTGATATCCATCCATCGGGATATATGCCTTCTTGGTTTGACCGATTAAATAGTATACATAAAGGTTTGCATATAGTTTTAGCTGTTTCTTTCAAAAGACGATGACTAATATCATCTGGCCCAGGTGCTTTTTTGTCACCAAGCATAATAGAATATCTATCAGTTCATGTTCTATTACATTAAATTCGCCCGGAGTATTTTCTGTTTTTGGAAAGAAATCTGGTAAAATTGTATTTGTATCATCAATTGTTGAGATAGAAGCAAAGAAATCATTTAGAACCGTAACTTGATCAGTGTCTGAAAATGCACATTTCCGGTCAGTCGTTTTTAATGGGGGGTATTGTATTACATGTATTCTTATTATTGTTCACTTACATTTTAACTAATTTCCAATATTCACGCGGATTGCTAATGTTCATCATTGATAGAAACTTCGACATTGTTGAAAATTATTTGTGTAGCAAGTTTCTTTAAATTATTAACCTTGATGCGTAGGCGTTTATATGAAGTCCACTCAGATACTTTCTTAGATTGTACAGCATGTTTCTTTTGACGGTCACGCTGTCGAGATATTTTTCTTATTTCAGAATCGTACTATGGTTTGTCGTTATGTCTTATTGTTACTTCCTTACGAGGGATACACAACGTAGCTAGGTCAATACGCTTAGTTGTAAATGTTTTGCATGCATGATGAATTGAACCCGTATTTATAAAGGACTGTAAGCGGATCAGTTCATTTAAACATATAAAGTCTGTATTTTGTAATTCCAAGCGCATCGTTTGTAACTAGTTACTGAAACCGCAGAAAATTGTAAATATATATATGTACCATAATGATTACTAACATTATCTGGAGTATCAATAACACCGGAGTTATAATTATTATCTTCACTAGATATTACAATATGATCAAGCAGAGTTGGTGAAGTATTAGATATACGAGTCGGTTGCTTTATTACATTTTACCTGTTTTTTATTGTCAATATATCACGTAATGTGTGATTATTTAAATTTAGTTGGTCTTCGTTCACAGCACCAACCAAAATAACATATTTAAATTTTTCATATGCCTTTTCTAAACAGCAATCAAGTTTACTCCATAAATCCACTGGTGAGTTTGGTGGACGATAAATTGTACCAAACAGAATAGTTTTGTCTAGATCGTGAACTTTAATCCATATTGAATCAGACAGAAAAACTTCTAAACCGACACATCTGTATATATATATACACAGCTAGATAACTTTATTTCCTCCACTGCAGGAAGAGCCACGTACAATATAAACATCTAATTTACAAAGAACACAATCTAATACAAATGACAAGTATACTTGACAATTATACAACGCGTATGTACAATGCACGTCAAGTACATATCTATACATATGATACTTACAGAGAAATATATATAATTTACGATGCAAATAAAGTACATGCCTTCACAATAATATTACACTGGGGCGTACGCAGTAGTTCTAGCATAACATACACATATTTGTATATGAATATAAATATACTCATACATGTATATGTACATAAACCAAACATATTCATGTATAATACCGGTGCACCAGTATTAATATCCGTGATAAGCGCACACTATAAACCTGAGTGGATCTTACCGAAACGAAATGCAAGATTCAATCAGACTAACACACGATAATTGGAGATCACAGTATGCACGCATCACATGGCTGCATTAAGCGTATACCATGCAGTTAAGAATAAAACAGTCGTACAGTCTATAACACTTGTAGCATTGTTAAACTGATACATGTTTCAACTAATTTCAGTCATATTTAAAGAGCCGTCAGTGCATACGTCTTGACTATCACGTATGTAACTATATTATACATACATATTTCAATATAGGTCCTCTGCTGTACATTTCACGAATAAGGCATTCCATTACCTTGTCATCAAGTATAAATACTTTACACTAGCCAGCATAATCTTTTCGCTGGCATAGTCATCTATATCATAGTGTTTAAGGCCGGCCAGTAAGTCAATAACTTGTACATTTTGTTGTTGACGCATCCATTTAATAAAAACTTGGACACTTGTATGTGCAATAACATTTGTCCATAACCGTGATCTCAAGTTTTCATTTTCAACACTCAGCTAAATAATTGCATCTTGTATAACGCTCGGGCCTAACAAACGAAACGTAGTTTACACAATAAACTAACAGCGTTGACACAGTATTGTTTTACAGAAAGGTATTTGCTACACAAATGCCATAGTGCACACGGGCCTTTATTTGGAAACATGTGCACATACTGTTCCGGTGTTAAGATTCGACAGAGTCTTTCACAAAGTATGTTCTGTTCGTAAGACAGAACATGGCGAGCAAGAAGAGGTTTCCATATATATTGGTGTGTGACCAAGATTAATCATGGTTGAAAATAATTTAGCCAACACCCAATGTAAATTATCACCACCATGGATGAGGTGCTCATAATATACATTATCATATCCGCACATTGTGCCTCCTTTACAAGTTTTCAAAATATCGTTTATAGTGTTTGGTAATATGCGTACACAGTCTGAAGAACGTGCTTCTTCAAATTGTGTCTTTATGTCATCGACTTGGGACTCAATTTGAATCAAAGGTCTTATTGACACTTGGAGAATAAAGTTTTTTAAAATATGAACCACATTGTTGTGTTATCGAGTATGCATCGCGATAAATAATATTATTAAAATTGATCCCACTGCCCGCGTTACTGCCATTCCCTTTGCGTTTTGACTTCAGTACACGCCACAAATGATCTCGATCAATTTTTGCAGATCGATCGAGCTCGTCGTCTTGTTCAGTCATATGTGTTTGAACACAATGTCTATGAACCCGCCGGAAGTCGCGTTTCGCCTGTTTATATTTACAGAATGTTGTGTTATTACCTCTGGGTCTGCCTAATGCTAACCATTCCAATCTATTATTGTGCATGTGTTTATGTAGGTTTGAGACGTTGTAGTTCCTTTGTGGATTTACGTAATGTTTGAACTTTCTCTTTCTGATGGAGGATGTTGAAGCGGAAACAATCTCCGAAACAATCAAATTATACACCCGATCTATATCAGATGATGAGTCAATTTTCTGGAATCGAGCCGCAAGGATACTCTCGGAATTACTCAACAGTTTAAAATAACCGGCTTTCTCTGTTTCACTTACTTTACTCCAATTTACTCGACAGTTATGTATCGATGCAGTATTATTAACACTATCCCTTGACTCGTATAATGGCATCATGAAAGTACACATTACGGGCCGATGCCTAGAAACATTCAGACAGTTGTCGTCTTCAATTTCACAATAGTGAATACAATCGATCTTTACAATAGGTACACAGATATGGTCAATCAAAGTTTCATATTTACCATCATACGAGACATATGAATAATGTGCACCCTTGCACAGTGGTAAAGTATCTACAGCTATAAGATGTGTGCCATTCAAAAGGGAAGTAACATACCTATCTCTTTAATTGTCAGTACCCGATTGAATCTTAGCATTAAAATCGCCCATGAAAAGTACCGTACCGTTTGGGATAATTGCTACAGGGCAACTACAGCTGAACTATATAAATAAACTGATCACCAGACACATGTAATTGTACACCAAGTATGCGCTCATCATCCGTGTTCAAGGGTGTAACATAAGCATCATGTTTCACATGCCACATAATACTTACACCACCCTTACCAACAAGCCGTGTACCTCTATGTTTGCAGTCATTATCTGTGATAGAAACAGATTTGTAATGGTTGTTGATTAAGTCTATAAAGTGAATATCATTTTCAAACAACCAATGCTCAGCAATACCACAGAAGTTCTTCCAATAAATCTGACAAATAGGTGCTGCTAGACATTATACCCGTTACATAACGTACAGTTTTAAATGCTCCATCATTAGTTACTGTTATTTTACAAACATGTATAGATAGCACATGTGTTTGTTCTGATTACCCAACAGAAAATAATTAGTCAACATCCAGAGACAGCTCTGCGTACATGTTATAATCGTCATATGCGTGCCTATTTCTTCTTCTTTCCATTACTCGTCTGTTTCTTGACATCATCGTCATGTTGTTGCCATGCCTACTGCGCCCCTATTGCTGATGAACACTATTCGATTCCCTAACACGAAGAAGTGTTTGATGGGATAACCATGGCTTACATGTAACATAATGTTGCCAAAACAATCGAAACAATCTTAGTTTAAACATATTTTATTTTATCAATATTTACATCATGTTGTAACATTAATATACAAGAACAATCTTAGGAAATTTGTTCATCTGGAATAATATGTGTTAAATGTGATTCGGTAAAACATAAAATATTAAAGTCCAGAAGTTGATCACGTAAATCTATGTAGTCTAACTTATTTATGATACTTCTAATATTTTGATGAACACTTGACAAACAATGTGTTGCTTTCCTTGGGCCCTGGATTACTTTCAACATCCCCTGACAGACGTGTTGATTTAGTTAATGAAGTTATGTAACTGGCCACACTATCTTTATCATATTACTATAAATGCCATTCATTGGTGGCGATATAAATTTATATGTATCTACTAACCGAGAACTTAGATATAGCCTTTCGTATGTTAATAACACAATTCTCTTTTACACAAATTAATTTTAGCTCGATTGCGAAACAAGTTCTCACAACTTATATTAATTACTCTCGAGACCTCATTTCTGATGGAATCCATCGCCACGAGGGAGAGAGAAGAGGCAACGTGTAATTTAAATGCCTTGCCTAAGGGCATAATCGTAACGGCTCCAGCGGGGCTCGAACTCCGGACCTTTCGCACCCAAAGCGAACGCGTTACCACTGCGCTATCACGATTTCCATAACACAATTACTGCCGAAAATTGACAATTGAGTATATTAGCAGTTATGAAAGTAAGCAATATATTAACAGGTGACAACAAACCGTGTTGCAATAGGATTATTAAACAAGCGAGTAAATTGCCTGGGTATCTTAGATGGAATATTAAAGTATTAAATATCCCGTGAGTACCATTATAATGTAGCCCTATAGCTGCCCTCCATGCACCAATGTCGATATTACCCATGCCACAGCAACAACCCCCCCCAAACAAACTGTATGTCGATACTACCCATGATACAGCAACAACACCCCCAAACAAACTGTATGTCGATACTACCCATGATACAGCAACAACACCCCCCAAACAAACTGTATGTCGATACTACCCATGAAACAGCAACACCCTCACACACAAACTGTATGTCGATACTACCCATGATACAGCTACAACCCCCCCCAAACAAACTGTATGTCGATACTACCCATGATACAGCAACACCCCCCACACAAACTGTATGTCGATACTACCCATGATACAGCAACACCCCCCAAACAAACTGTATGTCGATACTACCCATGATACAGCAACACCCCAAACAAACTGTATGTCGATACTACCCATGATACAGCAACAACACCCACCCCCAAACAAACTGTATGTCGATACTACCCATGACACAGCAACAACACCCCCAAACAAACTGTATGTCGATACTACCCATGATACAGCAACAACACCCCCAAACAAACTGTATGTCGATACTACCCATGATACAGCAACAACACCCCCAAACAAACTGTATGTCGATACTACCCATGATACAGCAACAACACCCCCAAACAAACTGTATGTCGATACTACCCATGATACAGCAACAACACCCCCAAACAAACTGTATGTCGATACTACCCATGATACAGCAACAACACCCCCAAACAAACTGTATGTCGATACTACCCATGATACAGCAACACACCCCCAAACAAACTGTATGTCGATACTACCCATGATACAGCAACACCCCCAAACAAACTGTATGTCGATACTACCCATGATACAGCAACAACACCCCCAAACAAACTGTATGTCGATACTACCCATGATACAGCAACAACACCCCCAAACAAACTGTATGTCGATACTACCCATGATACAGCAACAACACCCCCAAACAAACTGTATGTCGATACTACCCATGATACAGCAACAACACCCCCAAACAAACTGTATGTCGATACTACCCATGGCACAGCAACAACACCCCCAAACAAACTGTATGTCGATACTACCCATGACACAGCAACAACACCCCCAAACAAACTGTATGTCGATACTACCCATGATACAGCAACAACACCCCCAAACAAACTGTATGTCGATACTACCCATGATACAGCAACAACACCCCCAAACAAACTGTATGTCGATACTACCCATGACACAGCAACAACACCCCAAACAAACTGTATGTCGATACTACTCATGATACAGCAACAACACCCCCAAACAAACTGTATGTCGATACTACCCATGATAGAGCAACAACACCCCCAAACAAATTGTATGTCGATAATACCCATGACACAGTAACAACACCCCCAAACAAACTGTATGTCGATACTACCCATGATACAGCAACAACACCCCCAAACAAATTGTATGTCGATACTACCCATGGCACAGCAACAACCCCCCAAACAAACTGTATGTCGATACTACCCATGATACAGCAACAACACCCCCAAACAAACTGTATGTCGATACTACCCATGATACAGCAACAACACCCCCAACAAACTGTATGTCGATACTACCCATGATACAGCAACACCCCCCAAACAAACTGTATGTCGATACTACCCATGATACAGCAACACCCCCCAAACAAACTGTATGTCGATACTACCCATGATACAGCAACAACACCCCCCAAACAAACTGTATGTCGATACTACCCATGATACAGCAACAACACCCCCAAACAAACTGTATGTCGATACTACCCATGATACAGCAACAACACCCCCCAAACAAACTGTATGTCGATACTACCCATGATACAGCAACACCCCCAAACAAACTGTATGTCGATACTACCCATGATACAGCAACACCCCCAAACAAACTGTATGTCGATACTACCCATGATACAGCAACAACACCCCCAAACAAACTGTATGTCGATACTACCCATGACACAGCAACAACACCCCAAACAAACTGTATGTCGATACTACCCATGATACAGCAACAACACCCCCAAACAAACTGTATGTCGATACTACCCATGATACAGCAACAACACCCCCAAACAAACTGTATGTCGATACTACCCATGACACAGCAACAACACCCCCAAACAAACTGTATGTCGATACTACCCATGATACAGCAACACCCCCCACACAAACTGTATGTCGATACTACCCATGATACAGCAACACCCCCCAAACAAACTGTATGTCGATACTACCCATGATACAACAACACCCCCCAAACAAACTGTATGTCGATACTACCCATGATACAGCAACAACACCCCCAAACAAACTGTATGTCGATACTACCCATGATACAGCAACAACACCCCCAAACAAACTGTATGTCGATACTACCCATGATACAGCAACAACACCCCCAAACAAACTGTATGTCGATACTACCCATGATACAGCAACAACACCCCCAAACAAACTGTATGTCGATACTACCCATGATACAGCAACAACACCCCCAAACAAACTGCAAAAACAACAGAATCCCATTTCTGAAGTGTACAGGTAATTGTTTGTAAGGCAGGCAGGTCAGCTGAAGCAATACAGCTAAATATATAAAGGATCTTACATGAGTGGCTTTCCATATTGAATTTATTAAACGAGTTGAATACAATGATAAAATGCGAGGCTTTGCCGAGCATTTTATCATTTTTATTCAACGAGTTTAATAAATTCAATATGGAAAGACACGAATGTAAGATTCTTTTTATCACATAAACCAAATACGCAGTAAAAGTGTGTCACGATTGAACACACTTCCCCTTTAGCAAATGAAAAGCCAGAGTAGTACTGCGGTTTCTACTTAATGGGCCAAGAAAATAGTGCGACACTAAATACTCCAAATTTTTTATTTTCTTCCTTTGTAAACAGTTTTTAAACTATCACAACATATCATGTGCAACAATTCAATATTAAACACTTTTAAATTATTTTCAAACAGTCTTTTTTAACAAATACAAATACAAAATGTACATGATGTTTTGGCAAATGACGTCACAATCAAAGTTACACAGCGCGTGCTAGTTGATGTAAAAATGTATGTCACTGCGAATCGCTACGTGATTCGCCTACGCATTTGCCTCATTTGCATATTTATTACACTAATGTATTACCGAATTTATGACATGGCTTTATTAAACTCCCGCGCCGTAGTTTATGTGATATAATACAGCATGCACTCATAGTATTACATAAATAAATTAAGCTTATGTGCATGCGTACTTGCATACCTGGTCCCTAATCTTTATAATTCTGATATATACAAATGGTATACAAGTTATGGTATCAGTATATGTAATATTATACCTTTCTAACCCACAACGAAACAAAATCAGCAACACATGCCCAGGCAAAATTAACTTAACGCTAATGCCCACCCATGTCACAAGGGAGACAACACATACAATGATGAATCCGTGTACCGAGTTGTATAGAGTGATACACTAGTATTACACATGCCATCAACAAAGTCATCATTATTTGAAACAGACTAGAGATATGTTGCGGGGGTGGATTAGCTTGTAACATGTCATGTGACATGCTATTGTAAATACTCAACCGCTATTGGTCATTAGGCACCGGTCAGTCAATCATCGTTGTGACCTAGAAACCTAATGTACATGTGTTACGTGTAAATATAAATGACTTACGTTTTTAACAAAAATATCAAATGAAAGAATCTTAGTTATAAAAACCGGCTTGTGAAAGGCTTATGAAAAGCGGCTTGTGAAAGGCTTGTGAAAGGCTTATGATGCGGCTTGTGAAAGGCTTATGAAAGCGGCTTGTGAAAGGCTTATGAAAGCGGCTTATGAAAGGCTTATGAAAGGTTATGAAAGCGGCTTGTGAAAGGCTTATGATTAGGCTTGTGAAAGGCTTATGAAAGCTTGTGAAAGGCTTTTGAAAGCGCTTGTGAAAGGCTTTTGAAAGCGGCTTGTGAAAGGCTTATGAAAGGTTATGAAAGCGGCTTGTGAAAGGCTTATGATCGGCTTGTGAAAGGCTTATGAAAGCGGCTTGTGAAAGGCTTATGAAAGCGGCTTATGAAATGCTTGTGAAAGGCTTTTGAAAGCGGCTTGTGAAAGGCTTTTGAAAGCGGCTTGTGAAAGGCTTATGAAAGCGGCTTGTGAAAGGCTTATGAAAGCGGCTTGTGAAAGGCTTATGAAAGGCTTGTAAAGCGCTGTGAAAGGCTTATGAAAGGGCTTGTGAAAGGCTTTGAAAGCGGCTTGTGAAAGGCTTATGAAAGCGGCTTGTGAAAGGCTTGTGAAAGGCTTATGAGGGCTTGTGAAAGGCTTATGAAAGCGGCTTGTGAAAGGCTTATGAAAGCGGCTTGTGAAAGGCTTGTGAAAGGCTTTTGAAAGCGCTTGTGAAAGGCTTATGAAAGCGGCTTGTGAAAGGCTTATGAAAGGCTTGTGAAAGGCTTTGAAAGCGGCTTGTGAAAGCTTATGAACAAAAAGGCTTTGAAAGGCTGTGAAAGGCTTTTGAAAGCGGCTTGTGAAAGGCTTATGAAAGCGGCTGTGAAAGGCTTATGAAAGGCTTATGAAAGCGGCTTGTGAAAGCGGCTTGTGAAAGGCTTATGAAAGGCTTATGAAAGCGGCTTGTGAAAGCGGCTTGTGAAAGGCTTATGAAAGGCTTATGAAAGCGGCTTGTGAAAGCGGCTTGTGAAAGGCTTATGAAAGGCTTGTGAAAGCGGCTTGTGAAAGGCTTATGAAAGGCTTATGAAAGCGGCTTGTGAAAGGCTTATGAAAGGCTTATGAAAGCGGCTTGTGAAAGCGGCTTGTGAAAGGCTTATGAAAGGCTTATGAAAGCGGCTTGTGAAAGGCTTATGAAAGGCTTATGAAAGCGGCTTGTGAAAGGCTTATGAAAGGCTTATGAAAGCGGCTTGTGAAAGCGGCTTGTGAAAGGCTTATGAAAGGCTTGTGAAAGGCTTATGAAAGGCTTGTGAAAGCGGCTTGTGAAAGGCTTATGAAAGGCTTATGAAAGCGGCTTGTGAAAGCGGCTTGTGAAAGGCTTATGAAAGGCTTATGAAAGCGGCTTGTGAAAGGCTTATGAAAGGCTTATGAAAGCGGCTTGTGAAAGGCTTATGAAAGCGGCTTGTGAAAGGCTTGTGAAAGGCTTGTGAAAGGCTTATGAAAGGCTTATGAAAGCGGCTTGTGAAAGCGGCTTATGAAAGGCTTGTGAAAGGCTTATGAAAGCGGCTTGTGAAAGGCTTATGAAAGGCTTGTGAAAGCGGCTTGTGAAAGGCTTGTGAAAAGGCTTGTGAAAGGCTTGTGAAAGCGGCTTGTGAAAGGCTTGTGAAAGGCTTATGAAAGCGGCTTGTGAAAGCGGCTTGTGAAAGGCTTGTGAAAGCGGCTTGTGAAAGGCTTATGAAAGCGGCTTGTGAAAGGCTTATGAAAGGCTTATGAAAGCGGCTTGTGAAAGGCTTGTGAAAGGCTTGTGAAAGGCTTATGAAAGGCTTGTGAAAGCGGCTTGTGAAAGGCTTATGAAAGGCTTATGAAAGCGGCTTGTGAAAGGCTTGTGAAAGGCTTATGAAAGGCTTGTGAAAGCGGCTTGTGAAAGCGGCTTGTGAAAGCGGCTTGTGAAAGGCTTATGAAAGGCTTATGAAAGCGGCTTGTGAAAGGCTTGTGAAAGGCTTATGAAAGGCTTGTGAAAGCGGCTTGTGAAAGGCTTATGAAAGGCTTGTGAAAGGCTTGTGAAAGCGGCTTGTGAAAGGCTTGTGAAGGCTTGTGAAAGCGGTTGTGAAAGCGGCTTGTGAAAGGCTTATGAAAGCGCTTGTGAAAGGCTCTTATGAAAGGCTTGTGAAAGGCTTGTGAAAGGCTTATGAAAGGCTTGTGAAAGGCTTTGAAAGGCTTGTGAAAGGCTTATGAAACAAAGCGGCTTGTGAAAGGCTTGTGAAAGGCTTATGTAAGGCTTGTGAAACGGCTTGTGAAAGCGGCTTGTGAAAGGCTTATGAAAGGCTTATGAAAGCGGCTTGTGAAAGGCTTGTGAAAGCGGCTTGTGAAAGGCTTATGAAAGGCTTGTGAAGGCTTGTGAAAGCGGCTTGTGAACAAAGGCTTGTGAAAGGTTGAAAGCGGCTTGTGAAAGGCTTAAAACTGAAAGGCTTTGAAAGCGGCTTGTGAAAGGCTTATGAAAAGCGGCTTGTGAAAGGCTTGTGAAAGGCTTGTGAAAGCGGCTTGTGAAACGGCTTGTGAAAGGCTTATGAAAGCGGCTTGTGAAAGGCTTATGAAACCAGCGGCTTGTGAAAGGCTTATGAAAGGCTTATGAAAGCGGCTTGTGAAAGGTTTATGAAAGCGGCTTGTGAAAGGCTTATGAAAGGCTTGTGAAAGGCTTAGTTTATACAAATTTATTTTAGCTCGATTGCGAAACAAGTTATTTCAACTTATATAAATCACTCTCGAGACCTCATTCCTATGGAATCCATCGCCACGAGGGAGAGAGAAGAGGCAACGTGGAATTTAAATGCCTTGCCTAAGGGCACAATCGTAACGGCTCCAGGATAATATTGTAAAGTTTGACATGTACACAAGTAGTGTCACATGTGAAGTAACATTTTATCGACTCAACGATGTTTATTATACTATTAGTGTAGGATTATTCGCCATGTGTTAAAATAATGTCACGAAGTGCTGGAATTAAACACTTGAGCAGGTATGTAATCGTTTGTGTTTGTATGTATATACGACCAGGAGAGACGTGCACCCCTTCGATTCGTAAATTATAAATTGTTATTATAGACTAATATACATTTATAATTATGTGCACATTTATATGATTATTCACACGTGACATGATGTTCAATTGTGTCTTATACGATCCATTATATAACATAATTTGCATTACTTTGTACTACATGTATATGTATATACCGTGTGTAACATGACATTGTTTGTACAGGTATGTACATGTATAATATGTAGCTTTCTGCTGGAGGAAAATAAAGATATTATATTTGTATCTATGACCAGGAGACATGTTTACCTTCTATTTCATAAACTATAAATTGTTATTGTATATTAGATACATAATTATGTACATATGTATAGATCTCTGGTAACTATCAGAGCAATGGTTGAGATTAACAGTATATACATGCCAGTAAATAACCGAGAGCATGATATAGTCAAAGCTTGACTAGTTAACTAAAAGAATGTTTTATTATTATTAATAATATTACTTTTAGTTTTAAAGCCCCATCTTTTCTAAATGAGCAAGTCAAATATTGTTGTTGTGCCAATTTAACTTAGTGTTGTCTATAGCAAGTCACTAATAAAAATTAATGTTAATAGTGATTTTGAGATAATTGTCAGATATGGAGTTATTTTACGAATAAAATTTGAATTGATTTTATCAGTGGACAGATGGACACATCTCCAAAAATTTACAAATATCTGAATTAATTAATATTGAAAAAAGGAAATAATAAGATAGTGATTACGACATCCAGTCATCCTATCTTAGCATATTACCACAACATTTAAGGAAAGGAAATGCAATTGGACTTTAACGTATATACATGTAATTGTTACACTTTAATAACCGTCTGATATATACCATAAGCTAGATATTTGACCAACAGTGGAGCCCATAAAGTATCATGGATCTTCTTACAATTCACAGTGAGGTTCTGGTATAAGATGTTCTATTTGCAACAGAGATTTAACAACACGCTTTGTGCCTGCATATGTCGGAGTTAATCTCTCTTTGTAGTAAATCCGCCCATCCATAATCCAAAAAGCATCTTTCGACCCTAATGTTACAGGTGTTCTGTGAAAACGGAGCGGTTGTGGTCTCCCATATTGTTCTAACTCGTACTGCTGGTTCTCGAAGGTTTCAATACTCTCTGCCGCATCAGCATAATTACTACTTAAGGATTTATTTTAATTTTTAAGACCTTGAATAAGCTTCTTTTGAGTTTCCAGTTGAATTCGCAGTTGTGACTGTATGAGCCACATTTGTTTCATTCATGGGTTGGAATGTTTTGTTAAGTGTTTGTCTCAATGTTTCGTTTATTAACGGGACAACTGCTGATGCAATAGCTTCAAGTACAGTATAACTACAGATCGCAGTTGTCACAAATTCGCTCATATCATAGGTCTTCCCTTGTAGAGAAAATGACGTAATGGCCGTAGGATTAACTGGTAACTAACCTTTACGTCTGAGCGGGGTTGGATAATTTACATGATTAGCCTGAACCCGATCAGAAGGACTCGCAATTGCCCCAATCGGCCGTTTGTTGTATTTGCTGTTCATGTCTGGTGTCTCTGGTATACCAGTAATATCTGGAACTAGCCATCATAAACATGTTGGCGAATCAATTCAGCAAATGTTTACAATTTACAACAAAATAAAGTAAATTTAAGTCACTCAAAGAAGGAATGTCAACAGATAGTTGCCCTCTACGTGATACGGTTATCGCCTGTTCACCGTTTCACATACAGATGTTCTTCGTGCTTTTATAAAACCGGTTTTTACTTTCAAAAGCGTCATGTATCGTATGTATCTCAATTAAACGTTACTTATCATCACTTTTAAGATTCATCAGGAGCATCTAAATATTTTCATTTCAACTTTACTGCCTGCCTTTTTCGCCTACGCCTTTGCCACCATTACCGGAAGTCCGAAAAGTCTTAAATGCTTACCCGACATGCACATGGTAATGCAATGATTTCTGCGGAACCTATAAGCTAAAGAGACCGCTACATATAATTAATGGCCTCAAGTATACCCTCGAGTTTCCAAATAATTAGAAATGAATATGTCTACGTAAATAACAACGGGCGCTGTCATTTCTACCACGACACGGAACCGACGTCTGTGGTGACTGGTACCGGAGTTTTCGTGACCTTTCAGAAAATCAATTTTGCGTAACATCGAATGGGTGTAAATATAAAACGAACACGTTTTATGCAGCATGATGATAATTTCTATTACTTTGATGAATATTTCTTTTCACAGTGAACACTTTCACAGTTTAACAAGCATTTTCACAATGTGGACACCTGAATTCATCACCTAATCTTGTAAACCTGACTTGAACAGTAAATGAGGTGGGTCCAATGGTCACATATATCACACTGTGCCCATTTGTAAGGGCTGTTGATGAATATTGCCTGTACTTTCGCTTTGTAGGTGGTGGACTGCCATAAACCTAAACAAAATTAAAAACTATTCCTTTAAGTACACTACACTACAGGACACATCGCTTAGTTGACGA
>CM026386.1:86707259-86799712 GCA_014843695.1 Archivesica marissinica
TATTATCGTGACTCTGCAATATGGTGGGAAGTTATTATCGTGACTCTGCAATATGGTGGGAACTTATTATCGTGACTCTGCAATATGGTGGGAACTTATTATCGTGACTCTGCAATATGGTGGGAAGTTATTATCGTGACTCTGCAATATGGTGGGAACTTATTATCGTGACTCTGCAATATGGTGGGAAGTTATTATCGTGACTCTGCAATATGGTGGGAACTTATTATCGTGACTCTGCAATATGGTGGGAACTTATTATCGTGACTCTGCAATATGGTGGGAAGTTATTATCGTGACTCTGCAATATGGTGGGGGGAAGTTATTATCGTGACTCTGCAATATGGTGGGAATATTATCGTGACTCTGCAATATGGTGGGAAGTTATTATCGTGACTCTGCAATATGGTGGGAACTTATTATCGTGACTCTGCAATATGGTGGGAACTTATTATCGTGACTCTGCAATATGGTGGGAAGTTATTATCGTGACTCTGCAATATGGTGGGAACTTATTATCGTGACTCTGCAATATGGTGGGAACTTATTATCGTGACTCTGCAATATGGTGGGAACTTATTATCGTGACTCTGCAATATGGTGGGAACTTATTATCGTGACTCTGCAATATGGTGGGAAGTTATTATCGTGACTCTGCAATATGGTGGGAAGTTATTATCGTGACTCTGCAATATGGTGGGAACTTATTATCGTGACTCTGCAATATGGTGGGAAGTTATTATCGTGACTCTGCAATATGGTGGGAAGTTAGTTTTATCGTGACTCTGCATATGGTGGGAAGTTATTATCGTGACTCTGCAATATGGGGGAATTATATCGTGACTCTGCAATATGTTGGGAAGTTATTATCGTGACTCTGCAATATGGTGGGAACTTATTATCGTGACTCTGCAATATGGTGGGAAGTTATTATCGTGACTCTGCAATATGGTGGGAAGTTATTATCGTGACTCTGCAATATGGTGGGAAGTTATTATCGTGACTCTGCAATATGGTGGGAAGTTATTATCGTGACTCTGCAATATGGTGGGAAGTTATTATCGTGACTCTGCAATATGGTGGGAAGTTATTATCGTGACTCTGCAATATGGTGGGAAGTTATTATCGTGACTCTGCAATATGGTGGGAAGTTATTATCGTGACTCTGCAATATGGTGGGAAGTTATTATCGTGACTCTGCAATATGGTGGGAAGTTATTATCGTGACTCTGCAATATGGTGGGAAGTTATTATCGTGACTCTGCAATATGGTGGGAAGTTATTATCGTGACTCTGCAATATGGTGGGAAGTTATTATCGTGACTCTGCAATATGGTGGGAAGTTATTATCGTGACTCTGCAATATGGTGGGAAGTTATTATCGTGACTCTGCAATATGGTGGGAAGTTATTATCGTGACTCTGCAATATGGTGGGAAGTTATTATCGTGACTCTGCAATATGGTGGGAACTTATTATCGTGACTCTGCAATATGGTGGGAAGTTATTATCGTGACTCTGCAATATGGTGGGAAGTTATTATCGTGACTCTGCAATATGGTGGGAAGTTATTATCGTGACTCTGCAATATGGTGGGAAGTTATTATCGTGACTGTGCAATATGGTGGGAAGTTATTATCGTGACTGTGCAATATGGTGGGAAGTTATTATCGTGACTCTGCAATATGGTGGGAAGTTATTATCGTGACTCTGCAATATGGTGGGAAGTTATTATCGTGACTCTGCAATATGGTGGGAAGTTATTATCGTGACTCTGCAATATGGTGGGAAGTTATTATCGTGACTCTGCAATATGGTGGGAAGTTATTATCGTGACTCTGCAATATGGTGGGAACTTATTATCGTGACTCTGCAATATGGTGGGAAGTTATTATCGTGACTCTGCAATATGGTGGGAAGTTATTATCGTGACTCTGCAATATGGTGGGAAGTTATTATCGTGACTCTGCAATATGGTGGGAACTTATTATCGTGACTCTGCAATATGGTGGGAAGTTATTATCGTGACTCTGCAATATGGTGGGAAGTTATTATCGTGACTCTGCAATATGGTGGGAAGTTATTATCGTGACTGTGCAATATGGTGGGAAGTTATTATCGTGACTGTGCAATATGGTGGGAAGTTATTATCGTGACTGTGCAATATGGTGGGAAGTTATTATCGTGACTCTGCAATATGGTGGGAAGTTATTATCGTGACTCTGCAATATGGTGGGAAGTTATTATCGTGACTCTGCAATATGGTGGGAAGTTATTATCGTGACTCTGCAATATGGTGGGAAGTTATTATCGTGACTCTGCAATATGGTGGGAAGTTATTATCGTGACTCTGCAATATGGTGGGAAGTTATTATCGTGACTCTGCAATATGGTGGGAAGTTATTATCGTGACTCTGCAATATGGTGGGAAGTTATTATCGTGACTCTGCAATATGGTGGGAAGTTATTATCGTGACTCTGCAATATGGTGGGAAGTTATTATCGTGACTCTGCAATATGGTGGGAAGTTATTATCGTGACTCTGCAATATGGTGGGAACTTATTATCGTGACTCTGCAATATGGTGGGAACTTATTATCGTGACTCTGCAATATGGTGGGAACTTATTATCGTGACTCTGCAATATGGTGGGAAGTTATTATCGTGACTGTGCAATATGGTGGGAACTTATTATCGTGACTCTGCAATATGGTGGGAACTTATTATCGTGACTCTGCAATATGGTGGGAAGTTATTATCGTGACTGTGCAATATGGTGGGAAGTTATTATCGTGACTGTGCAATATGGTGGGAAGTTATTATCGTGACTCTGCAATATGGTGGGAAGTTATTATCGTGACTCTGCAATATGGTGGGAAGTTATTATCGTGACTCTGCAATATGGTGGGAAGTTATTATCGTGACTCTGCAATATGGTGGGAAGTTATTATCGTGACTGTGCAATATGGTGGGAAGTTATTATCGTGACTCTGCAATATGGTGGGAAGTTATTATCGTGACTCTGCAATATGGTGGGAAGTTATTATCGTGACTCTGCAATATGGTGGGAAGTTATTATCGTGACTCTGCAATATGGTGGGAAGTTATTATCGTGACTGTGCAATATGGTGGGAAGTTATTATCGTGACTGTGCAATATGGTGGGAAGTTATTATCGTGACTGTGCAATATGGTGGGAAGTTATTATCGTGACTGTGCAATATGGTGGGAAGTTATTATCGTGACTGTGCAATATGGTGGGAAGTTATTATCGTGACTGTGCAATATGGTGGGAAGTTATTATCGTGACTGTGCAATATGGTGGGAAGTTATTATCGTGACTGTGCAATATGGTGGGAAGTTATTATCGTGACTGTGCAATATGGTGGGAAGTTATTATCGTGACTCTGCAATATGGTGGGAAGTTATTATCGTGACTGTGCAATATGGTGGGAAGTTATTATCGTGACTGTGCAATATGGTGGGAAGTTATTATCGTGACTCTGCAATATGGTGGGAAGTTATTATCGTGACTCTGCAATATGGTGGGAAGTTATTATCGTGACTCTGCAATATGGTGGGAAGTTATTATCGTGACTGTTTCTTCACGTGGAGAATAAACTATAAAACTACCATTGAGCTAACTTTGATACATATGACATTAAATTACTCGGACCGGGAAGTATGTGAGATGGTACGGTGGTCTCCAGATCGGACAGGAGGGTTTTCTCCGGGTAATCCGGTTTCCTCCCACACGAATGACCACATATACGCTTTTACCCGCGCCACCGAGAGTGATTAATATAAGTTGTTAGAACTTGCTTCGCAATCGTTGTAAATTAAATAAAGTTTAAAATAAATTATTATACATTTCTGTATTAAAGATTATCTGAACATATCCTCTAGTGTCCTCAAATCGTGATACCTTCGTTTTACCCCGTAAGTATTTACAATACTGCATGCGATATGTGCTTTCTGACGTCACCAATCAGGAATAGATAGTGTCAAAGGTCATTTTCCATATTTGGCAATAAAAATGCTCCGTATAATCCTTGGAGGCGTAAGTAATCGGTTATTTTCCTTGGATTGGTATAAAACATGCTATCATTCATATTGCATCACCATTTGTCCATTTGATTTACTGCAAAATATTGACCATTTCCAGTTTTCTTTTGCGTCGTCTGAATTGTTTACCTACCTGTCATTTAATGTGACGGTCAAAATAGACTGGGTTACAATTTTAATTAGTGTAAGGGGAGATAGTTTTTGGAGATTTCTCTTATATTGTTTTGAGGTCCATACAGTGGTTTACTGTCATCGTCAACTAAGCGATGTGTCCTGTAGTGTAGTGTACTTAAAGGAATAGTTTTTAATTTTGTTTAGGTTTATGGCAGTCCACCACCTACAAAGCGAAAGTACAGGCAATATTCATCAACAGCCCTTACAAATGGGCACAGTGTGATATATGTGACCATTGGACCCACCTCATTTACTGTTCAAGTCAGGTTTACAAGATTAGGTGATGAATTCAGGTGTCCACATTGTGAAAATGCTTGTTAAACTGTGAAAGTGTTCACTGTGAAAAGAAATATTCATCAAAGTAATAGAAATTATCATCATGCTGCATAAAACGTGTTCGTTTTATATTTACACCCATTCGATGTTACGCAAAATTGATTTTCTGAAAGGTCACGAAAACTCCGGTACCAGTCACCACAGACGTCGGTTCCGTGTCGTGGTAGAAATGACAGCGCCCGTTGTTATTTACGTAGACATATTCATTTCTAATTATTTGGAAACTCGAGGGTATACTTGAGGCCATTAATTATATGTAGCGGTCTCTTTAGCGTATAGGTTCCGCAGAAATCATTACATTACCATGTGCATGTCGGGTAAGCATTTAAGACTTTTCGGAATTCCGGTAATGGTGGCAAAGACGTAGGCGAAACAGGCAGGCAGTAAAGTTGAATGAAAATATTTAGATGCTCCTAATGAATCTTAAAAGTGATGATAAGTAACGTTTAATTGAGATACATACGATACATGACGCTTTTGAAAGTAAAAACCGCGTTTTATAAAAGCACGAAGAACATCTGCATGTGAAACAGTGAACAGGCGATAATCGTACCACGTAGAGGGCAACTATTTGTTGACATTCCTTCGTTGAGTGACTTAAATTTACTTTATTTTGTTGTAAATTGTAAACATTTGCTGAATTGATTCGCCAACATGTTTATGATGGCTAGTTCCAACGATATTACTGGTATACCAGAGACACCAGACATGAACAGCAAATACAACAAACGGCCGATTGGGGCAATTGCGAGTCCTTCTGATCGGGTTCAGGCTAATCATGTAAATTATCCAACCCCGCTCAGACGTAAAGGTTCGTTACCAGATAATCCTACGGTCATTACGTCATTTTCTCTACAAGGGAAGACCTATGATATGAGCGAATTTGTGACAACTGCGATCTGTAGTTATACTGTACTTGAAGCTATTGCATCAGCAGTTGTCCCGTTAATAAACGAAACATTGAGACAAACACTTAACAAAACATTCCAACCCATGAATCAAACAAATGTGGCTCATACAGTCACAACTGCGAAATCAACTGGAAACTCAAAAGAAGCTTATTCAAGGTCTTAAAAATTAAAATAAATCCTTAAGTAGTAATTATGCTGATGCGGCAGAGAGTATTGAAACCTTCGAGAACCAGCAGTACGAGTTAGAACAATATGGGAGACCACAACCGCTCCGTTTTCACAGAACACCTGTAACATTAGGGTCGAAAGATGCTTTTTGGATTATGGATGGGCGGATTTACTACAAAGAGATCAACTCCGACATACGCAGGCACAACGCGTGTTGTTAAATCTCTGTTCCAAATAGAACACCTTATACCAGAACCTCACTGTGAATTGTAAGAAGATCCATGATACTTTATGGGCTCCACTGTTGGTCAAATATCTAGCTTATGGTATATATCAGACGGTTATTAAAGTGTAACAATTACATGTATATACGTTAAAGTCCAATTGCATTTCCTTTCCTTAAATGTTGTGGTAATATGCTAAGATAGGATGACTGGATGTCGTAATCACTATCTTAAAATTATTTCCTTTTTTCAATATTAATTAATTCAGATATTTGTAAATTTTTGGAGATGTGTCCATCTGTCCACTGATAAAATCAATTCAAATTTGATTCGTAAAATAACTCCATATCTGACAATTATCTCAAAATCACTATTAATATTAATTTTTATTAGTGACTTGCTATAGACAACACTAAGTTAAATTGGCACAACAACAATATTTGACTTGCTCATTTAGAAAAGATGGGGCTTTAAAACTAAAAGTAATATTATTAATAATAATAAAACATTCTTTTAGTTAACTAGTTAAGCTTTTGACGATATCATGCTCTCGGTTATTTATTGGCATGTGTTAATCTCAACCATTGCTCTGATAGTTACCAGAGATCTATACATATGTACATAATTATGTATCTAATATACAATAACAATTTATAATTTATGAAATAGAAGATAAACATGTCTCCTGGTCATAGATACAAATATAATATCTTTATTTTCCTCCAGCAGAAAGCTACATATTATACATGTACATACCTGTACAAACAATGTCATGTTACACACGGTATATACATATACATGTAGTACAAAGTAATGCAAATTATGTTATATAATGGATCGTATAAGACACAATTGAACATCATGTCACGTGTGAATAATCATATAAATGTGCACATAATTATAAATGTATATTAGTCTATAATAACAATTTATAATTTACGAATCGAAGGGGTGCACGTCTCTCCTGGTCGTATATACATACAAACACAAACGATTACATACCTGCTCAAGTGTTTAATTCCAGCACTTCGTGACATTATTTTAACACATGGCGAATAATCCTACACTAATAGTATAATAAACATCGTTGAGTCGATAAAATGTTACTTCACATGTGACACTACTTGTGTACATGTCAAACTTTACAATATTATCATGGAGCCGTTACGATTGTGCCCTTAGGCAAGGCATTTAAATTCCACGTTGCCTCTTCTCTCTCCCTCGTGGCGATGGATTCCATAAAGGAATGAGGTCTCGAGAGTGATTTATATAAGTTGAAATAACTTGTTTCGCAATCGAGCTAAAATAAATTTGTAT
Source organism: Archivesica marissinica (assembly GCA_014843695.1). Classification (NCBI taxonomy): domain Eukaryota; kingdom Metazoa; phylum Mollusca; class Bivalvia; order Venerida; family Vesicomyidae; genus Archivesica; species Archivesica marissinica. The sequence goes on from CM026386.1 coordinate 86,714,453, forward strand.
AAACTAAGCCTTTCACAAGCCTTTCATAAGCCTTTCACAAGCCGCTTTCATAAACCTTTCACAAGCCGCTTTCACAAGCCGCTTTCACAAGCCGCTTTCATAAGCCTTTCACAAGCCGCTTTCATAAACCTTTCACAAGCCGCTTTCACAAGCCGCTTTCATAAGCCTTTCATAAGCCTTTCACAAGCCGCTTTCATATAAGCCTTTCATAAGCCTTTCACAAGCCGCTTTCATAAGCCTTTCATAAGCCTTTCACAAGCCGCTTTCACAAGCCTTTCATAAGCCTTTCACAAGCCGCTTTCACAAGCCGCTTTCATAAGCCTTTCATAAGCCTTTCACAAGCCGCTTTCATAAGCCTTTCACAAGCCTTTCACAAGCCGCTTTCACAAGCCTTTCACAAGCCTTTCACAAGCCCTTCATAAGCCTTTCATAAGCCTTTCACAAGCCGCTTTCAAAGCTTTCACAAGCCGCTTTCATAAGCCTTTCATAAGCCTTTCACAAGCCGCTTTCATAAGCCTTTCAAAGCCTTTCACAAGCCGCTTTCACAAGCCTTTCCAAGCCTTTCACAAGCCTTTCACAAGCCGCTTTCACAAGCCTTTCATAAGCCTTTCACAAGCCGCTTTCATAAGCCTTTCACAAGCCTTTCACAAGCCGCTTTCATAAGCCTTTCACAAGCGCTTTCACAAGCCGCTTTCATAAGCCTTTCATAAGCCTTTCACAAGCCGCTTTCATAAGCCTTTCATAAGCCTTTCACAAGCCGCTTTCACAAGCGCTTTCATAAGCCTTTCATAAGCCTTTCACAAGCCGCTTTCATAAGCCTTTCACAAGCCTTTCACAAGCCGCTTTCACAAGCCTTTCACAAGCCTTTCAGTTTCAAGCCGCTTTCACAAGCCGCTTTCATAAGCCTTTCATAAGCCTTTCACAAGCCGCTTTCACAAGCCTTTCACAAGCATTTCACAAGCCGCTTTCATAAGCCTTTCATAAGCCTTTCACAAGCCGCTTTCACAAGCCTTTCATAAGCCTTTCACAAGCCTTTCACAACCGCTTTCACAAGCCTTTCACAAGCCTTTCACAAGCCGCTTTCATAAGCCTTTCACAAGCCGCTTTCACAAGCCGCTTTCATAAGCCTTTCATAAGCCTTTCAAAGCCTTTCACAAGCCTTTCAAAGCCTTTCACAAGCCGTTTCAAAGCCTTTCAAGCTTTCAAAGCCTTTCATAAGCTTTCACAAGCCTTTCAAAGCCTTCAAAGCCTTTCACAAGCCGTTTCAGTTTTTATAAGCCTTCACAAGCCGTTTCAAAGCCTTTCACAAGCCTTTCACAAGCCGCTTTCAAAGCCTTTCAAAGCCTTTCATAAGCCTTTCACAAGCCGCTTTCACAAGCCTTTCATAAGCCTTTCACAAGCTTTACAAGCCGCTTTCATAAGCCTTTCACAAGCCGTTTCATAAGCTTGGTTTGTTTGTTTGTTGCTTTCACAAGCCGCTTTCATAAGCCTTTCATAAGCCTTTAAGCCTTTCACAAGCCGTTTCATTTAAGCCTTTCTTTCACAAGCCTTTCATAAGCCGCTTTCATAAGCCTTTCACAAGCCGGTTTTTATAACTAAGATCCTTTCATTTGATATTTTTGTTAAAAACGTAAGTCATTTATATTTACACGTAACACATGTACATTAGGTTTCTAGGTCACAACGATGATTGACTGACCGGTGCCTAATGACCAATAGCGGTTGAGTATTTACAATAGCATGTCACATGACATGTTACAAGCTAATCCACCCCCGCAACATATCTCTAGTCTGTTTCAAATAATGATGACTTTGTTGATGGCATGTGTAATACTAGTGTATCACTCTATACAACTCGGTACACGGATTCATCATTGTATGTGTTGTCTCCCTTGTGACATGGGTGGGCATTAGCGTTAAGTTAATTTTGCCTGGGCATGTGTTGCTGATTTTGTTTCGTTGTGGGTTAGAAAGGTATAATATTACATATATTGATACCATAACTTGTATACCATTTGTATATATCAGAATTATAAAGATTAGGGACCAGGTATGCAAGTACCCATGCACATAAGCTTATTTATTTATGTAATACTATGAGTGCATGCTGTATTATATCACATTTTATCACATAAACTACGGCGCGGGAGTTTAATAAAGCCATGTCATAAATTCGATAATACATTAGTGTAATAAATATGCAAATGAGGCAAATGCGTGGGCGAATCACGTAGCGATTCGCAGTGACATACATTTTTACATCAACTAGCACGCGCTGTGTAACTTTGATTGTGACGTCATTTGCCAAAACATCATGTACATTTTGTATTTGTATTTGTTAAAAAAGACTGTTTGAAAATAATTTAAAAGTGTTTAATATTGAATTGTTGCACATGATATGTTGTGATAGTTTAAAAACTGTTTACAAAGGAAGAAAATAAAAAAGTATTTAGTGTCGCACTATTTTCTTGGCCCATTAAGTAGAAACCGCAGTACTACTCTGACTTTTCATTTGCTAAAGGGTGACACACTTTTACTGCGTATTTGGTTTATGTGATAAAAAGAATCTTACATTCGTGTCTTTCCATATTGAATTTATTAAACTCGATGAATAAAAATGATAAAATGCTCGGCAAAGCCTCGCATTTGATCATTTTATTCAACTCGTTTAATAAATTCAATATGGAAGGCCACTCATGTAAGATCCTCTATATATATTTAGCTGTATTGCTTCAGCTGACCTGCCTGCCTTACAAAAAATGTATACTTCAGAAATGGGATTCTGTTGTTTTTAGAGTTTGTTTGGGGGGTGTTGTTGCTGTGCCATGGGTAGTATCGACATACAGTTTGTTTGGGGGTGTTGTTGCTGTGCCATGGGTAGTATCGACATACAGTTTGTTTGGGGGTGTTGTTGCTGTGTCATGGGTAGTATCGACATACAGTTTGTTTGGGGGTGTTGTTGCTGTGCCATGGGTAGTATCGACATACAATTTGTTTGGGGGTGTTGTTGCTGTATCATGGTAGTATCGACATACAGTTTGTTTGGGGGTGTTGTTGTGTCATGGGTAGTATCGTGTTTGTTTGGGGTGTTGTTGCTGTATCATGGGTAGTATCGACATACAGTTTGTTTGGGGGTGTTGTTGCTGTGTCATGGGTAGTATCGACATACAGTTTGTTTGGGGGTGTTGTTGCTGTATCATGGGTAGTATCGACATACAGTTTGTTTGGGGGTGTTGTTGCTGTATCATGGGTAGTATCGACATACAGTTTGTTTGGGGTGTTGTTGCTGTGTCATGGGTAGTATCGACATACAGTTTGTTTGGGGGTGTTGTTGCTGTATCATGGGTAGTATCGACATACAGTTTGTTTGGGGGTGTTGCTGTATCATGGGTAGTATCGACATACAGTTTGTTTGGGGGTGTTGTTGCTGTATCATGGGTAGTATCGACATACAGTTTGTTTGGGGGTGTTGTTGCTGTGTCATGGGTAGTATCGACATACAGTTTGTTTGGGGGTGTTGTTGCTGTGTCATGGGTAGTATCGACATACAGTTTGTTTGGGGGTGTTGTTGCTGTATCATGGGTAGTATCGACATACAGTTTGTTTGGGGGTGTTGTTGCTGTGTCATGGGTAGTATCGACATACAGTTTGTTTGGGGGGTTGTTGCTGTGTCATGGGTAGTATCGACATACAGTTTGTTGGGGGTGTTGTTGCTGTGTCATGGGTAGTATCGACATACAGTTTGTTTGGGGGGTTGTTGCTGTATCATGGGTAGTATCGACATACAGTTTGTTTGGGGGGTTGTTGCTGTGCCATGGGTAGTATCGACATACAATTTGTTTGGGGGTGTTGTTGCTGTATCATGGGTAGTATCGACATACAGTTTGTTTGGGGGTGTTGTTACTGTGTCATGGGTATTATCGACATACAATTTGTTTGGGGGTGTTGTTGCTCTATCATGGGTAGTATCGACATACAGTTTGTTTGGGGGTGTTGTTGCTGTATCATGAGTAGTATCGACATACAGTTTGTTTGGGGTGTTGTTGCTGTGTCATGGGTAGTATCGACATACAGTTTGTTTGGAGGGTGTTGTTGCTGTATCATGGGTAGTATCGACATACAGTTTGTTTGGGGGTGTTGTTGCTGTATCATGGGTAGTATCGACATACAGTTTGTTTGGGGGTGTTGTTGCTGTGTCATGGGTAGTATCGACATACAGTTTGTTTGGGGGTGTTGTTGCTGTGTCATGGGTAGTATCGACATACAGTTTGTTTGGGGGTGTTGTTGCTGTATCATGGGTAGTATCGACATACAGTTTGTTTGGGGGTGTTGTTGCTGTATCATGGGTAGTATCGACATACAGTTTGTTTGGGGGTGTTGTTGCTGTATCATGGGTAGTATCGACATACAGTTTGTTGGGGGGTGTTGTTGCTGTGTCATGGGTAGTATCGACATACAGTTTGTTTGGGGGTGTTGTTGCTGTCATGGGTGAGTTTGTTGGGGGGTGTTGTTGCTGTGTCATGGGTAGTATCGACATACAGTTTGTTTGGGGGTGTTGTTGCTGTGTCATGGGTAGTATCGACATACAGTTTGTTTGGGGGTGTTGTTGCTGTATCATGGGTAGTATCGACATACAGTTTGTTTGGGGGTGTTGTTGCTGTATCATGGGTAGTATCGACATACAGTTTGTTTGGGGGTGTTGTTGCTGTGTCATGGGTAGTATCGACATACAGTTTGTTTGGGGGTTGTTGTGTTTGGGTGTTGTGTTTGTTTGGGGTGTTGTTGCTGTGGCATGGGTAGTATCGACATACAGTTTGTTTGGGGGTGTTGTTGCTGTTATGGGTAGTTCGACATACAGTTTGTTGGGGGTGTTGTTGCTGTGCATGGGTATATCGACATACAGTTTGTTTGGGGGGGTTGTTGCTGTGACATGAGTAATATCGACATTGGTGCATGGAGGGCAGCTATAGGGCTACATTATAATGGTACTCACGGGATATTTAATACTTTAATATTCCATCTAAGATACCCAGGCAATTTACTCGCTTATTTAATAATCCTATTGCAACACGGTTTGTTGTCACCTGTTAATATATTGCTTACTTTCATAACTGCTAGTATACTCAATTGTCAATTTTCGGCAGTAATTGTGTTATGGAAATCGTGATAGCGCAGTGTTAACGCGTTCGCTTTGGGTGCGAAAGGTCCGGAGTTCGAGCCCCGCTGGAGCCGTTACGATTATGCCCTTAGGCAAGGCATTTAAATTACACGTTGCCTCTTCTCTCTCCCTCGTGGCGATGGATTCCATCAGAAATGAGGTCTTGAGAGTAATTAATATAAGTTGTGAGAACCTGTTTCGCAATCGAGCTAAAATTAATTTGTGTAAAAGAGAATTGTGTTATTAACATACGAAAGGCTATATCTAAGTTCTCGGTTAGTAGATACATATATATGTATATCGCCACCAATGAATGGCATTTATAGTAATATGATCTCGATACTGTGGCCAGTTACATAACTTCATTAACTAAATCAATACGTCTGTCAGGGGATGTTGAAAGTAATCCAGGGCCCAAGGAAAGCAACACATTGTTTGTCAAGTGTTCATCAAAATATTAGAAGTATCATAAATAAGTTAGACTACATAGATTTACGTGATCAACTTCTGGACTTTAATATGTTATGTTTTACCGAATCACATTTAACACATATTATTCCAGATGAACAAATTTCCTAAGATTGTTCTTGTATATTAATGTTACAACATGATGTAAATATTGATAAAATAAAATATGTTTAAACTAAGATTGTTTCGATTGTTTTGGCAACATTATGTTACATGTAAGCCATGGTTATCCCATCAAACACTTCTTCATGTTAGGGAATCGAATAGTGTTCATCAGCAATAGGGGCGCAGTAGGTATGGCAACAACATGACGATGATGTCAAGAAACAGACGAGTAATGGAAAGAAGAAGAAATATGCACGCATATGACGATTATAACATGTACGCAGAGCTGTCTCTGGATGTTGACTAATTATTTTCTGTTGGGTAATCAGAACAAACACATGTGCTATCTATACATTTTTGTAAAATAACAGTAACTAATGATGAGGCATTTAAAACTGTACTTTATGTAACGGGTATAATGTCTAGCAGCACCTATTTGTCAGATTTATTGGAAGAACGAGTCATTGACTTCTGTGGTATTGCTGAGCATTGGTTGTTTGAAAATGATATTCACTTTATAGACTTAATCAACAGCCATTACAAATCTGTTTCTATCACAGATAATGACTGCAAACATAGAGGTACACGGCGTGTTGGTAATAGTGGTGTAAGTATTATGTGGCACATGAAACATGATGCGTATGTTACACCCTTGAGCACGGATGATGATCGCATACTTGGTGTACAATACCAGGTGTCTGGTGATCAGTTTATACAATACCAGGTGTCTGGTGATCAGTTTATGTATATAGTTCAGCTGTATTTGCCCTGTAGCAATTATCACATTGCTTTATACAGAGATTATATTGATAAACTATTTAACTTATTGAGCTTATATTCTGAAAATGGTACGGTACTTTTCATGGGCGATTTTAATGCTAAGATTCAATCGGGTACTGACAATTAAAGAGATAGGTATGTTACCTCCCTTTTGAATGACACAAATCTTATAGCTGTAGATACTTTACCACTGTGCATGGGTGCACATTATTCATATGTCTCTTATGATGGTAAATATGAAACTTTGATTGACCATATATGTGTACCTATTGAAAAGATCGATTGTATTCACTATTGTGAAATTGAAGACGACAACTGTCTGAATGTTTCTAGGCATCGGCCCGTAATGTGTCCCTTCATGATGCCAATATACGAGTCAAGCGCTAGTGTTAATAATACTGCATCGATACATAACTGTCTAGTAAATTGGAGTAAAGTAAGTGAAACAGAGAAAGCCGGTTATTGTAAACTGTTGAGTAATTCCGAGAGTATCATTGCAGCTCGATTCCAGCAAATTGACTCGCCATCTGATATAGACCGGGTGTATAATTTGATTGTTTCGGAGATTGGTTCCGCTTCAACATCCTCCATCAGAAAGAGAAAGTTCAAACATTACGTAAAACCACAATGGAACTACAACGTCTCAAACCTACATAAACATCATCATCAATCCTCTTCACCCCGGTTGGGGTATAGGGCCTTCACCACTGCTCTCCACTTGGACCGGTCCGTTGCTGCTGCTTTGGCTTCCCCCCAGGACATCCTGCTTCGGCGCAGCTCACTGTTCAGAGTCCTTTGCCATGTCGTAACTGGTCGACCTCTTTTCCGTGTGCCCTGTGGATTCCAATTCAGTGCTTGGCGTGCTATGTTGGGCTGGTCTCGTCGTAGAGTGTGCCCTATCCACCGCCACTTCCTCTGTGTGATAGAGTCTGTGATGGGGTCCTGTCTTGTTTGCCGCCACAACTCCTGGTTGGTGATCTTTTCTGGCCATCTGATGCGTAGGATCTGTCTGAGGCAGTTGTTGATGAATACCTGTAGTTTGTGGTCAAGGCCATTGGTGCGTCTCCAGGTCTCAGCTCCGTACAAGAGGACTGTCTTAACATAACATAAACACATGCACAATAATAGATTGGAATGGTTAGCATTAGGCAGACCCAGAGATAATAACACATCATTTAAACTAAACATCATTCTGTAAATATAAACAGGCGAAACGCGACTTCCGGCGGGTTCATAGACATTGTGTTCAAACACATATGACTGAACAAGACGACGAGCTCGACCGATCTGCAACAATTGATCGAGATCATTTTTGGCGTGTACTGAAGTCATAACGCAAAGGGAATGGCAGTAACGTAGGCAGTGGGATCAATTTTAATAATATTAGTTATCGCGATGCATACTCGATAACACAATAATGTGGTTCATATTTTGAAAAACTTTATTCTCCAAGTGTCAATGAAACCTTTGATTCAAATTGAGTCCCAGGTCGATGACATAAATACACAATTTGAAGATGCACGTTCTTCAGACTGTGTACGCATATTACCAAACACTATAAAAGATATTTTGAAAACTTGTAAAGGAAGCAAAATGTGCGGACATAATAATGTGTATTATGAGCACCTCATCCATGGTAGTGATAATTTACATTGGGTTTTGGCCAATTATTTTCAACCATGATTAATCTTGTTCACATACCAATATATATGCATCGTGGAACTATTGTGACACTACATAAGGGTAGTAGGAACAGAAGGATGACCCGTGTAACTACAGGGCAATAACGCTGACATCTACCATTCTGAAACTCTTTGAAAGTGTATTGCTTCTTAGAGTATAATCATTCAAAATGTGCTGTTATCGTATACAATGAAACTAATGCTGACTTTAAAAAACGTGATCGGTTTTGGAAGCTTGGAACACATTTCATTAAAGAAGAGACTAAGTATACACATTTAGGTATCTCCTTGGATAAGTATTTAAATATTAATATGAATGTTGCTGATTCTAGCGCAACATTACGCGGGACTTTACTGAGTATTACTAGCAGTGGTATAAGTTATGGTGACTTAAAATCCATTAACTCTTGCGAATATATATAAAACTATAGTACAACCTAAAGCGTTATATGGATGCGAACTATGGAACTATATGACGGATGCAAACACACATTACTTCTTGGACGTTCTCATATATTTTGTGTGAAATATGTCCACAGATTACATATATGTTCAAATAATGACACTGCCATTAATGCGTTAGGGGTTATGTCAATTACTACATGCATAGAGTACAGAAAACTTCAGGTTTTTGGACAACTTTACAGGCTGCGGTGTAACTACCTAGCGAAGAAAATATTCATTCACAGACTTGTCAGATACACAAATTACAAAGAGCGCCAGAGTTTAGGCTTTATGCCAGATATTTTCAAAATTCTGCAAAAATATGATTTACTGTCCTACATAACTTCGTTTCTAGATTCGGCATACTTTCCATCAAAATATTCATGGAAACGTCTTCTTGCTACGAACAGAACATACTTTGTGAAAGACTCTGTCGAATCTTAACACCGGAACAGTATGTGAACATGTTTCCAAATAAAGGCCCGTGTGCACTATGGCATTTGTGTAGAAAATACTCTTCTGTAAAACAATACCGTGTCAACGCTGTTAGTTTATTGTGTAAACTACGTTTCGTTTGTTAGGCCCGAGCGTTGTACAAGATGCAATTATTTAGCTGAAAACATGATTATGCATCAAATTCTTTGTTGTGTTGAAAGTGAAAACTTGAGATCACGGTTATGGACAAATGTTATTGCACATACAAGTGTCCACGTTTTTATTAAATAGATGCGTCAACAACAAAATGTTCAAGTGATTGACTTACTGGCCGGCCTTAAACACTATGATATATATGACTATGCCAGCGAAAAGATTATGCTGGCTAGTGTACAGTATTTGTACTTGATGACAAGGTAATGGAATGCCTTATTCGTGAAATGTACAGCAGAGGACCTATATTGAAATATATATGTATAATATAGTTACATACGTGATAGTCGAGACGTCGGCACTGGCGGCTCTGAACTATGACTGAAATTAGTCGAAACATGTATCGTTTTAACAATGCTACCAGTGTTAGAGACTGTACGACTGTTTTATTGTTAACTGTATGGTATAAGCTTCATGCAGCCATGTGATGCGCGCATACTGTGATCTCCAATTAGCGTGTGTTAGTCTGATTGAATCTTGCATTTCGTTTCGGTAAGATCCACTCTGGTTTATAGTGTGCGCTTATCACGGATATTAATACTGGTGCACCGGTATTATACATGAATATGTTTGGTTTATGTACATATACATGTATGAGTATATATCTATTCATATACAAGTATGTGTATGTTATGCTAGAACTACTGTGTACGCACCAGTGTAACTATCATTGTGAAGGTATGTACTTTATTTGCATCGTAAATTATATATCTTTCTCTGTAAATATCATAATTTATGTATAGATATGTACTTATATATACACTTAACAACTCTTATAAGTGTGCATGTATAAATGGTCTCATATCTCCGTCAATATTGGCCCGATAATGATGAAATTTTCAGCAAATACAGTTGAGATATATTCCATGATATTTATTGAATTGCATAACAAACACAAATTTAACACACATGACTAATTAATGTGATGGTGCGTAAAAAGTCAATGTTGCAAAATGATAATGTCAATGATAAAACTCAGGCCGATGAGAATTAATTATTCTAATATTGCGTATGCCCACCCTGACTGCGGATCACAGCTTGGCAACGTCGTCGCATGGCAGGGACATAACGTCGTACATAGTTCTGGGGTAGATTTGCCCACTCTTGCCCAATCTTCGCACGGAGCTGGGCTATGGTCTGTGGCACTGCGCCGGTCCTTCTTACGCGGCGATTCAATTTATCCCATAGATTTTCTATAATGTTTAAGTCGGGAGACTTCGGTGGTATGTCCATCACATTGATGTGGTTAGCATTCAGAAAGAATCTTGTTGCCCTAGCCGTGTGGGCTGGTGCGCCATCCTGCAGCAACCGCACTCCTCTGTTATTCCTAAACATGGGTACTACCTCAGTTTGAAGCACGTCATGTTGGTACCGGGCGGCGTTTAGATTACCGTTAATGAACACGATGTTAGTCTTGTGATGTAAGGAGACACCATCCCATACCATTACTGACCCACCCCATACCTATCTCGTTCGATGACGCAGTTGTCGTTGAACCGTTCTCCCAGTTGTCAATATACCCGTGAACGACAGTCGTTTTCTGTAGGCAGAACCTCTGTAAGCAACCGACTCGTATATCTAATACTTCATCAACTCTGCTTGATCATATTGTAATATCTAGTGAAGATAATAATAATAACTCCGGTGTTATTGATACTCCAGATAACGTTAGTGAGCATCATGGTACATATATATATTTACAATTTTCTGCGGTTTCAGTAACTAGTTACAAGCGATGCGCTTGGAATTACAAAATACAGACTTTATATGTTTAAATGAACTGATCCGCTTACAGGAATGGTCCTTTATAAATACGGGTTCAATTCATCATGCATGCAAAACATTTACAACTAAGCGTATTGACTTAGCTACGTTGTGTATCCCTCGTAAGGAAGTAACAATAAGACCTAACGACAAACCATCGTACGATTCTGAAATAGGAAAAATATTTCGACAGCGTGACCGTCAAAAGAAACATGCTGTAAAATATAAGAACGTATCTGAGTGGACTTCATATAAACGCCTACGCAACAAGGTTAATAATTTAAAGAAACTTGCTACACAAATAATTTTCAACAATATCGAATTTTCTATCAATGATGAACATTAGCAATCCGCGTGAATATTGGAAATTAGTTAAAATGTAGGCGAACAATAATAAGAATACATGTAATACAATACCCCCCCCCCTCCCCCATTAAAAACGACTGACCGGAAATGTGCATTTTCAGACACTGATAAAGCTACGATTCTAAACGATTTCTTTGCTTCTATCTCAAAAAAGCACCTGGGCCAGATGATATTAGTCATCGTCTTTTGAAAGAAACAGCTATATGCAAACCTTTATGTATACTATTTAATCGGTCAGACCAAGAAGGCATATATCCCGATGGATGGATGGATGGATGTCAGCATTAGTAATGTCGTTATTTAAGAAGGGTGATCGTGAACTGTCATCAAATTGTAGTTGTGTTGGCAAAGTAATGGAACATAATTTTTTTTAAATAAATAAATAAAAAAAAATAATTATGGTGTTTAAAAACATATACTATTCCTGGTCATTCATCAGTTTAGCAATTATATGATCTTTATCATCAAATTTGTAACTCCTTCGATACCAAAAAATATGCTTGTATCGTATTCAAGTGATATTTCGAAAGCGTTTGACAGGGTATGGAACAATGGATTACTATTTTATCTTCGAAAAAAAATGGAATCACAAACAAATTGTATCAGTGGCTTGAAAGCTATATTAAGTCTAGACATCAACCGGTATTCGTAGGTTCTTCAACATCAGAGGTTAAATATACTATTGCGGGAGTTCCCAACGGATCAGTGTTAGGACCTTATCTATTTCTAGTGTATGTTAATGATATAGCCGACAAAATATTAAGTCTTACTCGTCTATTTGCTGAGACAGTTTTCTATCTGTGAGCAGTAATGACACATCATTTATAGAAACTATGCTTAATAAAGACCTTAAAGAAATATCAATATGGGCTAAGCAATGGCTAGTTAATTATAATCCATGGCAAGTAAAACGGAGGTCATATTTTGTTCTTTTAATTCTCCAGTCAAACCAGTTTTGCATTTTAATGAAATTCAGCTACGTTTTATTGAACATCACAAACATCTTGGTTTAGCACTAAGCCAGGACGGTACATGGCACGAACATATTTCAAATATTACTAAATCGGCTTCTAGAATGTTAGGATCAATGAGATTATTAAAGTTTACATTAAGCATGAAAACACTTAATCAGATTTATATATCACATATGAGACCAATATTAGAATATGCTTGCGTAATTTGGGATGGCTGTACTCTTCTATATGAAACAGAATTAATTGAAAGATTGCAATATGATGCGACAATGGTGGTTTAACAAGATCAGTTTCTATTGAACGTTTAACTAACGAAATAGGGTGGGTATCCTTATCTGATAGAAGAAAATATACACATTAAATATCATGTACAAAGGTAAACACGGTAATTTACCTTCATATATCAATGAACTATTTCCAAATGAAGTGTCAGAAATGAGCCACTATAACTGTAGAACAATTATTATGTAACAATAGCAAGAAGGACTGAAATCTTTTCGAAATCATTTATACCGCATGCAACCCATCTATGGAACAACTTGGACTCCACAATTCGGCAATCTCCTACACTAAGTGTGTCTAAAACTAAAGATAAAGAAAGATTCAAACCACCATTTGTTCCCATTTTTTGTTGTTACAGGTGTAAGATCATTATCAGTGTTTCACGCAAGAATTAGAAACCGTTGTAGTAACCTTAATGGTCAACTCTATCGCAATTACTCACGAGACAATCCAAAATGTGAGTGAGGTCATGAAATGGAGGATGCCGAACATTTTTAATTGTCCTCTTTTTAATAACCAACGGCACCAATTATTCATATCAACGTGTCCATTCCATCCGCTATGCACAAATACCCTATTATGTGGTAAAGAAACATTAACAGATGATGAAAATACGACAATTTTCAAAGCGATACATCAGTATATCAAAACATCTGAAAGATTCGTCTATTGACATAGTTTATAATATTAATGCTATGCATTATGAATCCCAGGCCCATTCTTCGTTGATTGTGGCATGGGCCGGAGCATTTGGATCGCACACGACGGCAACAACAAACAAGGGGAAAATTCAGCAACAATAATTTTAATTATTACCTATTGCTCTTAATTGATCGTCAATGTTCGTAAATCTTTTTCTTTAAAGCATTAGGGGAGGACAATATCTAATGGTGCAAGAACTTGTGTCCAACCCTTTTGTACTTTGATATTCATATCTTTCATTGTCATAATTTATATGTGTGTTACAATATGCCAAAGAGAAAAGCATTAATGGACTCAAGTATATAAAATTAAAGTGTTTGTTTATTATTGTGTCACCCCTATTTAAATGGCCAGCCATTTATGACTTATGAGACACCTCTTTTTATGAAAATCAGTACTTACCGAATCCTATGCTTGTATACCAACCGGCCATATCAGAACGAACCCCTGACTGGGGTATATATATATTCCTTATTTGGCAATAACTACGTAAGAAACTAACAATATGATGCCACAGTGTTCAATACGGTCGCCGCCCGGGTAGAACCACCGATAGTACAACGCCAGCTGGATAGCTTCCTCACTTGAGAGAACTTGATAAACCAAGTGGGATTGGAACATATGTACACTACAGCAGTGAGTGTTATGTATAGTGAGTGTCATGTAAAGTGAGTGTCATGTATTGTGAGTGTCATGTATAGTGAGTGTTATGTATAGTGAGTGTTATGTATAGTGAAGCCATCGACCCACTTAGCCACTAGGCCATGGGTGGTCAGAACATTTGTATGTTCATAATTCGTTCAGCTTTGTCCACAAAGAAATAAAGGCTATTTGTGTTTATTAGTGTAAGATATAGAGGCTATTTGTGTTTATTAGTGTAAGATATAGAGGATATTTGTGTGTATTAGTGTAAGATAGAGAGGATATTTGTGTGTATTAGTGTAAGATATAGAGGATATTTGTGTGTATTAGTGTAAGATATAGAGGATATTTGTGTTTATTAGTGTATGATATAGAGGTATTTGTGTTTATTAGTGTAAGATATAGAGGCTATTTGTGTTTATTAGTGTAAGATATAGAGGCTATTTGTGTTTATTAGTGTAAGATATAGAGGATATTTGTGTTTATTAGTGTAAGATATTGAGGATATTTGTGTTTATTAGTGTAAGATATAGAGGATATTGGTGTTTATTAGTGTAAGATATAGAGGATATGTGTGTTTATTAGTGTAAGATATGGAGGATATTTGTGTTTATTAGTGTAAGATATAGAGGCTATTTGTGTGTATTAGTGTAAGATATAGAGGATATTTGTGTTTATTAGTGTAAGATATAGAGGATATTTGTGTTTATTAGTGTAAGATATAGAGGATATTTGTGTAAGTATAGAGGATATGTGTTTATTAGTGTAAGATATAGAGGATATTTGTGTGTATTATTTGTGTAAGTATAGAGGATATTTGTGTAAGTATAGAGGATATTTGTGTAAGTATAGAGGATATTTGTGTAAGATATAGAGGTATTTGTGTAAGTATAGAGGATATTTGTGTTTATTAGTGTAAGATATAGAGGATATTTGTGTTTATTAGTGTAAGATATAGAGGATATTTGTGTTTATTAGTGTAAGATATA
This sequence comes from Archivesica marissinica, assembly GCA_014843695.1. Taxonomy (NCBI): domain Eukaryota; kingdom Metazoa; phylum Mollusca; class Bivalvia; order Venerida; family Vesicomyidae; genus Archivesica; species Archivesica marissinica. The sequence continues at coordinate 86,729,457 of CM026386.1, forward strand.
GAGGATATTTGTGTTTATTAGTGTAAGATATAGAGGATATTTGTGTTTATTAGTGTAAGATATAGAGGATATTTGTGTTTATTAGTGTAAGATATAGAGGATATTTGTGTTTATTAGTGTAAGATATAGAGGATATTTGTGTTTATTAGTGTAAGATATAGAGGATATTGTGTATTAGTGTAAGATATAGAGGATATTTGTGTTTATTAGTGTAAGATATAGAGGATATTTGTGTTTATTAGTGTAAGATATAGAGGATATTTGTGTTTATTAGTGTAAGATATAGAGGATATTTGTGTTTATTAGTGTAAGATATAGAGGATATTTGTGTTTATTAGTGTAAGATATAGAGGATATTTGTGTTTATTAGTGTAAGATATAGAGGATATTTGTGTTTATTAGTGTAAGATATAGAGGATATTTGTGTTTATTAGTGTAAGATATAGAGGATATTTGTGTTTATTAGTGTAAGATATAGAGGATATTTGTGTTTATTAGTGTAAGATATAGAGGATATTTGTGTTTATTAGTGTAAGATATAGAGGATATTTGTGTTTATTAGTGTAAGATATAGAGGATATTTGTGTTTATTAGTGTAAGATATAGAGGATATTTGTGTTTATTAGTGTAAGATATAGAGGATATTTGTGTTTATTAGTGTAAGATATAGAGGATATTTGTGTTTATTAGTGTAAGATATAGAGGATATTTGTGTTTATTAGTGTAAGATATAGAGGATATTTGTGTTTATTAGTGTAAGATATAGAGGATATTTGTGTTTATTAGTGTAAGATATAGAGGATATTTGTGTTTATTAGTGTAAGATATAGAGGATATTTGTGTTTAAATATAGAGGATATTTGTGTTTATTAGTGTAAGATATAGAGGATATTTGTGTTTATTAGTGTAAGATATAGAGGATATTTGTGTTTATTAGTGTAAGATATAGAGGATATTTGTGTTTATTAGTGTAAGATATAGAGGATATTTGTGTTTATTAGTGTAAGATATAGAGGATATTTGTGTGTATTAGTGTAAGGTATAGAGGATATTTGTGTTTATTGTAAGGTATAGGGATATTTGTGTTTATTAGGTAAGATATAGAGGTATTTGTGTTATTAGTGTAAGATATAGAGGATATTTGTGTTTATTAGTGTAAGATATAGAGGATATTGTGTTTATTAGTGTAAGATATAGAGGATATGTGTGATTAGTGTAAGGTATAGAGGATATTTGTGTATTAGTGTAAGATATAGAGGCTATTTGTGTTTATTAGTGTAAGATATAGAGGCTATTTGTGTTTATTAGTGTAAGATATAGAGGATATTTGTGTTTATTAGTGTAAGATATAGAGGATATTTGTGTTTATTAGTGTAAGATATAGAGGATATTTGTGTTTATTAGTGTAAGATATAGAGGATATTTGTGTTTATTAGTGTAAGATATAGAGGCTATTTGTGTTTATTAGTGTAAGGTATAGAGGCTATTTGTGTTTATTAGTGTAAGATATAGAGGCTATTTGTGTTTATTAGTGTAAGATATAGAGGCTATTTGTGTGTATTAGTGTAAGATATAGAGGATATTTGTGTTTATTAGTGTAAGATATAGAGGATATTTGTGTTTATTAGTGTAAGATATAGAGGCTATTTGTGTTTATTAGTGTAAGGTATAGAGGCTATTTGTGTTTATTAGTGTAAGATATAGAGGATATTTGTGTGTATTAGTGTAAGATATAGAGGATATGTGTGTGTATTAGTGTAAGATATAGAGGCTATTTGTGTGTATTAGTGTAAGATATAGAGGCTATTTGTGTTTTGTGCTTATTAGTGTAAGGTATAGAGGCTATTTGTGTGTATTAGTGTAAGATATAGAGGCTATTTGTGTTTATTAGTGTAAGATATAGAGGCTATTTGTGTTTATTAGTGTAAGATATAGAGGATATTTGTGTTTATTAGTGTAAGATATAGAGGCTATTTGTGTTTATTAGTGTAAGATATAGAGGCTATTTGTGTGTATTAGTGTAAGATATAGAGGCTATTTGTGTTTATTAGTGTAAGATATAGAGGATATTTGTGTGAATGATCACAGATATTTGGAAATACATATTTCGGTGATCAATAGATGAAATCAAATCGTTTCTTACAATAACGAACACAAATCTTTTCTTTTATGAGTTCCAATGCTTTTTGGCCAATATAAGAGCGATCAAATTATATTCATTTTAACTGCCTCTGTCGTGAGCATCAGTTCTCTACAATGCATACCCACCCAACCACTTGTGAACGTCCGTAATAAGAAATAGTTCCGATATATGTTTCAAGTTAGTTTCTGTTTGCTGTCAACATTACAAACTACAGACTAAGCAAATTCATTAGAATGTATTACTTTATAACTAACTGTTCACGATTGTCCGAAAATAGCTCAAATACAAATGTACATCCAAACGCGGAGGAATACTTACGTCAAGCAGTGACAGAGAAAATGCCATATCCCACTGTTTCAAAGCAATGGAATCCAATCATTCCTTGGAAAACATAAAAGAAAATAAGTGAGAAGATCATGTTAGAGTATCAATACAATAGCCGATGTACACACAAGTAGTGTGTACTAGGAGTAATCCACATACTATATCAATATACAACTATACAATAGCCGACTTACACACAAGTAGTGTGTAATAGGAGTAATCCACATAATATATCAATATACAACTATACAATAGCCGATTTACAAACAAGTAGTTTGTACTAGGAGTAATCCACATAATATATCAATATACAACTATACAATAGCAGACTTACAAACAAGTAGTGTGTACTAGGAGTAATCCACATAATATATCAATATACAACTATACAATAGACGATTTACACACAAGTAGTATGTACTAGGAGTAATCCACATAATATATCAATATACAACTATACAATAGCCGACTTACAAACAAGTAGTGTGTACTAGGAGTAATCCACATAATATATCAATATACAACTATACAATAGCCGATTTACAAACAAGTAGTGTGTACTAGGAGTAATCCACATACTATATCAATATACAACTATACAATAGCCGACTTACAAACAAATAGTGTGTACTAGGAATAATCACATAATATATCAATATACAACTATTCAATAGCCGATTTACAAACAAGTAGTGTGTACTAGGAGTAATCCACATAATATATCAATATACAAATATGCAATAGCCAATTTACAAACAAGTATACTCATGCATGTATATGTACATGTACATAAACCACATATATTCATGTATAATACCGGTGCACCAGTATTAATATCCGTGATAAGCGCACACTATAAACCTGAGTGGATCTTACCGAAACTATATGCAAGATTCAATCAGACCACAATAACTTGAAATGTTATCCATAAGCCACCAAAGGTCTCGTACCTCTATCCTATTCTTTTTTAATTGAAGGGTGTGTCCTAAGATAGAGGTACGAGACCGTTGGTGGCTTATGGATACAATTTCAAGTTCCTGTGATCAGACTAACACACGGTAATTGGAGATCACAGTATGCACGCATCACCTGGCTGCATGAAGCTTATACCATGCAATTAACAATAAAACAGTCGTACAGTCGATAACACTTATAGCATTGCTAAACTGATACATGTATGTTTCAACTAATTACAGTCATCTTTAAAGAGCCGTCAGTGCCTACGTCTTGACTATCACGTATGTAACTATATTATACATATATATTTCAATATAGGTCCTCTGCTGTACATTTCACGAATAAGGCATTCCATTACCTTGTCATCAAGTACAAATGCTGTACACAAGCCAGCATAATCTTTTTGCTGGCATAGTCATCTATATCATAGTGTTTAAGGCCGGCTAGTAAGTCAAACACTTGAACATTTTGTTGTTGACGCATCCATTTAATAAACACATGGACATGTGTAATAGCATTTGTCCATAAACGTGATCTCAAGTTTGTTTTCATTTTCAACACAAAAAGTAATTTGATGCATAATAATGTTTTCGGCTAAATAAGTCCCCTCTCCCAAATTTCCAAAATAGAAACAAAACATCACCCAAGATTACCAGACAGCCGTTTGCGTATACCATTTTTCTCAAGATGTGGCAAGATTAATTTTTAAAAAAACAATTAAGGATTTGTAAAACATAAGTTTGATCTGGCCCCGCGTACATGTAATACAGTCGCGTGATATTTGGCATAGATAATTCAAAGCAACATGAATACTTTCTACAGCCTCAAAATGTGTTTTATTTGGCGTATTGTATAAACTTCCAAACACTACAGCCTTCCAATATTCCAGAATTGAGGAATCTCATCTCGCTGTTGATACAGGTATGGGTGATATTACCATCACCGATGATTTTAACATTAAAATGCAATATCCCATCAAGAACACTTTCTACATTATGTCAGCAGTTATCTCTCACCCAGTGCATTTCTGATCCTACCCATTTTACTGAACATTCTTCTTTAAAGGCGTATATCACAATTGTTCGTGCGCAGCTTTCTACGCATCGCGATTATTACCGTTGGTACATTTCACGGCTCACCTCTACAGAAAAAAATAATATCACTTTTTGTGTTAGTTTTATATTTCAATAAATTAGTAAGCGTCTTAATATTCATAATGGTCTTTTATAAACGCAATCGAACAGGAAAGTTTTTATCTGGAGCCAAGTCATCTGTAAGAAAGAAACAAATTGCATTTGAACACGTACTATAATAAAACTGACATCAATTCGGACGGGACACATCCCATTGTAATTTCGGACACTTTAAACGGCGATGATAAATGCTGCATTTTGTGTTGTAAGTTTAATACAATAGAATGCAATTGAGATAAAATGATAAATACGAAATACCACAAATATTAGTCTCTAATTGTGGAAATATCCTATTTTGACACTGAAATGGTAACGATTATTCTCATTTAGCTCAAAAACAACCACGGTGTGGTATGTTTTTTATGCTTTCATATTTATCAGTATATTGTAGATATACTACACAGAAAATTTAAAAACATTCTGACGATTGAAAAAAAATTATGACACATTTTCTTACTTTTCGCAAAGCCAAACTGCAAAACTATCCGAGACGTAAACAATAAAAATTGGTCAAAATGAAAAATATTTCACATAGAATTATAAAGTTTTATTGATATACATGAACATCTGCTAGTTTGCATCAAATATATGCAATATTAAATGGAACTAAACTCATTTTCTAGTTTTTTTATGTATGTTTAAAGGAATTTGTATGCTCATTTTTGACGTCAAAATTTGGACCAATACTGTGTACATGGTACTACTCTTCAATTGCTCATAACTCAAAAACGAGCACGGGGACCCACTAGTTTTAAAATATTTTCATACATGGAAATGTCTAATCTAAATATATGCAAAGTTTAAAAAAATGTTGACGATTACCAATTATTGTGCTATACGCCTTTAATTGACATTGTTCTATCATCGAACTAAAATATCTTATATATGACAGGTGTTGGTGACCCATGCTTGGAGCAAAACATTCGCTATCACTGTCCGGTCTTTGGGCTTCTCAATTTCAAAAAGTCGAAACAAAATGTTTTCAAACGCCACATTTGGCTATTCGACCAGTTGCTCGGCGACAAAGCTGCTAACGTCGATTGGGAACTTCTCAAGGATCATGATACAAATACATATGTAAGTAACATCATATCTACTAGTCTTAATATATCTAAGTTAGGTATTCCAAACAAAGAAGTTACCATTCGCCCAAGTGAACCTCCATGGATTTCAACTCGTATCAAGAAGTTAATACGACACAGGCGCAGAGCTTACAAGAAAGCACAACGATCGAACAATGCCGAAGACTGGACACATTTTAGAACTTTGCGCAACCAACTAGTCAGTGAGATCAGAACCGGCAAACAACGTCATACCCAGAAATTGGTGGATAACCTCAAGACATATTCAAATAACTCCAGGACATGATGGTCAACCTTGAAGGCATTTATTAAACCAAACTCAAACTTTTCAACTATTCCTTCTCTTCAAGATGACGACAGTGATAACGTGGACGACGAAATAACGAAAGCAAATATACTAAACAATTTCAATTTCATTTGTAACGCCTATCTTTAAAATTGGAGACCGGTCCTCATCGTCCAGTTTCACTCTTAAGTGTAATAGGAAAAGTCTTTGAAAAAATTGTATTTAAACACATCTTCAACTACCTATCTAGACATAATCTGCTGACATCTCTCCAGTCCAGATTTGTTCCTGGAGATTCAACTGTGAACCAGCTTACTTACCTATATAACTATTTCACGAAGGCGATAAACTCTGGAAAGGAAGTGCGAGCTGTTTTTTGGCGACATATGTAAAGCTTTCGATCACGTTTAGCATTCCGGTTTGATCCACAAATTGAGATGTATAGGCATTTCCGGTAGTCTCCTTGATTGGTTTTCTTCCTATCTCTCTCAGAGAAAACAGAAAGTGGTCATTCCTGGTGCACAATCAAATTGGAACTACATTCGAGCTGGTGTACCGCAAGGTTCAATACTGGGTCCGCTTCGTTTTCTTATATTTATTAATGATTAGGTGGTGGATATTAAAGCTAGCATCCGACTCTGCTGATGACACAAGTCTATACATAATAATTGATGATCAAGAGGAGGCTGCAGAACTGATTCTGATCTTCAAACGATAGCGAACTTGGCTTCCAAATGGCTTGTTAAATTTAATCCCAAGAAACCCGAATCCCTTGTTCTCTCTCGCAAATCGCAAATATCCACCGTTGCATATGAATAATGACGAAATCCAGGAAGTGACCAGCCATAGACATCTAGGATTATATTTTCCCAACGATCTACGATGGCATATACATATAGAGTACATATTAACGTATTAACATCATGTGTAAGCTTAAATTCATCCTTGACAGACGGCCCTTGGAAACCATATATATTTCATTTATACGTCCTATCCTAGAATACGGCGATGTTGTCTTTGACAATTGCACAGAACAAGAGAAAACATATCTTGAACAAATACAGTATGAAGCCGCTCGGATCGTCACTGGTGCCACAAAGTTAGTGTCAAGTCGAAAACTGATGGATGAAGTTGAATGGGACACAATCGAGTACAGGCGTCACAAACACAAGTTCATTTTATACTACAAGATGATGACCAACCTGTCTCCTTAGTATCTCACTGAAATACTCCCACCGCCTGCCTTAAATGAAAACTATAACTTAAGAAACCAAGACCACTTTCGTATCCCAAGGGCACGCACAACTCTTTACTCTAATTCGTTTGTACCCTCAACAGCAATGACTGTTAATGCGTTGCCTACGTGACTTAGAACAGCACCCACCCTAGCATCCTTCAAGGGGCAGCTGAAGCGATTGGACAAGGTATCCCCGTTCTACTACGTTGGCAAACGTCACAAGTTCTACACACTCGTCTAAGAACTAACTGTAGTTCATTGGGTCAAGATCCTTTCTCAAAGAACATTATCCCGTATCCTCTTTGCTCTTGTGGACAGCGTGAAACAACATTCCACTACTTCTTTCAATGTACCAGATATGATGACATCCGACAAGCTCTTATGAATTATATTATTCACCTTTGTCCTGTGACGTTACACACCATATTGACTGGCAACCTATCATTATCAAATGAGGACAACGAGAAGATCTTTACTGCAGTGCACACTTACAGCGAGAGATCTAAACGGTTTGATAGACGATAACTGTTTTCAAATCAAAGTTCATCCTTAGTCGCGCCTCTACATTTCTTTCTAAGTTTCTTCTTTTCCATCATTTTTAATGTTTTTAAATATTTTAATATTTAAATGTATTATATAGGTTTTGTTTATCTTTTTTCTTCATTTTTATTAAGCTAAATTAAACAAACATAGCCATAATATATCTTGAATCATGTTAATCAGATCAATCGCCATATCTTGCACCAGTGTTTTATGCGGTGGAGAGAATTTCAATAAGCTATTATAGATTCCAATTCAATCCACTAGTCATTGCAAATATATTTGTGTAAATAATGTATATGTATAGTGTGTATATTATGACGAATAAATATGTTTAAACCAAAGCAACATGGCGACTGAAAATAATACAACAAGAATTTGAAAATCAAGTTTATGACTAAACGAACTAACTGAACAAAAAAGCCTTGATATTTGGGAGGGTGACTTTTTTATACATCAATAAACAGTTATTTAATTTACGATTAATGCTTTACGAATGCTCTGTTCATGGGTTTGGGATGGGAAATACATTAGCTTACACTAGGAATTGTACACTAGGTTATCTGCTACACTAGGAATTGTACATTAGGTTATCTGCTACACTAGGAATTGTACACTAGGTTATCTGCTACACTAGGAAGTGTATACTAGGTCATCTGCTACACTAGGAATTGTACACAAGGTTATCTTGTATACTAGGAATTGTACATTAGGTTATCTGCTACACTAGGATTGTACATTATTTTATCTGCTATACTAAGAATTGTACACTAGGTTATCTGCTACACTAGGATTATACATTATTTTATCTGCTACACTAGGAATTGTACACTAGGTTATCTGCTAAACTAGGATTGTACATTATTTTATCTGCTACACTAGGAATTGTACACTAGGTTATCTGCTACACTAGGAAGTGTGCACTAGGTTATCTACTACACTAGGAAGTGTACACTAGGTTATATGCTACACTAGGAATTGTACACTAGGTTATCTGCTACACTAGCAATTGTACACTAGGTTATCTGCTACACTAGGAAGTGTACACTAGGTTATCTGCTACACTAGGTATTGTATACTAAGTTATCTGCTACACTAGGTATTGTACCTTATGTCATCTGCTACACTAGGAGGTGTACACTAGGTTATCTGCTACACTAGGAAGTGTACACTAGGTTATCTGCTACACTAGGAATTGTATACTAGGTTATCTGGTACACTAGGAATTGTACACTAGTTTATCTGCTACACTAGGATTGTACATTATGTTATCTGCTACACTAGGAGGTGTACACTAGGTTATCTGCTACACTAGGAAGTGTACACTAGGTTATCCGCTACACTAGGAATTGTACACTCGGTTATCTGCTACACTAGGTAGTGTACACTAGGTTATCTGCTACATTAGGAATTGTACACTAGGTTATATGCTACACTAGGAATTGTACACTAGGTTATCTGCTACACTAAGTAGTGTACACTAGTTTATCTGCTACACTAGGGCGTTTAAACTAGGTTATCTGCTACACTAGGAATTATACACTAGGTTATCTGCTACATTTGGATTGTACATTATGTTATCTGCTACATTAGGAGGTGTACACTAGGTTATCTGCTACACTAGGAAGTGTACACTAGGAATTGTTCACTAGGTTATCTGCTATACTAGGAAGTGTACACTAGGTTATCTGCTACACTAGGAATTGTACACTAGGTTATCTGCTACACTAGGAAGTGTACATTAGGAATTGTTCTCTAGATTATCTGCTATACTACGAAGTGTACACTAGGTTATCTGCTACACTAGGAAGTGTACATTAGGTTATCTGCTACACTAGGAAGTGCACATTAGGAATTGTTCACTAGGTTATCTGCTATACTAGGAATTGTACACTAGGTTATCTGCTACAGTAGGAATTGTACATTAGGTTATCTGCTACTCTAGGAATTGTACACTAGGTTATCTGCTACACTAGGAATTGTACATTAGGTTATCTGCTACAGCATGAATTGTACATTAGATTATCTGCTACACTAGAAATTGTACACTAGGTTATCTGCTACACTAGGAATTGTACACTAGGTTATCTGCCACACTAGGAAGTGTACACTAGGTTATCTGCTACACTAGGAATTGTACACTAGGTTTTCTGCTACACTAGGAATTGTACATTAGGTTATCTGCTACAGCATGAATTGTACATTAGGTTATCTGCCACACTAGGAATTGTTCACTAGGTTATATGCTACACTAGGGATTGTATACTAGGTTATCTGCTACACTAGGGATTGTACACTAGGTTATCTGCTATACTAGGAATTGTATATTAGGTTATCTGCTACAGTAGGAATTGTACATTAGGTTATCTGCTACACTAGGAATTGTACACTATGTTATCTGCTACACTAGGAAGTGTACACTAGGTTATCTGATACACTAGGAATTGTACACTAGGTTATCTGCTACACTAGGAATTGTACACTAGGTCATCTGCTACACTAGGAATTGTATACTAGTTTATCTTCTACACTCGGAATTGTACATTAGGTTATCTGCTACACTAGGTTATCTGCTACACTAGGTTATCTGCTACACTAGGGCGTGTACACTATGGTATCTGCTACACAAGGAATTGTATACTAGGTTATCTGCTACACTAGGAATTGTACACTAGGTTATCTGCTACAATAGGAATTGTACACTAGATTATCTGCTACACTAGGAAGTGTACACTAGGTAATCTGCTACAATATGAATTGTATACTAGTTTATCTTCTACACTCGGAACTGTACATTAGGCTATCTGCTACACTAGGTTATCTGCTACACTAGGTTATCTGCTACACTAGGGCCTGTACACTAGGTTATCTGCTACACTAGGAATTGTACACTAGGTTTTCTGCTACACTAGGAATTGTACATTAGGTTATCTGCTACAGCATGAATTGTACATTAGGTTATCTGCCACACTAGGAATTGTTCACTAGGTTATATGCTACACTATGAATTGTACATTAGGTTATCTGCTACACTAGGAATTGTACACTATGTTATCTGTTACACTAGGATTTTACATTATGTTATCTGCTACACTAGGAAGTGTACGTTAGGTTATATGCTACACTAGGAAGTGCATACTAGGTTATCTGCTACACTAGGATTGTACATTATGTTATCTGCTACACTAGGAATTGTACACTATGTTATTTGTTACACTAGGATTGTACATTATGTTATCTGCTACACTAGGAAGTGTACACTAGGTTATCTGCTACACTAGGAATTGTACACTAGGTTATCTGCCACACTAGGAAGTGTACACTAGGTTATCTGCTACACTAGGAATTGTACACTAGGCTATCTGCTACACTAGGAATTGTACATTAGGTTATCTGCTACAGCATGAATTGTACATTAGGTTATCTGCCACACTAGGAATTGTTCACTAGGTTATCTGTTACACTAGGATTGTACATTATGTTATCTGCTACACTAGGAAGTGTACATTAGGTTATCTGCTACACTACGAAGTGCATACTAGGTTATCTGCTACACTAGGTTATCTGCTACACTAGGAATGGTACACTAGGTTATCTGCTACACTAGGAATTGTACACTATATTATCTGCTACACTAGGAATTGTACACTAGGTTATCTGCTACACTAGGAATTGTACACTATATTATCTGCTACACTAGGAAGTGTACACTAGGTTATCTGCTACACTAGTAATTGTTCTCTAGATTATCTGCTATACTACAAAGTGTACACTAGGTTATCTGCCACACTAGGAATTGTACACTAGTTTATCTGCTACACTAGGAATTGTACACTATATTATCTGCTACACTAGGAAGTGTACACTAGGTTATCTGCTACACTAGTAATTGTTCTCTAGATTATCTGCTATACTACAAAGTGTACACTAGGTTATCTGCCACACTAGGAATTGTACACTAGTTTATCTGCTACACTAGGAATTGTACACTATATTATCTGCTACACTAGGAAGTGTACACTAGGTTATCTGCTACACTAGTAATTGTTCTCTAGATTATCTGCTATACTACAAAGTGTACACTAGGTTATCTGCCACACTAGGAATTGTACACTAGTTTATCTGCTACACTAGGAATTGTACACTATATTATCTGCTACACTAGGAAGTGTACACTAGGTTATCTGCTACACTAGTAATTGTTCTCTAGATTATCTGCTATACTACAAAGTGTACACTAGGTTATCTGCCACACTAGGAATTGTACACTAGTTTATCTGCTACAATAGGAATTGTACACTAGATTATCTGCTACACTAGGAAGTGTACACTAGGTAATCTGCTACAATAGGAATTGTATACTAGTTTATCTTCTACACTCGGAACTGTACATTAGGCTATCTGCTACACTAGGTTATCTGCTACACTAGGTTATCTGCTACACTAGGGCGTGTACACTAGGTTATCTGCTACACTAGGAATTGTATGCTAGGTTATCTGCTACACTAGGAATTGTACACTAGGTTATCTGCTACACTAGGAATTGTACACTAGGTTATCTGCTACACTAGGAATTGTATACTAGTTTATCTTCTACACTAGGTATTGTACCTTATGTCATCTGCTACAATAGGAGGTGTACACTAGGTTATCTGCTACACTAGGAAGTGTACATAGGTTATCTGCTACACTAGGATTGTATACTAGGTTATCTGCTACACTAGGAATTGTACACTAGGTTATCTGCTAAACTAGGATTGTACATTATGTTATCTGCTACAATAGGAGGTGTACACTAGGTTATCTGCTACACTAAGAAGTGTAAACTCGGTTATCTGCTACACTAGGAATTGTACATTAGGGTATCTGCTACACTAGGGCGTTTACACTAGATTATCTGCTACACTAGGAATTATACACTAGGTTATCTGCTACACTTGGATTGTACATTATGTTATCTGCTACACTAGGAAGTGTACACTAGGTTATCTGCTACACTAGGAAGTGTACACTAGCAATTGTACATTAGGTTATCTGCTACACTAGGAATTGTACATTAGGTTATCTGCTAAACTTGGATTGTACATTATGTTATCTGCTACACTAGGAGCTGTACACTAGGTTATCTGCTACACTAGGAAGTGTACACTAGGTTATCTGCTACACTAGGAAGTATACACTAGGAATTGTTCTCTAGGTTATCTGCTATACTAGGAAGTGTACACTAGGTTATCTGCTACACTAGGAATTGTACACTAGGTTATCTGCTACACTAGGAATTGTACACTAAACTAGGAATTGTACACTAGGTTTACTGCTATACTAGGAAGTGTACACTAGATTATTTGCTACAATACGAATTGTATACTAGTTTATCTTCTACACTCGGAACTGTACATTAGGTTATCTGCTACACTAGTTTATCTGCTACACTGGGTTATCTGCTACACTAGGGCGTGTACACTAGGTTATCTGCTACACTAGGAATTGTATGCTAGGTTATCTGCTACACTAGGAATTGTACACTAGGTTATCTGCTACACTAGGAATTGTACACTAGGTTATATGCTACACTAGGAATTGTATACTAGTTTATCTTCTACACTAGGTAGTGTACCTTATGTCATCTGCTACACTAGGAGGTGTACACTAGGTTATCTGCTACACTAGGAAGTGTACACTAGGTTATCTGCTACACTAGGAAGTGTACACTAGGTTATCTGGTACACTAGGAATTGTACACTAGGTTATCTGCTACACTAGGATTGTACATTATGTTATTTGCTACAATAGGAGGTGTACACTAGGTTATCTGCTACACTAAGAAGTGTAAACTCGGTTATCTGCTACACTAGGAATTGTACACTAGTTTATCTGCTACACTAGGAATTGTACACAAGGTTATCTTGTATACTAGGAATTATACATTAGGTTATCTGCTACACTAGGAAGTGTACACTAGGTTATCTGCTACACTAGGGATTGTACACTAGGTTATCTGCTATACTAGGAATTGTACATTAGGTTATCTGCTACAGTAGGAATTGTACATTAGGTTATCTGCTACACTAGGAATTGTACACTATGTTATCTGATACACTAGGAATTGTACACTAGGTTATCTGCTACACTAGGAATTGTACACTAGGTCATCTGCTACACTAGGAATTGTATACTAGTTTATCTTCTACACTCGGAATTGTACATTAGGTTATCTGCTACACTAGGTTATCTGCTACACTAGGTTATCTGCTACACTAGGGCGTGTACACTATGGTATCTGCTACACAAGGAATTGTATACTAGGTTATCTGCTACACTAGGAATTGTACACTAGGTTATCTGCTACAATAGGAATTGTACACCAGATTATCTGCTACACTAGGAAGTGTACACTAGGTAATCTGCTACAATAGGAATTGTATACTAGTTTATCTTCTACACTCGGAACTGTACATTAGGCTATCTGCTACACTAGGTTATCTGCTACACTAGGGCGTGTACACTAGGTTATCTGCTACACTAGGAATTGTATGCTAGGTTATCTGCTACACTAGGAATTGTACACTAGGTTATCTGCTACACTAGGAATTGTACACTAGGTTATCTGCTACACTAGGAGTTGTATACTAGTTTATCTTCTACACTAGGTATTGTACCTTATGTCATCTGCTACAATAGGAGGTGTACACTAGGTTATCTGCTACACTAGGAAGTGTACACTAGGTTATCTGCTACACTAGGAATTGTATACTAGGTTATCTGGTACACTAGGAATTGTACACTAGGTTATCTGCTAAACTAGGATTGTACATTATGTTATCTGCTACACTAGGAAGTGTACACTAGGTTATCTGCTACACTAGGAATTGTAAACTAGGTTATCTGCTACACTAGGAATTGTACATTAGGTTATCTGCTACACTAGGGCGTTTACACTAGATTATCTGCTACACTAGGAATTATACACTAGGTTATCTGCTACACTTGGATTGTACATTATGTTATCTGCTACACTAGGAAGTGTACACTAGGTTATCTGCTACACTAGGAAGTGTACACTAGCAATTGTACATTAGGTTATCTGCTACACTAGGAATTGTACACTAGGTTATCTGCTACACTAGGAAGTGTACACTAGGAATTGTACATTAGGTTATCTGCTACACTAGGAATTGTGTTTTACACTAGGTTATCTGCTACACTAGTAATTGTTCTCTAGGTTATCTGCTATACTAGGAAGTGTACACTAGGTTATCTGCTACACTAGGAATTGTACACTAGGTTATCTGCTACACTAGGAATTGTACACTATATTATCTGCTACACTAGGAAGTGTACACTAGGTTATCTGCTACACTAGTAATTGTTCTCTAGATTATCTGCTATACTACGAATTGTACACTAGGTTATCTGCTACACTAGGAATTGTACACTAGTTTATCTGCTACACTAGGAATTGTACACTATATTATCTGCTACACTAGGAAGTGTACACTAGGTTATCTGCTACACTAGTAATTGTTCTCTAGATTATCTGCTATACTACAAAGTGTACACTAGGTTATCTGCCACACTAGGAATTGTACACTAGGTTATCTGCTACACTAGGAATTGTACACAAGGTTATCTTGTATACTAGGAATTATACATTAGGTTATCTGCTACACTAGGAAGTGTACACTAGGTTATCTGCTACACTAGGGATTGTACACTAGGTTATCTGCTATACTAGGAATTGTACATTAGGTTATCTGCTACAGTAGGAATTGTACATTAGGTTATCTGCTACACTAGGAATTGTACACTATGTTATCTGCTACACTAGGAAGTGTACACTAGGTTATCTGATACACTAGGAATTGTACACTAGGTTATCTGCTACACTAGGAATTGTACACTAGGTCATCTGCTACACTAGGAATTGTATACTAGTTTATCTTCTACACTCGGAATTGTACATTAGGTTATCTGCTACACTAGGTTATCTGCTACACTAGGTTATCTGCTACACTAGGGCGTGTACACTATGGTATCTGCTACACAAGGAATTGTATACTAGGTTATCTGCTACACTAGGAATTGTACACTAGGTTATCTGCTACAATAGGAATTGTACACTAGATTATCTGCTACACTAGGAAGTGTACACTAGGTAATCTGCTACAATAGGAATTGTATACTAGTTTATCTTCTACACTCGGAACTGTACATTAGGCTATCTGCTACACTAGGTTATCTGCTGCACTAGGTTATCTGCTACACTAGGGCGTGTACACTAGGTTATCTGCTACACTAGGAATTGTATGCTAGGTTATCTGCTACACTAGGAATTGTACACTAGGTTATCTGCTACACTAGGAATTGTACACTAGGTTATCTGCTACACTAGGAATTGTATACTAGTTTATCTTCTACACTAGGTATTGTACCTTATGTCATCTGCTACAATAGGAGGTGTACACTAGGTTATCTGCTACACTAGGAAGTGTACACTAGGTTATCTGCTACACTAGGAATTGTATACTAGGTTATCTGGTACACTAGGAATTGTACACTAGGTTATCTGCTAAACTAGGATTGTACATTATGTTATCTGCTACAATAGGAGGTGTACACTAGGTTATCTGCTACACTAAGAAGTGTAAACTCGGTTATCTGCTACACTAGGAATTGTACATTAGGGTATCTGCTACACTAGGGCGTTTACACTAGATTATCTGCTACACTAGGAATTATACACTAGGTTATCTGCTACACTTGGATTGTACATTATGTTATCTGCTACACTAGGAAGTGTACACTAGGTTATCTGCTACACTAGGAAGTGTACACTAGCAATTGTACATTAGGTTATCTGCTACACTAGGAATTGTACATTAGGTTATCTGCTAAACTTGGATTGTACATTATGTTATCTGCTACACTAGGAGCTGTACACTAGGTTATCTGCTACACTAGGAAGTGTACACTAGGTTATCTGCTACACTAGGAAGTATACACTAGGAATTGTTCTCTAGGTTATCTGCTATACTAGGAAGTGTACACTAGGTTATCTGCTACACTAGGAATTGTACACTAGGTTATCTGCTACACTAGGAATTGTACACTAAACTAGGAATTTTACACTAGGTTTACTGCTATACTAGGAAGTGTACACTAGATTATTTGCTACAATACGAATTGTATACTAGTTTATCTTCTACACTCGGAACTGTACATTAGGTTATCTGCTACACTAGTTTATCTGCTACACTGGGTTATCTGCTACACTAGGGCGTGTACACTAGGTTATCTGCTACACTAGGAATTGTATGCTAGGTTATCTGCTACACTAGGAATTGTACACTAGGTTATCTGCTACACTAGGAATTGTACACTAGGTTATATGCTACACTAGGAATTGTATACTAGTTTATCTTCTACACTAGGTAGTGTACCTTATGTCATCTGCTACACTAGGAGGTGTACACTAGGTTATCTGCTACACTAGGAAGTGTACACTAGGTTATCTGCTACACTAGGAAGTGTACACTAGGTTATCTGGTACACTAGGAATTGTACACTAGGTTATCTGCTACACTAGGATTGTACATTATGTTATTTGCTACAATAGGAGGTGTACACTAGGTTATCTGCTACACTAAGAAGTGTAAACTCGGTTATCTGCTACACTAGGAATTGTACACTAGTTTATCTGCTACACTAGGAATTGTACACAAGGTTATCTTGTATACTAGGAATTATACATTAGGTTATCTGCTACACTAGGAAGTGTACACTAGGTTATCTGCTACACTAGGGATTGTACACTAGGTTATCTGCTATACTAGGAATTGTACATTAGGTTATCTGCTACAGTAGGAATTGTACATTAGGTTATCTGCTACACTAGGAATTGTACACTATGTTATCTGATACACTAGGAATTGTACACTAGGTTATCTGCTACACTAGGAATTGTACACTAGGTCATCTGCTACACTAGGAATTGTATACTAGTTTATCTTCTACACTCGGAATTGTACATTAGGTTATCTGCTACACTAGGTTATCTGCTACACTAGGTTATCTGCTACACTAGGGCGTGTACACTATGGTATCTGCTACACAAGGAATTGTATACTAGGTTATCTGCTACACTAGGAATTGTACACTAGGTTATCTGCTACAATAGGAATTGTACACTAGATTATCTGCTACACTAGGAAGTGTACACTAGGTAATCTGCTACAATAGGAATTGTATACTAGTTTATCTTCTACACTCGGAACTGTACATTAGGCTATCTGCTACACTAGGTTATCTGCTACACTAGGGCGTGTACACTAGGTTATCTGCTACACTAGGAATTGTATGCTAGGTTATCTGCTACACTAGGAATTGTACACTAGGTTATCTGCTACACTAGGAATTGTACACTAGGTTATCTGCTACACTAGGGTTGTTACTAGTTTATCTTCTACACTAGGTATTGTACCTTATGTCATCTGCTACAATAGGAGGTGTACACTAGGTTATCTGCTACACTAGGAAGTGTACACTAGGTTATCTGCTACACTAGGAATTGTATATTAGGTTATCTGGTACACTAGGAATTGTACACTAGGTTATCTGCTAACTAGGATTGTACATTATGTTATCTGCTACAATAGGAGGTGTACACTAGGTTATCTGCTACACTAGGAATTGTAAACTAGGTTATCTGCTACACTAGGAATTGTACATTAGGGTATCTGCTACACTAGGGCGTTTACACTAGATTATCTGCTACACTAGGAATTATACACTAGGTTATCTGCTACACTTGGATTGTACATTATGTTATCTGCTACACTAGGAAGTGTACACTAGGTTTGTTGGTTATGTGTACACTAGGAATTGTACATTAGGTTTTGTCATGGATTGTACATTATGTTATCTGCTACACTAGGAGTGTTGGTTTTGTTGGGTGTTGGTTTTGTTGGGTTTGGAATTGTTCTCTAGGTTTTCTGCTATACTAGGAGGTGTACACTAGGTTATCTGCTACACTAGGAATTGTACACTAGGATTGTACACTAGGTTATCTGCTACACTAGGAATTGTACACTAGGTTATCTGCTACACTAGGAATTATACATTAGGTTATCTGCTACACTAGGAGTGTATGGTTTTGTCACTAGGAATTGTACACTAGGTTATCTGCTATACTAGGAATTGTACACTAGGTTATCTGCTACACTAGGAATTGTACACTAGTTATCTGCTATACTAGGAATTGTACACTAGGTTATCTGCTATACTAGGAATTGTACACTAGGTTATCTGATACACTAGGAATTGTACACTAGTTATCTGCTACACTAGGAATTGTAAACTAGGTCATCTGCTACACTAGGAATTGTATACTAGTTTATCTTCTACACTCGGAATTGTACATTAGGTTATCTGCTACACTAGGTTATCTGCTACACTAGGTTTTGTTGGGCGTGTACACTAGGTTATCTGCTACACTAGGAATTGTATACTAGGTTATCTGCTACACTAGGAATTGTACACTAGGTTATCTGCTACACTAGGAATTGTACACTAGGTTATCTGCTACACTAGGAATTGTATACTAGTTTATCTTCTACACTAGGAATTGTACATTAGGTTATCTGCTACACTAGGTATCTGTACACTAGGTTATCTGCTACACTAGGAGTGTACACTAGGTTATCTGATACACTAGGAATTGTATACTAGGTTATCTGCTACACTAGGAATTGTACACTAGGTTATCTGCTACACTAGGAATTGTACACTAGGTTATCTGCTACACTAGGAAGTGTACACTAGGAATTGTTCACTAGGTTATCTGCTATACTAGGAATTGTACACTAGGTTATCTGCTACACTAGGAATTGTACACTAGGTTATCTGCTACACTAGGAATTGTACACTATGGTTGTTAGGTTTTCTGCTACACTAGGAATTGTAAACTAGGTCATCTGCTACACAAGGAATTGTATACTAGTTTATCTTCTACACTCGAAATTGTACATTAGGTTATCTGCTACACTAGGTTATCTGCTACACTAGGGCGTGTACACTAGGTTATCTGCTACACTAGGAATTGTACACTAGGTTATCTACATGGAATTGTACACTAGGTTTCTGCTACACTAGGAAGTGTACACTAGGTCGTCTGCTACACTAGGAATTGTACACTAGGTTATCTACTACACTAGGAATTGTACACTAGATTATCTTCTACACTAGAAATTGTACACTAGGAATTGTACACTAGGTTTACTGCTATACTAGGAGGTGTACACTAGGTTATCTGCTACACTAGGAAGTGAACACTAGGAATTGTTCACTAGGTTATCTGCTATTCTAGGAATTGTACACTAGTTTATCTGCTACACTAGGAATTATAAACTAGGTTATCTGCTACACTAGGAAGTGAGCACTAGGAATTGTTCACTAGGTTATCTGCTATACTAGGAATTGTACACTAGGTTTTCTGTTACACTAGGAATTGTACACTAGGTTATCTTATATACTAGGAATTGTACATTAGGTTATCTGCTACAGCATTAATTGTACATTAGGTTATCTGCTACACTAGGAATTGTACACTAGGTTATCTGCTACACTAGGAATAGTACACTAGGTTATCTGCTACATTAGGAATAGTACACTAGGTTATCTGCTACACTAGATATTGTACACTAGGTTATCTGCTACACTAGGGCGTTTACACTAGGTTATCTGCTACACTAGGAATTGTACACTAGGTTATCTGCTACACGTGGATTGTACATTATGTTATCTGCTACACTAGGAGGTGTACACTAGGTTATCTGCTACACTAGGAAGTGTACACTAGGTTATCTGCTACACTAGGAAGTGTACACTAGGAATTGTTCTCTAGGTTATCTGCTATACTAGCAAGTGTACACTAGGTTATCTGCTACACTAGGAAGTGTACATTAGGTTATCTGCTACACAATGAAGTGTACACTAGGACTTGTTCTGTAGGTTATCTGCTACATTAGGAATTGTACACTAGGTTATCTGCTATACTAGGAAGTGCACACTAGGAATTGTTCACTAGGTTATCTGCTATACTAGGAATTGTACACTAGGTTATCTGCTATACTAGGAAGTGCACACTAGGAATTGTTGACTAGGTTATCTGCTATACTAGGAATTGTACACTAGGTTATCTGCTACATTAGGAATTGTACACTAAGGTATCTGCTACACTAGGAATTGTACATTAGGTTATCTGCTACAGTAGGAATTGTACATTAGGTTATCTTCTACACTCGGAAGTGTACACTATGTTATCTGCTACACTAGGAAGTGTACACTAGGTTATCTGGTACACTAGAAATTGTACACTAGGTTATCTGCTACACTAGGAAGTTTACACTAGGTTATCTACTACACTAGGAATTGTACACTAGATTATCTTCTACACTAGAAATTGTACACTAGGAATTGTACACTAGGTTTACTGCTATACTAGGAGGTGTACACTAGGTTATCTGCTACACTAGGAAGTGAACACTAGGAATTGTTCACTAGGTTATCTGCTATTCTAGGAATTGTACACTAGGTTATCTGCTACACTAGGAATTATAAACTAGGTTATCTGCTACACTAGGAAGTGAACACTAGGAATTGTTCACTAGGTTATCTGCTATACTAGGAATTGTACACTAGGTTTTCTGTTACACTAGGAATTGTACACTAGGTTATCTTATATACTAGGAATTGTACATTAGGTTATCTGCTACAGCATTAATTGTACATTAGGTTATCTGCTACACTAGGAATTGTACACTAGGTTATCTGCTACACTTGGAATAGTACACTAGGTTATCTGCTACATTAGGAATAGTACACTAGGTTATCTGCTACACTAGATATTGTACACTAGGTTATCTGCTACACTAGGGCGTTTACACTAGGTTATCTGCTACACTAGGAATTGTACACTAGGTTATCTGCTACACGTGGATTGTACATTATGTTATCTGCTACACTAGGAGGTGTACACTAGGTTATCTGCTACACTAGGAAGTGTACACTAGGTTATCTGCTACACTAGGAAGTGTACACTAGGAATTGTTCTCTAGGTTATCTGCTATACTAGCAAGTGTACACTAGGTTATCTGCTACACTAGGAAGTGTACATTAGGTTATCTGCTACACAATGAAGTGTACACTAGGACTTGTTCTGTAGGTTATCTGCTACATTAGGAATTGTACACTAGGTTATCTGCTATACTAGGAAGTGCACACTAGGAATTGTTCACTAGGTTATCTGCTATACTAGGAATTGTACACTAGGTTATCTGCTATACTAGGAAGTGCACACTAGGAATTGTTCACTAGGTTATCTGATATACTAGGAAGTGTACACTAGGTTATCTGCTACACTAGGAATTGTACACTAGGTTATCTGCTATACTAGGAAGTGCACACTAGGAATTGTTGACTAGGTTATCTGCTATACTAGGTATTGTACACTAGGTTATCTGCTACACTAGGAATTGTACACTAAGGTATCTGCTACACTAGGAATTGTACATTAGGTTATCTGCTACAGTAGGAATTGTACATTAGGTTATCTTCTACACTCGGAAGTGTACACTATGTTATCTGCTACACTAGGAAGTGTACACTAGGTTATCTGGTACACTAGAAATTGTACACTAGGTTATCTGCTACACTAGGAAGTTTACACTAGGTCATCTGCTACACTAGGAATTGTATATTAGTTTATCTTCTAAACTCGGAATTGTACATTAGGTTATCTGCTACACTAGGTTATCTGCTACACTAGGTTATCTGCTACACTAGGGCGTGTACACTATGTTATCTGCTACACAAAGAATTGTACACTAGGTTATCTGCTACACTTGGATTGTACATTATGTTATCTGCTACACTAGGAGGTGTACACTAGGTTATCTGCTACACTAGGAAGTGTACACTAGGTTATCTGCTACACTAGGAAGTGTACACTAGGAATTGTTCACTAGGTTATCTGCTATATTAGGAATTGTACACTAGGTTATCTGCTACACTAGGAGGTATATACTAGGTTATCTGCTACACTATGAAGTGTACACTAGGACTTGTTCTGTAGGTTTTCTGCTATACTAGGAAGTGTACACTAGGTTATCTGCTACACTAGGAATTGTACACTAGGTTATCTGCTATACTAGGAAGTGCACACTAGGAATTGTTCACTAGGTTATCTGCTATACTAGGAATTGTACACTAGGTTATCTGCTACAGTAGGAATTGTACATTAGGTTATCTGCTACACTAGGAATTGTACACTAAGGTATCTGCTACACTAGGAATTGTACATTAGGTTATCTGCTACAGCATGAATTGTACATTAGGTTATCTGCTACACTAGAAATTGTACACTAGGTTATCTGCTGCACTAGGAATTGTACATTAGGTTATCTGCCACACTAGGTATTGTACAATAGGTTATCTGCCACACTAGGAATTGTACACTAGGTTATCTGCTACACTAGGAATTGTACATTATGTTATCTGCTACACTACGAATTGTACACTATGTTATCTGTTACACTAGAATTGTACATTATGTTATCTGCTACACTATGAAGTGTACATTAGGTTATCTGCTACACTAGGAAGTGTATACTAGGTTATCTGCTACACTAGGTTATCTGCTACTCTAGGAATTGTACACTAGGTTATCTGCTACACTAGGAATTGTACACTAGATTATCTGCTACACTAGTAAGTGTACACAAGGTTATCTTGTATACTAGGAATTATACATTAGGTTAACTGCTTCACTAGGAATTGTACATTAGGTTATCTGCTACAGTAGGAATTGTACATTAGGTTATCTTCTACACTCGTAATTGTACACTCTGTTATCTGCTACACTAGGAAGTGTACACTAGGTTATCTGATACACTAGGAATTGTACACTAGGTTATCTGCTACACTAGGAATTGTACACTAGGTCATCTGCTACACCAGGAATTGTATATTAGTTTATCTTCTTAACTCGGAATTGTACATTAGGTTATCTGCTACACTAGGTTATCTGCTACACTAGGTTATCTGCTACACTAGGGCATGTACACTATGTTATCTGCTACACAAGGAATTGTACACTAGGAATTGTTCACTAGGTTATCTGCTATACTAGGAAGTGTACACTAGGGTATCTGCTACACTAGGAATTGTACACTAGGTTATCTGCTACACTAGGAATTGTACACTAGGTCATCTGCTACACTAGGAATTGTATACTAGTTAATCTTCTACACTAGGTATTGTACTTTATGTCATCTGCTACACTAGGAGGTGTACACTAGGTTATCTGCTACACTAGGAAGTGTACACTAGGTTATCTGCTAGACTAGGAATTGTATACTAGGTTATCTGATACACTAGGAATTGTACACTAGGTTATCTGCTACACTAGGTAGTGTACACTAGGTTATCTGCTACACTAGGGCGTTTACACTAAATATCTGGTACACTAGGAATTATACACTAGGTTATCTGCTACACTTGGATTGTACATTATGTTATCAGCTACACTAAGAAGTGTACACTAGGTTATCTGCTACACTAGGAAGTGTACACTAGCAATTGTACATTAGGTTATATGCTACACTCGGAATTGTACATTAGGTTATCTGCTACACTTGGATTGTACATTATGTTATCTGCTACACTAGGAGGTGTACACTAGTTTATCTGCTACACTAGGAAGTGTACACTAGGTTATCTGCTACACTAGGAAGTGTACACTAGGAATTATTCACTAGGTTATCTGCTATTCTAGGAAGTGTACACTAGGTTATCTGCTACACTAGGAATTGTACACTAGGTTATCTGCTACACTAGGAATTGTACACTAGGAATTGTACACTAGGTTTACTGCTATACTAGGACGTGTACACTAGGTTATCTGCTACACTAGGAATTGTACACTAGGTTATCTGCTACACTAGGAAGGGAACACTACGAATTGTTCACTAGGTTATCTGCTATACTAGGAATTGTACACTAGGTTAACTGCTACACTAGGATTGTACATTATGTTATCTGCTACACTAGGAATTGTACACTATGTTATCTGCTACAGTAGGAATTGTACATTAGGTTATCAGTTACACTAGGAATTGTACACTAGTTTATCTTGTATACTAGGAATTGTACATTAGGTTATCTGCTACACTATGAATTGTACACTAGGTTATCTGCTACACTAGGAAGTGTACACTAGGTTATCTGCCACACTAGGAATTGTACATTCGGTTATCTGCCACACTAGGAATTGTACACTAGGTTATCTGCTACACTAGGAAGTGTATTCTAGGTTATCTGCTACACTAGGAATTGTACACTAGGTTATCTGCTACACTAGGAATTGTACACTAGGTTATCTGCTACACTAGGAATTGTACACTAGGTTATCTGCTACACTAGGTTATGCGCTAAATTATGATTTGTACACTAAGTTATCTGCTACACTAGGAATTGTACACTAGGTTATCTTGTATACTAGGAATTGTACATTAGGTTATCTGCTACACTAGGAATTGTACATTAGATTATCTGCTACACTAGGAATTGTACACTATGTTATCTGCTACACTAGGAAGTGTACACTAGGTTATATGCTACACAAGGAATTGTACACTATGTCATCTGCTACACAAGAAATTGTATACTAGTTTATCTTCTACACTCGGAATTGTACATTAGGTTATCTGCTACACTAGGTTATCTGCTACACTAGGTTATCTGCTACACTAGGGCGTGTACACTAGGTTATCTGCTACATTAGGAATTGTGCACTAGTTTATCTGCTACACTAGGAAGTGTACACTAGGAATTGTTCACTAGGCTATCTGCTATACTAGGAAGTGTACACTAGGTTATCTGCTACTCTAGGAATTGTACACTAGGTTATCTGCTACACTAGGAATTGTACACTAGATTATCTGCTACACTAGGAATTGTACACTAGGTTATCTGCTACACTAGGAAGTGTACACAAGATTATCTTGTATACTAGGAATTATACATTAGGTTATCTGCTTCACTAGGAATTGTACATTAGGTTATCTGCTACAGTAGGAATTGTACATTAGGTTATCTTCTACACTTGGAATTGTACACTATGTTATCTGCTACACTAGGAAGTGTACACTAGGTTATCTGATACACTAGGAATTGTACACTAGGTTATCTGCTACACTAGGAATTGTACACTAGGTCATCTGCTACACTAGGAATTGTATATTAGTTTATCTTCTAAACTCGGAATTGTACATTAGGTTATCTGCTACACTAGGTTATCTGCTACACTAGGTCATCTGCTACACTAGGGCGTGTACACTATGTTATCTGCTACACAAGGAATTGTACACTAGGAATTGTTCACTAGGTTATCTGCTATACTAGGAAGTGTACACTAGGTTATCTGCTACACTAGGAATTGTACACTAGGTCATCTGCTACACTAGGAATTGTATACTAGTTGATCTTCTACACTAGGTATTGTACCTTATGTCATCTGCTACACTAGGAGGTGTACACTAGGTTATCTGCTACACTAGGAAGTGTACACTAGGTTATCTGCTAGACTAGGAATTGTATACTAGGTTATCTGATACACTAGGAATTGTACACTAGGTTATCTGCTACACTAGGATTTTACATTATGTCAACTGCTACACTAGGAGGTGTACACTAGGTTATCTGCTACACTAGGAAGTGTACACTAGGTTATCTGCTAGACTAGGAATTGTATACTAGGTTATCTGATACACTAGGAATTGTTCACTAGGTTATCTGCTATACTAGGAATTGTACACTAGGTTATCTGCTACACTAGGAAGTGTACACTAGGTTATCTGCTACACTATGAAGTGTACACTAGGACTTGTTCTGTAGGTTATCTGCTATACTAGGAAGTTTACACTAGGTTATCTGCTACAATAGGAATTGTACTCTAGGTTATCTGCTATATTAGGAAGTGCACACTAGGAATTGTTCACTAGGATATCTGCTATACTAGGAATTGTACACTAGGTTATCTGCTACAGTAGGAATTGTACATTAGGTTATCTGCTACACTAGGAAGTGTACACTAAGGTATCTGCTACACTAGGAATTGTACATTAGGTTATCTGCTACAGCATGAATTGTACATTAGGTTATCTGCTACACTAGAAATTATACACTAGGTTATCTGCTGCACTAGGAATTGTACATTCGGTTATCTGCCACACTAGGAATTGTACAATAGGTTATCTGCCACACTAGGAATTGTACACTAGGTTATCTGCTACACTAGGAATTGTACATTATGTTATCTGCTACACTAGGAATTGTACACTATGTTATCTGTTACACTAGAATTGTACATTATGTTATCTGCTACACTATGAAGTGTACATTAGGTTATCTGTTACACTAGGAAGTGTATACTAGGTTATCTGCTACACTAGGTTATCTGCTACTCTAGGAATTGTACACTAGGTTATATGCTACACTAGGAATTGTACACTAGATTATCTGCTACACTAGGAATTGTACACTATGTTATCTGCTACACTAGGAAGTGTACACAAGGTTATCTTGTATACTAGGAATTATACATTAGGTTATCTGCTTCACTAGGAATTGTACATTAGGTTATCAGCTACAGTAGGAATTGTACATTAGGTTATCTTCTACACTCGTAATTGTACACTATGTTATCTGCTACACTAGGAAGTGTACACTAGGTTATCTGATACACTAGGAATTGTACACTAGGTTATCTGCTACACTAGGAAGTGTACACTAGGAATTGTTCACTAGGCTATCTGCTATACTAGGAAGTGTACACTAGGTTATCTGCTACTCTAGGAATTGTACACTAGGTTATCTGCTACACTAGGAATTGTACACTAGATTATCTGCTACACTAGGAATTGTACACTAGGTTATCTGCTACACTAGGAAGTGTACACAAGATTATCTTGTATACTAGGAATTATACATTAGGTTATCTGCTTCACTAGGAATTGTACATTAGGTTATCTGCTACAGTAGGAATTGTACATTAGGTTATCTTCTACACTAGGAATTGTACACTATGTTATCTGCTACACTAGGAAGTGTACACTAGGTTATCTGATACACTAGGAATTGTACACTAGGTTAT
The DNA here is from genome assembly GCA_014843695.1 of Archivesica marissinica. NCBI lineage: Eukaryota > Metazoa > Mollusca > Bivalvia > Venerida > Vesicomyidae > Archivesica > Archivesica marissinica. The sequence goes on from CM026386.1 coordinate 86,757,428, forward strand.
CTGCTACACTAGGAATTGTACACTAGGTCATCTGCTACACTAGGAATTGTATATTAGTTTATCTTCTAAACTCGGAATTGTACATTAGGTTATCTGCTACACTAGGTTATCTGCTACACTAGGTCATCTGCTACACTAGGGCGTGTACACTATGTTATCTGCTACACAAGGAATTGTACACTAGGAATTGTTCACTAGGTTATCTGCTATACTAGGAAGTGTACACTAGGTTATCTGCTACACTAGGAATTGTACACTAGGTCATCTGCTACACTAGGAATTGTATACTAGTTGATCTTCTACACTAGGTATTGTACCTTATGTCATCTGCTACACTAGGAGGTGTACACTAGGTTATCTGCTACACTAGGAAGTGTACACTAGGTTATCTGCTAGACTAGGAATTGTATACTAGGTTATCTGATACACTAGGAATTGTACACTAGGTTATCTGCTACACTAGGATTTTACATTATGTCATCTGCTACACTAGGAGGTGTACACTAGGTTATCTGCTACACTAGGAAGTTACACTAGGTTATCTGCTAGACTAGGAATTGTATACTAGGTTATCTGATACACTAGGAATTGTTCACTAGGTTATCTGCTATATTAGGAATTGTACACTAGGTTATCTGCTACACTAGGAAGTGTACACTAGGTTATCTGCTACACTATGAGGTGTACACTAGGACTTATTCTGTAGGTTATCTGCTATATTAGGAAGTGTACACTAGGTTATCTGCTACACTAGGAATTGTACACTAGGTTATCTGCTATACTAGGAAGTGCACACTAGTTTATCTGCTACAGTAGGAATTGTACATTAGGTTATCTGCTACACTAGGAATTGTACACTAAGGTATCTGCTACACTAGGAATTGTACATTAGGTTATCTGCTACAGCATGAATTGTACATTAGGTTATCTGCTACACTAGAAATTATACACTAGGTTATCTGCTGCACTTGAAATTGTACATTAGGTTATCTGCCACACTAGGAATTGTACAATAGGTTATCTGCCACACTAGGAATTGTACACTAGGTTATCTGCTACACTAGGAATTGTACATTATGTTATCTGCTACACTAGGAATTGTACACTATGTTATCTGTTACACTAGAATTGTACATTATGTTATCTGCTACACTATGAAGTGTACATTAGTTTATCTGTTACACTAGGAAGTGTATACTAGGTTATCTGCTACACTAGCTTATCTGCTACTCTAGGAATTGTACACTAGGTTATCTGCTACATTAGAAATTGTACACTAGATTATCTGCTACACTAGGAATTGTACACTAGGTTATCTGCTACACTAGGAAGTGTACACAATGTTATCTTGCATACTAGGAATTATACATTAGGTTATCTGCTTCACTAGGATTTTACATTATGTTATCTGCTACAATAGGAGGTGTACACTAGGTTATCTGCTACACTAGGAAGTGTACACTCGGTTATCTGCTACACTAGGAATTGTATACTAGGTTATCTGCTACACTAGGTATTGTACACTAGATTATCTGCTACGCTAGGGCGTTTACACTAGATATCTGCTACACTAGGAATTATACACAAGGTTATCTGCTACACTTGGATTGTACATTATGTTATCTGCTACACTAGGAAGTGTACACTAGGTTATCTGCTATACTAGGAAGTGTACACTAGCAATTGTACATTAGGTTATCTGCTACACTAGGAATTGTACATGAGGTTATCTGCTACACTAGGAAGTGTACACTAGGAATTGTTCACTAGGTTATCTGCTATTCTAGGAAGTGTACACTAGGTTATCTGCTATACTAGGAATTGTACACTATGTTATCTGCTACACTAGGAAGTGTACACTAGGTTATATGCTACACTAGGAATTGTACACTATGTCATCTGCTACACAAGGAATTGTATACTAGTTTATCTTCTACATTCGGAATTGTACATTAGGTTATCTGCTACACTACGTTATCTGCTACACTAGGTTATCTGCTACACTAGGGCGTGTACACTATGTTATCTGCTACACTAGGAATTGCATACTAGGTTATCTGCTACACAAGGAATTGTACACTAGGTTATGTGCTACACTAGGAAGTGTACACTAGGAATTGTTCACTAGGTTATCTGCTATACTAGGAAGTATACACTAGGTTATCTGCTACACAAGGAATTGTACACTAGGTTATCTGCTACACTAGGAATTGTACACTAGGTTATCTGACACACTAGGATTTTGTACATTAGGTTATCTGCCACACTAGGAAGTGTACACTAGGTTATCTGCTACTCTAGGAATTGTACATTATGTCATCTGCTACACTAGGAAATGTACACTATGTTATCTGTTACACTAGCATGTGTACATTAGGTTATCTGCTACACTAGGAAATGTATACTAAGTTATCTGCTACACTAGGTTATCTGCTACACTAAGAATTGTACACTAGGTTATCTGCTACACTAGGAATTGTACACTAGGATATCTGCTACACTAGGTTATGCGCTAAACTAGGAAGTGTACTCTAGGTTATCTGCTACATTAGGAATTGTACACTAGGTTATCTTGTATACTATTAATTGTACATTAGGTTATCTGCTACACTAGGAATTGTACATTATGTTATCTGCTACACTAGGAATTGTACACTCTGTTATCTGCTACACTAGGAATTGTACACTAGGTCATCTGCTACACTAGGAATTGTATACTAGTTTATCTTCTACACTCGGAATTGTACATTAGGTTATCTGCTACACTAGGGTATCTGCTACACTAGGAATTGTATACTAGGTTATCTGCTACACTAGGAAGTGTACACTAGGTCATCTGCTACACTAGGAATTGTATACTAGTTGATCTTCTACACTAGGTAGTGTACCTTATGTCATCTGCTACACTAGGAGGTGTACACTAGGTTATCTGCTACACTAGGAAGTGTACACTAGGTTATCTGCTAGACTAGGAATTGTATACTAGGTTATCTGATACACTAGGAATTGTACACTAGGTTATCTGCTACACTAGGAGGTGTACACTAGGTTATCTGCTACACTAGGAAGTGTACACTAGGTTATCTGCTAGACTAGGAATTGTATACTAGGTTATCTGATACACTAGGAATTGTTCACTAGGTTATCTGCTATACTAGGAATTGTACACTAGGTTATCTGCTACACTAGGAAGTGTACACTAGGTTATCTGCTACACTATGAAGTGTACACTAGGACTTATTCTGTAGGTTATCTGCTATATTAGGAAGTGTACACTAGGTTATCTGCTACACTAGGAATTGTACACTAGGTTATCTGCTATACTAGGAAGTGCACACTAGGTTATCTGCTACAGTAGGAATTGTACATTAGGTTATCTGCTACACTAGGAATTGTACACTAAGGTATCTGCTACACTAGGAATTGTACATTAGGTTATCTGCTACAGCATGAATTGTACATTAGGTTATCTGCTACACTAGAAATTATACACTAGGTTATCTGCTGCACTTGAAATTGTACATTAGGTTATCTGCCACACTAGGAATTGTACAATAGGTTATCTGCCACACTAGGAATTGTACACTAGGTTATCTGCTACACTAGGAATTGTACATTATGTTATCTGCTACACTAGGAATTGTACACTATGTTATCTGTTACACTAGAATTGTACATTATGTTATCTGCTACACTATGAAGTGTACATTAGTTTATCTGTTACACTAGGAAGTGTATACTAGGTTATCTGCTACACTAGCTTATCTGCTACTCTAGGAATTGTACACTAGGTTATCTGCTACATTAGAAATTGTACACTAGATTATCTGCTACACTAGGAATTGTACACTAGGTTATCTGCTACACTAGGAAGTGTACACAATGTTATCTTGCATACTAGGAATTATACATTAGTTTATCTGCTTCACTAGGATTTTACATTATGTTATCTGCTACAATAGGAGGTGTACACTAGGTTATCTGCTACACTAGGAAGTGTACACTCGGTTATCTGCTACACTAGGAATTGTATACTAGGTTATCTGCTACACTAGGTATTGTACACTAGATTATCTGCTACGCTAGGGCGTTTACACTAGATATCTGCTACACTAGGAATTATACACTAGGTTATCTGCTACACTTGGATTGTACATTATGTTATCTGCTACACTAGGAAGTGTACACTAGGTTATCTGCTATACTAGGAAGTGTACACTAGCAATTGTACATTAGGTTATCTGCTACACTAGGAATTGTACATGAGGTTATCTGCTACACTAGGAAGTGTACACTAGGAATTGTTCACTAGGTTATCTGCTATTCTAGGAAGTACACTAGGTTATCTGCTATACTAGGAATTGTACACTATGTTATCTGCTACACTAGGAAGTGTACACTAGGTTATATGCTACACTAGGAATTGTACACTATGTCATCTGCTACACAAGGAATTGTATACTAGTTTATCTTCTACATTCGGAATTGTACATTAGGTTATCTGCTACACTACGTTATCTGCTACACTAGGTTATCTGCTACACTAGGGCGTGTACACTATGTTATCTGCTACACTAGGAATTGCATACTAGGTTATCTGCTACACAAGGAATTGTACACTAGGTTATGTGCTACACTAGGAAGTGTACACTAGGAATTGTTCACTAGGTTATCTGCTATACTAGGAAGTATACACTAGGTTATCTGCTACACAAGGAATTGTACACTAGGTTATCTGCTACACTAGGAATTGTACACTAGGTTATCTGACACACTAGGATTTTGTACATTAGGTTATCTGCCACACTAGGAAGTGTACACTAGGTTATCTGCTACTCTAGGAATTGTACATTATGTCATCTGCTACACTAGGAAATGTACACTATGTTATCTGTTACACTAGCATGTGTACATTAGGTTATCTGCTACACTAGGAAATGTATACTAAGTTATCTGCTACACTAGGTTATCTGCTACACTAAGAATTGTACACTAGGTTATCTGCTACACTAGGAATTGTACACTAGGATATCTGCTACACTAGGTTATGCGCTAAACTAGGAAGTGTACTCTAGGTTATCTGCTACATTAGGAATTGTACACTAGGTTATCTTGTATACTATTAATTGTACATTAGGTTATCTGCTACACTAGGAATTGTACATTATGTTATCTGCTACACTAGGAATTGTACACTCTGTTATCTGCTACACTAGGAATTGTACACTAGGTCATCTGCTACACTAGGAATTGTATACTAGTTTATCTTCTACACTCGGAATTGTACATTAGGTTATCTGCTACACTAGGGTATCTGCTACACTAGGAATTGTATACTAGTTTATCTGCTACACTAGGAATTGTACACTAGGTCATCTGCTACACTAGGAATTGTATACTAGTTGATCTTCTACACTAGGTAGTGTACCTTATGTCATCTGCTACACTAGGAGGTGTACACTAGGTTATCTGCTACACTAGGAAGTGTACACTAGGTTATCTGCTAGACTAGGAATTGTATACTAGGTTATCTGATACACTAGGAATTGTACACTAGGTTATCTGCTACACTAGGTTTTACATTAGTCATCTGCTACACTAGGAGGTGTACACTAGTTATTGTACACTAGGAATTGTTCACTAGGTTATCTGTTGGGTATCACTAGGTTATCTGCTACACTAGGAAGTGTACACTAGGTTATCTGCTACACTAGGAATTGTACACTGGCTGTTGTGGTTATCTGCTACACTAGGAATTGTACACTAGGTTATCTGCTACACTAGGATTGTACACTAGGTTATCTGCTACACTAGGGTGCTGGTTTTAACTAGGTTATCTGCTATACTAGGAATTGTACACTAGGTTATCTGCTACATTAGGATTGTACATTAGGTTATCTGCTACACTAGGAATTGTAACTAGGTTATCTTTATACTAGGATTTGTACATTAGGTTATCTGCTACAGCATTAATTGTACATTAGGTTATCTGCTACACTAGGATTGTACACTAGGTTATCTGCTACACTAGGAATTGTACATAGGTTATCTGCTACATTAGGAATTGTACATTAGGTTATCTGCTACACTAGGTATTGTACGCTATGTTATCGGTTGTTGTTTTGTTTTGTTTGGTGTTTGGTTTTGTTTGTGTTTTGTTTTGTTTGGTGTTTGTTTTTGTTTGGGTGTTTGGTTTTGTTGTTTTGTTTGGTTGTTGGTTTTGTTTGTTGTTGTTTTGTTGGTTGTTGTTTTTGTTGGGTGTTGTTTTTGTTTGGTTTTTTGGTTTTGTTTGGTTGTTTGGTTTTGTTTTGGGTGTTGTTTTGTTGGTTGTTTGTTTTGTTGGGTGTTGGTTTTGTTGGTTGTTTGTTTGTTGGTTGTTTGGTTTTGTTGGTTGTTGGTTTTGTTGGGTGTTGGTTGTTTGGTTTTGTTTGGGTGTTGGTTTTGTTGGTTGTTTGGTTTTGTTGGTTGTTGGGTGTTGGTTTTGTTTTGGGTGTTGGTTTTGTTGGTTGTTTGGTTGTTGGTTTTGTTGGGGGTGGGTGTTTGGTTTTGTTTGGTTGTTGGTTTTGTGTGGTTGTTTGGTTTGTTGTGGTTGTTGGTTTTTGTTTGGTTGTTTGGTTTTGTTGGTTGTTGGTTTTGTTTGGGTGTTGTTTTGTGGTTGTTTGGTTTTGTGGTTGTTGGTTTTGTTGGTTGTTTTGTTTTGTTGGTTGTCTATGTTATCTGTTACACTAGGATTGTACATTATGTTATCTGCTACACTAGGAATGTACACTAGGTTATCTGCTACTCTAGGAATTGTACATTATGTCATCTGCTACACTAGGAAATGTACACTATGTTATCTGTTACACTAGCATGTGTACATTAGGTTATCTGCTACACTAGGAAATGTATACTAAGTTATCTGCTACACTAGGTTATCTGCTACACTAAGAATTGTACACTAGGTTATCTGCTACACTAGGAATTGTACACTAGGATATCTGCTACACTAGGTTATGCGCTAAACTAGGAAGTGTACACTAGGTTATCTGCTACATTAGGAATTGTACACTAGGTTATCTTGTATACTATTAATTGTACATTAGGTTATCTGCTACACTAGGAATTGTACATTATGTTATCTGCTACACTAGGAATTGTACACTCTGTTATCTGCTACACTAGGAATTGTACACTAGGTCATCTGCTACACTAGGAATTGTATACTAGTTTATCTTCTACACTCGGAATTGTACATTAGGTTATCTGCTACACTAGGGTATCTGCTACACTAGGAATTGTATACTAGTTTATCTGCTACACTAGGAATTGTACACTAGGTCATCTGCTACACTAGGAATTGTATACTAGTTGATCTTCTACACTAGGTAGTGTACCTTATGTCATCTGCTACACTAGGAGGTGTACACTAGGTTATCTGCTACACTAGGAAGTGTACACTAGGTTATCTGCTAGACTAGGAATTGTATACTAGGTTATCTGATACACTAGGAATTGTACACTAGGTTATCTGCTACACTAGGATTTTACATTATGTCATCTGCTACACTAGGAGGTGTACACTAGGTTATCTGCTACACTAGGAAGTGTACACTAGGTTATCTGCTAGACTAGGAATTGTATACTAGGTTATCTGATACACTAGGAATTGTTCACTAGGTTATCTGCTATACTAGGAATTGTACACTAGGTTATCTGCTACACTAGGAAGTGTACACTAGGTTATCTGCTACACTATGAAGTGTACACTAGGACTTATTCTGTAGGTTATCTGCTATACTAGGAAGTGTACACTAGGTTATCTGCTACACTAGGAATTGTACACTAGGTTATCTGCTATACTAGGAAGTGCACACTAGGTTATCTGCTACAGTAGGAATTGTACATTAGGTTATCTGCTACACTAGGAATTGTACACTAAGGTATCTGCTACACTAGGAATTGTACATTAGGTTATCTGCTACAGCATGAATTGTACATTAGGTTATCTGCTACACTAGAAATTATACACTAGGTTATCTGCTGCACTAGAAATTGTACATTAGGTTATCTGCCACACTAGGAATTGTACAATAGGTTATCTGCCACACTAGGAATTGTACACTAGGTTATCTGCTACACTAGGAATTGTACATTATGTTATCTGCTACACTAGGAATTGTACACTATGTTATCTGTTACACTAGAATTGTACATTATGTTATCTGCTACACTATGAAGTGTACATTAGTTTATCTGTTACACTAGGAAGTGTATACTAGGTTATCTGCTACACTAGCTTATCTGCTACTCTAGGAATTGTACACTAGGTTATCTGCTACATTAGAAATTGTACACTAGATTATCTGCTACACTAGGAATTGTACACTAGGTTATCTGATACACTAGGAAGTGTACACAATGTTATCTTGTATACTAGGAATTATACATTAGGTTATCTGCTTCACTAGGATTTTACATTATGTTATCTGCTACAATAGGAGGTGTACACTAGGTTATCTGCTACACTAGGAAGTGTACACTCGGTTATCTGCTACACTAGGAATTGTATACTAGGTTATCTGCTACACTAGGTATTGTACACTAGATTATCTGCTACGCTAGGGCGTTTACACTAGATATCTGCTACACTAGGAATTATACACTAGGTTATCTGCTACACTTGGATTGTACATTATGTTATCTGCTACACTAGGAAGTGTACACTAGGTTATCTGCTATACTAGGAAGTGTACACTAGCAATTGTACATTAGGTTATCTGCTACACTAGGAATTGTACATGAGGTTATCTGCTACACTAGGAAGTGTACACTAGGAATTGTTCACTAGGTTATCTGCTATTCTAGGAAGTGTACACTAGGTTATCTGCTATACTAGGAATTGTACACTATGTTATCTGCTACACTAGGAAGTGTACACTAGGTTATATGCTACACTAGGAATTGTACACTATGTCATCTGCTACACAAGGAATTGTATACTAGTTTATCTTCTACATTCGGAAGTGTACATTAGGTTATCTGCTACACTACGTTATCTGCTACACTAGGTTATCTGCTACACTAGGGCGTGTACACTATGTTATCTGCTACACTAGGAATTGTATACTAGGTTATCTGCTACACAAGGATTTGTACACTAGGTTATGTGCTACACTAGGAAGTGTACACTAGGAATTGTTCACTAGGTTATCTGCTATACTAGGAAGTATACACTAGGTTATCTGCTACACAAGGAATTGTACACTAGGTTATCTGCTACACTAGGAATTGTACACTAGGTTATCTGACACACTAGGATTTTGTACATTAGGTTATCTGCCACACTAGGAAGTGTACACTAGGTTATCTGCTACTCTAGGAATTGTACATTATGTCATCTGCTACACTAGGAAATGTACACTATGTTATCTGTTACACTAGCATGTGTACATTAGGTTATCTGCTACACTAGGAAATGTATACTAAGTTATCTGCTACACTAGGTTATCTGCTACACTAAGAATTGTACACTAGGTTATCTGCTACACTATGAATTGTACACTAGGATATCTGCTACACTAGGTTATGCGCTAAACTAGGAAGTGTACACTAGGTTATCTGCTACATTAGGAATTGTACACTAGGTTATCTTGTATACTATTAATTGTACATTAGGTTATCTGCTACACTAGGAATTGTACATTATGTTATCTGCTACACTAGGAATTGTACACTCTGTTATCTGCTACACTAGGAATTGTACACTAGGTCATCTGCTACACTAGGAATTGTATACTAGTTTATCTTCTACACTCGGAATTGTACATTAGGTTATCTGCTACACTAGGGTATCTGCTACACTAGGAATTGTATACTAGGTTATCTGCTACACTAGGAATTGTACACTAGGTTATCTGCTACACTAGGAATTGTACCTCAGGTTTTGTGCTACACTAGGAATTGAACACTAGGTCGTCTGCTACACTAGGAATTGTACACAAGCTTATCTGCTACACTAGGAATTGTACACTAGGTTATTTGATACTCTAGGAATTGTACACTAGGAATTGTACACTAGGTTTACTGCTATTCTAGGAAGTGTACACTAGGTTATCTGCTACACTAGGAATTGTACACTAGGTTATCTGCTACACTAGGAATTGTACACTAGGAATTGTTCACTAGGTTATCTGCTACACTAGGAATTGTACACTAGGTTATCTGCCACACTAGGAATTATACATTAGGGTATCTGCCACACAAGGAATTGTACACTAGGTTATCTGCTACACTAGGATTGTACATCATGTTCTCTGCTACACTAGGAATTGTACTCTATGTTATCTTTTACACTAGGATGGTACGTTATGTTATCTGCTACACTAGCAAGTGTACACTAGGTTATCTGCTACACTAGGAATTATAAACTAGGTTATCTGCTACACTAGGAAGTGAACACTAGGAATTGTTCACTAGGTTATCTGCTATACTAGGAATTGTACACTAGGTTTTCTGTTACACTAGGAATTGTACACTAGGTTATCTTATATACTAGGATTTGTACATTAGGTTATCTGCTACAGCATTAATTGTACATTAGGTTATCTGCTACACTAGGAATTGTACACTAGGTTATCTGCTACACTAGGAATAGTACACTAGGTTATCTGCTACATTAGGAATTGTACACTAGGTTATCTGCTACACTAGATATTGTACGCTAGGTTATCTGCTATACTAGGGCGTTTACACTAGGTTATCTGCTACACTAGGAATTGTACACTAGGTCATCTGCTACATTAGGTATTGTACACTAGGTTATCTGCTACACTAGGGCGTTTACACTAGGTTATCTGCTACACTAGGAATTATACACTAGGTTATCTGCTACACTTGGATTGTACATTATGTTATCTGCTACATTAGGAGGTGTACACTAGGTTATCTGCTACACTAGGAAGTGTACACTAGGTTATCAGCTACACTAGGAAGTGTACACTAGGAATTGTTCTCTAGGTTATCTCCTATACTAGCAAGTGTACACTAGGTTATCTGCTACACTAGGAAGTGTACATTAGGTTATCTGCTACACAATGAAGTGTACACTAGGACTTGTTCTGTAGGTTATCTGCTACACTAGGAATTGTACACTAGGTTATCTGCTATACTAGGAAGTGCACACTAGGAATTGTTCACTAGGTCATCTGCTATACTAGGAATTGTACACTAGGTTTTCTGTTACACTAGGAATTGTACACTAGGTTATCTTCTATACTAGGAATTGTACATTAGGTTATCTGCTACAGCATGAATTGTATATTAGGTTATCTGCTACACTAGGAATTGTACACTAGGTTATCTGCTATACTAGGAATTGTACACTAGGTTATCTGCTACATTAGGAATTGTACACTAGGTTATCTGCTACACTAGGTATTGTACACTAGGTTATCTGCTACACTAGGGCGTTTACACTATGTTATCTGCTACACTAGGAATTGTACACTAGGTTATCTGCTACACTAGGTATTGTACACTAGGTTATATGCTACACTAGGGCGTTTACACTAGGTTATCTGCTACACTAGGAATTATACACTAGGTTATCTGCTACACTTGGATTGTACATTATGTTATCTGCTACACTAGGAGGTGTACACTAGGTTATCTGCTACACTAGGAAGTGTACACTAGGTTATCTGCTACACTAGGAAGTGTACACTAGGAATTGTTCACTAGGTTATCTGCTATACTAGGAAGTATACACTAGGTTATCTGCTACACTAGGAAGTGTACACTAGGTTATCTGCTACACTATGAAGTGTACACTAGGACTTGTTATGTAGGTTATCTGATATACTAAGAAGTGTACACTAGGTTATCTGCTACACTAGGAATTGTACACTAGGTTATCTGCTATACTAGGAAGTGCACACTAGGAATTGTTGACTAGGTTATCTGCTACACTAGGAATTGTACACTAGGTTATCTGCTACACTAGGAATTGTACATAGGATTGTACATAGGTTATCTGCTACACTAGGATGGACACTAGAATTGTACACTAGGTTATCTGCTACACTAGGAATTGTACATTAGGTTATCTGCTACACTATGAATTGTACATTAGGTTATCTGCTACACTAGGAATTGTACACTAGGTTATCTGCCACACTAGGAATTGTACATTAGGTTATCTGCCACACTAGGAATTGTACATTAGGTTATCTGCTACACTAGGAATTGTATGTTTGTCACTAGGTTATCTGCTACACTAGGAATTGTACACTAGGTTATCTGCTACACTAGGAATTGTACACTAGGTTATCTGCTACACTAGGAATTGTACATTAGGTTATCTGCTATACTAGGAATTGTACATTAGGTTATCTGCTACAGTAGGAATTGTATATTAGGTTATCTTCTACACTCGGAATTGTACACTATGTTATCTGCTACACTAGGAATTGTACATTAGGTTATCTGATACACTAGGAAGTGTACACTAGGTTATCTGCTACACTAGGAATTGTACACTAGGTCATCTGCTACACTAGGAATTGTATATTAGTTTATCTTTATACTCGGAATTGTACATTAGGTTATCTGCTACACTAGGTTATCTGCTACACTAGGTTATCTGCTACACTAGGGCGTGTACACTATGTTATCTGCTACACAAGGAATTGTACACTAGGTTATCTGCTACACTTGGATTATACATTATGTTATATGCTACACTAGGAGGTGTACACTAGGTTATCTGCTACACTAGGAAGTGTACACTAGGTTATCTGCTACACTAGGAAGTGTACACTAGGAATTGTTCACTAGGTTATCTGCTATACTAGGAATTTTACACTAGGTTATCTGCTACAGTAGGAATTGTACATTAGGTTACAAGCTACACTAGGAATTGTACACTAAGGTATCTGCTACACTAGGAATTGTACATTAGGTTATCTGCTACAGCATGAATTGTACATTAGGTTATCTGCTACACTAGAAATTGTACACTAGGTTATCTGCTGCACTAGGAATTGTACATTAGGTTATCTGCCACACTAGGAATTGTACAATATGTTATCTGCCACACTAGGAATTGTACACTAGGTTATCTGCTACACTAGGAATTGTACATTATGTTATCTGCTACACTAGGAATTGTACACTATGTTATCTGTTACACTAGAATTGTACATTATGTTATCTGCTACACTATGAAGTGTACACTAGGTTATCTGCTACTCTAGGAATTGTACACTAGGTTATCTGCTACACTAGGAATTGTACACTAGATTATCTGCTACACTAGGACTTGTACACTAGGTTATCTGCTACACTAGGAAGTGTACACAAGGTTATCTTGTATACTAGGAATTATACATTAGGTTATCTGCTTCACTAGGAATTGTACATTAGGTTATCTGCTACAGTAGGAATTGTACATTAGGTTATCTTCTACACTCGTAATTGTACACTATGTTATCTGCTACACTAGGAAGTGTACACTAGGTTATCTGATACACTAGGAATTGTACACTAGGTTATCTGCTAAACTAGGAATTGTACACTAGGTCATCTGCTACACCAGGAATTGTATATTAGTTTATCTTCTAAACTCGGAATTGTACATTAGGTTATCTGCTACACTAGGTTATCTGCTACACTATGTTATCTGCTACACAAGGAATTGTACACTAGGAATTGTTCTCTAGGTTATCTGCTATACTAGAAAGTGTACACTAGGTTATCTGCTACAATAGGAATTGTACACTAGGTTATCTGCTACACTAGGATTGTACATTATGTTATCTGCTACACTAGGAATTGTACACTATGTTATCTGCTACAGTAGGAATTGTACATTAGGTTATCAGTTACACTAGGAATTGTACACTAGTTTATCTTGTATTCTAGGAATTGTACATTAGGTTATCTGCTACACTATGAATTGTACACTAGGTTATCTGCTACACTAGGAAGTGTACACTAGGTTATCTGCCACACTAGGAATTGTACATTCGGTTATCTGCCACACTAGGAATTGTACACTAGGTTATCTTCTACACTAGGAAGTGTATTCTAGGTTATCTGCTACACTAGGAATTGTACACTAGGTTATCTGCTACACTAGGAATTGTACACTAGGTTATCTGCTACACTAGGAATTGTACACTATGTTATCTGCTACACTAGGTTATGCGCTAAATTAGGAATTGTACACTAAGTTATCTGCTACACTAGGAATTGTACACTAGGTTATCTTGTATACTAGGAATTGTACATTAGGTTATCTGCTACACTAGGAATTGTACATTAGGTTATCTGCTACACTAGGAATTGTACACTATGTTATCTGCTACACTAGGAAGTGTACACTAGGTTATATGCTACACAAGGAATTGTACACTATGTCATCTGCTACACAAGAAATTGTATACTAGTTTATCTTCTACACTCGGAATTGTACATTAGGTTATCTGCTACACTAGGTTATCTGCTACACTAGGTTATCTGCTACACTAGGGCGTGTACACTAGGTTATCTGATACACTAGGAATTGTACACTAGGTTATCTGCTACACTAGGAAGTGTACACTAGGAATTGTTCACTAGGTTATCTGCTATACTAGGAAGTGTACACTAGGTTATCTGCTACTCTAGGAATTGTACACTAGGTTATCTGCTACACTAGGAATTGTACACTAGATTATCTGCTACACTAGGAATTGTACACTAGGTTATCTGCTACACTAGGAAGTGTACACAAGGTTATCTTGTATACTAGGAATTATACATTAGGTTATCTGCTTCACTAGGAATTGTACATTAGGTTATCTGCTACAGTAGGAATTGTACATTAGGTTATCTTCTACACTTGGAATTGTACACTATGTTATCTGCTACACTAGGAAGTGTACAATAGTTTATCTGATACACTAGGAATTGTACACTAGGTTATCTGCTTCACTAGGAATTGTACACTAGGTCATCTGCCACACTAGGAATTGTATATTAGTTTATCTTCTAAACTCGGAATTGTACATTAGGTTATCTGCTACACTAGGTTATCTGCTACACTAGGTCATCTGCTACACTAGGGCGTGTACACTATGTTATCTGCTACACAAGGAATTGTACACTAGGAATTGTTCACTAGGTTATCTGCTATACTAGGAAGTGTACACTAGGTTATCTGCTACACTAGGAATTGTACACTAGGTCATCTGCTACACTAGGAATTGTATACTAGTTGATCTTCTACACTAGGTATTGTACCTTATGTCATCTGCTACACTAGGAGGTGTACACTAGTTTATCTGCTACACTAGGAAGTGTACACTAGGTTATATGCTAGACTAGGAATTGTATACTAGGTTATCTGATACACTAGGAATTGTACACTAGGTTATCTGCTACACTAGGATTTTACATTATGTCAACTGCTACACTAGGAGGTGTACACTAGGTTATCTGCTACACTAGGAAGTGTACACTAGGTTATCTGCTAGACTAGGAATTGTATACTAGGTTATCTGATACACTAGGAATTGTTCACTAGGTTATCTGCTATACTAGGAATTGTACACTAGGTTATCTGCTACACTAGGAAGTGTACACTAGGTTATCTGCTACACTATGAAGTGTACACTAGGACTTGTTCTGTAGGTTATCTGCTATACTAGGAAGTGTACACTAGGTTATCTGCTACACTAGGAATTGTACTCTAGGTTATCTGCTATACTAGGAAGTGCACACTAGGAATTGTTCACTAGGATATCTGCTATACTAGGAATTGTACACTAGGTTATCTGCTACAGTAGGAATTGTACATTAGGTTATCTGCTACACTAGGAATTGTACACTAAGGTATCTGCTACACTAGATATTGTACATTAGGTTATCTGCTACAGCATGAATTGTACATTAGGTTATCTGCTACACTAGAAATTATACACTAGGTTATCTGCTGCACTAGGAATTGTACATTCGGTTATCTGCCACACTAGGAATTACAATAGGTTATCTGCCACACTAGGAATTGTACACTAGGTTATCTGCTACACTAGGAATTGTACATTATGTTATCTGCTACACTAGGAATTGTACACTATGTTATCTGTTACACTAGAATTGTACATTAAGTTATCTGCTACACTGTGAAGTGTACATTAGGTTATCTGTTACACTAGGAAGTGTATACTAGTTTATCTGCTACACTAGGTTATCTGCTACTCTAGGAATTGTACACTAGGTTATCTGCTACACTAGGAATTGTACACTAGATTATCTGCTACACTAGGAATTGTACACTAGGTTATCTGCTACACTAGGAAGTGTACACAAGGTTATCTTGTATACTAGGAATTATACATTAGGTTATCTGCTTCACTAGGAATTGTACATTAGGTTATCTGCTACAGTAGGAATTGTACATTAGGTTATCTTCTACACTCGTAATTGTACACTATGTTATCTGCTACACTAGGAAGTGTACACTAGGTTATCTGATACACTAGGAATTGTACACTAGGTTATCTGCTAAACTAGGAATTGTACACTAGGTCATCTGCTACACCAGGAATTGTATATTAGTTTATCTTCTAAACTCGGAATTGTACATTAGGTTATCTGCTACACTAGGTTATCTGCTACACTAGGTTATCTGCTACACTAGGGCGTGTACACTATGTTATCTGCTACACAAGGAATTGTACACTAGGAATTGTTCACTAGGTTATCTGCTATACTAGGAAGTGTACACTAGGTTATCTGCTACACTAGGAATTGTACACTAGGTTATCTGCTACACTAGGATTGTACACTAGGTCATCTGCTACACTAGGAATTGTATACTAGTTGATCTTCTACACTAGGTATTGTACCTTATGTTATCTGCTACACTAGGAGGTGTACACTAGGTTATCTGCTACACTAGGAAGTGTACACTATTATCTGCTATACTAGTAAGTGCACACTAGGAATTGTTCACTAGGTTATCTGCTATACTAGGAATTGTACACTAGGTTTTCTGTTACACTAGGAATTGTACACTAGGTTATCTTCTATACTAGGAATTGTACATTAGGTTATCTGCTACAGCATGAATTGTATATTAGGTTATCTGCTACACTAGGAATTGTACACTAGGTTATCTGCTATACTAGGAATTGTACACTAGGTTATCTGCTACATTAGGAATTGTACACTAGGTTATCTGCTACACTACGTATTGTACACTAGGTTATCTGCTACACTAGGGCGTTTACACTATGTTATCTGCTACACTAGGAATTGTACACTAGGTTATCTGCTACACTAGGTATTGTACACTAGGTTATATGCTACACTAGGGCGTTTACACTAGGTTATCTGCTACACTAGGAATTATACACTAGGTTATCTGCTACACTTGGATTGTACATTATGTTATCTGCTACACTAGGAGGTGTACACTAGGTTATCTGCTACACTAGGAAGTGTACACTAGGTTATCTGCTACACTAGGAAGTGTACACTAGGAATTGTTCACTAGGTTATCTGCTATACTAGGAAGTATACACTAGGTTATCTGCTACACTAGGAAGTGTACACTAGGTTATCTGCTACACTATGAAGTGTACACTAGGACTTGTTATGTAGGTTATCTGATATACTAAGAAGTGTACACTAGGTTATCTGCTACACTAGGAATTGTACACTAGGTTATCTGCTATACTAGGAAGTGCACACTAGGAATTGTTGACTAGGTTATCTGCTATACTAGGAATTGTACACTAGGTTATCAGCTACAGTAGGAATTGTACATTAGGTTATCTGCTACACTAGGAATTGTAAACTAAGGTATCTGCTACACTAGGAATTGTACATTAGATTATCTGCTACAGCATGAATTGTACATTAGGTTATCTGCTACACTAGACATTGTACACTAGGTTATCTGCTGCACTAGGAATTGTACATTAGGTTATCTGCCACACTAGGAATTGTACAATAGGTTATCTGCCACACTAGGAATTGTACATTAGGTTATCTGCTACACTAGGAATTGTACACTATGTTATCTGTTACACAAGAATTGTACATTATGTTATCTGCTACACTATGAAGTGTACATTAGGTTATCTGCTACACTAGGAAGTGTATACTAGGTTATCTGCTACACTAGGTTATCTGCTACTCTAGGAATTGTACACTAGGTTATCTGCTACACTAGGAATTGTACACTAGATTATCTGCTACACCAGGAATTGTACACTAGGTTATCTGCTACACTAGGAAGTGTACACAAGGTTATTTTGTATACTAGGAATTATACATTAGGTTATCTGCTTCACTAGGAATTGTACATTAGGTTATCTGCTACAGTAGGAATTGTATATTAGGTTATCTTCTACACTCGGAATTGTACACTATGTTATCTGCTACACTAGGAATTGTACATTAGGTTATCTGATACACTAGGAAGTGTACACTAGGTTATCTGCTACACTAGGAATTGTACACTAGGTCATCTGCTACACTAGGAATTGTATATTAGTTTATCTTTATACTCGGAATTGTACATTAGGTTATCTGCTACACTAGGTTATCTGCTACACTAGGTTATCTGCTACACTAGGGCGTGTACACTATGTTATCTGCTACACAAGGAATTGTACACTAGGTTATCTGCTACACTTGGATTGTACATTATGTTATCTGCTACACTAGGAGGTGTACACTAGGTTATCTGCTACACTAGGAAGTGTACACTAGGATTTTTCACTAGGTTATCTGCTATACTAGGAATTTTACACTAGGTTATCTGCTACACTAGGAATTGTACATTAGGTTATCTGCTACACTAGGAATTGTACACTAAGGTATCTGCTACACTAGAAATTGTACATTAGGTTATCTGCTACAGCATGAATTGTACATTAGGTTATCTGCTACACTAGAAATTGTACACTAGGTTATCTGCTGCACTAGGAATTGTACATTAGGTTATCTGCCACACTAGGAATTGTACAATAGGTTATCTGCCACACTAGGAATTGTACACTAGGTTATCTGCTACACTAGGAATTGTACATTATGTTATCTGCTACACTAGGAATTGTACACTATGTTATCTGTTACACTAGAATTGTACATTATGTTATCTGCTACACTATGAAGTGTACACTAGGTTATCTGCTACTCTAGGAATTGTACACTAGGTTATCTGCTACACTAGGAATTGTACACTAGATTATCTGCTACACTAGGAATTGTACACTAGGTTATCTGCTACACTAGGAAGTGTACACAAGGTTATCTTGTATACTAGGAATTATACATTAGGTTATCTGCTTCACTAGGAATTGTACATTAGGTTATCTGCTACTGTAGGAATTGTACATTAGGTTATCTTCTACACTCGTAATTGTACACTATGTTATCTGCTACACTAGGAAGTGTACACTAGGTTATCTGATACACTAGGAATTGTACACTAGGTTATCTGCTACACTAGGAATTGTACACTAGTTCATCTGCTACACCAGGAATTGTATATTAGTTTATCTTCTAAACTCGGAATTGTACATTAGGTTATCTGCTACACTAGGTTATCTGCTACACTAGGGCGTGTACACTATGTTATCTGCTACACAAGGAATTGTACACTAGGAATTGTTCACTAGGTTATCTGCTATACTAGGAAGTGTACACTAGATTATCTGCTACACTAGGAATTGTACACTAGGTTATCTGCTACACAAGGAATTGTACACTAGGTCATCTGCTACACTAGGAATTGTATACTAGTTGATCTTCTACACTAGGTATTGTACCTTATGTTATCTGCTACACTAGGAGGTGTACACTAGGTTATCTGCTACACTAGGAAGTGTACACTAGGTTATCTGCTATACTAGGAAGTGCACACTAGGAATTGTTCACTAGGTTATCTGCTATACTAGGAATTGTACACTAGGTTTTCTGTTACACTAGGAATTGTACATTAGGTTATCTTCTATACTAGGAATTGTACATTAGGTTATCTGCTACAGCATGAATTGTATATTAGGTTATCTGCTACACTAGGAATTGTACACTAGGTTATCTGCTATACTAGGAATTGTACACTAGGTTATCTGCTACATTAGGAATTGTACACTAGGTTATCTGCTACACTACGTATTGTACACTAGGTTATCTGCTACACTAGGGCGTTTACACTATGTTATCTGCTACACTAGGAATTGTACACTAGGTTATCTGCTACACTAGGTATTGTACACTAGGTTATATGCTACACTAGGGCGTTTACACTAGGTTATCTGCTACACTAGGAATTATACACTAGGTTATCTGCTACACTTGGATTGTACATTATGTTATCTGCTACACTAGGAGGTGTACACTAGGTTATCTGCTACACTAGGAAGTGTACACTAGGTTATCTGCTACACTAGGAAGTGTACACTAGGAATTGTTCACTAGGTTATCTGCTATACTAGGAAGTATACACTAGGTTATCTGCTACACTAGGAAGTGTACACTAGGTTATCTGCTACACTATGAAGTGTACACTAGGACTTGTTATGTAGGTTATCTGATATACTAGGAAGTGTACACTAGGTTATCTGCTACACTAGGAATTGTACACTAGGTTATCTGCTATACTAGGAAGTGCACACTAGGAATTGTTGACTAGGTTATCTGCTATACTAGGAATTGTACACTAGGTTATCTGCTACAGTAGGAATTGTACATTAGGTTATCTGCTACACTAGGAATTGTACACTAAGGTATCTGCTACACTAGGAATTGTACATTAGATTATCTGCTACAGCATGAATTGTACATTAGGTTATCTGCTACACTAGACATTGTACACTAGGTTATCTGCTGCACTAGGAATTGTACATTAGGTTATCTGCCACACTAGGAATTGTACAATAGGTTATCTGCCACACTAGGAATTGTACATTAGGTTATCTGCTACACTAGGAATTGTACACTATGTTATCTGTTACACAAGAATTGTAAATTATGTTATCTGCTACACTATGAAGTGTACATTAGGTTATCTGCTACACTAGGAAGTGTATACTAGGTTATCTGCTACACTAGGTTATCTGCTACTCTATGAATTGTACACTAGGTTATCTGCTACACTAGGAATTGTACACTAGATTATCTGCTACACCAGGAATTGTACACTAGGTTATCTGCTACACTAGGAAGTGTTCACAAGGTTATCTTGTACACTAGGAATTATACATTAGGTTATCTGCTTCACTAGGAATTGTACATTAGGTTATCTGCTACAGTAGGAATTGTATATTAGGTTATCTTCTACACTCGGAATTGTACACTATGTTATCTGCTACACTAGGAATTGTACATTAGGTTATCTGTTACACTAGGTTATCTGCTACACTAGGTTATCTGCTACACTAGGGCGTGTACATTCTGTTATCTGCTACACAAGGAATTGTACACTAGGTTATCTGCTACACTTGGATTGTACATTATGTTATCTGCTACACTAGGAGGTGTACACTAGGTTATCTGCTACACTAGGAAGTGTACACTAGGTTATCTGCTACACTAGGAAGTGTACCCTAGGAATTGTTCACTAGGTTATCTGCTATACTAGGAATTTTACACTAGGTTATCTGCTACAGTAGGAATTGTACATTAGGTTATCTGCTACACTAGGAATTGTACACTAAGGTATCTGATACACTAGGAATTGTACATTAGGTTATCTGCTACAGCATGAATTGTACATTAGGTTATCTGCTACACTAGAAATTGTACACTAGGTTATCTGCTGCACTAGGAATTGTACATTAGGTTATCTGCCACACTAGGAATTGTACAATAGGTTATCTGCCACACTAGGAAGTGTACACTAGGTTATCTGCTACACTAGGATTTGTACATTATGTTATCTGCTACACTAGGAATTGTACACTATGTTATCTGTTACACTAGAATTGTACATTATGTTATCTGCTACACTATGAAGTGTACACTAGGTTATCTGCTACTCTAGGAATTGTACACTAGGTTATCTGCTACACTAGGAATTGTACACTAGATTATCTGCTACACTAGGAATTGTACACTAGGTTATCTGCTACACTAGGAAGTGTACACAAGGTTATCTTGTATACTAGGAATTATACATTAGGTTATCTGCTTCACTAGGAATTGTACATTAGGTTATCTGCTACAGTAGGAATTGTACATTAGGTTATCTTCTACACTCGTAATTGTACACTATGTTATCTGCTACACTAGGAAGTGTACACTAGGTTATCTGATACACTAGGAATTGTACACTAGGTTATCTGCTAAACTAGGAATTGTACACTAGGTCATCTGCTACACCAGGAATTGTATATTAGTTTATCTTCTAAACTCGGAATTGTACATTAGGTTATCTGCTACACTAGGTTATCTGCTACACTAGGTTATCTGCTACACTAGGGCGTGTACACTATGTTATCTGCTACACAAGGAATTGTACACTAGGAATTGTTCACTAGGTTATCTGCTATACTAGAAAGTGTACACTAGGTTATCTGCTACACTAAGAATTGTACACTAGGTTATCTGCTACACTAGGAATTGTACACTAGGTCATCTGCTACACTAGGAATTGTATACTAGTTGATCTTCTACACTAGGTATTGTACCTTATGTCATCTGCTACACTAGGAGGTGTACACTAGGTTATCTGCTACACTAGGAATTGTACACTAGGTTATCTGCTACACTAGGAATTGTACACTATGTCATCTGCTACACTAGGAATTGTATACTAGTTGATCTTCTACACTAGGTATTGTACCTTATGTCATCTGCTACACTAGGAATTGTAAACTAGGTTATCTGCTACACTAGGTAGTGTACACTAGGTTATCTGCTACACTAGGGCGTTTACACTAGATATCTGCTACACTAGGAATTATACACTAGGTTATCTGCTACACTTGGATTGTACATTATTTTATCTGCTACACTAGGAAGTGTACACTAGGTTATCTGCTACACTAGGAAGTGTACACTAGCAATTGTACATTAGGTTATCTGCTACACTAGGAATAGTACATTAGGTTATCTGCTACACTTGGATTGTACATTATGTTATCTGCTACACTAGGAGGTGTACACTAGGTTATCTGCTACACTAGGAAGTGTACACTAGGTTATCTGCTACACTAGGAAGTGTACACTAGGAATTGTTCACTAGGTTATCTGCTATTCTAGGAAGTGTACACTAGGTTATCTGCTACACTAGGTATTGTACACTAGGTTATCTGCTACACTAGGAATTGTACACTAGGAATTGTACTCTAGGTTTACTGCTATACTAGGACGTGTATACTAGGTTATCTGCTACACTATGAATTGTACACTAGGTTATCTGCTACACTAGGAATTGTACACTAGGAATTGTACACTAGGTTATCTGCTGCACTAGGAAGGGAACACTACGAATTGTTCACGAGGTTATCTGCTACAGTAGGAATTGTACATTAGGTTATCTGTTACACTAGGAATTGTACACTAGTTTATCTTGTATACTAGGAATTGTACATTAGGTTATCTGCTACACTATGAATTGTATACTAGGTTATCGGCTACACTAAGAAGTGTACACTAGGTTATCTGCCACACTAGGAATTGTACATTCGGTTATCTGCCACACTAGGAATTGTAAACTAGATTATCTGCTACACTAGGAAGTGTATTCTAGGTTATAGGCTACACTAGGTTATCTGCTACACTAGGAATTTTACACTAGGTTATCTGCTACACTAGGAATTGTACATTAGGTTATCTGCTACACTAGGTTATGCGCTAAACTAGGAATTGTACACTAAGTTATCTGCTACACTAGGAATTTTACACTAGGTTATCTTGTATACTAGGAATTGTACATTAGGTTATCTGCTACACTAGGAATTGTACATTAGGTTATCTGCTACACTAGGAATTGTACACTATGTTATCTGCTACACTAGGAAGTGTACACTAGGTTATATGCTACACTAGGAATTGTACACTATGTCATCTGCTACACAAGGAATTGTATACTAGTTTATCTTCTACACTCGGAATTGTACATTAGGTTATCTGCTACACTAGGTTATCTGCTACACTAGGTTATCTGCTACACTAGGGCGTGTACACTAGGTTATCTGCTACACTAGGAATTGTACACTAGGCTATCTGCTACACTAGCAAGTGTACACTAGGAATTGTTCACTAGGTTATCTGCTATACTAGGAAGTGTAAACTATGTTATCTGCTACTCTAGGAATTGTACACTAGGTTATCTGCTACACTAGGAATTGTACACTAGATTATCTGCTACAATAGGAATTGTACACTAGGTTATCTGCTACACTAGGAAGTGTACACAAGGTTATCTTGTATACTAGGAATTATACATTAGGTTATCTGCTTCACTAGGAATTGTACATTAGGTTATCTGCTACAGTAAGAATTGTACATTAGGTTATCTTCTACACTAGGTATTGTACCTTATGTCATCTGCTACACTAGGAGGTGTACACTAGGTTATCTGCTACACTAGGAATTGTACACTAGGTTATCTGCTACACTAGGAATTGTACACTAGGTCATCTGCTACACTAGGAATTGTATACTAGTTGATCTTCTACACTAGGTATTGTACCTTATGTCATCTGCTACACTAGGAATTGTACACAAGGTTATCTGCTACACTAGGTAGTGTACACTAGGTTATCTGCTACACTAGGGCGTTTACACTAGATATCTGCTACACTAGGAATTATACACTAGGTTATCTGCTACACTTGGATTGTACATTATGTTATCTGCTACACTAGGAAGTGTACACTAGCAATTGTACATTAGGTTATCTGCTACACTAGGAATTGTACATTAGGTTATCTGCTACACTTGGATTGTACATTATGTTATCTGCTACACTAGGAGGTGTACACTAGGTTATCTGCTACACTAGGAAGTGTACACTAGGTTATCTGCTGCACTAGGAAGGGAACACTACGAATTGTTCACGAGGTTATCGGCTACAGTACGAATTGTACATTAGGTTATCTGTTACACTAGGAATTGTACACTAGTTTATCTTGTATACTAGGAAGTGTACATTAGGTTATCTGCTACACTATGAATTGTATACTAGGTTATCGGCTACACTAAGAAGTGTACACTAGGTTATCTGCCACACTAGGAATTGTACATTCGGTTATCTGCCACACTAGGAATTGTACACTAGATATTCTGCTACACTAGGAAGTGTATTCTAGGTTATCTGCTACACTAGGTTATCTGCTACACTAGGAATTGTACACTAGGTTATCTGCTACACTAGGAATTGTACATTAGGTTATCTGCTACACTAGGTTATGCGCTAAACTAGGAATTGTACACTAAGTTATCTGATACACTAGGAATTTTACACTAGGTTATCTTGTATACTATGAATTGTACATTAGGTTATCTGCTACACTAGGAATTGTACATTAGGTTATCTGCTACACTAGGAATTGTACACTATGTTATCTGCTACACTAGGAGGTGTACACTAGGTTATATGCTACACTAGGAATAGTACACTATGTCATCTGCTACACAAGGAATTGTATACTAGTTTATCTTCTACACTCGGAATTGTACATTAGGTTATCTGCTACACTAGGTTATCTGCTACACTAGGTTATCTGCTACACTAGGGCGTGTACACTAGGTTATCTGCTACACTAGGAATTGTACACTAGGCTATCTGCTACACTAGGAAGTGTACACTAGGAATTGTTCACTAGGTTATCTGCTATACTAGGAAGTGTACACTAGGTTATCTGCTACTCTAGGAATTGTACATTAGGTTATCTGCTACAGTAAGAATTGTACATTAGGTTATCTTCTACACTAGGTATTGTACCTTATGTCATCTGCTACACTAGGAGGTGTACACTAGGTTATCTGCTACACTAGGAATTGTACACTAGGTTATCTGCTACACTAGGAATTGTACACTAGGTCATCTGCTACACTAGGAATTGTACACTAGGTTATCTGCTACACTAGGTAGTGTACACTAGGTTATCTGCTACACTAGGGCGTTTACACTAGATATCTGCTACACTAGGAATTATACACTAGGTTATCTGCTACACTTGGATTGTACATTATGTTATCTGCTACACTAGGAAGTGTACACTAGGTTATCTGCTACACTAGGAAGTGTACACTAGCAATTGTACATTAGGTTATCTGCTACACTAGGAATTGTACATTAGGTTATCTGCTACACTTGGATTGTACATTATGTTATCTGCTACACTAGGAGGTGTACACTAGGTTATCTGCTACACTAGGAAGTATACACTAGGTTATCTGCTACACTAGGAAGTGTACACTAGGAATTGTTCACTAGGTTATCTGCTATACTAGGAAGTGTACACTAGGTTATCTGCTACACTAGGAATCGTACACTAGGTTATCTGCTACACTAGGAATTGTACACTAGGAATTGTACAATAGGTTTACTGCTATACTAGGACGTGTACACTAGGTTATCTGCTACACTAGGAAGTATACACTAGGTTATCTGCTACACTAGGAAGTGTACACTAGGAATTGTTCACTAGGTTATCTGCTATACTAGGAAGTGTACACTAGGTTATCTGCTACACTAGGAATCGTACACTAGGTTATCTGCTACACTAGGAATTGTACACTAGGAATTGTACAATAGGTTTACTGCTATACTAGGACGTGTACACTAGGTTATCTGCTACACTAGGAATTGTACACTAGGTTATCTTCTACACTAGGTATTGTACCTTATGTCATCTGCTACACTAGGAGGTGTACACTAGGTTATCTGCTACACTAGGAATTGTACACTAGGTTATCTGCTACACTAGGAATTGTACACTAGGTCATCTGCTACACTAGGAATTGTACACTAGGTTATCTGCTACACTAGGTAGTGTACACTAGGTTATCTGCTACACTAGGGCGTTTACACTAGATATCTGCTACACTAGGAATTATACACTAGGTTATCTGCTACACTAGGAAGTGTACACTAGGTTATCTGCTACACTAGGAAGTGTACACTAGGAATTGTTCACTAGGTTATCTGCTATACTAGGAAGTGTACACTAGGTTATCTGCTACACTAGGAATTGTACACTAGGTTATCTGCTACACTAGGAATTGTACACTAGGAATTGTACATATCTGCTATACTAGGACGTGTACACTAGGTTATCTGCTACACTAGGAAGTGTACACTAGGTTATCTGCTACACTAGGAAGTGTACACTAGGAATTGTTCACTAGGTTATCTGCTATACTAGGAAGTGTACACTAGGTTATCTGCTACACTAGGAATCGTACACTAGGTTATCTGCTACACTAGGAATTGTACACTAGGAATTGTACAATAGGTTTACTGCTATACTAGGACGTGTACACTAGGTTATCTGCTACACTAGGAATTGTACACTAGGTTATCTGCTACACTAGGAATTGTACACTAGGAATTGTACACTAGGTTATCTGCTACACTAGGATGGGAACACTACGAATTGTTCACTAGTTTATCTTGTATACTAGGAATTGTACATTATGTTATCTGCTACACTATGAATTGTACACTAGGTTATCGGCTACACTAGGAAATGTACACTAGGTTATCTGCCACACTAGGAATTGTACATTCGGTTATCTGCCACACTAGGAATTGTACACTAGATTATCTGCTACACTAGGAAGTGTATTCTAGGTTATCTGCTACACTAGGTTATCTGCTACACTAGGAATTGTACACTAGGTTATCTGCTACACTAGGAATTGTACACTAAGTTATCTGCTACACTAGGAATTTTACACTAGGTTATCTTGTATACTAGGAATTGTACATTAGGTTATCTGCTACAGTAGGAATTGTATATTAGGTTATCTTCTACACTCGGAATTGTACACTATGTTATCTGCTACACTAGGAATTGTACATTAGGTTATCTGATACACTAGGAAGTGTACACTAGGTTATCTGCTACACTAGGAATTGTACACTAGGTCATCTGCTACACTAGGAATTGTATATTAGTTTATCTTTATACTCGGAAATGTACATTAGGTTATCTGCTACACTAGGTTATCTGCTACACTAGGTTATCTGCTAAACTAGGGCGTGTACATTCTGTTATCTGCTACACAAGGAATTGTACATTAGGTTATCTGCTACACTTGGATAGTACATTATGTTATCTGCTACACTAGGAGGTGTACACTAGGTTATCTGCTACACTAGGAAGTGTACACTAGGTTATCTGCTACACTAGGAAGTGTACACTAGGAATTGTTCACTAGGTTATCTGCTATACTAGGAATTTTACACTAGGTTATCTGCTACAGTAGGAATTGTACATTAGGTTATCTGCTACACTAGGAATTGTACACTAAGGTATCTGCTACACTAGGATTTGTACATTAGGTTATCTGCTACAGCATGAATTGTACATTAGGTTATCTGCTACACTAGAAATTGTACACTAGGTTATCTGCTGCACTAGGAATTGTACAATAGGTTATCTGCCACACTAGGAAGTGTACACTAGGTTATCTGCTACACTAGGAATTGTACATTATGTTATCTGCTACACTAGGAATTGTACACTATGTTATCTGTTACACTAGAATTGTACATTATGTTATCTGCTACACTATGAAGTGTACACTAGGTTATCTGCTACTCTAGGAATTGTACACTAGGTTATCTGCTACACTAGGAAGTGTACACAAGGTTATCTTGTATACTAGGAATTATACATTAGGTTATCTGCTTCACTAGGAATTGTACATTAGGTTATCTGCTACAGTAGGAATTGTACATTAGGTTATCTTCTACACTCGTAATTGTACACTATGTTATCTGCTACACTAGGAAGTGTACACTAGGTTATCTGAAACACTAGGAATTGTACACTAGGTTATCTGCTAAACTAGGAATTGTACACTAGGTCATCTGCTACACCAGGAATTGTATATTAGTTTATCTTCTAAACTCGGAATTGTACATTAGGTTATCTGCTACACTAGGTTATCTGCTACACTAGGTTATCTGCTACACTAGGGCGTGTACACTATGTTATCTGCTACACAAGGAATTGTACACTAGGAATTGTTCACTAGGTTATCTGCTATACTAGGAAGTGTACACTAGGTTATCTGCTACACTAGGAATTGTACACTAGGTCATCTGCTACACTAGGAATTGTATACTAGTTGATCTTCTACACTAGGTATTGTACCCTATGTCATCTGCTACACTAGGAGGTGTACACTATATTATCTGCTACACTAGGAAGTGTACACTAGGTTATCTGCTAGACTAGGAATTGTATACTAGGTTATCTGATACACTAGGAATTGTACACTAGGTTATCTGCTACACTAGGATTTTACATTATGTTATCTGCTACAATAGGAGGTGTACACTAGTTTATCTGCTACACTAGGAAGTGTACACTCGGTTATCTGCTACATTAGGAATTGTATACTAGGTTATCTGCTACACTAGGTATTGTACACTAGATTATCTGCTACACTAGGGCGTTTACACTAGATATCTGCTACACTAGGAATTATACACTAGGTTATCTGCTACACTTGGATTGTATATTATGTTATCTGCTACACTAGGAAGTGTACACTAGGTTATCTGCTACACTAGGACGTGTACACTAGCAATTGTACATTAGGTTATCTGCTACACTAGGAATTGTACATTAGCTTATCTGCTACACTTGGATTGTATATTATGTTATCTGCTACACTAGGAGGTGTACACTAGGTTATCTGCTACAATAGGAAGTGTACACTAGGTTATCTGCTACACTAGGAAATGTACACTAGGAATTGTTCACTAGGTTATCTGCTATTCTAGGAAGTGTAAACTAAGTTATCTGCTACACTAGGAATTGTACACTATGTTATCTGCTACACTAGGAAGTGTACACTAGGTTATATGCTACACTAGGAATTGTACAATATGTCATCTGCTACTCAAGGAATTGTATAATAGGTTATCTGCTACACTAGGAATTGTACACTAGGTTATCTGCTACACTAGGAAGTGTACACTAGGAATTGTTCACTAGGTTATCTGCTATACTAGGAAGTGTACACTAGGTTATCTGCTACACTAGGAATTGTACATTAGGTTATCTGCTACACTAGGAATTGTACACTAGGAAGTGTACACTAGGTTTACTGCTATATTAGGAAGTGTACACTAGGTTATCTGCTACACTAGGAATTGTACACTTGGAATTGTACACTAGGTTATCTGCTAAACTAGGAAGGGAACACTAGGAAGTGTTCACTAGGTTATCTGCTATACTAGGAATTGTACACTAGGTTATCTGCTACAGTAGGAATTGTACATTAGGTTATCCGTTGCACTAGGAATTGTACACTAGGTTATCTTGTATACTAGGAATTGTACATTAGGTTATCTGCTACACTAGGAATTGTACACTAGGTTATCTGCTACATTAGGACGTGTACACTAGCTTATCTGCCACACTAGGAATTGTACATTCGGTTATCTGCCACACTAGGAATTGTACACTAGGTTATCTGCTACACTAGGATTGTACATTATGTTATCTGCTACACTAGGAATTGTACACTATGTTATCTGTTACACTAGGATGGTACATTATGTTATCTGCTACACTAGCAAGTGTACATTAGGTTATCTGCTACACTAGGAAGTGTATACTAGGTTATCAGCTACACTAGGAATTTTACTCTAGGTTATCTGCTACACTAGTAATTGTACACTAGGTTATCTGCTACACTAGGAGGTGTACACTAGGTTATCTGCTACACTAGTAATTGTACACTAGGTTATCTGCTACACTAGGAATTGTACACTAAGTTATCTGCTACACTAGGAACTTTACTTTAGGTTATCTTGTATACTAGGAATTGTACATTAGGTTATCTGCCACACTAGGAATTGTACACTAGGTTATCTGCTACACTAGGATTGTACATTATGCTATATGTTACACTAGGAATTGTACATTAGGTTATCTGCTACAGCATGAATTGTACACTAGGTTATCTGCTACACTAGGAATTGTACACTAGGTTATCTGCCACACTAGGAATTGTACATTAAGTTATCTGCCACACTAGGAATTGTACACTAGGTTATCTGCTACACTAGGATTGTACATTATGTTATCTGTTACACTAGGAATTGTACATTAGGTTATCTGCTACACTAGGAAGTGTATACTAGGTTATCTGCTACACTAGGTTATCTGCTACACTAGGAAGTGTACACTAGGTTATCTGCTACACTAGAAATTGTACACTAGGTTATCTGCTACACTAGGAATTGTACACTAGGTTATCTGCTACACTAGGAATTGTACACTAGGTTATCTGCTACACTAGGTTATGCACTAAACTAGGAATTGTACACTAGGTTATCTGCTACACTAGGAATTGTACACTAGGTCATCTGCTACACTAGGAATTGTTTACTAGTTTATCTTCTACACTCGGAATTGTACATTAGGTTATCTGCTACACTAGGTTATCTGCTACACTAGGTTATCTGCTACACTAGGGCGTGTACACTAGGCTATCTGCTACACTAGGAATTGTATACTAGGTTATCTGCTACACTAGGAATTGTCCACTACATTATATGCTACACTAGGATGTGTACACTAGGAATCGTGCACTATGTTATCTGCTACACTAGGAATTGTACACTAGGTTATCTGCTACACTAGGAATTGTACACTAGGAATTGTACACTAGGTTTACTGCTATACTAGCAAGTGTACACTAGGTTATCTGCTACACTAGGAATTGTACACTAGGTTATCTGCTACACTAGGAATTGTACACTAGGTTATCTGCTACACTAGGTTATGCGTTAAACTAGGAATTGTACACTAAGTTATCTGCTTCACTAGGAATTGTACATTAGGTGATCTGCTACACTAGGAATTGTACATTAGATTATCTGCTACAGTAGGAATTGTACATTAGGTTATCTGCTACACTAGGACTTGTACATTAGGTGATCTGCTACACTAGGAATTGTACATTAGGTTATCTGCTACAGTAGGAATTGTACATTAGATTATCTGCTACACTAGGAATTGTACACTCTGTTATCTGCTACACTAGGAAGTGTACACTAGGTTATCTGATACACTAGGAATTGTACACTATGTCATCTGCTACACAAGGAATTGTATACTAGTTTATCTTCTACACTCGGAATTGTACATTAGGTTATCTGCTGCACTAGGTTATCTGCTAAACTAGGTTATCTGCTACACTAGGGCGTGTACACTAGGTTATCTGCTACACAATGAATTGTACATTAGGTTATCTGCTACACTAGGAATTGTACATTAGGTGATCTGCTACACTAGGAATTGTACATTAGGTTATCTGCTACAGTAGGAATTGTACATTAGGTTATCTGCTACACTAGGAATTTTACACTCTGTTATCTGCTACACTAGGAAGTGTACACTAGGTTATCTGATACACTAGGAATTGTACACTAGGTTATCTGCTACACTAGGAATTGTACACTATGTCATCTGCTACACAAGGAATTGTATACTAGTTTATCTTCTACACTCGGAATTGTACATTAGGTTATCTGCTGCACTAGGTTATCTGCTAAACTAGGTTATCTGCTACACTAGGGCGTGTACAATAGGTTATCTGCTACACTATGAATTGTACATTAGGTTATCTGCTACACTAGGAATTGTACAATAGGTTATCTGCTACACTAGGAATTGTACACTAGGTTATCTGCTACACTAGGAATTGTACACTAGGTTATCTGCTACACAAGAAATTGTACACTAGGTTATCTGCTACACTAGGAATTGTACACTAGGTTATCTGCTAAACTAGGAGGTGTACACTAGGTTTACTGCTACACTAGGAATTGTACACTAGGTTTACTGCTACACTAGGAATTGTACACTATGTTATCTGGTACACTAGGAATTGTACACTAGGAATTGTACACTAGGTTATCTGCTACACTAGGAATTGTACACAAGGAATTGTACACTAGGTTATCTGCTACACTAGGAATTGTACACTAAGTTTACTGCTACACTAGGAATTGTACACTAGGTTATCTGTACACTAGGAATTGTACACTAGGTTATCTGCTACACTAGGAATTGTACACTAGGAATTGTACACTAGGTTATCTGTTACACTAGGAATTGTACACTAGGAATTGTATACTAGGTTATCTGTTACACTAGAAATTGTACACTAGGTTATCTTGTATACTAGGAATTGTACATTAGGTTATCTGCTACACTAGGAATTGTACATTAGGTTATCTGCTACAGTAGGAATTGTACACTATTTTATCTGCTACACTAGGAAGTGTACACTAGGTTATCTGATACACTAGGAATTGTACACTATGTCATCTTCTACACTAGGAATTGTATACTAGTTTATCTTCTACACTCGGAATTGTACATTAAGTTATCTGCTACACTAGGTTATCTGCTTCACTAGGTTATCTGCTACACTAGGGCGTGTACACTATGTTATCTGCTACACTAGGAATTGTATACTAGGTTATCTACTACACTAGGAATTGTACACTATGCTATCTGCTACACTAGGAATTGTACACTATATTATCTGCTACACTAGGAATTGTACACTAGGTCATCTGCTACACTAGGAATTGTATACTAGTTTATCTTCTACACTCAGAATTGTACATTAGGTTATCTGCTACACTAGGTTATCTGCTACACTATGTTATCTGCTACACTAGGGCGTGTACACTAGGTTATCTGCTACACTAGGTATTGTACCTTATGTCATCTGCTACACTAGGAGGTGTACACTAGTGTTAGCGCAGAAATGCTTGGTTACGAGATCGCTCTGAGCGAATATTGTACTGGACGAATACGTTTACATTTCGCGCGAATCTCGAGCGATCTGATTGGAGCGCGCACCAGTGGATTTACTTCGGACATTTTGTGTTACAGTTGGGAACAATTTGTTTTCTAGTCTAAAAAAGGTTAATTTTCTAGTCAATTGGATGGATTTCATAATATTGGTATGTTGAAACGATTTATGAATGTTGTAATATTATGCACCTATGCTGTCCGTTCGTATGCAAGCTTTCTAGTGGTATTTTTCTTCGTGTAAAGATTGTTTACAAGTTGAATAGACCAGTTTATTTTAGGACGCTATTTGCAAATTTCATAGAGAGCTCCAAGTCTGCTTGGTCGTTGTTTTATATGGTCTTGGGAGATTATATAATTCAAGGATTACTGCTCTCTAATTATTGACAGTGTTAAATAACTCCATGTATGATTTATTGCAATAATATCGAAAACAGCAGACCATGATGCTAAATCCAAGGGACGTAATTTCCTGACGATTTACAGACAAATTGTGCAGAGTATTTTCCCTTTGTATGAAATAATTTTGTTTACAAATTCAAGACTGGCATTGCATTGCAGTCCGATATATGTTCTATCCTTTAAGCTGATGTGCTTATATTAATTAAACAAACGTAGATGTTTCCAGTGTTTTCACATGTGCTTTGCTCATGGTTCTGCGTTTGCTGTGTGTGTGATTATGTACTCGTAGACACATGTAAAGGTTTACCTATGTTGTGCCGGATTTGAACTGTAAGTGCGGTTGGTATAATATCGGTGCAACTGTCTTGTAGATAATGGGACAGTTGCCTTGGTGTTTCTTCAGCTGACTTGTAGAAGTAATTTAGTATTACTATTTTTTGATTGAAATAATTAGTTATTTTGGGTCATTGTTGAACTTTACAGTAAAGAATATAGAACAGTTCGTGTTTCGACAACTCTGGCATTGCATCCATTGTTTTAAGTATTTCTAGTAAATAACAATGTCTTCGCTGGACCTTTTGAACTTCACTGGGTTCGGATTGGCTGCACATATACTTGATATCAATTTATGTTTAGTTATTCTGAGCATTGGCCTTAGAGAGTTTTCTGATCATGAACTGATCTACTTTTTAGTGTGTTACACATGAACTATAATGGGCTCTTTGTCATTTTACAGTTCATCGTACCTACCCAAGGTCTCTGGAATTGAGGTAGACGAATAAACAACAAGAAACCATAAAAATGGCGTGTCTTCTATTTCGTCCCAACTATTGCGTGCACATGACATGAACAATATGAGCCAGGAAGAAGATGAGCAACGCCATAGGTCAAGGACCGAAAAAGGACTCGAATACATGATGGATCGAAAAAAAGCTATACGGAAAAAACTTTTGAAAAAACTAAATTCACAGTCTGATCTTTTCGAGAAACTAATTAAAAGGGACAGTGACTTAATAACCGCAAAGGGAGAACACATTGTTTGGATGAGCAATTATGAAGAGTTCCTAGTGTCTCACAATGATATCCAACAACTAATGAGCCAGGAAGAAGAGGATGAGGATAATCTACAAATGGATTGGTATTTAGAGAAATTTGATCGTTTGAAGGAAAGCGCAGTGGCATTTATTTCCAACAAGACAAAAAGTGCCTGCGATTCCAAATCAGAGAAATCCTCCAAACACAGTACAAACTCTAGATCATCCAGAGCCAGCATTTTTTCAATGGCTCGTCTGAAAGAAAGCCAGAAAACGGCCGAACTACTGGCAAAAACAGAATGTCTTGTTGAGAAGCAAAAAATAGAAGAAGAAAAATTTAAACTGAAACAAAGGGAAGAAGCACACAGGCTTACGACAGAACTAAACATCACAAGCGCTAAGGAGAAGGTTATTGAAGCCCTGGAAAAGTCTATACTCGAGGATCAAATAGCGGAAGACGCATGGCCAGCCGAAAGCGAGCATCATAGTGTGCAGATGGAGCATTTAACCAAAGGGCTCTTAAATATTTCGAAAGAAATGAACAAGCCTAAGGCAGAGGTTCAAAGGTTTGGAGGAAACCCACTCGAATATGTCCGATTTGTTAGGCAATGTAACTCGCGTGTGTCTGCAAATACAGATTCGGATAACGAAAAATTGAACTTTCTCTTGCAGTTCACTTATGGAGAAGCCAATAAGATTGTTGCCGGGTACTCACACTTGCCAGCAGCCATAGGATTTCACGCCGCATTCGAAGAGTTTGAGGAGCGGTATGGTGATTCAGAGCTGATTGCATCAAGGCTGACGATCCAAAGGCTTTGGACGAGTTCGCTATATTCTTGAGAGAGTGCCAGTATGCGGTGGAAAGTGTAGATGCTGCAAGGATACTGGAGTATTCGGAAAACCTGCGGTCTGTCATACAGAAATTGCCGTTCTATCTTCACGACAAATGGAGAAATATAGTGTATGAACATAAAGGCAGGGGCAAACCGGTTAAATTCGAAACACTTGCCTCATTTATTCGCAAGGAGGCCAGGAAGGCAGTTGATCCAATATATGGAAAGGAGGTACTTCTAAGTAAACAACCCAAGAATGCAAGTTCAAACACGTCCAATCGACGAAACAACACAAGTAAAACTATGACTACTGTAGTTAAGAACTATCAAGGCCACAGTGCATTATGTGTTTTCTGTAAAGGGCATCATTACTTAAGTGACTGTACAAACATACCATTAAATGCCTTAACGGACAGATATGATTTTCTGAAAACAAACAGGTTGTGCGTTGGGTGTTTGAGGGCTGGACATGTAAAGGGAGAGTGTCGAAAGAAATTGCAATGTGCCAAATGTCAAAGGTTGCACCCTACTATTATGCATGTGGATCCGCGAGAAACCAGAGGACCTCAAGCTCTTGGCAACCCTTATGAGAATGCTGCTGTAGCCAACCCAAAATCCTGTGCATCCCATACGGGGGCTGGGGCTGCGTTGCCCATCGTGCCAGTTAGGCTTAAGGCAAACTCGAGCGACAAGTACCTAGAAACCTACGCGTTCCTCGATTCTGGAAGTACTGCAACATTTTGTTCCGAACGAATCCTTGACATACTCGGTGTGGAGGGTAAAAAAACCAATATTAACATGATAACATTGGGTGACAGTAAGACTCAGGAATCATATGAGATTAGGGGGCTAGAGATAAGCTCTCTAAGTGGTGACAATACAGTTGAGTTGCCACCAGTACATACACAACCAACCTTACCATTCTCCAAGACAGATATTCCAAGTGAAAAAGATATTGCAAGTTGGCCACATCTACAAGGTATACAGCTACACAGGATTGATAGTGGTGTAGATCTGCTGATTGGTGTAAACGTGCCAAAGGCAATGGAGCCATGGGACATAATCCCAAGTGAAAGCAATGGTCCCTTTGCTATCAAGACCATATTCGGATGGGTGGTCAATGGTCCGTTAGAAGGAGACTGTTCCAGCCAGACCGTCAGATCTAAGTATATCAGGACAACTCTGGACGATCAGCTTAGGGAACATTTCAATAGAGATTTTTCAGAGTTGACAATTAATGAAAAACTTGAACATTCCAGGGAAGATAAACAATTCATAGAATCTGTGACGCGATCAATCACAAAATACGATGGTCATTACACGGTGGACTTGCCATTCAAGTCGGAAAACATAAACATGCCGAACAATCGCAATCAGGCGAAGCAAAGACTAACACTGATGTCGAAGCGCTTTGATAAAGATGCAATATTTCGCGAACCTACATAAAGTTTATGGCAAACGTTATCGAAAAAGGGTACGCTCAGAGAGCGTCGCCGGACGACATTGCGGAAAGCGGAAAAGTTTGGTATCTACCGCATCACGGTGTGTTTCATCCAAAAAAGAATAAAATTAGGGTTGTGTTCGATTGCGCTGCGCGATATGGTGGAACCTCATTGAACGATCAATTATTACAAGGACCAAACCTTACGAGTTCACTGGTTGGCACTTTGACTAGGTTCAGACAAGAAACCGTCGCAGTAATGGGTGACATAGAAAGTATGTTCTACCAAGTACGTTGTCGCCCAAAGATATGAACTTTCAAAGATTTCTATGGTGGAACAACGGTAACACGGGTACAGAGCCGGTCGAGTTTCAGATGAAGGTGCATTTGTTTGGGGCTACATCGTCCCCGAGCTGTGCAAGTTTTGCGTTACGGCAAACTACAGAAGACATGAAGGACCATTTTAACGATGTAGTGGTTGATACAGTCCTGCGGAACTTTTATGTAGATGACTGCCTTAAGTCGGTTGAGGGAGAGCAGACAGCTACGTCTTTGATCAAGGATCTGCAAGCCGTCCTGAAAGGTGGTGGTTTCCACATCACAAAGTGGGTTAGCAATAGTATGAAGGTGATGGCGTTCGTGCCCGCATCGGAAAGAGCGGCGGAAGTCAAAGACTTGGATCTAGACGCGGACAACTGCCTGTCGAAAGAACTCTAGGTGTGAACTGGAGTATAGAGTCGGATGCCTTCAGTTTTACCGTTGATGTGAAAAATCATGTGCATACACGGAGAGGAATTCTCTCAACAATTAGTAGTATTTATGATCCGTTGGGTTTCATAGCTCCAATGATCGTTAGTGCAAAGTCAATGTTGCAAGGGCTATGTAGGCTGCAAATCTCTTGGGATGACCCAATACCAGAGATATACGAGAAGAAGTGGTGCAAATGGCTACACGACATATGTGATCTGCGCAATTTTGAGGTTAACAGGTGCTTCAAGCCAGCAGGGTTTGGAGTGGCGGCATCTTCAAAGCTACACCATTTTGCTGACGCGAGTGAAAAGGGTTACGGGACTGTGTCGTACTTGAGGTTGATAAATTCAGAAGGAAAGGCGCATTGTTCATTTGTGATGGGGAAATCGCGAGTCGCGCCGCTGAAAAATGTAACAATTCCACGATTAGAACTTACTGCAGCAACTGTTGCTGTAAGAATAGACAAAACACTGAAGCAGGAGTTACACGTGAGAATTGACAAAACGACTTTCTGGACAGACAGCATGTCGGTTTTGAGGTATATTAGAAACTCCACGTCGAGATTCCACACTTTCGTAGCTAACCGTTTGAATATGATCCATGAGGCTTCGGTTCCGGAACAATGGCATTATGTGAGCACAAAACTCATTCCAGCAGACGTTGCCTCTAGAGGCATGCCCGTCGATCAAGATCGGTGGACAAACGGGTGGATAGAAGCACCGTCATTCCTGCTTCTGCCTGAAGACAAATGGCCTATCACTCCTGAGGATATACATATACCCGTTATCGAAGATCCAGAAGTGAAAAGGGTTGTGGTGAACAGTGTCAAGGTGGATCAGAAACGTGGTACAAGTTGTACAGACTGTGTTGATAAGCTCATTAACTATCACTCATCCTGGTGTAAGTTGAAAAGAAGTGTCGCCTGGATACTGAAAATTAGAGAAGAGCTACTCAGGCGGGCTAGTAGCAAAGACATTCCAGTGGTGAAGACTGTCGGATACCAAAACCGGAGTAAGATCACAACAAGTGATTTGAAGAGTGCCGAAACTGCTGTCGTCATATATGTACAGAAACAGGCTTACAACCATGAGGTTCAGGCATTACAGAACGGTCAATCGCGACTGAAAGCGGACAGTAGTATTAGAAAGTTAGATCCAGTTTTGGAAAGCGGTGTTTTACGGGTAGGCGGTCGTCTTCATAAATCAAGCATGCCCATGGAACGCAAACATCCAGCTATTCTTCCTAAGGGACACCATTTAACCATGTTGGTGCTGCGACAAACGCACGAGGACCTCATGCACGCGGGTAGAAACCACATGCTAGCTGTATTAAGACAACAATACTGGGTAGTTAGCGCTCCGTCCGCCATTAGGAAAGTGTTAGGCAAGTGTGTTACGTGTCGCAGATACAAGGCTCCTGTTGGGGAGCAGAAAATGGCCAGTTTACCAGGGGATCGTGTGACGCCAGATGAACCACCCTTCACAAGGATTGGAATTGACTATTTCGGTCCATTCATGGTCAAAGTAAAACGTTCTCATGTGAAAAGATATGGTGTTATCTTTATGTGCTTGGCTAGCCGGGCCGTACATCTCGAGGTAGCTCACTCGCTAGATACAGACTCGTATATAAATGCATTACGTAGATTCATCGCGCGTAGAGGCCAAGTAACAAAAATGCGATCCGACAATGGAACAAACTTCATCGGTGCAGAGCGTGAACTGCGACAATCTATTGATCAGTGGAACCTGTCTAAAATTAATCAAGCAATGCTCCAAAGAAACATTGATTGGCAATTCAATCCGCCAACAGGTTCGCACCATGGAGGTGTTTGGGAAAGGCTGATTAGATCTATAAGGAGTGCAATTAACAGTACTGCCAGGGAACAGGTCCTGGATGACGAAGGGCTATCTACATTAATGTGCGAGGTGGAGGCAATGTTAAATAGTCGACCAATAACAAAAAGCTCAGATCAGTGTAACTACTTGGAAGCGCTGACACCAAATCACCTACTGCTACAAAAAACAAAACCCAGTTTACCTCCAGGAGTGTTTGAGAAATCGGACAATTACTGTCGACGACGCTGGCGGCAAGTTCAGTATATGTCTAACCTGTTTTGGAAGCGATGGGTCCGTGAATACTTACCGCTGCTTCAGGAGCGACAGAAG
This sequence comes from Archivesica marissinica, assembly GCA_014843695.1. Classification (NCBI taxonomy): domain Eukaryota; kingdom Metazoa; phylum Mollusca; class Bivalvia; order Venerida; family Vesicomyidae; genus Archivesica; species Archivesica marissinica. Next base: position 86,798,060 of record CM026386.1, read on the forward strand.
TGGCATGTACAACGACAAAATCTACAAGTGGGTGATGTTGTGCTTATCGTTGACTCCACCGCGCCAAGGAGCTCTTGGCCGATGGTAGTTATTGTGGAGACGTTGCCCGATCGCGCGGGCTCCGTACGTCAGGTGAATGTGAAGACAGCTACTAACGTGCTGAAGCGCCCGATAAGCAAACTATGTGTCATCTTGGAGGCAGAATAATTAAATGACGTCGTTATCAAACAAAAGTTTGTGAAAATAATCTGTGACGAGAAAATCACAAAAATAAATGTGGTTTAAAATGATGTGTTCAAAAGTGAAAACCATTAAATAAGCTCTGCTTATGCTGGCGCATTTATGTATAATTGTAAATTTACTTGAAATTTATGTTTTGGAAATTTACTTGAAATTTAGTCATTTCATAAATAATTACAAGATTTAATTATTCTCACTTTAAAAGTTTCATCTTCTTAAGTGTTAAGTGGTCAATAGCAAATTTGATTACTTTATTTGTGCCAGCATGGGGTTTTGAGTTGTGAATAATTCGCGATTCCATGGAAACAGACTTCACAATAATTTAGCTTGGCGATCAAGCCTTGAGTCCACGATTCTGGAACAGGCAAAGACGGTGTCGCAGAAATGAACATTATTTATTGTGAAGATACTTTATGAAACTGTATTGTATACGGTTTTCTCATATTACTCATTATTACTTAACAGTTTTGAAGTTGTATTGTGTACAGCTTTCTCATTATGACTTTTGAATGTGTTTCCATTGTTGCTTTGATTTCTTGAAGTTTGAACTTCATTGAAATTCTGCAGATTTGAAATACATTGTTATATATACATGCAAGAAATTAGTTGAAATCTTAGTAAAGGTATTACTAGTACGTTTGAAATGCTATAATCTTGTTGGGTTCGACAAAATTTGATTTGTTGTAAGAAATTGTATTAATAATTGTGTCAATATTATTTTTATATTTCCACAATTAGAGGGCTGGTGTGTTAGCGCGCAGAAATGCTTGGTTACGAGATCGCTCTGAGCGAATATTGTATTGGACGAATACGTTTACATTTCGCGCTAATCTCGAGCGATATGATTGGAGCGCGCACCAGTGGATTTACTTCGGTCATTTTCATGTGTGTGCTACAGTTGGGAACAATTTGTTTTCTAGTCTAAAAAAGGTTAATTTTCTAGTCAATTGGATGGATTTCATAATATTGGTATGTTGAAACGATTTATGAATGTTGTAATATTATGCACCTATGCTGTCCGTTCGTATGCAAGCTTTCTAGTGGTATTTTTCTTCGTGTAAAGATTGTTTACAAGTTGAATAGACCAGTTTATTTTAGGACGCTATTTGCAAATTTCATAGAGAGCTCCAAGTCTGCTTGGTCGTTGTTTTATATGGTCTTGGGAGATTATATAATTCAAGGATTACTGCTCTCTAATTATTGACAGTGTTAAATAACTCCATGTATGATTTATTGCAATAATATCGAAATCAGCAGACCATGATGCTAAATCCAAGGGACGTAATTTCCTGACGATTTACAGACAAATTGTGCAGAGTATTCTCCCTTTGTATGAAATAATTTTGTTTACAAATTCAAGACTGGCATTGCATTGCAGTCCGATATATGTTCTATCCTTTAAGCTGATGTGCT
>CM026386.1:86800712-86839820 GCA_014843695.1 Archivesica marissinica
AGGAATGTAATTAGGTATCTGCTACATTAGGAAGTGACACTAGGGGATCATGACTACACTAGGAATTGTACACTAGGTCATCTGCGACCTAGGAATTGTATATTAGTTTATCTTCTAAACTCGGAATTGTACATTAGGTTATCTGCTACACTAGGTTATCTGCTACACTAGGTCATCTGCTACACTAGGGCGTGTACACTATGTTATCTGCTACACAAGGAATTGTACACTAGGAATTGTTCACTAGGTTATCTGCTATACTAGGAAGTGTACACTAGGTTATCTGCTACACTAGGAATTGTACACTAGGTCATCTGCTACACTAGGAATTGTATACTAGTTGATCTTCTACACTAGGTATTGTACCTTATGTCATCTGCTACACTAGGAGGTGTACACTAGTTTATCTGCTACACTAGGAAGTGTACACTAGGTTATATGCTAGACTAGGAATTGTATACTAGGTTATCTGATACACTAGGAATTGTACACTAGGTTATCTGCTACACTAGGATTTTACATTATGTCAACTGCTACACTAGGAGGTGTACACTAGGTTATCTGCTACACTAGGAAGTGTACACTAGGTTATCTGCTAGACTAGGAATTGTATACTAGGTTATCTGATACACTAGGAATTGTTCACTAGGTTATCTGCTATACTAGGAATTGTACACTAGGTTATCTGCTACACTAGGAAGTGTACACTAGGTTATCTGCTACACTATGAAGTGTACACTAGGACTTGTTCTGTAGGTTATCTGCTATACTAGGAAGTGTACACTAGGTTATCTGCTACACTAGGAATTGTACTCTAGGTTATCTGCTATACTAGGAAGTGCACACTAGGAATTGTTCACTAGGATATCTGCTATACTAGGAATTGTACACTAGGTTATCTGCTACAGTAGGAATTGTACATTAGGTTATCTGCTACACTAGGAATTGTACACTAAGGTATCTGCTACACTAGATATTGTACATTAGGTTATCTGCTACAGCATGAATTGTACATTAGGTTATCTGCTACACTAGAAATTATACACTAGGTTATCTGCTGCACTAGGAATTGTACATTCGGTTATCTGCCACACTAGGAATTGTACAATAGGTTATCTGCCACACTAGGAATTGTACACTAGGTTATCTGCTACACTAGGAATTGTACATTATGTTATCTGCTACACTAGGAATTGTACACTATGTTATCTGTTACACTAGAATTGTACATTATGTTATCTGCTACACTATGAATTGTTCATTAGGTTATCTGTTATACTAGGAAGTGTATTGGTTTTGTCACTAGGTTATCTGCTACTCTAGGAATTGTACACTAGGTTATCTGCTACACTAGGAATTGTACACTAGATTATCTGCTACACTAGGAATTGTACACTAGGTTATCTGCTACACTAGGAAGTGTACACAAGGTTATCTTGTATACTAGGAATTGTACATTAGGTTATCTGCTACACTAGGAATTGTACATTAGGTTATCTGCTACACTAGGAATTGTACATTAGGTTATCTGCTACACTAGGAATTGTACACTATGTTATCTGCTACACTAGGAAGTGTACACTAGGTTATCTGCTACACTAGGAATTGTACACTAGGTTATCTGCTACACTAGGAATTGTACACTAGGAATTGTACATTAGGTTATCTGCTACACTAGGAATTGTACACTAGGTTATCTGCTACACTAGGAATTGTACACTAGGTTATCTGCTACACTAGGAATTGTACACTAGATTATCTGCTACACTAGGAATTGTACACTAGGTTATCTGCTACACTAGGAAGTGTACACTAGGTTATCTTCTATACTAGGAATTGTACATTAGGTTATCTGCTACACTAGGAATTGTACATTAGGTTATCTGCTACAGTAGGAATTGTACATTAGGTTATCTTCTACACTTGGAATTGTACACTATGTTATCTGCTATACTAGGAAGTGTACACTAGGTTATCTGATACACTAGGAATTGTACAATAGGTTATCTGCTACACTAGGAATTGTACACTAGGTCATCTGCTACACTAGGAATTGTATATTAGTTTATCTTCTAAACTAGGTATTGTACATTATGTTATCTGCTACACTAGGTTATCTGCTACACTAGGTTATCTGCTACACTAGGGATTGTACACTATGTTATCTGCTACACAAGGAATTGTACACTAGGAATTGTTCACTAGGTTATCTGCTATACTAGGAAGTGTACACTAGGTTATCTGCTACACTAGGAATTGTACACTAGGTCATCTGCTACACTAGGAATTGTATACTAGTTGATCTTCTACACTAGGTAGTGTACTTTATGTCATCTGCTACACTAGGAGGTGTACACTAGGTTATCTGCTACACTAGGAAGTGTACACTAGGTTATCTGCTAGACTAGGAATTGTATACTAGGTTATCTGATACACTAGGAATTGTACACTAGGTTATCTGCTACACTAGGATTTTACATTATGTCATCTGCTACACTAGGAGGTGTACACTAGGTTATCTGCTACACTAGGAAGTGTACACTAGGTTATCTGCTAGACTAGGAATTGTATACTAGGTTATCTGATACACTAGGAATTGTTCACTAGGTTATCTGCTATACTAGGAATTGTACACTAGGTTATCTGCTACACTAGGAAGTGTACACTAGGTTATCTGCTACACTATGAAGTGTACACTAGGATTTATTCTGTAGGTTATCTGCTATACTAGGAAGTGTACACTAGGTTATCTGCTATACTAGGAAGTGCACACTAGGTTATCTGCTACAGTAGGAATTGTACATTAGGTTATCTGCTACACTAGGAATTGTACACTAAGGTATCTGCTACACTAGGAATTGTACATTAGGTTATCTGCTACAGCATGAATTGTACATTAGGTTATCTGCTACACTAGAAATTATACACTAGGTTATCTGCTGCACTAGAAATTGTACATTAGGTTATCTGCCACACTAGGAATTGTACAATAGGTTATCTGCCACACTAGGAATTGTACACTAGGTTATCTGCTACACTAGGAATTGTACATTATGTTATCTGCTACACTAGGAATTGTACACTATGTTATCTGTTACACTAGAATTGTACATTATGTTATCTGCTACACTATGAAGTGTACATTAGTTTATCTGTTACACTAGGAAGTGTATACTAGGTTATCTGCTACACTAGCTTATCTGCTACTCTAGGAATTGTACACTAGGTTATCGGCTACATTAGAAATTGTACACTAGATTATCTGCTACACTAGGAATTGTACACTAGGTTATCTGCTACACTAGGAAGTGTACACAATGTTATCTTTTATACTAGGAATTATACATTAGGTTATCTGCTTCACTAGGATTTTACATTATGTTATCTGCTACAATAGGAGGTGTACACTAGGTTATCTGCTACACTAGGAAGTGTACACTCGGTTATCTGCTACACTAGGAATTGTATACTAGGTTATCTGCTACACTAGGTATTGTACACTAGATTATCTGCTACGCTAGGGCGTTTACACTAGATATCTGCTACACTAGGAATTATACACTAGGTTATCTGCTACACTTGGATTGTACATTATGTTATCTGCTACACTAGGAAGTGTACACTAGGTTATCTGCTATACTAGGAAGTGTACACTAGCAATTGTACATTAGGTTATCTGCTACACTAGGAATTGTACATGAGGTTATCTGCTACACTAGGAAGTGTACACTAGGAATTGTTCACTAGGTTATCTGCTATTCTAGGAAGTGTACACTAGGTTATCTGCTATACTAGGAATTGTACACTATGTTATCTGCTACACTAGGAAGTGTACACTAGGTTATATGCTACACTAGGAATTGTACACTATGTCATCTGCTACACAAGGAATTGTATACTAGTTTATCTTCTACATTCGGAATTGTACATTAGGTTATCTGCTACACTACGTTATCTGCTACACTAGGTTATCTGCTACACTAGGGCGTGTACACTATGTTATCTGCTACACTAGGAATTGTATACTAGGTTATCTGCTACACAAGGAATTGTACACTAGGTTATGTGCTACACTAGGAAGTGTACACTAGGAATTGTTCACTAGGTTATCTGCTATACTAGGAAGTATACACTAGGTTATCTGGACACACTAGGATTTTGTACATTAGGTTATCTGCCACACTAGGAAGTGTACACTAGGTTATCTGCTACTCTAGGAATTGTACATTATGTCATCTGCTACACTAGGAAATGTACACTATGTTATCTGTTACACTAGCATGTGTACATTAGGTTATCTGCTACACTAGGAAATGTATACTAAGTTATCTGCTACACTAGGTTATCTGCTACACTAAGAATTGTACACTAGGTTATCTGCTACACTAGGAATTGTACACTAGGATATCTGCTACACTAGGTTATGCGCTAAACTAGGAAGTGTACACTAGGTTATCTGCTACATTAGGAATTGTACACTAGGTTATCTTGTATACTATTAATTGTACATTAGGTTATCTGCTACACTAGGAATTGTACATTATGTTATCTGCTACACTAGGAATTGTACACTCTGTTATCTGCTACACTAGGAATTGTACACTAGGTCATCTGCTACACTAGGAATTGTATACTAGTTTATCTTCTACACTCGGAATTGTACATTAGGTTATCTGCTACACTAGGGTATCTGCTACACTAGGAATTGTATACTAGGTTATCTGCTACACTAGGAATTGTACACTAGGTTATCTGCTACACTAGGAATTGAACACTAGGTCGTCTGCTACACTAGGAATTGTACACAAGCTTATCTGCTACACTAGGAATTGTACACTAGGTTATTTGATACTCTAGGAATTGTACACTAGGAATTGTACACTAGGTTTACTGCTATTCTAGGAAGTGTACATTAAGTTATCTGCCACACAAGGAATTGTACACTAGGTTATCTGCTACACTAGGATTGTACATCATGTTCTCTGCTACACTAGGAATTGTACTCTATGATATCTTTTACACTAGGATGGTACGTTATGTTATCTGCTACACTAGCAAGTGTACACTAGGTTATCTGCTACACTAGGAATTATAAACTAGGTTATCTGCTATACTAGGATTTGTACATTAGGTTATCTGCTACAGCATTAATTGTACATTAGGTTATCTGCTACACTAGGAATTGTACACTAGGTTATCTGCTACACTAGGAATAGTACACTAGGTTATCTGCTACATTAGGAATTGTACACTAGGTTATCTGCTACACTAGATATTGTACGCTAGGTTATCTGCTATACTAGGGCGTTTACACTAGGTTATCTGCTACACTAGGAATTGTACACTAGGTCATCTGCTACATTAGGTATTGTACACTAGGTTATCTGCTACACTAGGGCGTTTACACTAGGTTATCTGCTACACTAGGAATTATACACTAGGTTATCTGCTACACTTGGATTGTACCTTATGTCATCTGCTACACTAGGAGGTGTACACTAGCTTATCTGCTACACTAGGAAGTGTACACTAGGTTATATGCTAGACTAGGAATTGTATACTAGGTCATCTGATACACTAGGAATTGTACACTAGGTTATCTGCTACACTAGGATTTTACATTATGTCAACTGCTACACTAGGAGGTGTACACTAGGTTATCTGCTACACTAGGAAGTGTACACTAGGTTATCTGCTAGACTAGGAATTGTATACTAGGTTATCTGATACACTAGGAATTGTTCACTAGGTTATCTGCTATACTAGGAATTGTACACTAGGTTATCTGCTACACTAGGAAGTGTACACTAGGTTATCTGCTACACTATGAAGTGTACACTAGGACTTGTTCTGTAGGTTATCTGCTATACTAGGAAGTGTACACTAGGTTATCTGCTACACTAGGAATTGTACTCTAGGTTATCTGCTATACTAGGAAGTGCACACTAGGAATTGTTCACTAGGATATCTGCTATACTAGGAATTGTACACTAGGTTATCTGCTACAGTAGGAATTGTACATTAGGTTATCTGCTACACTAGGAATTGTACACTAAGGTATCTGCTACACTAGATATTGTACATTAGGTTATCTGCTACAGCATGAATTGTACATTAGGTTATCTGCTACACTAGAAATTATACACTAGGTTATCTACTGCACTAGGAATTGTACATTCGGTTATCTGCCACACTAGGAATTGTACAATAGGTTATCTGCCAAACTAGGAATTGTACACTACGTTATCTGCTACACTAGGAATTGTACATTATGTTATCTGCTACACTAGGAATTGTACACTATGTTATCTGTTACACTAGAATTGTACATTAAGTTATCTGCTACACTGTGAAGTGTACATTAGGTTATCTGTTACACTAGGAAGTGTACACAAGGTTATCTTGTATATTAGGAATTATACATTAGGTTATCTGCTTCACTAGGAATTGTACATTAGGTTATCTGCTACACTAGGAAATGTACATTAGGTTATCTGCTACACTATGAAGTGTACACTAGATTATCTGCTACACTAGGAATTGTACACTAGGTTATCTGCTACACTAGGAAGTGTACACAAGGTTATCTTGTATATTAGGAATTATACATTAGGTTATCTGCTTCACTAGGAATTGTACATTAGGTTATCTGCTACACTAGGAAGTGTACACTAGGTTATCTGATACACTAGGAATTGTACACTAGGTTATCTGCTACACTAGGAATTGTACACTAGGTCATCTGCTACACCAGGAAGTGTATATTAGTTTATCTTCTAAACTCGGAATTGTACATTAGGTTATCTGCTACACTAGGTTATCTGCTACACTAGGTTATCTGCTACACTAGGGCGTGTACACTATGTTATCTGCTACACAAGGATTTGTACACTAGGAATTGTTCACTAGGTTATCTGCTATACTAGGAAGTGTACACTAGGTTATCTGCTACACTAGGAATTGTACACTAGGTCATCTGCTACACTAGGAATTGTATACTAGTTGATCTTCTACACTAGGTATTGTACCTTATGTTATCTGCTACACTAGGAGGTGTACACTAGGTTATCTGCTACACTAGGAAGTGTACACTAGGTTATCTGCTATACTAGGAAGTGCACACTAGGAATTGTTCACTAGGTTATCTGCTATACTAGGAATTGTACACTAGGTTTTCTGTTACACTAGGAATTGTACACTAGGTTATCTTCTATACTAGGAATTGTACATTAGGTTATCTGCTACAGCATGAATTGTATATTAGGTTATCTGCTACACTAGGAATTGTACACTAGGTTATCTGCTATACTAGGAATTGTACACTAGGTTATCTGCTACATTAGGAATTGTACACTAGGTTATCTGCTACACTACGTATTGTACACTAGGTTATCTGCTACACTAGGGCGTTTACACTATGTTATCTGCTACACTAGGAATTGTACACTAGGTTATCTGCTACACTAGGTATTGTACACTAGGTTATATGCTACACAAGGGCGTTTACACTAGGTTATCTGCTACACTAGGAATTATACACTAGGTTATCTGCTACACATGGATTGTACATTATGTTATCTGCTACACTAGGAGGTGTACACTAGGTTATCTGCTACACTAGGAAGTGTACACTAGGTTATCTGCTACACTAGGAAGTGTACACTAGGAATTGTTCACTAGGTTATCTGCTATACTAGGAAGTATACACTAGGTTATCTGCTACACTAGGAAGTGTACACTAGGTTATCTGCTACACTATGAAGTGTACACTAGGACTTGTTATGTAGGTTATCTGATATACTAAGAAGTGTACACTAGGTTATCTGCTACACTAGGAATTGTACACTAGGTTATCTGCTATACTAGGAAGTGCACACTAGGAATTGTTGACTAGGTTATCTGCTATACTAGGAATTGTACACTAGGTTATCAGCTACAGTAGGAATTGTACATTAGGTTATCTGCTACACTAGGAATTGTACACTAAGGTATCTGCTACACTAGGAATTGTACATTAGATTATCTGCTACAGCATGAATTGTACATTAGGTTATCTGCTACACTAGACATTGTACACTAGGTTATCTGCTGCACTAGGAATTGTACATTAGGTTATCTGCCACACTAGGAATTGTACAATAGGTTATCTGCCACACTAGGAATTGTACATTAGGTTATCTGCTACACTAGGAATTGTACACTATGTTATCTGTTACACAAGAATTGTACATTATGTTATCTGCTACACTATGAAGTGTACATTAGGTTATCTGCTACACTAGGAAGTGTATACTAGGTTATCTGCTACACTAGGTTATCTGCTACTCTAGGAATTGTACACTAGGTTATCTGCTACACTAGGAATTGTACACTAGATTATCTGCTACACCAGGAATTGTACACTAGGTTATCTGCTACACTAGGAAGTGTACACAAGGTTATTTTGTATACTAGGAATTATACATTAGGTTATCTGCTTCACTAGGAATTGTACATTAGGTTATCTGCTACAGTAGGAATTGTATATTAGGTTATCTTCTACACTCGGAATTGTACACTATGTTATCTGCTACACTAGGAATTGTACATTAGGTTATCTGATACACTAGGAAGTGTACACTAGGTTATCTGCTACACTAGGAATTGTACACTAGGTCATCTGCTACACTAGGAATTGTATATTAGTTTATCTTTATACTCGGAATTGTACATTAGGTTATCTGCTACACTAGGTTATCTGCTACACTAGGTTATCTGCTACACTAGGGCGTGTACACTATGTTATCTGCTACACAAGGAATTGTACACTAGGTTATCTGCTACACTTGGATTGTACATTATGTTATCTGCTACACTAGGAGGTGTACACTAGGTTATCTGCTACACTAGGAAGTGTACACTAGGATTTTTCACTAGGTTATCTGCTATACTAGGAATTTTACACTAGGTTATCTGCTACACTAGGAATTGTACATTAGGTTATCTGCTACACTAGGAATTGTACACTAAGGTATCTGCTACACTAGGAATTGTACATTAGGTTATCTGCTACAGCATGAATTGTACATTAGGTTATCTGCTACACTAGAAATTGTACACTAGGTTATCTGCTGCACTAGGAATTGTACATTAGGTTATCTGCCACACTAGGAATTGTACAATAGGTTATCTGCCACACTAGGAATTGTACACTAGGTTATCTGCTACACTAGGAATTGTACATTATGTTATCTGCTACACTAGGAATTGTACACTATGTTATCTGTTACACTAGAATTGTACATTATGTTATCTGCTACACTATGAAGTGTACACTAGGTTATCTGCTACTCTAGGAATTGTACACTAGGTTATCTGCTACACTAGGAATTGTACACTAGATTATCTGCTACACTAGGTATTGTACACTAGGTTATATGCTACACAAGGGCGTTTACACTAGGTTATCTGCTACACTAGGAATTATACACTAGGTTATCTGCTACACATGGATTGTACATTATGTTATCTGCTACACTAGGAGGTGTACACTAGGTTATCTGCTACACTAGGAAGTGTACACTAGGTTATCTGCTACACTAGGAAGTGTACACTAGGAATTGTTCACTAGGTTATCTGCTATACTAGGAAGTATACACTAGGTTATCTGCTACACTAGGAAGTGTACACTAGGTTATCTGCTACACTATGAAGTGTACACTAGGACTTGTTATGTAGGTTATCTGATATACTAAGAAGTGTACACTAGGTTATCTGCTACACTAGGAATTGTACACTAGGTTATCTGCTATACTAGGAAGTGCACACTAGGAATTGTTGACTAGGTTATCTGCTATACTAGGAATTGTACACTAGGTTATCAGCTACAGTAGGAATTGTACATTAGGTTATCTGCTACACTAGGAATTGTAAACTAAGGTATCTGCTACACTAGGAATTGTACATTAGATTATCTGCTACAGCATGAATTGTACATTAGGTTATCTGCTACACTAGACATTGTACACTAGGTTATCTGCCACACTAGGAATTGTACAATAGGTTATCTGCCACACTAGGAATTGTACATTAGGTTATCTGCTACACTAGGAATTGTACACTATGTTATCTGTTACACAAGAATTGTACATTATGTTATCTGCTACACTATGAAGTGTACATTAGGTTATCTGCTACACTAGGAAGTGTATACTAGGTTATCTGCTACACTAGGTTATCTGCTACTCTAGGAATTGTACACTAGGTTATCTGCTACACTAGGAATTGTACACTAGATTATCTGCTACACCAGGAATTGTACACTAGGTTATCTGCTACACTAGGAAGTGTACACAAGGTTATTTTGTATACTAGGAATTATACATTAGGTTATCTGCTTCACTAGGAATTGTACATTAGGTTATCTGCTACAGTAGGAATTGTATATTAGGTTATCTTCTACACTCGGAATTGTACACTATGTTATCTGCTACACTAGGAATTGTACATTAGGTTATCTGATACACTAGGAAGTGTACACTAGGTTATCTGCTACACTAGGAATTGTACACTAGGTCATCTGCTACACTAGGAATTGTATATTAGTTTATCTTTATACTCGGAATTGTACATTAGGTTATCTGCTACACTAGGTTATCTGCTACACTAGGTTATCTGCTACACTAGGGCGTGTACATTATGTTATCTGCTAAACAAGGAATTGTACACTAGGTTATCTGCTACACTTGGATTGTACATTATGTTATCTGCTACACTAGGAGGTGTACACTAGGTTATCTGCTACACTAGGAAGTGTACACTAGGATTTTTCACTAGGTTATCTGCTATACTAGGAATTTTACACTAGGTTATCTGCTACACTAGGAATTGTACATTAGGTTATCTGCTACACTAGGAATTGTACACTAAGGTATCTGCTACACTAGGAATTGTACATTAGGTTATCTGCTACAGCATGAATTGTACATTAGGTTATCTGCTACACTAGAAATTGTACACTAGGTTATCTGCTGCACTAGGAATTGTACATTAGGTTATCTGCCACACTAGGAATTGTACAATAGGTTATCTGCCACACTAGGAATTGTACACTAGGTTATCTGCTACACTAGGAATTGTACATTATGTTATCTGCTACACTAGGAATTGTACACTATGTTATCTGTTACACTAGAATTGTACATTATGTTATCTGCTACACTATGAAGTGTACACTAGGTTATCTGCTACTCTAGGAATTGTACACTAGGTTATCTGCTACACTAGGAATTGTACACTAGATTATCTGCTACACTAGGAATTGTACACTAGTTATCTGCTACACTAGGAAGTGTACACAAGGTATCTTGTATACTAGGAATTGTACATTAGGTTATCTTCTTCACTAGGAATTGTACATTAGGTTATCTGCTACAGTAGGAATTGTACATTAGGTTATCTTCTACACTAGGAATTGTACACTATGTTATCTGCTACACTAGGAAGTGTACACTAGGTTATCTGATACACTAGGAATTGTACACTAGGTTATCTGCTACACTAGGAATTGTACACTAGGTTATCTGCTACACTAGGAATGTATATTAGTTTATCTTCTAAACTCGGAATTGTACATTAGGTTATCTGCTACACTAGGTTATCTGCTACACTAGGGCGTGTACACTATGTTATCTGCTACACAAGGAATTGTACACTAGGAATTGTTCACTAGGTTATCTGCTATACTAGGAAGTGTACACTAGATTATCTGCTACACTAGGAATTGTACACTAGGTTATCTGCTACACAAGGAATTGTACACTAGGTCATCTGCTACACTAGGAATTGTATACTAGTTGATCTTCTACACTAGGTATTGTACCTTATGTTATCTGCTACACTAGGAGGTGTACACTAGGTTATCTGCTACACTAGGAAGTGTACACTAGGTTATCTGCTATACTAGGAAGTGCACACTAGGAATTGTTCACTAGGTTATCTGCTATACTAGGAATTGTACACTAGGTTTTCTGTTACACTAGGAATTGTACATTAGGTTATCTTCTATACTAGGAATTGTACATTAGGTTATCTGCTACAGCATGAATTGTATATTAGGTTATCTGCTACACTAGGAATTGTACACTAGGTTATCTGCTATACTAGGAATTGTACACTAGGTTATCTGCTACATTAGGAATTGTACACTAGGTTATCTGCTACACTACGTATTGTACACTAGGTTATCTGCTACACTAGGGCGTTTACACTATGTTATCTGCTACACTAGGAATTGTACACTAGGTTATCTGCTACACTAGGTATTGTACACTAGGTTATATGCTACACTAGGGCGTTTACACTAGGTTATCTGCTACACTAGGAATTATACACTAGGTTATCTGCTACACTTGGATTGTACATTATGTTATCTGCTACACTAGGAGGTGTACACTAGGTTATCTGCTACACTAGGAAGTGTACACTAGGTTATCTGCTACACTAGGAAGTGTACACTAGGAATTGTTCACTAGGTTATCTGCTATACTAGGAAGTATACACTAGGTTATCTGCTACACTAGGAAGTGTACACTAGGTTATCTGCTACACTATGAAGTGTACACTAGGACTTGTTATGTAGGTTATCTGATATACTAAGAAGTGTACACTAGGTTATCTGCTACACTAGGAATTGTACACTAGGTTATCTGCTATACTAGGAAGTGCACACTAGGAATTGTTGACTAGGTTATCTGCTATACTAGGAATTGTACACTAGGTTATCAGCTACAGTAGGAATTGTACATTAGGTTATCTGCTACACTAGGAATTGTACACTAAGGTATCTGCTACACTAGGAATTGTACATTAGATTATCTGCTACAGCATGAATTGTACATTAGGTTATCTGCTACACTAGACATTGTACACTAGGTTATCTGCTGCACTAGGAATTGTACATTAGGTTATCTGCCACACTAGGAATTGTACAATAGGTTATCTGCCACACTAGGAATTGTACATTAGGTTATCTGCTACACTAGGAATTGTACACTATGTTATCTGTTACACAAGAATTGTACATTATGTTATCTGCTACACTATGAAGTGTACATTAGGTTATCTGCTACACTAGAAAGTGTATACTAGGTTATCTGCTACACTAGGTTATCTGCTACTCTAGGAATTGTACACTAGGTTATCTGCTACACTAGGAATTGTACACTAGATTATCTGCTACACCAGGAATTGTACACTAGGTTATCTGCTACACTAGGAAGTGTTCACAAGGTTATCTTGTACACTAGGAATTATACATTAGGTTATCTGCTTCACTAGGAATTGTACATTAGGTTATCTGCTACAGTAGGAATTGTATATTAGGTTATCTTCTACACTCGGAATTGTACACTATGTTATCTGCTACACTAGGAATTGTACATTAGGTTATCTGATACACTAGGAAGTGTACACTAGGTTATCTGCTACACTAGGAATTGTACACTAGGTCATCTGCTACACTAGGAATTGTATATTAGTTTATCTTTATACTCGGAATTGTACATTAGGTTATCTGCTACACTAGGTTATCTGCTACACTAGGTTATCTGCTACACTAGGGCGTGTACATTCTGTTATCTGCTACACAAGGAATTGTACACTAGGTTATCTGCTACACTTGGATTGTACATTATGTTATCTGCTACACTAGGAGGTGTACACTAGGTTATCTGCTACACTAGGAAGTGTACACTAGGTTATCTGCTACACTAGGAAGTGTACACTAGGAATTGTTCACTAGGTTATCTGCTATACTAGGAATTTTACACTAGGTTATCTGCTACAGTAGGAATTGTACATTAGGTTATCTGCTACACTAGGAATTGTACACTAAGGTATCTGCTACACTAGGAATTGTACATTAGGTTATCTGCTACAGCATGAATTGTACATTAGGTTATCTGCTACACTAGAAATTGTACACTAGGTTATCTGCTGCACTAGGAATTGTACATTAGGTTATCTGCCACACTAGGAATTGTACAATAGGTTATCTGCCACACTAGGAAGTGTACACTAGGTTATCTGCTACACTAGGATTTGTACATTATGTTATCTGCTACACTAGGAATTGTACACTATGTTATCTGTTACACTAGAATTGTACATTATGTTATCTGCTACACTATGAAGTGTACACTAGGTTATCTGCTACTCTAGGAATTGTACACTAGGTTATCTGCTACACTAGGAATTGTACACTAGATTATCTGCTACACTAGGAATTGTACACTAGGTTATCTGCTACACTAGGAAGTGTACACAAGGTTATCTTGTATACTAGGAATTATACATTAGGTTATCTGCTTCACTAGGAATTGTACATTAGGTTATCTGCTACAGTAGGAATTGTACATTAGGTTATCTTCTACACTCGTAATTGTACACTATGTTATCTGCTACACTAGGAAGTGTACACTAGGTTATCTGATACACTAGGAATTGTACACTAGGTTATCTGCTAAACTAGGAATTGTACACTAGGTCATCTGCTACACCAGGAATTGTATATTAGTTTATCTTCTAAACTCGGAATTGTACATTAGGTTATCTGCTACACTAGGTTATCTGCTACACTAGGTTATCTGCTACACTAGGGCGTGTACACTATGTTATCTGCTACACAAGGAATTGTACACTAGGAATTGTTCACTAGGTTATCTGCTATACTAGAAAGTGTACACTAGGTTATCTGCTACACTAAGAATTGTACACTAGGTTATCTGCTACACTAGGAATTGTACACTAGGTCATCTGCTACACTAGGAATTGTATACTAGTTGATCTTCTACACTAGGTATTGTACCTTATGTCATCTGCTACACTAGGAGGTGTACACTAGGTTATCTGCTACACTAGGAATTGTACACTAGGTTATCTGCTACACTAGGAATTGTACACTATGTCATCTGCTACACTAGGAATTGTATACTAGTTGATCTTCTACACTAGGTATTGTACCTTATGTCATCTGCTACACTAGGAATTGTAAACTAGGTTATCTGCTACACTAGGTAGTGTACACTAGGTTATCTGCTACACTAGGGCGTTTACACTAGATATCTGCTACACTAGGAATTATACACTAGGTTATCTGCTACACTTGGATTGTACATTATTTTATCTGCTACACTAGGAAGTGTACACTAGGTTATCTGCTACACTAGGAAGTGTACACTAGCAATTGTACATTAGGTTATCTGCTACACTAGGAATAGTACATTAGGTTATCTGCTACACTTGGATTGTACATTATGTTATCTGCTACACTAGGAGGTGTACACTAGGTTATCTGCTACACTAGGAAGTGTACACTAGGTTATCTGCTACACTAGGAAGTGTACACTAGGAATTGTTCACTAGGTTATCTGCTATTCTAGGAAGTGTACACTAGGTTATCTGCTACACTAGGTATTGTACACTAGGTTATCTGCTACACTAGGAATTGTACACTAGGAATTGTACTCTAGGTTTACTGCTATACTAGGACGTGTATACTAGGTTATCTGCTACACTATGAATTGTACACTAGGTTATCTGCTACACTAGGAATTGTACACTAGGAATTGTACACTAGGTTATCTGCTGCACTAGGAAGGGAACACTACGAATTGTTCACGAGGTTATCTGCTACAGTAGGAATTGTACATTAGGTTATCTGTTACACTAGGAATTGTACACTAGTTTATCTTGTATACTAGGAATTGTACATTAGGTTATCTGCTACACTATGAATTGTATACTAGGTTATCGGCTACACTAAGAAGTGTACACTAGGTTATCTGCCACACTAGGAATTGTACATTCGGTTATCTGCCACACTAGGAATTGTAAACTAGATTATCTGCTACACTAGGAAGTGTATTCTAGGTTATAGGCTACACTAGGTTATCTGCTACACTAGGAATTTTACACTAGGTTATCTGCTACACTAGGAATTGTACATTAGGTTATCTGCTACACTAGGTTATGCGCTAAACTAGGAATTGTACACTAAGTTATCTGCTACACTAGGAATTTTACACTAGGTTATCTTGTATACTAGGAATTGTACATTAGGTTATCTGCTACACTAGGAATTGTACATTAGGTTATCTGCTACACTAGGAATTGTACACTATGTTATCTGCTACACTAGGAAGTGTACACTAGGTTATATGCTACACTAGGAATTGTACACTATGTCATCTGCTACACAAGGAATTGTATACTAGTTTATCTTCTACACTCGGAATTGTACATTAGGTTATCTGCTACACTAGGTTATCTGCTACACTAGGTTATCTGCTACACTAGGGCGTGTACACTAGGTTATCTGCTACACTAGGAATTGTACACTAGGCTATCTGCTACACTAGCAAGTGTACACTAGGAATTGTTCACTAGGTTATCTGCTATACTAGGAAGTGTAAACTATGTTATCTGCTACTCTAGGAATTGTACACTAGGTTATCTGCTACACTAGGAATTGTACACTAGATTATCTGCTACAATAGGAATTGTACACTAGGTTATCTGCTACACTAGGAAGTGTACACAAGGTTATCTTGTATACTAGGAATTATACATTAGGTTATCTGCTTCACTAGGAATTGTACATTAGGTTATCTGCTACAGTAAGAATTGTACATTAGGTTATCTTCTACACTAGGTATTGTACCTTATGTCATCTGCTACACTAGGAGGTGTACACTAGGTTATCTGCTACACTAGGAATTGTACACTAGGTTATCTGCTATACTAGGAAGTGTACACTAGGTTATCTGCTACACTAGGAATTGTACACTAGGTCATCTGCTACACTAGGAATTGTATACTAGTTGATCTTCTACACTAGGTATTGTACCTTATGTCATCTGCTACACTAGGAATTGTACACAAGGTTATCTGCTACACTAGGTAGTGTACACTAGGTTATCTGCTACACTAGGGCGTTTACACTAGATATCTGCTACACTAGGAATTATACACTAGGTTATCTGCTACACTTGGATTGTACATTATGTTATCTGCTACACTAGGAAGTGTACACTAGCAATTGTACATTAGGTTATCTGCTACACTAGGAATTGTACATTAGGTTATCTGCTACACTTGGATTGTACATTATGTTATCTGCTACACTAGGAGGTGTACACTAGGTTATCTGCTACACTAGGAAGTGTACACTAGGTTATCTGCTGCACTAGGAAGGGAACACTACGAATTGTTCACGAGGTTATCTGCTACAGTAGGAATTGTACATTAGGTTATCTGTTACACTAGGAATTGTACACTAGTTTATCTTGTATACTAGGAAGTGTACATTAGGTTATCTGCTACACTATGAATTGTATACTAGGTTATCGGCTACACTAAGAAGTGTACACTAGGTTATCTGCCACACTAGGAATTGTACATTCGGTTATCTGCCACACTAGGAATTGTACACTAGATATTCTGCTACACTAGGAAGTGTATTCTAGGTTATCTGCTACACTAGGTTATCTGCTACACTAGGAATTGTACACTAGGTTATCTGCTACACTAGGAATTGTACATTAGGTTATCTGCTACACTAGGTTATGCGCTAAACTAGGAATTGTACACTAAGTTATCTGATACACTAGGAATTTTACACTAGGTTATCTTGTATACTATGAATTGTACATTAGGTTATCTGCTACACTAGGAATTGTACATTAGGTTATCTGCTACACTAGGAATTGTACACTATGTTATCTGCTACACTAGGAGGTGTACACTAGGTTATATGCTACACTAGGAATAGTACACTATGTCATCTGCTACACAAGGAATTGTATACTAGTTTATCTTCTACACTCGGAATTGTACATTAGGTTATCTGCTACACTAGGTTATCTGCTACACTAGGTTATCTGCTACACTAGGGCGTGTACACTAGGTTATCTGCTACACTAGGAATTGTACACTAGGCTATCTGCTACACTAGGAAGTGTACACTAGGAATTGTTCACTAGGTTATCTGCTATACTAGGAAGTGTACACTAGGTTATCTGCTACTCTAGGAATTGTACATTAGGTTATCTGTACAGTAAGAATTGTACATTAGGTTATCTTCTACACTAGGTATTGTACCTTATGTCATCTGCTACACTAGGAGGTGTACACTAGGTTATCTGCTACACTAGGAATTGTACACTAGGTTATCTGCTACACTAGGAATTGTACACTAGGTCATCTGCTACACTAGGAATTGTACACTAGGTTATCTGCTACACTAGGTAGTGTACACTAGGTTATCTGCTACACTAGGGCGTTTACACTAGATATCTGCTACACTAGGAATTATACACTAGGTTATCTGTAACTGGATGTACATTAGTTATCTGCTACATAGGAAGTGTACACTAGGTTATCTGCTACACTAGGATTGTTGTTTTGTTGGGTTTGTTTTGTTGGTTTGGTTTTGTTGGTGTTGGTTTTGTTGGGTTTGGTTTTGTTGGTTTGGTTTTGTTGGGTTGTTTTGTTGGGTTACACTAGGTTATTGCTACCTAGGAAGTGTACACTAGGTTGTTGGTTTTGTATACTAGGAAGTGTACACTAGGTTATCTGCTACACTAGGTGGTGTACACTAGGTTATCTGCTACACTAGGAATTGTACACTAGGTTATCTCTACACTAGGTATTGTACCTTATGTCATCTGCTACACTAGGAGGTGTACACTAGGTTTCTGCTACACTAGGAATTGTACACTAGGTTTCTGTTGGAATTGTCACTAGGTTATCTGCTACACTAGGAATTGTACACTAGGTTATCTGCTACACTAGGAGTGTACACTAGGTATCTGCTACACTAGGGGTTTACACTAGGTTATCTGCTACACTAGGAAGTGTACACTAGGTTATCTGCTACACTAGGAAGTGTACACTAGGAATTGTTCACTAGGTTATCTGCTATACTAGGAAGTGTACACTAGGTTATCTGCTACACTAGGAATGTACACTAGGTTATCTGCTACACTAGGAATTGTACACTAGGAATTGTACAATAGGTTTACTGCTATACTAGGACGTGTACACTAGGTTATCTGCTACACTAGGAAGTATACACTAGGTTATCTGCTACACTAGGAAGTGTACACTAGGAATTGTTCACTAGGTTATCTGCTATACTAGGAAGTGTACACTAGGTTATCTGCTACACTAGGAATCGTACACTAGGTTATCTGCTACACTAGGAATTGTACACTAGGAATTGTACAATAGGTTTACTGCTATACTAGGACGTGTACACTAGGTTATCTGCTACACTAGGAATTGTACACTAGGTTATCTGCTACACTAGGAATTGTACACTAGGAATTGTACACTAGGTTATCTGCTACACTAGGATGGGAACACTACGAATTGTTCACTAGTTTATCTTGTATACTAGGAATTGTACATTATGTTATCTGCTACACTATGAATTGTACACTAGGTTATCGGCTACACTAGGAAATGTACACTAGGTTATCTGCCACACTAGGAATTGTACATTCGGTTATCTGCCACACTAGGAATTGTACACTAGATTATCTGCTACACTAGGAAGTGTATTCTAGGTTATCTGCTACACTAGGTTATCTGCTACACTAGGAATTGTACACTAGGTTATCTGCTACACTAGGAATTGTACACTAAGTTATCTGCTACACTAGGAATTTTACACTAGGTTATCTTGTATACTAGGAATTGTACATTAGGTTATCTGCTACAGTAGGAATTGTATATTAGGTTATCTTCTACACTCGGAATTGTACACTATGTTATCTGCTACACTAGGAATTGTACATTAGGTTATCTGATACACTAGGAAGTGTACACTAGGTTATCTGCTACACTAGGAATTGTACACTAGGTCATCTGCTACACTAGGAATTGTATATTAGTTTATCTTTATACTCGGAAATGTACATTAGGTTATCTGCTACACTAGGTTATCTGCTACACTAGGTTATCTGCTAAACTAGGGCGTGTACATTCTGTTATCTGCTACACAAGGAATTGTACATTAGGTTATCTGCTACACTTGGATAGTACATTATGTTATCTGCTACACTAGGAGGTGTACACTAGGTTATCTGCTACACTAGGAAGTGTACACTAGGTTATCTGCTACACTAGGAAGTGTACACTAGGAATTGTTCACTAGGTTATCTGCTATACTAGGAATTTTACACTAGGTTATCTGCTACAGTAGGAATTGTACATTAGGTTATCTGCTACACTAGGAATTGTACACTAAGGTATCTGCTACACTAGGATTTGTACATTAGGTTATCTGCTACAGCATGAATTGTACATTAGGTTATCTGCTACACTAGAAATTGTACACTAGGTTATCTGCTGCACTAGGAATTGTACAATAGGTTATCTGCCACACTAGGAAGTGTACACTAGGTTATCTGCTACACTAGGAATTGTACATTATGTTATCTGCTACACTAGGAATTGTACACTATGTTATCTGTTACACTAGAATTGTACATTATGTTATCTGCTACACTATGAAGTGTACACTAGGTTATCTGCTACTCTAGGAATTGTACACTAGGTTATCTGCTACACTAGGAAGTGTACACAAGGTTATCTTGTATACTAGGAATTATACATTAGGTTATCTGCTTCACTAGGAATTGTACATTAGGTTATCTGCTACAGTAGGAATTGTACATTAGGTTATCTTCTACACTCGTAATTGTACACTATGTTATCTGCTACACTAGGAAGTGTACACTAGGTTATCTGAAACACTAGGAATTGTACACTAGGTTATCTGCTAAACTAGGAATTGTACACTAGGTCATCTGCTACACCAGGAATTGTATATTAGTTTATCTTCTAAACTCGGAATTGTACATTAGGTTATCTGCTACACTAGGTTATCTGCTACACTAGGTTATCTGCTACACTAGGGCGTGTACACTATGTTATCTGCTACACAAGGAATTGTACACTAGGAATTGTTCACTAGGTTATCTGCTATACTAGGAAGTGTACACTAGGTTATCTGCTACACTAGGAATTGTACACTAGGTCATCTGCTACACTAGGAATTGTATACTAGTTGATCTTCTACACTAGGTATTGTACCCTATGTCATCTGCTACACTAGGAGGTGTACACTATATTATCTGCTACACTAGGAAGTGTACACTAGGTTATCTGCTAGACTAGGAATTGTATACTAGGTTATCTGATACACTAGGAATTGTACACTAGGTTATCTGCTACACTAGGATTTTACATTATGTTATCTGCTACAATAGGAGGTGTACACTAGTTTATCTGCTACACTAGGAAGTGTACACTCGGTTATCTGCTACATTAGGAATTGTATACTAGGTTATCTGCTACACTAGGTATTGTACACTAGATTATCTGCTACACTAGGGCGTTTACACTAGATATCTGCTACACTAGGAATTATACACTAGGTTATCTGCTACACTTGGATTGTATATTATGTTATCTGCTACACTAGGAAGTGTACACTAGGTTATCTGCTACACTAGGACGTGTACACTAGCAATTGTACATTAGGTTATCTGCTACACTAGGAATTGTACATTAGCTTATCTGCTACACTTGGATTGTATATTATGTTATCTGCTACACTAGGAGGTGTACACTAGGTTATCTGCTACAATAGGAAGTGTACACTAGGTTATCTGCTACACTAGGAAATGTACACTAGGAATTGTTCACTAGGTTATCTGCTATTCTAGGAAGTGTAAACTAAGTTATCTGCTACACTAGGAATTGTACACTATGTTATCTGCTACACTAGGAAGTGTACACTAGGTTATATGCTACACTAGGAATTGTACAATATGTCATCTGCTACTCAAGGAATTGTATAATAGGTTATCTGCTACACTAGGAATTGTACACTAGGTTATCTGCTACACTAGGAAGTGTACACTAGGAATTGTTCACTAGGTTATCTGCTATACTAGGAAGTGTACACTAGGTTATCTGCTACACTAGGAATTGTACATTAGGTTATCTGCTACACTAGGAATTGTACACTAGGAAGTGTACACTAGGTTTACTGCTATATTAGGAAGTGTACACTAGGTTATCTGCTACACTAGGAATTGTACACTTGGAATTGTACACTAGGTTATCTGCTAAACTAGGAAGGGAACACTAGGAAGTGTTCACTAGGTTATCTGCTATACTAGGAATTGTACACTAGGTTATCTGCTACAGTAGGAATTGTACATTAGGTTATCCGTTGCACTAGGAATTGTACACTAGGTTATCTTGTATACTAGGAATTGTACATTAGGTTATCTGCTACACTAGGAATTGTACACTAGGTTATCTGCTACATTAGGACGTGTACACTAGCTTATCTGCCACACTAGGAATTGTACATTCGGTTATCTGCCACACTAGGAATTGTACACTAGGTTATCTGCTACACTAGGATTGTACATTATGTTATCTGCTACACTAGGAATTGTACACTATGTTATCTGTTACACTAGGATGGTACATTATGTTATCTGCTACACTAGCAAGTGTACATTAGGTTATCTGCTACACTAGGAAGTGTATACTAGGTTATCAGCTACACTAGGAATTTTACTCTAGGTTATCTGCTACACTAGTAATTGTACACTAGGTTATCTGCTACACTAGGAGGTGTACACTAGGTTATCTGCTACACTAGTAATTGTACACTAGGTTATCTGCTACACTAGGAATTGTACACTAAGTTATCTGCTACACTAGGAACTTTACTTTAGGTTATCTTGTATACTAGGAATTGTACATTAGGTTATCTGCCACACTAGGAATTGTACACTAGGTTATCTGCTACACTAGGATTGTACATTATGCTATATGTTACACTAGGAATTGTACATTAGGTTATCTGCTACAGCATGAATTGTACACTAGGTTATCTGCTACACTAGGAATTGTACACTAGGTTATCTGCCACACTAGGAATTGTACATTAAGTTATCTGCCACACTAGGAATTGTACACTAGGTTATCTGCTACACTAGGATTGTACATTATGTTATCTGTTACACTAGGAATTGTACATTAGGTTATCTGCTACACTAGGAAGTGTATACTAGGTTATCTGCTACACTAGGTTATCTGCTACACTAGGAAGTGTACACTAGGTTATCTGCTACACTAGAAATTGTACACTAGGTTATCTGCTACACTAGGAATTGTACACTAGGTTATCTGCTACACTAGGAATTGTACACTAGGTTATCTGCTACACTAGGTTATGCACTAAACTAGGAATTGTACACTAGGTTATCTGCTACACTAGGAATTGTACACTAGGTCATCTGCTACACTAGGAATTGTTTACTAGTTTATCTTCTACACTCGGAATTGTACATTAGGTTATCTGCTACACTAGGTTATCTGCTACACTAGGTTATCTGCTACACTAGGGCGTGTACACTAGGCTATCTGCTACACTAGGAATTGTATACTAGGTTATCTGCTACACTAGGAATTGTCCACTACATTATATGCTACACTAGGATGTGTACACTAGGAATCGTGCACTATGTTATCTGCTACACTAGGAATTGTACACTAGGTTATCTGCTACACTAGGAATTGTACACTAGGAATTGTACACTAGGTTTACTGCTATACTAGCAAGTGTACACTAGGTTATCTGCTACACTAGGAATTGTACACTAGGTTATCTGCTACACTAGGAATTGTACACTAGGTTATCTGCTACACTAGGTTATGCGTTAAACTAGGAATTGTACACTAAGTTATCTGCTTCACTAGGAATTGTACATTAGGTGATCTGCTACACTAGGAATTGTACATTAGATTATCTGCTACAGTAGGAATTGTACATTAGGTTATCTGCTACACTAGGACTTGTACATTAGGTGATCTGCTACACTAGGAATTGTACATTAGGTTATCTGCTACAGTAGGAATTGTACATTAGATTATCTGCTACACTAGGAATTGTACACTCTGTTATCTGCTACACTAGGAAGTGTACACTAGGTTATCTGATACACTAGGAATTGTACACTATGTCATCTGCTACACAAGGAATTGTATACTAGTTTATCTTCTACACTCGGAATTGTACATTAGGTTATCTGCTGCACTAGGTTATCTGCTAAACTAGGTTATCTGCTACACTAGGGCGTGTACACTAGGTTATCTGCTACACAATGAATTGTACATTAGGTTATCTGCTACACTAGGAATTGTACATTAGGTGATCTGCTACACTAGGAATTGTACATTAGGTTATCTGCTACAGTAGGAATTGTACATTAGGTTATCTGCTACACTAGTAATTTTACACTCTGTTATCTGCTACACTAGGAAGTGTACACTAGGTTATCTGATACACTAGGAATTGTACACTAGGTTATCTGCTACACTAGGAATTGTACACTATGTCATCTGCTACACAAAGAATTGTATACTAGTTTATCTTCTACACTCGGAATTGTACATTAGGTTATCTGCTGCACTAGGTTATCTGCTAAACTAGGTTATCTGCTACACTAGGGCGTGTACAATAGGTTATCTGCTACACTATGAATTGTACATTAGGTTATCTGCTACACTAGGAATTGTACAATAGGTTATCTGCTACACTAGGAATTGTACACTAGGTTATCTGCTACACTAGGAATTGTACACTAGGTTATCTGCTACACAAGAAATTGTACACTAGGTTATCTGCTACACTAGGAATTGTACACTAGGTTATCTGCTAAACTAGGAGGTGTACACTAGGTTTACTGCTACACTAGGAATTGTACACTAGGTTTACTGCTACACTAGGAATTGTACACTATGTTATCTGGTACACTAGGAATTGTACACTAGGAATTGTACACTAGGTTATCTGCTACACTAGGAATTGTACACAAGGAATTGTACACTAGGTTATCTGCTACACTAGGAATTGTACACTAAGTTTACTGCTACACTAGGAATTGTACACTAGGTTATCTGCTAGGAATTGTACACTAGGAATTGTACACTAGGTTATCTGTTACACTAGGAATTGTACACTAGGAATTGTATACTAGGTTATCTGTTACACTAGAAATTGTACACTAGGTTATCTTGTATACTAGGAATTGTACATTAGGTTATCTGCTACACTAGGAATTGTACATTAGGTTATCTGCTTCAGTAGGAATTGTACACTATTTTATCTGCTACACTAGGAAGTGTACACTAGGTTATCTGATACACTAGGAATTGTACACTATGTCATCTTCTACACTAGGAATTGTATACTAGTTTATCTTCTACACTCGGAATTGTACATTAAGTTATCTGCTACACTAGGTTATCTGCTTCACTAGGTTATCTGCTACACTAGGGCGTGTACACTATGTTATCTGCTACACTAGGAATTGTATACTAGGTTATCTACTACACTAGGAATTGTACACTATGCTATCTGCTACACTAGGAATTGTACACTATATTATCTGCTACACTAGGAATTGTACACTAGGTCATCTGCTACACTAGGAATTGTATACTAGTTTATCTTCTACACTCAGAATTGTACATTAGGTTATCTGCTACACTAGGTTATCTGCTACACTATGTTATCTGCTACACTAGGGCGTGTACACTAGGTTATCTGCTACACTAGGTATTGTACCTTATGTCATCTGCTACACTAGGAGGTGTACACTAGTGTTAGCGCAGAAATGCTTGGTTACGAGATCGCTCTGAGCGAATATTGTACTGGACGAATACGTTTACATTTCGCGCGAATCTCGAGCGATCTGATTGGAGCGCGCACCAGTGGATTTACTTCGGACATTTTGTGTTACAGTTGGGAACAATTTGTTTTCTAGTCTAAAAAAGGTTAATTTTCTAGTCAATTGGATGGATTTCATAATATTGGTATGTTGAAACGATTTATGAATGTTGTAATATTATGCACCTATGCTGTCCGTTCGTATGCAAGCTTTCTAGTGGTATTTTTCTTCGTGTAAAGATTGTTTACAAGTTGAATAGACCAGTTTATTTTAGGACGCTATTTGCAAATTTCATAGAGAGCTCCAAGTCTGCTTGGTCGTTGTTTTATATGGTCT
The DNA here is from genome assembly GCA_014843695.1 of Archivesica marissinica. NCBI lineage: Eukaryota > Metazoa > Mollusca > Bivalvia > Venerida > Vesicomyidae > Archivesica > Archivesica marissinica. The sequence goes on from CM026386.1 coordinate 86,826,851, forward strand.
TGGGAGATTATATAATTCAAGGATTACTGCTCTCTAATTATTGACAGTGTTAAATAACTCCATGTATGATTTATTGCAATAATATCGAAAACAGCAGACCATGATGCTAAATCCAAGGGACGTAATTTCCTGACGATTTACAGACAAATTGTGCAGAGTATTTTCCCTTTGTATGAAATAATTTTGTTTACAAATTCAAGACTGGCATTGCATTGCAGTCCGATATATGTTCTATCCTTTAAGCTGATGTGCTTATATTAATTAAACAAACGTAGATGTTTCCAGTGTTTTCACATGTGCTTTGCTCATGGTTCTGCGTTTGCTGTGTGTGTGATTATGTACTCGTAGACACATGTAAAGGTTTACCTATGTTGTGCCGGATTTGAACTGTAAGTGCGGTTGGTATAATATCGGTGCAACTGTCTTGTAGATAATGGGACAGTTGCCTTGGTGTTTCTTCAGCTGACTTGTAGAAGTAATTTAGTATTACTATTTTTTGATTGAAATAATTAGTTATTTTGGGTCATTGTTGAACTTTACAGTAAAGAATATAGAACAGTTCGTGTTTCGACAACTCTGGCATTGCATCCATTGTTTTAAGTATTTCTAGTAAATAACAATGTCTTCGCTGGACCTTTTGAACTTCACTGGGTTCGGATTGGCTGCACATATACTTGATATCAATTTATGTTTAGTTATTCTGAGCATTGGCCTTAGAGAGTTTTCTGATCATGAACTGATCTACTTTTTAGTGTGTTACACATGAACTATAATGGGCTCTTTGTCATTTTACAGTTCATCGTACCTACCCAAGGTCTCTGGAATTGAGGTAGACGAATAAACAACAAGAAACCATAAAAATGGCGTGTCTTCTATTTCGTCCCAACTATTGCGTGCACATGACATGAACAATATGAGCCAGGAAGAAGATGAGCAACGCCATAGGTCAAGGACCGAAAAAGGACTCGAATACATGATGGATCGAAAAAAAGCTATACGGAAAAAACTTTTGAAAAAACTAAATTCACAGTCTGATCTTTTCGAGAAACTAATTAAAAGGGACAGTGACTTAATAACCGCAAAGGGAGAACACATTGTTTGGATGAGCAATTATGAAGAGTTCCTAGTGTCTCACAATGATATCCAACAACTAATGAGCCAGGAAGAAGAGGATGAGGATAATCTACAAATGGATTGGTATTTAGAGAAATTTGATCGTTTGAAGGAAAGCGCAGTGGCATTTATTTCCAACAAGACAAAAAGTGCCTGCGATTCCAAATCAGAGAAATCCTCCAAACACAGTACAAACTCTAGATCATCCAGAGCCAGCATTTTTTCAATGGCTCGTCTGAAAGAAAGCCAGAAAACGGCCGAACTACTGGCAAAAACAGAATGTCTTGTTGAGAAGCAAAAAATAGAAGAAGAAAAATTTAAACTGAAACAAAGGGAAGAAGCACACAGGCTTACGACAGAACTAAACATCACAAGCGCTAAGGAGAAGGTTATTGAAGCCCTGGAAAAGTCTATACTCGAGGATCAAATAGCGGAAGACGCATGGCCAGCCGAAAGCGAGCATCATAGTGTGCAGATGGAGCATTTAACCAAAGGGCTCTTAAATATTTCGAAAGAAATGAACAAGCCTAAGGCAGAGGTTCAAAGGTTTGGAGGAAACCCACTCGAATATGTCCGATTTGTTAGGCAATGTAACTCGCGTGTGTCTGCAAATACAGATTCGGATGACGAAAAATTGAACTTTCTCTTGCAGTTCACTTATGGAAAAGCCAATAAGATTGTTGCCGGGTACTCACACTTGCCAGCAGCCATAGGATTTCACGCCGCATTCGAAGAGTTTGAGGAGCGGTATGGTGATTCAGAGCTGATTGCATCAAGGCTGACGATCCAAAGGCTTTGGACGAGTTCGCTATATTCTTGAGAGAGTGCCAGTATGCGGTGGAAAGTGTAGATGCTGCAAGGATACTGGAGTATTCGGAAAACCTGCGGTCTGTCATACAGAAATTGCCGTTCTATCTTCACGACAAATGGAGAAATATAGTGTATGAACATAAAGGCAGGGGCAAACCGGTTAAATTCGAAACACTTGCCTCATTTATTCGCAAGGAGGCCAGGAAGGCAGTTGATCCAATATATGGAAAGGAGGTACTTCTAAGTAAACAACCCAAGAATGCAAGTTCAAACACGTCCAATCGACGAAACAACACAAGTAAAACTATGACTACTGTAGTTAAGAACTATCAAGGCCACAGTGCATTATGTGTTTTCTGTAAAGGGCATCATTACTTAAGTGACTGTACAAACATACCATTAAATGCCTTAACGGACAGATATGATTTTCTGAAAACAAACAGGTTGTGCGTTGGGTGTTTGAGGGCTGGACATGTAAAGGGAGAGTGTCGAAAGAAATTGCAATGTGCCAAATGTCAAAGGTTGCACCCTACTATTATGCATGTGGATCCGCGAGAAACCAGAGGACCTCAAGCTCTTGGCAACCCTTATGAGAATGCTGCTGTAGCCAACCCAAATTCCTGTGCATCCCATACGGGGGCTGGGGCTGCGTTGCCCATCGTGCCAGTTAGGCTTAAGGCAAACTCGAGCGACAAGTACCTAGAAACCTACGCGTTCCTCGATTCTGGAAGTACTGCAACATTTTGTTCCGAACGAATCCTTGACATACTCGGTGTGGAGGGTAAGAAAACCAATATTAACATGATAACATTGGGTGACAGTAAGACTCAGGAATCATATGAGATTAGGGGGCTAGAGATAAGCTCTCTAAGTGGTGACAATACAGTTGAGTTGCCACCAGTACATACACAACCAACCTTACCATTCTCCAAGACAGATATTCCAAGTGAAAAAGATATTGCAAGTTGGCCACATCTACAAGGTATACAGCTACACAGGATTGATAGTGGTGTAGATCTGCTGATTGGTGTAAACGTGCCAAAGGCAATGGAGCCATGGGACATAATCCCAAGTGAAAGCAATGGTCCCTTTGCTATCAAGACCATATTCGGATGGGTGGTCAATGGTCCGTTAGAAGGAGACTGTTCCAGCCAGACCGTCAGATCTAAGTATATCAGGACAACTCTGGACGATCAGCTTAGGGAACATTTCAATAGAGATTTTTCAGAGTTGACAATTAATGAAAAACTTGAACATTCCAGGGAAGATAAACAATTCATAGAATCTGTGACGCGATCAATCACAAAATACGATGGTCATTACACGGTGGACTTGCCATTCAAGTCGGAAAACATAAACATGCCGAACAATCGCAATCAGGCGAAGCAAAGACTAACACTGATGTCGAAGCGCTTTGATAAAGATGCAATATTTCGCGAACCTACATAAAGTTTATGGCAAACGTTATCGAAAAAGGGTACGCTCAGAGAGCGTCGCCGGACGACATTGCGGAAAGCGGAAAAGTTTGGTATCTACCGCATCACGGTGTGTTTCATCCAAAAAAGAATAAAATTAGGGTTGTGTTCGATTGCGCTGCGCGATATGGTGGAACCTCATTGAACGATCAATTATTACAAGGACCAAACCTTACGAGTTCACTGGTTGGCACTTTGACTAGGTTCAGACAAGAAACCGTCGCAGTAATGGGTGACATAGAAAGTATGTTCTACCAAGTACGTTGTCGCCCAAAGATATGAACTTTCAAAGATTTCTATGGTGGAACAACGGTAACACGGGTACAGAGCCGGTCGAGTTTCAGATGAAGGTGCATTTGTTTGGGGCTACATCGTCCCCGAGCTGTGCAAGTTTTGCGTTACGGCAAACTACAGAAGACATGAAGGACCATTTTAACGATGTAGTGGTTGATACAGTCCTGCGGAACTTTTATGTAGATGACTGCCTTAAGTCGGTTGAGGGAGAGCAGACAGCTACGTCTTTGATCAAGGATCTGCAAGCCGTCCTGAAAGGTGGTGGTTTCCACATCACAAAGTGGGTTAGCAATAGTATGAAGGTGATGGCGTTCGTGCCCGCATCGGAAAGAGCGGCGGAAGTCAAAGACTTGGATCTAGACGCGGACAACTGCCTGTCGAAAGAACTCTAGGTGTGAACTGGAGTATAGAGTCGGATGCCTTCAGTTTTACCGTTGATGTGAAAAATCATGTGCATACACGGAGAGGAATTCTCTCAACAATTAGTAGTATTTATGATCCGTTGGGTTTCATAGCTCCAATGATCGTTAGTGCAAAGTCAATGTTGCAAGGGCTATGTAGGCTGCAAATCTCTTGGGATGACCCAATACCAGAGATATACGAGAAGAAGTGGTGCAAATGGCTACACGACATATGTGATCTGCGCAATTTTGAGGTTAACAGGTGCTTCAAGCCAGCAGGGTTTGGAGTGGCGGCATCTTCAAAGCTACACCATTTTGCTGACGCGAGTGAAAAGGGTTACGGGACTGTGTCGTACTTGAGGTTGATAAATTCAGAAGGAAAGGCGCATTGTTCATTTGTGATGGGGAAATCGCGAGTCGCGCCGCTGAAAAATGTAACAATTCCACGATTAGAACTTACTGCAGCAACTGTTGCTGTAAGAATAGACAAAACACTGAAGCAGGAGTTACACGTGAGAATTGACAAAACGACTTTCTGGACAGACAGCATGTCGGTTTTGAGGTATATTAGAAACTCCACGTCGAGATTCCACACTTTCGTAGCTAACCGTTTGAATATGATCCATGAGGCTTCGGTTCCGGAACAATGGCATTATGTGAGCACAAAACTCATTCCAGCAGACGTTGCCTCTAGAGGCATGCCCGTCGATCAAGATCGGTGGACAAACGGGTGGATAGAAGCACCGTCATTCCTGCTTCTGCCTGAAGACAAATGGCCTATCACTCCTGAGGATATACATATACCCGTTATCGAAGATCCAGAAGTGAAAAGGGTTGTGGTGAACAGTGTCAAGGTGGATCAGAAACGTGGTACAAGTTGTACAGACTGTGTTGATAAGCTCATTAACTATCACTCATCCTGGTGTAAGTTGAAAAGAAGTGTCGCCTGGATACTGAAAATTAGAGAAGAGCTACTCAGGCGGGCTAGTAGCAAAGACATTCTAGTGGTGAAGACTGTCGGATACCAAAACCGGAGTAAGATCACAACAAGTGATTTGAAGAGTGCCGAAACTGCTGTCGTCATATATGTACAGAAACAGGCTTACAACCATGAGGTTCAGGCATTACAGAACGGTCAATCGCGACTGAAAGCGGACAGTAGTATTAGAAAGTTAGATCCAGTTTTGGAAAGCGGTGTTTTACGGGTAGGCGGTCGTCTTCATAAATCAAGCATGCCCATGGAACGCAAACATCCAGCTATTCTTCCTAAGGGACACCATTTAACCATGTTGGTGCTGCGACAAACGCACGAGGACCTCATGCACGCGGGTAGAAACCACATGCTAGCTGTATTAAGACAACAATACTGGGTAGTTAGCGCTCCGTCCGCCATTAGGAAAGTGTTAGGCAAGTGTGTTACGTGGGGAGCAGAAAATGGCCAGTTTACCAGGGGATCGTGTGACGCCAGATGAACCACCCTTCACAAGGATTGGAATTGACTATTTCGGTCCATTCATGGTCAAAGTAAAACGTTCTCATGTGAAAAGATATGGTGTTATCTTTATGTGCTTGGCTAGCCGGGCCGTACATCTCGAGGTAGCTCACTCGCTAGATACAGACTCGAATATAAATGCATTACGTAGATTCATCGCGCGTAGAGGCCAAGTAACAAAAATGCGATCCGACAATGGAACAAACTTCATCGGTGCAGAGCGTGAACTGCGACAATCTATTGATCAGTGGAACCTGTCTAAAATTAATCAAGCAATGCTCCAAAGAAACATTGATTGGCAATTCAATCCGCCAACAGGTTCGCACCATGGAGGTGTTTGGGAAAGGCTGATTAGATCTATAAGGAGTGCAATTAACAGTACTGCCAGGGAACAGGTCCTGGATGACGAAGGGCTATCTACATTAATGTGCGAGGTGGAGGCAATGTTAAATAGTCGACCAATAACAAAAGCTCAGATCAGTGTAACGACTTGGAAGCGCTGACACCAAATCACCTACTGCTACAAAAAACAAAACCCAGTTTACCTCCAGGAGTGTTTGAGAAATCGGACAATTACTGTCGACGACGCTGGCGGCAAGTTCAGTATATGTCTAACCTGTTTTGGAAGCGATGGGTCCGTGAATACTTACCGCTGCTTCAGGAGCGACAGAAGTGGCATGTACAACGACAAAATCTACAAGTGGGTGATGTTGTGCTTATCGTTGACTCCACCGCGCCAAGGAGCTCTTGGCCGATGGTAGTTATTGTGGAGACGTTGCCCGATCGCGCGGGCTCCGTACGTCAGGTGAATGTGAAGACAGCTACTAACGTGCTGAAGCGCCCGATAAGCAAACTATGTGTCATCTTGGAGGCAGAATAATTAAATGACGTCGTTATCAAACAAAAGTTTGTGAAAATAATCTGTGACGAGAAAATCACAAAAATAAATGTGGTTTAAAATGATGTGTTCAAAAGTGAAAACCATTAAATAAGCTCTGCTTATGCTGGCGCATTTATGTATAATTGTAAATTTACTTGAAATTTATGTTTTGGAAATTTACTTGAAATTTAGTCATTTCATAAATAATTACAAGATTTAATTATTCTCACTTTAAAAGTTTCATCTTCTTAAGTGTTAAGTGGTCAATAGCAAATTTGATTACTTTATTTGTGCCAGCATGGGGTTTTGAGTTGTGAATAATTCGCGATTCCATGGAAACAGACTTCACAATAATTTAGCTTGGCGATCAAGCCTTGAGTCCACGATTCTGGAACAGGCAAAGACGGTGTCGCAGAAATGAACATTATTTATTGTGAAGATACTTTATGAAACTGTATTGTATACGGTTTTCTCATATTACTCATTATTACTTAACAGTTTTGAAGTTGTATTGTGTACAGCTTTCTCATTATGACTTTTGAATGTGTTTCCATTGTTGCTTTGATTTCTTGAAGTTTGAACTTCATTGAAATTCTGCAGATTTGAAATACATTGTTATATATACATGCAAGAAATTAGTTGAAATCTTAGTAAAGGTATTACTAGTACGTTTGAAATGCTATAATCTTGTTGGGTTCGACAAAATTTGATTTGTTGTAAGAAATTGTATTAATAATTGTGTCAATATTATTTTTATATTTCCACAATTAGAGGGCTGGTGTGTTAGCGCGCAGAAATGCTTGGTTACGAGATCGCTCTGAGCGAATATTGTATTGGACGAATACGTTTACATTTCGCGCTAATCTCGAGCGATATGATTGGAGCGCGCACCAGTGGATTTACTTCGGTCATTTTCATGTGTGTGCTACAGTTGGGAACAATTTGTTTTCTAGTCTAAAAAAGGTTAATTTTCTAGTCAATTGGATGGATTTCATAATATTGGTATGTTGAAACGATTTATGAATGTTGTAATATTATGCACCTATGCTGTCCGTTCGTATGCAAGCTTTCTAGTGGTATTTTTCTTCGTGTAAAGATTGTTTACAAGTTGAATAGACCAGTTTATTTTAGGACGCTATTTGCAAATTTCATAGAGAGCTCCAAGTCTGCTTGGTCGTTGTTTTATATGGTCTTGGGAGATTATATAATTCAAGGATTACTGCTCTCTAATTATTGACAGTGTTAAATAACTCCATGTATGATTTATTGCAATAATATCGAAATCAGCGAGACCATTATGCGAACTCCAAGGGCCGTAAATTTCTGACGATTTACCAGACAAAATTGTGCAGAGTATCTTCCTTTGTATGAAATAATTTTGTTTAACAAATTGCCAAGACTGCATGCATTGCAGTCCGCTATATGTTCTTCCTATTAAGCTGAATGTGCTTATGTAAGACCGGGGAGTTTATAGATATAACAAACTCTGGTTGTTTTCGTATTTTCGTATATATGGATATAAAGAGCCTGTAAAATACAATATATACATAATATTATTATGTACAAATCATTCTACTTAATTTCACAATACAAAATAGTAAATACACAAGTCCAATTCCAGCAGTTCAAATAAATATTTTACAATGTAAAATATCAAAGATAAAACATTACATTACCAGAGTCCGGCTATCAGCTGATACATATATTATATATATGTATAAAGTTACTAGTATAGTATATATTAACGTAAACAGGATAGCTTTGCAACGTATCCGTTTGACTAGTAGAGATAGGGTGTGGGATAAGGGTCTTGAACAAGTTAGTTGGAAAGTGCACCTAATTAGTTGAGTTAGTTCACTCATTCACACATCTGACCTGATTGTCACTCACAATCACTCACCCATAATACTTTATACACAATAGTAGTGAAGACTAGTATATATTATACAAAGACATAGTATGGGACCAGGCTATATCATTATGATATGATTCAGACCAGTGATTTTATTAGGCCATATAGGGAAACTATTGGGTGGTACGCTTGCAGCAGGGTTTGGAAACATTATAATGTACATGTACTAAATATCAATAATTATTTCCCTTTAACATAAATATGACATGGGTTACATAGTTCCCCCTCTTGGAGAAAATGTCTCCTGACGTTTTAATTACCTGAAACTAAATGAATAGTGTAGCTCAATCCAAATAATCAAGCTATATAATAACAATTTTATTTACTGCATCATTCACTATCCAACATCCGACATTGTCAGCTGAAATAATTTTACAAACTGAAATAAAAACATAACAACCAATACAATGTAATTAAAGATACTAATGTAACGATCATTAGTTAAGTATTACACCGTGCATGGGTATGTTCAATATGGCTGGATTAAAGGTAGATGTCCACAATAATGGACATATGCTACAAATCTGTTCCAACTATGTGGAGACCTGTAAAGGTAAGATTAACCTTCAAATTGTACAAACATGAACATTTACTATGAAATAAAAACAACCATTCCAAATGACATAATGAAATGTAATACTAATGTACGCGCATTGTATATATACTGACATAGAATGATTCGAACATTGCACTTATACAGTAAAATACCAGAAATAATACTACTGTAATAACACAGCGAAATACCAGAATACGGTATATTTTTAAACAATTAAAACTCAATATATCTCACTGTCTTACACATAGTACACAACCTTGTCAGTGTTTGGTACTGCTGTCAATGGGACCACCCATTCTCCATACCGGTCCGGTGGCTTCCTTTGGCGCACCGGATGATGGGTCGGTTCAGGAGTTTGGGCATTGCCAGCAGGGACGACAACAGGTTGGTCTATTATGGACTCTAAATGTGAGACAGATCTCTGTACTGATGGTTCTGAGGTGGTGTTATAAGATATATCATGAATCTGTGAAGATTCAGGTATCGCACTACCGGTACCAAGTAAACTGGGTACAGAGGGTTGAGATGTCGCAGAGTTAGATCTGGTTGAGTGTTGCACTCCTGGATTGTTCTCGACGATACGGCTAGGAATATGGGTTTGACTACCAGTAGTCGCAGGAACCATCCTAGGTATCGTCGGAGGCAGCAATCCAGGGTGATTATGCTTTCGCAAAGCTGGAGGTCTGTATAGTTTGACGCTTTCGCCTTCGCTATCTAAATCGGAACTATCAGATTGGATTGCGTGAGGTACATGTACTGGTGGTGTCTTGAGATTGGTTCTGGCCAACTCCTTGCGGATAGGGCCTATCTCAGATTCTACACTTACATCCACCGTCGGTGTATCTCTTGGTACACAATTGAATGGCAGGAGCATATTCCTATGCAACGTCCGGATTGGTCCTTTGCCATTCTCAAGTTGTACACGAAATACTGGTATGTCGGGGTTCGGCATAGCTAGCACAACATAAGGGTCGCGATCCCATCTGTCTGCTAGCTTATGTGTCCCCTTGATACCGACTTTCTTTACAAGTACACGGTCTCCAACTTCTATCTTGGACTCACGAACTTTACAGTCGTACCTGTCCTTGTTCTTGGCAGCCTGCCTGCCAGCTTCATTGGCAGCTGCCCTATATGCATATTCTAGCCGGTTCTTTAGTTTGGCTACATATGTCGTAGGTGTGAATTCACCAATGTCTTGTGGATCTGTGCCTAAGTAGGCATCGACAGAAAGTCGAGGATGCCACCCAAACATTAAATAGTGTGGCGAAAAACCGGTTGCGTCACTCTTGGTACCATTGTATGTTTGAACAAGAGGGGCGATATACGATTTCCAGTCGCTCTTTTGGTGTTCCTCTAAGGTACCAAGCATGCGCAGAAGAGTGCCGTTGAATCGTTCTGCTGAACCATTACCCATAGGGTGGTACGGCGTTGTACGGCTTTTACGAATGCCCGTGAGCTTACACAGTTCCTGTATAGTCCTACTAAGAAAATTTCGACCTTGGTCACTGTGAAGTCGCTCGGGAAAACCATAAAAACGGAAATAATGGTCATACAAGGCCTTGGCAGTGGTTTGTGCAGTCTGGTTGCGACATGACACTGCTTGAGCATATCTGGTGAAGTGATCCACTATAACCAGTATGTTTTCCACACCACCTTTGCTATGTTCGAGCTTTAAAAAGTCGATGCACACTAGCTCCATAGGTCTAGAGGTAAAAATTGGTACAAGCTCTGCGAAATGTTTGACAGGGGTCTTTCGTCTAATACATGAGCTACAATTGGTGATGTACTTGTTAACATCCTCTTCCAACCCAGGCCAGTAAAACCGTTGTCTGGCCAGCCAAAGTGTCTTTTCCTTGCCCTGGTGACCAGCATCGTCATGAATACCCTTCAAGGCAATAGTCCTGTGGGATTCAGGTAAAACAAGTTGACGAACTGACTGGCCGTCCAAGAAAGCGGTTCTGTACAGAATTCCCTCATCGAGATGAAGTATGTTCCATTCTCGGAGAAAACGCTGTACAGCTTTTGACTCGGATCCTCTCCCCCTGGGAAGAAAACCGCTTTCGAGGAGGTCAATCACCCTTAAAATGGTAAAATCATTCAATTGCTCAGCTTTCCAGTCAATCTTGTTGACATGTTCAGATTCAAACATCTCCTCATCGGCCGAACGAGGAACTGCCGAATCTGATACACAGTCGACAAGTGGTGTAGCATTTACAGCACCTTGAAAAATCGCTTTCATTTCTTCTTGAAATACGTATCGACGAGATAAACCATCTGCGTCTCCGTTTTGGCTGCCACTACGGTATTCAATATAAAAATTGTAATTGGCTAATTCTGCTAGCCAACGGTGGCCTGTTGCATCAACCTTTGCAGAGGTTTTGACATAGGTTAAGGGATTATTGTCAGTAACCACCTTAAAGTCATTCCCACACAAGTAGTCATGGAATTTATCTGTGATAGTCCACTTAAGGGCTAGAAATTCCATCTTGTGGGCGGGATAATTCCTCTCGCTGGGTCTCAAACGTCGGGATGCGTATGCAATAACACGCTCCTTCCCGTCTTGGACCTGGTATAGTACTGCTCCTAATCCAAGGGACGATGCATCCGTGTGCAGAATAAAAGGTTGGGAATAGTCTGCATATGCCAAGATTGGGTGTGATGTTAATTTATCTTTGATTGTATCAAAGGCAGCTTGCTGGGCATCACCCCATATCCATGGAACGGGTGTCTTGGTCTTCTTCTTGGTCTTTTTCTTGGATTTTTTCTGGTTAAAACCATGTCCTTCTAATAAAGAGTTTAACGGCTGTACAATCTGGGCATAATCCTTTATAAATTTTCTGTAATAGCCCGAGAATCCAAGAAATTGTCTGAGATATTTCAGATCGTGACATGCTGGCCAATCTTTAACGGCGGAAACTTTACCGGGATCCGTAGAAATACCTTGATCAGAAACGACATGACCCAAGTAAGTTACGGATTTCTTGAAGAATTCGCATTTTGATGGTTTAAGCTTCAAGTGATGCTGATCCAACCGTTGAAAGACGACTGATTGTATGTAAACAGATCAGGAATTTAACCTATCCACAATCAATACTGTATACCTGTAAATAAACACAGACTATATTTTAACACAATACACACAACACAAAATTTAATGGACTGTTAAAGAATACACAATTACTGGACTGTAACACAATATACATATAATCCTGAAAATAAATTTAATTGATTTAACAGTGATTATACAATATGTTGTATGGCAAATAGAAATTGGTGCTCCTACTGGCATCTATCTATACCTGAAACACGAAATTTGGAACAACATTACCCTCTGAAAAGAATGACCACCACTGGCCTTAGCAAGGGCGTATATATAACCTAGTTATATGGGTAATATTATACTGGGGCGTAGGAATATATGGGGTAACACAGATCACACATGTGAGTATCCCCGCCTGTCACGCGGGAGACCGGGGTTCAATTCCCCGACGGGGAGCCATTTGTAGACCGGGGAGTTTATAGATATGACAAACTCTGGTTGTTTTCGTATTTTCTTATAAATGGATATAAAGAGCCATTACATTACCAGAGTCCGGCTATCAGCTGATACATATATTATATATATGTATAAAGTTACTAGTATAGTATATATTAACGTAAACAGGATAGCTTTGCAACGTATCCGTTTGACTAGTAGAGATAGAATGTGGGATAAGGGTCTTGAACAAGCTAGTTGGAAAGTGCACCTAATTAGTTGAGTTAGTTCACTCATTCACACATCTGACCTGATTGTCACTCACAATCACTCACCCATAATACTTTATACACAATAGTAGTGAAGACTAGTATATATTATACAAAGACATAGTATGGGACCAGGCTATATAATTATGATATGATTCAGACCAGTGATTTTATTAGGCCATATAGGGAAACTATTGGGTGGTACGCTTGCAGCAGGGTTTGGAAACATTATAATGTACATGTACTAAATATCAATAATTAGTTCCCTTTAACATAAATATGACATGGGTTAC
>CM026386.1:86840820-86869148 GCA_014843695.1 Archivesica marissinica
TTTTTTAACGAAGAATATTTTATAGTCACTAGAATGATCTGTTTTAACTGCGGGCTGAATTTCGTAATTTGTTATTAAGTTATTGAGGTATTGGCTGTCAAGGAAATAGTCAAGTCTGCTAAAGATGGGTGGTTTGTATTTGAATGCCTTGTGTATTGTAGTTTTGCTGGGTTGTTTTGTCTCCATACGTCTATCAAATTAAACTGATTTAAAATATTATACAATATTTTCCTGCAGTTAACATGTGTACATTTTTGGCCGTTTTTCTTATCAATATCAACATCTAAGACAGTGTTGAAGTCTCCGACTATTACAACATTTTTATCATCATTCTCACGCATATATGTTTCAAGAGTGGAGAAGAAGTTACTATCATCAGTATTAGGTCCATATATATTTACGAGAGTGATTTCTTGTTCATTTACTATTATATCTAGGGATATTATGCGCCCTTTGACAATTTCAGTAAAATTTGAAGCCTTGTACGATTTATTCATGTTTAAAAGAATGGCCACTCCGGCACTATTTGAATTTATTCCACTAAAAAAGGCTTCACCATTCCAGTCAGATTTCCATGTATCCGTGCATTGAATTGTCGAATGTGTTTCTTGCAAAAAAACAAATGTTGTATCTTATTAGTTTCAACCATTCAAAGACCTTAAGGCGCTTTTTATCATTTCCAATGCCCCATACGTTAGTAGAACATGTTATAGACTCCATTGGCAAAATCGATGAATACATAAACAGACGAGTAAGCAGAAACGATCGTGTTATGTAGCCATCTGTATTGTCATATTGATTTTTTTAAAGAGGTCATTGGGTTTTACAGTATTAATATTCATTTGGGTTATAACATTTTTATATTTTGTATGGTGACGAGAGATATGGGATTTTCTTACTGCATTTATCAAAATGGAAACTGAATTTATATATACCTAATACGTATATACAATACGTTAGACTAGAATAAAAAAAGAAATAAAAGTGTACAATTATATATATACATAGATACACATAAGCATACATATACTCATGTACATATGTATACATATATATAAAAACATATACATACATATGCACACACACACACACACACACACATACACACACACAACACACACACAACACACACAACACACACAACGCACACAACAAACATACACACAACACATACACACAACACACACAACCACACACACACACACACACACACACACACACACACACACACACAACACACAACACACACACACACAAACACACACACACACACACAAACACACATACACACACACACACACACACACACACACACACACACACACACACACACACACACACACATACATACCCACATACATACATATACACAAACGCATGCACATACATGCACACACACATACATACACACACATACACACACACACATACATACGCACGCACGCACGCACGCACGCACGCACGAACATACATACCATACATACATACCATACATACCATACATACCATGCATACCATGCATACCATGCATACCATGCACACCATGCATGCACACCATACACACCATGCACACCATACATACCATACATACCATACATACCATACATACCATACCATACCATACAATGCATACCATACGTACCATACGTACCATACATACCATACATACCATACATACCATACGTACCATACATACCATACGTATCATACATACCATACGTACCATACATACCATACGTACCATACATACCATACATACCATACATACCATACATACCATACGTACCATACATACCATACGTACCATACATACCATACATACCATACGTACCATACGTACCATGCATACCATACATACATACCATACATACCATACGTACCATACATACCATACATACCATACGTACCATACATACCATACGTACCATACATACCATACATACCATACATACCATACGTACCATACATACCATACGTACCATACATACCATACATACCATACATACCATACGTACCATAATACCATACATACCATACGTACCATACATACCATACATACCATACATACCATACATACCATACATACCATACGTACCATACATACCATACATACCATACATACCATACATACCATACCATACATACCATACATACCATACATACCATACGTACCATACATACCATACATACCATACATACCATACCATACATACCATACGTACCATACATACCATACATACCATACATACCATACCATACATACCATACATACCATACGTACCATACATACCATACATACCATACATACCAATGCACACACACACATACATACATACCCACATACATACATATACACAAAAGCATGCATATACATGCACACACACATACATACACACGCATACATACATACACGCACGCACGCACGCACGCACATACACACATACATACCATACATACCATACATACCATGCATACCATACATACCATACATTCCATACATACCATACATACCATACATACCATACACACCATCATACACCATACATACCATACATACCATACATTCCATACATACCATACACACCATACATACCATACATACCATACATACCATACATTCCATACATACCATACATACCATACATACCATACATACCATACATACCATACATACCATACATACCATACATACCATACTACCATACATACCATACATACCATGCATACCATAGCTACCATACATACCAACATACCATCATACCATGCATACCATACTACCTACATACCATACATACCATACATACCATGCAACCTACATAAACCATACATACCATACATACCATGACATACCATACAATAACATACATACCATATACATACCATACATACCATACATACCATAGCATACCATACATACCATACATACCAAACATCATACATACCATCAACCATACATTCATACATACCATATATACCATACATACCATACGTACCATACATACCATACATACCACATACTACGACCATACATTCCATACATACCCATCCATACATACCATACATACCATGCATACCATACATACCATACATACCATACCTACCATACATACCATACATACCATACATACCATACATACCATACATACCATACATACCATGCATTCCATACATTACATACATACCATACATACAATACATACCATACATACATACATACCATACATACCATACATTACATACATTCCATACGTACCATACGTACCATACATACCATACATACCATACGTACCATGCATACCATACATACCATACATACCGTGCGTACGTGCATACGTACGTACATACATACATACATACGTATTGTGCATGTTTACGTACGTACGTATATATATATACATGCATATACAAGTATACACATACACAAATACATCACACATACATACACAACACACACATGTATGAAGGCCGACTTTTTACAATAAATAGTTTTCATTCAACATTATGTTTCTGAGTCAGTAGCCTACGTCATGCATGGTTAATTCGCATCAGAACGCCAAACTGTATTTTAATCGCCGATAAAGACAAGACAAATATGATGTAATATAATGTTATGCTTACAAAGGATGCTGTGCTAATCCACATCTCGGGGGACACACATTCTGTGTCTATACTTTCTAAACACCTACTTGGATGATTTTCATTAAACATGCACCAAATATTGACCTCACAGAGACGACGTGCGGAACACATCCTCCAACCATGTTCATTTAATGTTACTGTCATAATTGGAGGTAGACGGTCACATTACTATAGTTTGTGTCCGGTCAATAGTTATCCAACCGCCTGAATATGTTTAACTAAGTTGGCACCTATTTTAACAATATGCATATGGCTTTGAACAACCATGTTGTTTCAATGTCACAATTGGAAACCTAAGTGTGCAAATGACTACTGTTCTAATCATTGGTTGGTGCATTGTTCATGTTTTCTGACGAGGTGCAGAGCACAGATTTCACCCACACATGTCAATATCTCACTATGAGGTTAACGCGCAGATCGAGCTCTGATATGGATACTCTTATTTCACAACATCAGCACTTGTTTTATTTAAGGACCTTCAGATATAGCCACAGTTGTCTTTTAATGTACATGTCGACTATGTAATTTGTATTTCAGCATTTCCAGTAATAACACTTCCAAATGGCAGGAGTGAGATGACTGCTTCATCTAAATTGGGTGAAAATGCAACAGTAGAAATAGAATATTACTCCAATGCAGGTGTACCGGATGTTAATTGTTTTAGAGTGTTGAATGGAACCACACATATAGAAAATGTATGTGTTGTAGTATCTGTTCCGACTGTTGTTGACTTGCCAGTATTTGCACAAACTATTAAAGAAAATGGAATAAAAGCTAGCATATCAATTAGGATACTTTCTGAGGAATTCTTCGGATTATACAATGTCACCATCTCTAACGAGATCAACTCTACCTATTTACGATTAGAAATTGTTGCACAAGGTAAGATTAAATATATTTCAGTGTGTTACCTATGGAAACACTGTTGACGGTCAATGTATCACGTACTCTATGAAGCAAAAAGCAACATGTTCCCACTGTAAATATAAGATGGTGTCAACAGTTTCGATATTACACGTCAAGTAAATACGTTGAATTGATGGTATCCCCCGCCGAATATGATCCCTTACAAGTCGGGACAGAAAAACAAATAACGCTAAACCTATTTCGTGGATAATGATATGTGTAGGATTTTAAAATAAATAAAAGACGGCACAGGTGTATATTATTAAATAATGTTGAATCTAGTGTCAAATCAAGGACACTAACTTTGGTCGAATCGGCTGGCTATAATTCGCAATGGCGATATGTTGTATGAATTAAGTTGTATGACATTACGGTTATTTGGTGATAAGGGCAATGACTCTGGTTTCACTAATACAATTTGGGTCAGGCATGCAGGACAAAACCGCGCAATGATGGTGCAATATTATTTTTAAGTTTGATGACATTCCATAGAGTGGTTATTATTCACTGTAATTGGTAACCAATTAATGACCCATATAGTGTGTTATAAGCCCTATCCGGACCATGGTGATGCATATTTATTTTCAGTTTCATTACATTCCACGAATGGGTTACTTAGTTAATGCCACATTATTGACTAATTAATCAATTCAATGACAATAACTCTTGTTTCACTATTTCAATGTACGTCAGACTTACAGAACAACAATCTGGTGATGTAATGTTGTATTAAGATTGATGATAGATTCCATAGATCGGTTACTTAGTTTTGGCCAATACATACCGCCTCTGAGAGTGCATAGGTATGCCACAAAACAATGCACAACTTTACATGAAATATCATGGAACCCGTTTGCTGGCTTACCTTTGAACTTATATTATGCTAATATATTTGGTTAGGCAGCAATGTTCGAAAGCACTACATATATGTATAAAAGTATTTAGTTTCTTTTATTTCAGGACCTCCAAGTCCCCCATATGATATACAAATAGGCGATATTCAGCATACGACGGTCACGTTGTCTTGGAAACGAGGCTTCCACGGAGGCTTTGAACAAACATTTGTGATACAACTAAGCAGAGATAAGGTGAACTGGAGCAACATAGCATCGGTGAATGGTATGCTTGCTACCAGCAATGAACCAATATCTAAGAAGTTAGATGGTCTCGATGATTCGACAACTTACTTTGTACGGATGTTTGCATATAACATAGAAGGAAATAGCAACTATACAGACTACCTCAACTATACCACCTTACCAATAGGTTTGTCCATTAAATATAACTGTGGCAATTTTAATACCATATCGTGACAGATACCCATCAACTCATTTAATTACATAACTATAATAGTCCATGTGTATAGTGGTGTTTTGTGGAAAATGCGGCTTGTTTGTGTTGTGTGTTTAGAATCGTACCAACAGCTTAGGTCACATGGCAAATTTCCAGCTTTTATTTGTGAAGAAAGAACCCGGATGCCCTTCCGAGTACGTTTCCAGGCACGGACGGATATCCGGGTAGAACTACCGACCTACCACAAGCCAGCAAGATAGCGTCCTCACTTAAAATAATTAGTCACCCACACTGGAATTCGAACCTACAGCGGTATGGGACAAGTAATTTGAACTACTGCACAGTTGCCCCTGTGCCACGGAGGCCCCGTTATATACGTTTTATGCTAAGTATCATTTAGAGCTAGCCTTAATGATGAAAAGCATAAATATCTAGAAACTTCCTCCATTTCTGAACATTATTGCAAAGACATTTTAGAGAAAAAATGTTTTTTTTATTACGATATAATGTATTGAAGATTTAATGATATAATATGTTGATGCTAATTTCCTGCATATTTCAGAATCAAATGATCCACCTAACAGTGCTGCTGTAGTTGCTGCATTTGCCGCCGGGGTCACTACTTCTATGTTAGTTGTAGCGGTGGTAGTGGTTGTTGTTGTTATTTTGAAACGGAGAGGTTTCCTTACAAGTAAATCTTTTTCTGTAGCAGTTTTACAAATTAATAACAATCAGCCAGCTTGATTTTCTGTAAAAACGGACACAATTGTCAACAAAGTGTCAACTAACCCGATAATTAACGAGTACGACAACCGTGTTAGAAATGCAACAACCTATGTCCAATCTAACCCACCAATGCATTATTCCATTCACAGCATTCAGTAGAATGGTACTCATAAATCAATTGCATATTTACACAGCCGATAACATAAATCTACATGGGTCAGTTTATTCAGCAAACCGCATGTACCTCAGTGTCATAATTGGGATAAATGTCTTACGCATTACAAGCCTGAAAAGTTCACCTAAATAAGAGCACGATTTGCTATTAATGTGTTTACTTATAGCTTTTACATAAAATGATATGTCTATGAAATAGTAATATACAAATAAAGTATATATATATATACTATATATAAAGTAATCTCATAGTTACTTTGATCGTCAGCATATAGAAAATGGACTTCTGGTGTATGAATGTTATGCATACCTTTATATAGAATTACTATGTGGTATGTCTATAATGTCACCTTGCCACATACATCACTGTTGATAATGTCAGTTAGAAATAAAAACTACTTGTTTCATACAATAACATGCTAAATATATATGCTACTAATATAACGTAGCTCACATTCCGAAATTCATGTGCGTTTAGTTTCTTCTAATAACTATTTTGGTCAGTATTGTTGATTGTTTATATTGCTATAACCCATGATATATATGTATCAAACTTTCAGAAACCAATAACAAAAGTGTTTTCAACATACAATAAGTATCAGACTTCTGCAATAATTGGCCACTTTTCTGTTTACCGTGTGTCCGCAACTGAACACTGTTGAAATGCCTGTTCTAGGTGCAGTGTAGTAACGTTTCAGTTGTAATAACATTCCCGAATATCAATCAAATTGACAATACCGTCAACGTAACTCGACAGCAGGAAGTAGAGTATTTCAATGTTCAGGTGTAACCAATGGACATGTTAAATAAACAAACATAACACATAACATAGTATCACTAATCGAAATCATATTATTGAACTAGAAATAAACTCTAGGAATCTTTTAGAGCCAGAATCATGTGTATAATTGTGTAATCTATGTCCAGTAATATGTAGCATATACTAATTGTTTGTTTCAGAAAACTCAACGACAAAAACAGACGAAACCAGCAGGTAATTTTAATTCTTGTACTATATAGATTGTATAAATTAGGTTCCATACTAATATTAGAAGTTACAAAAGTAGCACCAAACTAGCTCTCATTTGCCTATTTCATACTGCTATATGCTATAGCTATAAGAGTCACGACAAATATGCCGCTGTAATATATCAGCTGGCTTACAGAACCACCAATATAGTTCATGATTGCCAAAGTCGATACATCTGATACCATGTGTGTAGCCAATCGTTCTCTTCATCGCCACCATTTGTGGTTTAAACATATTTGACATTCATATTACATAAATTACAACAACTACTATGTACACAATAAATACAAGTGTATTGAAATGAAAGATAAAAGCTTATGTTGGATTTCTCTCCACGCCACCATGGCGGGAATATAAACTAGAACCAGGCACAATTTGATGTTCGATGCGGGTTATGATCTATAATCTAATAACCTCGTAATATATAACGTGACTGTTGATTTGTATATGCCGACAGACAACACCTGGATCGACGCAGTATCTTTATCGTGAATATTTTCATAGACAAAGTACAACTCTGTATTCTCGTAATAATTTAATACAAAGATTGTTCTATATAATTTTATTGTGAAACTTTGGTTTATGCGCATTGTTTTATGTAATGGAATATTGAGCATTAATGTTACAAACAAAGGTAAAATAGTGAAACTAGTTCTCTTTCATCATTGTTAGTCCAGGTGAGACAACTAGCCAAGGAAACTGCCCAGCGTCTATTCAAATGCAGCCATATACGAACATATCACGGTAAGCTGTATTCATTATTCTAACACGACCCAGCTAATAACATGAACTATACTGTGCGCACCGTCTTTTGGCTATTCCATTTATAAAATGCGTGTAAAGTTTTATGAATGAAAGTCACGTGATCACGGTTTGTAAATACTACCGTGGGCATTCGCGGAAGTGAGCTATTTTTAGAATCAGATAATCTCTTGTCCGTCTTGTTTTTCTGTTAAGTAACATTTCAGTTACTATTCTGTACAGTTTTATTTGACAAAATAAAAACTTTTGTTCATCTATGCACTAGATCGATATTTTCCATAATAAATAACGTCATCACCCCTTACACGGGAGGAAATTTCGAAAGCCAAATGCAGCGGAGTAGCACTGCGTTTGAAGAAAATACTCCTTTGATTCTCGTCTAAAATTATTAGAATTATTTCTTAAATAATAGAATTATTTTATAATCACACATAACGCTCTCTATTTCAATATGAATATCTACAGTCGTAAGGTACTCTATTATTGCTCTCAGTTAAATTCCATTATGTTATGTTGGCACTTATGCATAGTTCTATTTACATTTATTTCTATCGACATGAAAATAATTTCGATTAGAACATTAATTTATGCAACAAAGTATTACTTATATCAACTATTATAGAATGACAGTTTACTGTTTCACTTAAAATGCGTGTTCATACTATATTATTCACAGTGACGTATATGAACAGCTGCATCGCCCGGTTGGAATGGAGGGGCGAAATGAATACGAAGTTGTAAATGGTAAGCTATATTGCAATTATATAGAATAGACATGATCCCAACCCACACATTCTTATTTAAAGTACCCATGTATCCTTGACTAGTTTATTGTACAGTTCAATCTAATAATCAACTGGACATTATTTTCGATATAAATTCTACAGACTATTAATTAACTAAGATAGTCATGTTATTACGTATATTGCTATAATGATATTCGAATTGTATCAATATATCTAATGGCCAATGTGAAGTTAATGTCCCCTTATCTGACACATTAGTTGGATACTATGCCATAGTTATTAATTAAATATATTTAGGCTAAGCATAACATTATGTATTGAGAATGCCCTTAATTTATACAAATTTATTTTAGCTCAATTGCGAAACAAGTTTCAACTTATATTAATCACTCTCGAGACCTCATTCCAGATGGAATCCATCGCCACGAGGAGAGAGAAGAGGCAATGTGGAATTTAAATGCCTTGCCTAAGGGCACAATCGTAACGGCTCCAGCGGGGCTCGAACTCCGGACCTTTCACATCAGAATGCGCTTGATCATGGAGGAAATATGTGAGATTAATGAGGACCAACTGAACATGAACAATCATAAATGTCGTGATATTTGAATTATCATTAATGTACATTATATCGGAACCAACACGAATCACAGTTAATTCGTACACATTCATTCATTGACACCATCGCTATTTCCCATGCTGGTGCAGTGTTACATTGTAGTAAATTTAACACACCAGGTAATATTATTCACCATCTTGGTACCTTCATTTATATTAAATTGAACAGACCAGCCTCAGTTCCATACAAAATTAATTTAATAAGCTGAACACAACTACTGAATAGAATTTGATACAATCGACGTCAATTCACGGAGAAATTATTATAGTTTCTAAAACCTTTATTGGGGTATCCAACGAATGTATCCCCTCAAACCTTTGTACGACTCTACAATTCGCTGTACATCTCGCCAAAGATACAGACAAAAATGAAGTAAATTACAGATAAACCAACAGATTCGATCAAATATAAACATTCTGCGAAACAACGTAAAACATACCAGGGAACGATTCCTTGATGATATAGAAGCCTATTTAAGTGATAGTACAAGTACCGTATTTAGCTGTGTATAGTGCGCTACCGTGTATAGTGCGCACCCACGATCTGGCACGAAAATCGGCGGAAAAACTGAGTTCCTATGTATACTGCGCACGTGAAAAACGCAATTTTCCAAGTCAAAATTTAACATTTCTCAAAAATCGCTAAAAATTGTGCTCCGTGATTTTTACAACTTATATTAATCACTCGAGATATACCTCATCGCACTCGGGCACACCTGCTCAAATTTCTCGACACGTTCTCAAACATCTCAACACGTTCTCAAACATGTCAGCAGATGCTCAAACTTCTCAACACGTGAAGCCTACCTAATTAACTGGGACCCATTGTGAAAGGTTTGTCGAAATTAATTATCGCTACAATCAATTGAAATACTGCAGCCAAAAAAGTTTTTTTTTTATGCAATGCATTGTACATTGTACGGCGAAGTACGCGAAAAGTACGGGAAATATTACATACGATAAAACCACGTGATGTTATCAAATCGCCATTTTTTATGCATTTACATTTTCAATTAAATTCATCAAAGTTTGCCAAAATAAACGAAATATATGCTAATTTTGTGGTCTTATTCATTTGATTTATTTATATAGACTATCGGCAACTGGTTTTAATAGCTAGTTTATAACGATTGTCGAATGTAACAACTTATAGAATGACTGTGGGCCGTTCGGGTCGAATTTCAGTTTTTTCACGAAATTTTGGTCCGGAAAAAAATGTCCTGATGTCTGTACTGGTGTATAATGCGCAGTAGATAAAATGGATGAGGATTTCAGTAAGAAATGTGCGCACTATACACAGCTAAATACGGTAGTTCAAATAATCCCAGATTGTATTGGAAGATGCTTAAAGTTTTAGTCAAGGCTAATAAATCGTGTGAAATTATATCACCGTTAAGCACAGAAGAAAATCGTTTTAAGTTAAATTTTAATACTGACATCAAAACATATAATTGTCTTAACAACTACAATGTGCATTGTACATTCTACTGGCAACTCTTCACAAATGACATATTCACAATTCACTAGAATACCTCATAATACATAATACCGTTTATCATTACTGAGCAGGCAATTATAGATATCATCATTGTTAATTAATAAAGTCTCCGGTCACAGAATGTTAAAAGAATGCAAAATTGTATTTGTAATCTCTTTCCACCTTATTCACCTCTCATGTATTCTCCTCTCATTATCCTCTTATCTCCACTCCTCTCTCCCATATCTCTCTATCTCGACCTATCCTTCCCATTGACTCGTATA
The DNA here is from genome assembly GCA_014843695.1 of Archivesica marissinica. Lineage (NCBI taxonomy): Eukaryota > Metazoa > Mollusca > Bivalvia > Venerida > Vesicomyidae > Archivesica > Archivesica marissinica. The sequence continues at coordinate 86,852,473 of CM026386.1, forward strand.
TCCCATCTATGTTGCTATATTGTTCCATCTCTGGGTTTTATATTGTTCCGTCACTTTTTGATATACATGTACAATTCCAAACTAGATCATGGTAATCAAATACAGCAACACAATTAACCAATGATGTCTGCTATTTATAAATGCCACACCGTACGAAAGTTGGAATATATTCATCCAGATCTAATGACCAAAACAATAGTTTCATAAAAATTGCATGTTTTACAGGGGGGTCCGTCCGTCCGTGTATGAAATAGACTATTAACTCCCAAAACAAACAAAACCATTTAACATCAATAAAATGATGTGTGCAGAATATATGTACATGTATATTATTTATGCAAAATCGTGTTAGTGGTGAATAGCATACGTGCATGGTTTTAACATGTCTTTCAGTGGACAGACACGCCGCATCGGATAAGTAAGTGTCTGGTTTTCTACTTTATTATAAACTCCAATATGCTATGATTACAGCAAAACATTATTCATTAATTATCTTCGTATTAGAATGTCCAGAGACTCTTTTTGGGCAGCATTAGTAGAGCCAGCGTGTTGATGGTTATAAGAGGTGTCTCCGATGTATATCATATAGGTCATCCATATAATCGAGAGGGTTCGTTCTATCGCGACATATTCTTGGTATACGACGATTCTGTCCTACCAACATCAAAACACAGCGCAGTTCTGATTAGTTTCGACTTAGGTCACCTCGCTACCTATCTTCAGTTTTTGATTGTAGTAATGTTTTGTCTTAGATTTGTTTGGCGGTTTCCATTAATTAGTACTATAAATGCATATACATTCTTAATACGTTCGCCATGTTGAGCATCTTCCAATCTACTGCGTTTACATTCCGGTAAACGCAGTTGCCCCTGAGACGTTATTGATTCTTAAAGTTGTGTTGCCGTCAGAAATCGCACTCATTTCTATACCGTTGTCAATAATAATTATAATAATGATTATAATACCGCAGACTGCATTAGTGTCATCACTGTCCCATAGATTCAACCGAACGATGAAAATATAGGATTAACACAACCATGTTTTGTCCTTTACGACCTTTGTCCCATACGACCTTGCAACGTTCAGAAAATGAAATATAAACATTAGGAATACCATCAACATGCGATTCGATGATTGTCTAACGATGTATTGTTAGTTTAAAAAGCCAGCAATACATATGTTGCTGATGGTCGTTTATTAAATGAAAGTAGCATACAATAACTCATTTATAAACAGACTAGTACACACAATATATACCCGTAACATTGTCTAATTTGGTAGAAGTTTAGTTGAATTGTTTAAGTCAAAATAATGGTACTATTATGGGTAAAACTATATAGTCGGCATATATGATCGATAGCATTGTTATTTGACTAGTTCTAACAATTATGGATGCCATTGTTTCTTCGGATTAGAAGCCGTTATACACCTCATTTTTTTGGAATAAATGTAAAAGTAGAATTAATACATATCAAAGTGTAATTTTGTAGTGAGTAGAGACGCAAGGAGCTGAAAGTATTAAATAAATCAAATGCATGTAGCTATTTTTATAAGAAATACTTATTTGGTAGAGATGACAACATTCTCATACAATATGGTGCTTTGATTGGTAGCTTTATCGTTAGTGTTCTGGTAACTTTAATTTTCTTTGTAATTTAGTGCTGTCCAATATGAATGTCTGACACAAGAGTCTGACTCTACACCAACGTACACTTCCCTAAATAGTGATAAAGGTAAGTCGTAGTTTATCAGTAGCGGATGAAGTTGTTAACACGCTGTACTTTTAATCGCAGGTTCGATGCAATACTAAAATGACTCGTATCATAATAATGTGGGGACTTTAAATCGAGGTCTCGTGTCGGTGCTTTACAACGTGGACGTAAAAGAACCTGAGGAGAAACTGGAATGGGTCTCTGTCTGTATCATTGCACTGTCCTCCAAAATCTAACATGACTAATCTCTTCAGTAGGCGTCGCTCATATTAGCAACCGGTAGCGACGATAAATAAACGTATAGCACACCGAGTTTATGAAATGTCGTTCCTGACAGCTACATTTGATGTCATTGCGTTTGTTAATGTGTTGTTTCAGTATTATTTTAAGAACTTGAAATGGTTCCTAAGACACAACGCAATCATGTTTTCTCACTTTTCGTCGTGAAGAAATTATGCTAATGTATTATAATAATATGTTTGCACGATCTGTAATGCATATTCATCAACTAAATAACTGCATCGAAGAATTTAGTCATATGTACGGTTTATTATACGTTCTATTGCAGGTCATGTAGAGAACAGAGACAAACTAATATACGAAAATCTGAAGCTGTGACCATGTTGGAATGTGTAATGCTGCATGTACATTTAGTTGAATATATAATAGTACATCAAACATATATGTATGGTGTAGTCAGACTTCCAAACTTCCAGACATGTTGAGCTTTTGGAAAAAGACGAAATGTTAGAATACGCAGTATCGTTTCCGTTTTCAAGCTGTAGGACATGAAGATGCATACATGTGTGTTGTAATTATATTCCAGCAAATGCTTTTAAAGATATACTATGACTTTGTAAAATTGTGTGGCGTAGTCTGTTTGGCTGCCCGGTGAGGTACTGGCCTTACGGTCGAACGTTTGAATATATAAGGCGAGTGTGCACCTGTGGTGCGCTATGCTACATGGTCCAATACACGTGGTGGCAAGTCCAAGTAATGTTGTGTGATTGTCCAAGTAATGCTACATCAGTGTTCAAGTAATATTGGATCACTGTCCACGGGATATATTAGTCGTATTTTATTTACCTAAGATGAAACAATAGAAGAATAGTGTGCTGAATACAAGACAGACCTGTATCTCAACCTGGTGAAACAAGCCTAATTAAACCGTGTAACCGGACCGAGGGATCCACTGCAAACATATCACTAATCTGTGCAATGCAACGCCTCTCTCAAATAAAATAAATGAGTTCTAACAGCGCCAGTAACCTTCTCGGAGAATTATGTCCAGGGGAACATGATTGAGCCAATACCAAGACGTTGACAGTTCTCTAACTTCGTGAGCAGTTACATAGTCAGAAAGTGGTTCGTTAGCCCTGGATGACGTGTATGCTACCCGTATTGTCTGCACCAAACATAGGGAAATCGTACTCGCATACCTCTTCAGTAAATTTCTGACGGAATAATATGACCAGTACACGACGTCCTGTCCAGAAGGAAGTAACACGGAGCAGATATATCTTGGGTGCACTAAGATGGCACAATGACATGATAGACACACACCAAGTGGCGTAACAGATCGCCCATGAACGGACGGCAGATGTGGATCTCTACTATTAGTGAAGCCAGTGTATTAAGAAGTATTATTGTAAATGCTAACAATTAATTATCACCCGTTGCACCAAAATGAAAACTGATATTAATATGTGTCTATTACCAAGCACATATTGCATATTGGTATTACATGTATCTCTCATTTAGGCTCATGTTTTAGAATCAATAATAGATGTGTTGGCGTTAACGGTAATTGATTGATAGCATGCGGTTTACGCTAAATAACAATATTCATCCTCAATACAGTAAAATGAAAATCTTTATTATAATACTATATGTAAATAGATTGTTTACCATTTCGAATTTATACGCATATTAAATCTATTATACGTGACCTGTATAGTATTATATATTTGTTTGTTTATAATGTTGTAGTCAAGTAAATATGTGTTCTGTTCTTCCTAATAATTTATACAGGGGCGCATTATACTATATATATATGCGTATACAATATGAATATGTGTATATAAAGATTAGTTATCCGTGTCATAGAAAATGTATTGGTGGAATTTATGAAAGTATGACAGACTATCGTTGGCATTTTGTTAGTCATTTATTCCAGATTATTTATTAGAGATATGTACAAGATATATCATTTAAACGTCAACTTTATAATTCATGGATCTATTCATGGAAAGCATGCATTTCATGATCTGATATTGCATAGTTTCCTCTGTATAGTTCCCCTATTTTCATAGGTCGGGGCTTGGGGATATCCAAATGGTACGTTCTCTGTGATGCTATTGTTACAATGTGAGAAAAATGTACTTCCAACCTGGAGTTTGAACCCGGAACATTTCGCTCACAGGGCAAACGACTGAGCCAGCAGGATCCCTTACACATGATCCTCACACTGGTGACTAAGTCCGTATCGTTTCATACTTTCCCACCAAATTGGATTTCTGCATGTATGTGATCACTATCATATTGAACAAATTTGGAAGAGCATTGTACATAGATCATAGATCCGTGAGATTTTTTAAGAGTGTGTGCTACACGGTGGCCATCATGGATTTCAGAAGAACTTAATTTTAACAACGTTGGACGATCAAACAAGGTTGATATTTCGACGGTCAGGATGAAAATTGCATTAGAGTGATCACCTCGTCGATACCTTATGACATTACCATATTAGCTCGAAATCCGGATGGCAATTCGTGAGAAGAATGTTAATGAATGTGAGCTATATCTAGGTAATCCACCACCTACTCAAATAGCATGACCATAAATGGTAGTTTAAAAATGTTCACGGATGGTGTACGGTGGATAGACATATTGCGGTAGCAATACTTCACATTAGCCTTGTACAGTCATATAGGGCAAGCAACTTGGGTCGGCTCAATAGTGTGTATAGACTTTATGCAGCATGAATGCTTTCACCAAAAGACATTGTTAAATTACTCTCGTTAAATAAAGTCTTTATTATTATTATTATTATTATTATTGATTGTACATAGTTTTGCTCAAAATCATACAAAAACAGTTTATGTCTGAAAAAATAAACGTTTTAAAAATTATAAAGCTTATCGGTGGCTTCCGTAGTTTAAAATAAAGAATGTTTAAAGATTATAATTATAGGTCTCATCTCCTAGTACTGAAGTCGTTTTCGGTTAGCGGATGTTTTATTAATCAGACTGTTTGACTAAAATACAGATGTTTTGGTCGGCGGACGTTTTGACCAGGAACCATCAATGACATGTCAACACATTGCATTTTACTTTTTCCTATTCCATGTGTATATGGTCGATGCTTACACTATAGACATACACATGATCGCCGTGGATATTGTTACAGGCTGTACTTAAGAGTACTATCAGAGTTTTTAACGCGAACGGTTTTCCATAATACACATAAGATACTCAATCTTTGCGCATGCGTTTATAAACGTTTCAATTCGTGCATCATCTTTGTGTCGTATGAAACGGTTTTGACGTGGGGACAATCTACGTCGGAGACGGGAATGACCGCTGTTTCCCTGGTCAATTATATCATGCACGTGTTCTCGTGAACAATTGTCAATCATGTTCTGTATGTAATCGTTTTTGTTTGTATATATTTGCGACATTTCAACAAGCGCATTTTCAGAGATGCCTATACCTTACCAAGAGTAGACGACACGTTAAATTCTCTAGTAAATATTACTCCAAATTAGATCGCAGAACTGAATGGATTCTAGCAGGTGGAGCTAGCTGAACAAGACAAAATGTATTTTCTATAGGTCCGTTAGATTTTTGGGAATGTAACTGGATTCCGTTTGGTCTAACCAACGCGCCGACTACCTTCCAATGGTTGATGAAAATGTGTATGGGAGAACTTAATCTAAGAGAATGTATAAATGTTCCAGATGATGTCCTCGTATCTTCCCAGACTTTTGAAGAACGTATCGCCAGGTTAGAAGCTTGTTTTGAACGTCTTACACGGCATGTTTTAAAGTTAAAACCTTCTAAATGTGAATTTGTCAGCAATAAGGCTACTTATTTACTAGGTAATCAGAGAAGTTGGCAGCTCTGACAACTTGGCCGTGGTGCACAAGGAGTAAAATCTTTGCGTATCTGTTTTACAGGATATTACCGTCGTTTTGTCCAGGACTATGCAAAGATTACCAAGCCTCTGAATGATCTACTTGTTGGGTGTCCCACCAACAAGGCTTCTAAGAAGGCCAGGAAGAAGAAAACACCATGGAATTGGGGAAATGACCAGTAGAGAAGTTTTGATACCATTGTTAATATTCTTATTAATCCACCTGTTCTTGGTTATGCTGATTTTTCTAAACCACTTGTTTCTGTAGATGCTTCCACAGAAGCGGTCGTTTACCAGGAACAAGGCGGTTTAGAACGTGGCATCAGCTATGCCAGCAGAGGTCTACGGTCCAGTGAAAAGAACTACCTGGCGCACAAGTTCCATTGTATAAGGTTGGCAATCAGCGAGAAGTCGCATGATTACCTCTGGTAACACCGTCATCGTGCAAACAGACAACCTGCTGACATACGTATCCCCCACAACCAAGTTAGACGCGATTGGGCATCGATGGTTATCTACTCTAGGCAACTACAATTTCACTGGCAAGTACCAGCCAGGTCGACTGAACAGTGATATGGATGGACTTAGCTGAAGACCGCAATATAAAGCAGAAGAGGACATCCTGTTCACAGATGACACCAATGTCATGTATACAGAAACAATGGTACGAACAAATGAACACCCTCTTGCTGAGTCATTACAGATGGCAACAACCTAGAGCTTGTTCCCACCGATAAAACAATGGAGACTACTGATATGTGTGATATCAACTGGAGAGGAACAAAGAAGTACAGAAGTATCTTCGACAGAAGTTCATCATCAGGGATGGAGTACTTCATAGACAAGTGTCAGATAGATAACCTTACTGTATATCAGCTTGTTTTGCCAGAAAGCTATAGAGAATGGGCTATGAAAGGGTTAAATCATGATTTCGGTCAGTCACATTAACAATATCAGCAAGAAAGCTAATAATACTCGATCATACATACAATCCAACATCCATCAATACCTCATGAAGACCAACGAGTTATGCTACACAAACTTGTGAGACCTCTGATGGAATACGCCACTGTTATCTGGGATCCCTGCACCGAATTCAACATCGGGAAGCTGCAGATGGGGAGCGTAGATCGGCACGAATGGTGTTCTCCAACTATCGGAGGATGAGCAGTATGATGAAAATACTACATCAACTAGTGGACAACACTACAAGAACGCAGAGTACAGACCAAGGTTACCATGGTGTACCATATTGTATATCATCTGGTAGATGTCCCTACCACATACCTCGCACTGATCACATCTGATCACGGAATGTCATACCTAGTACCTTTTGCCAGGACTCTCTGCTATCGGAAGCCATTCTTCCTTGACTTTGGCTCAGACAGACGTAAGCTGCTACATATACATGTTTAATTTGAGTTACAGTAGGTTCATGAAACTCTCGTCTTCTACACCGGTTCCTGTTGTCCCTAAATGTAAGTTGAATGTATTGCGAAAATACTATGAAGAACACATTATTCTATAAAATTAGATTTATTTTAACAGCAGCTAAAGTATGAGTATGATTATAACAAACGTATTGTATATCTGGAGACAACATATACATGTGGATTATGATCAGAACAAGTTGAAGAATTGTTCAATATCGGAGTGTTTTCTTTTCTAAAACTAATTATGGGTACTATTTAACACATTCATCAGAATGCAAGTGGGAATTATCACAGCTGTGAGCACTCAACACCTTGTAATCTAAATACATCTATTTCCCAATGGCTATATAAAAAATCCTCAATGAATAAAAGTTAATAATATAATTGTATTTATTGCCCAATCTAAAACTACCAAGGTTCAGTGAGATGACAGCAATAAATACACAAGTTTGGTTTCATTATTAAAATAATGCTGTAAGAAATTGTTTCGCAATTGAGCTAAGATAACTGTGTATGAGGTTTATTCATTATTGGTTGATTGATGCTCAATGATCCTGCTCAGAATAAATACCCAACAATACGGATAAATAATGGTGATAATACTGTAAATCACTCTTCATTCATTTTAGCGATAAAAACTCCTGCGAATTAATGTGGATGCACGTTCGCTTCAGGTGCGAAAGGTCCAGAGTTCGAGCCCCGCAGGAGCCGTTACGATTGTGCCACATTGCCTCTTCTCTCTCCCTCGTGGCGATGGATTCCATCAGGAATGAGGTCTCGAAAGTGATTAATATAAGTTGAAAGAACTTGTTTCGCAATCGAGCTAAAATAAATTTGTATAAACTAACCAACATATAATAGATTAACGCCTTCATATGGTCTCGGATTTATGATTTTGTGAAAAAAATAGAGAACCCAACTATAATATTTCACCCTAAGAATATCCTCTGGTGAATTCAATATACATGTAATTATTTAGTACTACACTATGTATAAAACTACTAAAATGCTGAGTTCTCTTCATTGCATAGTGGTTTCCCGTGTTCTTGATGGGCCCAAATTCTTGGGGTAAAATGTTATTTGGCCACTATTTTGTTCTATCTATCTATCTTCCTTTAATGTCGAACCCCTCGCAGGGATGTAGACATGTTTACAATTGTCAGATGTAAACACTCTGTCCAGTCTAAATATCAAAAACTGTGAGAAGTTACGATACTGAAAAGACCAAACCACTAAATTTGAAGATAGAAACTAGCCTCATATATATGTCTATTTATTAACAAGGCACTTACAATAATTAAGGTTCTGTAATTGCTTCTATGGTATTTAGGGGGGAATACTCAAAACAGTAATTTAAATGAAGACCAAATATATTTGGAAATATAAGCTGTGATGAATTAGCTAGTGCTGATTGAAGTCTTGGCACCTCGAGAACTAGCCATCCTATGTATTCTTCTTAGTTTAACCCTTTCACCACCGCAGACCTAAATAGGCTTACAAAAAGTGTAGATCCAGATGAGCCGGCTTGTGACGAGCCATCTCATCAGGATCTGCACTTTTTGCCAGTAATATTGCCGATTTTGATAAATGAACTGGTCCAAATGTAATTTTCTTATTAATTTATTGGTCTAAAAATATCATGAACCAGTCCATGTCAGTTACTTGGTGTTGAATGGGTTAAACAATATTTTATTCAAGAATGGTACATAACATAGGATTAGTTGCAACAGTACAATTAGGATTGGGGAAAAGTTTACATAGTATTATTCTTCAAGAAACCTACATGAACTATGTCGTTTGCAAAGATAATAGCTCTACTTGAATTATATGATTGTATATAATGAACACTTCTCCTATAAAGTAAAGCTAAAAATAAATGCTAAAGTTATACAATTATCAAAAATAATACGAAAATCTCAAGATTAAATAGAATGTACAAGTATCTGATAATTAAGCTGGTGATTAATAACACAAAATCATATAATATAATAATGGTGAACAAATTATATACATTATCACAATTATATGTTTCTATAGCTAGCCATTCACAGTTGGTCAAAACTAAATTCATACAAAAGCATGGTTACTGTTATAAAATGTACACTAAGACAATATACATGTACCACATTATCAATGTCCATAAATAAATTAACCAGATGTATATTGCCATGGTTGGTTGACACACGGTGAATTCATAATGCATGAATATTTTCATTTTTGCTTTTTCAAAACTGTAACGACTATAACTATTATAGGTTTTTCCCCTAGTCATCCTTTTTAATGGAATTTATTTCTGCTAACTGACCTCAATATGTGATCGGGTAGCTATAAAGGTATTAAATGGGTTATATAATTATGTACATCAAATTATTGCATGATGTTATGATTATGTTCATATATTATAAATATTTGTCTCACATGCTTACTACACCACCTTTCAAACTTTGCTTTCCCAAATGGGGAGGTTGCAATGTTTAATTTAAATTAAGATAACTCGTCAAAAAATCTGTTATTTTCAAGAGCTAAAATTACCGGTACATAATTTATTAACCCATATCAAAGAAGATTCCATTTTGGAAACGGAACTAAAATTAGTTTTGTGAAAGTAATCTAGTTTCAGGTTTAATCTACAATACAAGGTGGAATAATAAAACAATCACAGATTATTATACAGGAATGTATCACACATATAGTACATATATATATACATTATATAAAGTCCTGATTAAAATTCTATGGTATGGTGGAATATTAATGTAAATAATGTTATATTTATTCAATAATGGTAAATAATGAATGAGACATGGGTCAGCTACTGCCCCTGAATATTCCCTAAAAGTAAATGGGTCCTCTTAAGTGGCTTCCTCAGATTTTATCGTTGTTTCCTTTGCACAGCATACTATCAATTTCCATCTACTTTCGCATCGTATAATTATTAATTTTACTATATCTCAACAGATTTCCTACAGTTCATCCAATGGGTAAATTGCAGCTATAGACTCAAAATCTTCCAGAGCAGATACACCGGTGCACCCCCTATCCTAACGGTGCCTACATATATATCAAGCGCAAGCTATGCACCTCATTGATATAATTCATAAGTCAGATGTAAGCATGCCACCAACTAGTTTTTACCCTGTGGCCAACAACTACTGGTTACTCCAGAAATCTAAGATTTAAAGGATTGAACTAATTTAAATAATGTTGGCACTGTTTTGGTGTTGTTTAATATTGGACCATCTGCCAAATTCAATCACTTAATGATAAGATGTGCATGTTGTGAAATATTATCTATTAATTGAATAGTAAATGGTTTGTAAGCTGTATAGCTTTCTGTCCAATTCCTTAATACAATTGTGGTAAATAATCATGTAAATGATAGAAAATAAATGTTTAAAGCTATGCTTTATTCGGTATACATGTAGATACATTAACTGGAAAATCATTGTTATTATGTTGAATATTTAAGAGTACAGCATCTCTGTTTTAGCAAGTCTAAATATACATTCATCTTTGTAAATCTAATCACAATGTCAATAATACTTTGATATGGATAAGTTTCCAAATTGGTATGGTGATTAACTTTTTATCAAAAGATATACTGCAATTCCCACAAGAGTACTTCCTTTTAGTTTTGCTTTTTATATAAAAGTGGTACCTTGCCAGTAAAATAAACAATGAATGATGATGTTCACAACATTACTTGTCACTGATGCTTCCTGTCGCGATTCGATTCGTGAAATTTCAATAAGGGATTTTGTAGATGAAGTGAGGACAAGATTGTGTTGTTGTGGATGGCATGATTCCAATATAGCATACATTTTAAAGCGGGGCATAAATGCGAGATGGTCAAGCGACACACACGATTTCTATGGTATTTACAAGAATTTCATTCATTTGACATAGTGACCTTAGTTTTTGCATGAAAAAAACGATATTTGATGGAACACAGCTTACATCAAACAATAGCAGTTTGTAAAATTTGTAGCAACACTATTTCTGACCCAATTTGCTCAAACATCTCCTTTAAGAAATGGTATTACATTGTATGTATGCAATGTCAAGTAAACATAGTAATATACATTGTATAATTATATGGTAATTAACTAATCATATAACATTCTATATTAGTATCAACATATATTAAAGTAACTGATGTGTGTATTACTATTAGAAACTTAGATTACAAATTATTATATTGCTTACATTGTACATGTATATTGGTACCAAGAAGTGTCCAATTGCGAAAAGTGCCGGATTGCACGATAGCGTTGACCAAAAATTAGGTCAAGCTCTGAACGGACAATACTGAATAGTTAGCAAGCACCATTCTGTCAAATAGAGCTAGCTTATTATGGCAGTGAAGGACACCGAGGGCCATGTCCATACACGAAACAGAGATATTGAAATAGAGGTCATATTACAATAACATTGATCATAACAGAGAGAATATCCTATAATTATCATTAACTTCCAAGATTAATTAATTTTCGAGCATCCTTAATGAAAAAATTAGTTTTTATTAATATGACCTTCATCTTATAACATCTGTCAAGGTCAGCAACAATTTTGTATAAGTTTATCCTATACTTATAAAATCGGTGATAACATATGGTCATCAAGTAACCTTGATGTCAGAGGTCAAGGTCAGATATAATCTTTGCTAAAGAATATTCTCACAATTATTTGTGTCACGGTTCACACAGTTCTTGGAGACATTGAAGATCTACAGCAGAGTGAACAATTTAAAGTGTTGTATGCACACATTTGCTGACATCTCTACAAATGGATATTTCTAATGTTAAAACGTACCCTCATGAACGTACCCTCATGCCAAACTATTCTTAAGGAGCACAAACCCTAAACCACTAGACATTATAATTATATCCCAATGGTTAAAGTATCAGACAGATGGACAGAAATCACTAATCCACATGCCATGATGGATTTGCAATCTGGCTAATAATACATTGATGCATAACCTAATAATAATACTATAATGTTTTTTCCTATGACCGTACCAATTATCTATGTTAGATCCATTTGTATGTAACATTAAAGCGATATTTCACAGCAATTAGCCACAAAATGCCATTTTACGTATAAATAGGTTTGCTACTACAAATGTTTCCAAAATAGGTCGAACAATAACTTTCAATATATAAACAGCCTGTACTCTCAAAAGTGATAGTTTGATTTCATATAACGTTCAGCTACGTTCATGACACTCGTTTACTATTGGAGTCCATACTAAGCTCATGCTATTATCGCTTAGAGATAATTTAAATGATAATTATCATTATGCAAAACATCTACATTACCAGCCACCCACTGAATAAGCCCTACTCCCCAATCTCCTTAGATTATAATGGCATTTTCTAACTTTCAAGACTATGCATTTTTGTGGACCTCCGTTTTCTGTGATACACACATGTGTATGCCTGGCTACGGACCTGGTTTGTATGCCTGCATCAGCACCATTTTGGGCTATATTGCCGGCGGGCAGTTTACCTAACCAGTACTTGGGTGCACCAACCTCCGTAAGAAACTGCCAACTTTTTCATATAAATGAGAAGGACCTGGTTTGTACTCATTCAAAATCAATTTCAGCAAATGGTTCCTGCCCCAACCTTACACAATAAGTATACATACAATTTGAAAATTCATGAAGTTATAAAAAAGTAAATTGTAAAAATATATATAGCAATCTGGTTAATACTAATTGGAAGCACTTCAACAAACATCAGGCATAGCAATCATGTAAAATTGCATTACATTTATGTAAAATCTCGCATAAAGTACATCAGTTCTTTGGGGGACTACTTTCATCATCACTATCAGGCAGTGGATCTGCCCTCTTGGTGAAGTCCACTTCGCCATAGATTGTCTTGTCATCCAGTCCATGGATAACCAGCTTCTTCTGTCCCTTTAGTTGATCATTGAATGCCAGGTCTGCATAGATCAATCCTTCTTTGTTCTGGATAAAAGTAGATAAATACATATGAAGTGGAATTAACCCCCATGTTAATTGCGAATTATTGACGATTGATCACAAGTCCATCCATCACAAATTAAATATGTTACCAAGTAACTTCAGAGAGTTAATATAAGTTTTCTGAAAACTTGTTTTCCAATCCAAACCATTCACAATTTATGTAATTTGTAACATTGTTTGTGTTATACATGTAAATTTATTGGAATAAATACTGTTTAAACCAAGTAACTTCACCTTCCTACAGCACATCAAATATTAATATGGGGTCAATTCAACAAAGTCTCGAACGAATCAAGAACTGCAATGAGAACTGAAAATGAAAAAGAAATGTCTTCAACTGGACGGTTTGAGCTAATTTTGAGCAAATATGAACACGTTATTTACAGACTGGTATCCAGACAGGCCGGTGTTGTGTAAATAAATTAAATAAAGATTGATACACTGATAACATCCTAGGTATACAGTCATGTCTTGCCGTTCTTGAAATACATTCTGCTTGAAATAAGTAACGATATTTATAGAAACTAACATTATTTTATACAAAATACACATGCAACTGAGAACAAATTAATCAAAAAATAGCAATAAATCCTATATGAATTTCTTTGTCAGTCGCAATAAATGTGTGTATTTCAATGCTCCACAACATCCCCACCCACTTTCCATCCTGTCAAGGCCATCATACTTACAACCTCTTTGGTCATCAAACATTTTCATTGTCACAGTCATACCTTTTTTTGAACTGGATTGGATGTCTCTGGATTTTCATAGATAGTTTCCTCATTTGGCTTGGCAGGAGAGGCCATTGCATTTTTAGCCTTGAACTCTGGTGCATTTTCGTATATATCTCCTAAAATACAATTTTTAACTTTTCATAAAACTTTGGAAGATGCTACTTAAGAATAGTAGGACTATCATACATTGTATTTGCACTGGTTGCCAACTTGCTGTTAGAATGATCAAAAATCTCATTGACATTTTTTCATCTAGAAATTTGATAAAGTACAGTGAAACCCCTCTAAACTGAACTGCCTCCGGACTAGAAGTAGAAGTTCGGTTTGAGGGAGTTTTCGTTTTAGGGGGGTACTCTATGTGAGTCATTGATGAATTTTTGAACAAATTACAGGTACAAGAAATTACAATAATACCGTAGTTTAAACTATATGTATACATCATCATAGCCAAATGCATGGCCGTGACAAGTGCTAATGACTGCCGGACCAGCAACGGTTTCCTGCTGGCACTTATATTTGAATGTGTATGGCACCGCTGTGAAATGTCCAATGACTGTCAATATATTAACTAATACAACCAGATGATATGCAACCTGCTTGACTGTTCCTTGTCAATTGCCAATATTGTCTGATAATCTGAAGCCATACATTAATCAGAGACAGGTGTTTTCCCTTAGGCACTGAATTTCAATAAACTTCAAACGGCCTCCGTGATTATATACAGTCATCTGACATGTACACTAATAAATGCATATAATAGTTTTACAGAGATTATAATTTGTGGATTAGATTATGGTTTATAAGGGAAGTAACCGCTACATAGCTTCTTAAAATTACAACTGGTGCGTGTCTAAAGATAGATATGGAACTTCCGTGTTTAGTTTCCAGAAAATTGATTTTACTATACTATACTTTACAGGCAAAGAGAACATATTTTTATCGAGAGCTTATATAATTAACATATAAATTACTGTGCTTTATCACGCCTTTTTAATCTCACAACACCTCCGGTAATGTACACAATATGCCAACTGATATATATATAATTGAATTTTGAAAACATCAAAAGTGTTAAACTTCAGGCGATACTAAGATTGTAATTTGCAATAGAAATAAATAAGCACATTATTTGCAATAGAAATAAATAAGCACATTAAGCATTAAGACTTGGCTGGTATTCGGAAGAGGGGTTTGCGTTTATTGAGGTTTTTCTTTTACTATGAATAAAGAAAGAAAACTATCGGGACTTGGAAAATCATCCGGTTTGTGTTTTGAGGGGTTCCACTGTAATAATTATCATGTTTAACCCTGTTTTCCCTGATAAAAACTTACTTTAACCCTTTGCCTGCTGAGTAAATAAAATCACATTTGCAAACAACATAGATCCAGATCAGCCGTAGCGCCGCGTCTGATCAGGATCCATGTTGTTTGCTATTCAGCCAAGTGTTTTAACTCCACTATCTGAATAGCAAACAGCATAGAGCCTGATCAGACGGCACATTCTGTGCCGTCTGATCTGGCTCTATGCTGTTTGCAAAGGTGATTTTATCTGCCGCTAGCGTGCAAAGAGTTAATATAGTTATGGTAAGAATAAAAAATTTAGAAAAATAAATGTTTTCAACAATATAATTTTTAAAAGAAACTTTTTAGTATTTACTTAGATACGGAGGTGTAAATATTGGACATGCAGGTTTTGGAGAATAATTATTATATTCGACTATATTTGTTTATTTAATAGTTAATACCGATTACTATAATGAATTGCACTTTATCAATGTGATACAAGTTGCAAGTTAAAACTGTTTCGTCCTATTTCCTAACCAATTCATTGGACAAGGCCATGCCCCTGGGTTTATTATACCCTCTGTTTAGCTGGCAACATGAGCCATTCCATGATGCTACAACACACATCCTTTGATATCAACAAGTTCGTAAGACGCCGCCCTGTGTATTTCGAACTGGATGCTTCCTGTCAAACTGTTGTCATGCCGTTATTAGTCGGTAATTAGCATTAAAACATTTGAACCCAAACTTTTATTACCCTCCGACCGATGCAGTATGTATACTATATAGCAAAAACACCATGCTTGCATAACATTGTGACTTACATGCACTTTGATCTATAGCCGTGGTCATAGAAAACAAACTTCAAACAAAAAATTGTTTCCACAGCTGACACCTGCATCCCCCCCCCCGGGAACCCATTTAATGCATCATAATGTCACCTGATAAATGTTCTAATTCCAATCCAATTCTAATTTGTCAATATGCATGAATTGGCCTTCACGGTGGAAATTTACCAGATACCTAGATGTTTTTATCCAAGCTAATGAATGGGGATTGCCCTGAGTAATTGCTATTTTTAGATTTATTTTCATTTTAACTTCCAACATTTATAGATAAATGCTTGTTGCTTACTGAAACATATTTTGACTGATTTTCTACCGTATTAGTAGCGAAAATGATGGTTTTAAAACTGACAGGTAAAAACACGTACTTATCAGGTGACTGGTATAGTCGTAAATATACGTATTTATCAGGTGCCCGATAACACGTAGAAATACGTATATATCAGGTAGTAATAGCACACGTAGAAATACGTATATATCAGGGTATGGGTGTGTCAACTGTGCTAATAAACTTAAGTATATATATATATATATCTGTG
>CM026386.1:86870148-86889991 GCA_014843695.1 Archivesica marissinica
CTAATCACCATTATATATGATGCTGGTGCATTGTGGTCTGGTGTCTAGTCACTAATCACCATTAGATATGATGCAGGTGCATTGTGGTCTGGTGTCTAGTCACTAATCACCATTAGATATGATGCTGGTGCATTGTGGTCTGGTGTCTAGTCACTAATCACCATTAGATATGATGCTGGTGCATTGTGGTCTGGTGTCTAGTCACTAATCACCATTAGATATGATACTGGTGCATTATGGTCTGGTGTCTAGTCACTAATCACCATTAGATATGATACTGGTGCATTATGGTCTGGTGTCTAATCACCATTATATATGATGCTGGTGCATTATGGTCTGGTGTCTAGTCACTAATCACCATTAGATATGATGCAGGTGCATTATGGTCTGGTGTCTAATCACCATTAGATATGATGCTGGTGCATTATGGTCTGGTGTCTAATCACCATTAGATATGATGCTGGTGCATTATGGTCTGGTATCTAATCACCATTAGATATGATGCAGGTGCATTATACTCTGGTATCTAGTCACTAATCACCATTAGATATGATACTGGTGCATTATGGTCTGGTATCTAGTCACTAATCACCATTATATATGATACTGGTGCATTATGGTCTGGTATCTAGTCACTAATCACCATTAGATATGATACTGGTGCATTATGGTCTGGTGTCTAATCACTAATCACCATTAGATATGATGCTGGTGCATTGTGGTCTGGTATCTAGTCACTAATCACCATTAGATATGATACTGGTGCATTATGGTCTGGTGTCTAATCACTAATCACCATTAGATATGATGCAGGTGCATTATGGTCTGGTGTCTAGTAACTAATCACCATTAGATATGATGCAGGTGCATTATGGTCTGGTTTCTAGTCACCATTAGATATGATGCAGGTGCATTATGGTCTGGTTTCTAGTCACCATTAGATATGATGCAGGTGCATTATGGTCTGGTATCTAGTCATTAACAACCATTAGATATGATGCAGGTGCATTATGGTCTGGTTTCTAGCACATTAGATATGATGATTGTGCAGTATGGTCTGGTTTCTAGCACATTAGATATGATGATTGTGCAGTATGGTCTGGTATCTAGTCACTAACCACCATTAGATATGATGATTGTGCAGTATGGTCTGGTTTCTAGCACATTAGATATGATGATTGTGCAGTATGGTCTGGTTTCTAGCACATTAGATATGATGATTGTGCAGTATGGTCTGGTTTCTAACACATTAGATATGATGATTGTGCAGTATGGTCTGGTTTCTAACACATTAGATATGATGATTGTGCAGTATGGTCTGGTTTCTAGCACATTAGATATGATGATTGTGCAGTATGGTCTGGTTTCTAGCACATTAGATATGATGCAGGTGCATTATGGTCTGGTTTCTAGCACATTAGATATGATGATTGTGCAGTATGGTCTGGTATCTAGTCACTAACCACCATTAGATATGATGCAGGTGCAGTATGGTCTGGTTTCTAGCACATTAGATATGATGATTGTGCAGTATGGTCTGGTTTCTAGCACATTAGATATGATGATTGTGCAGTATGGTCTGGTTTCTAGCACATTAGATATGATGATTGTGCAGTATGGTCTGGTTTCTAGCACATTAGATATGATGATTGTGCATTATGGTCTGTTGTATTATTTGGAAATATATTGTAAACATTTTGTTTCATATGCAGTGGACATTATCAAAATGTTGTCAAAATTATCATCTTAAGTAGAATTGTTCTATGAAGCTATAACACCGGTAGTTTCTTCAGACATGTATATTCATATTCTGTAATTTTTACCAGGCTGAAATTTAATGATATGTTTAGAAGATATGGCTGTTTTACTTACCAGAAATATCTAATAATTGTTGACACTACTTTATAGTTGTTGATATCATATAGATTGATGTCACATGATTTCATTGTGTGAACCATAAGTGTGGGCTCTCTATTTAACCCATTTTGTCCTCAAAGAACTCTGTTATGTAAAGGTTCACATTACTGATATCTACAAGATAAACTGCTGACAGATTAAAACATGATTGTACTGAAGTGCAGAAAACAAACTCTTTCACCTTTTGAGTTTACCAAAATTGTAAAGTGCACATGTTTCTGAATGCTGCTTCTCCATGGTCTGTTGTTTGTCACTATCAGCTTGCAATCTTACTCATTCTTGCAGCTTGCTAGTTTTACTTACACTGCTAAGGTTTGCCTTATTATGAATTGTTTGTTGCTATTGTTTCAAAATACTATTATGTATGCTTACAGTTTGTTCGATTTCATTTACTAAAATTAGGCCATTTGTGATTGATACATGTACATAATTATGAAAGAAGCTGCTCCAAATCTTTAGTACATTTCTCAATTTCTTAATCCAATTCATCAAAGGACACAATGCTCCCATGTGTTAGTTGATCTTGACTGTAGATTCTTGGATCGTGTGTACATGTTCTCTAGTAGATTCTTGGCTTGTGTGTAAGTGTTCTCTAGGAGATTCTTGGCTCGTGTGTAAGTGTTCTCTAGTAGATTCTTGCCTTGTGTGTAAGTGTTCTCTAGTAGATTCTTGGCTCGTGTGTAAGTGTTCTCTAGTAGATTCTTGCCTTGTGTGTAAGTGTTCTCTAGTAGATTCTTGGCTCGTGTGTAAGTGTTCTCTAGTAGATTCTTGGCTCGTGTGTAAGTGTTCTCTAGTAGATTCTTGGCTCGTGTGTACGTGTTCTCTAGTAGATTCTTGGCTCGTGTGTAAGTGTTCTCTAGTAGATTCTTGCCTTGTGTGTAAGTGTTCTCTAGTAGATTCTTGGCTTGTGTGTAAGTGTTCTCTAGTAGATTCTTAGCTGGTGTGTAAGTGTTCTCTAGTAGATTCTTGGCTCGTGTGTAAGTGTTCTCTAGTAGATTCTTGGCTCGTGTGTAAGTGTTCTCTAGTAGATTCTTGGCTCGTGTGTACGTGTTCTCTAGTAGATTCTTGCCTTGTGTGTAAGTGTTCTCTAGTAGATTCTTGGCTTGTGTGTAAGTGTTCTCTAGTAGATTCTTGGCTTGTGTGTAAGTGTTCTCTAGTAGATTCTTGGCTTGTGTGTAAGTGTTCTCCAGTAGATTCTTGCCTTGTGTGTAAGTGTTCTCTAGTAGATTCTTGGCTTGTGTGTAAGTGTTCTCTAGTAGATTCATGGCTTGTGTGTAAGTGTTCTCCAGTAGATTCTTGCCTTGTTTGTAAGTGTTCTCTAGTAGATTCTTGGCTCGTGAGTAAGTGTTCTCTAGTAGATTCTTGCCTTGTTTGTAAGTGTTCTCTAGGAGATTCTTGGCTTGTGTGTAAGTGTTCTCTAGTAGATTCTTGGCTCGTGTGTACGTGTTCTCTAGTAGATTCTTGGCTTGTGTGTAAGTGTTCTCTAGTAGATTATTGGCTGGTGTGTAAGTGTTCTCTAGTAGATTCTTGGCTCGTGTGTAAGTGTTCTCTAGTAGATTCTTGGCTCGTGTGTAAGTGTTCTCTAGTAGATTCTTGGCTCATGTTTACGTGTTCTCTAGTAGATTCTTGCCTTGTGTGTAAGTGTTCTCTAGTAGATTCTTGGCTTGTGTGTAAGTGTTCTCTAGTAGATTCTTGGCTTGTGTGTAAGTGTTCTCTAGTAGATTCTTGGCTCGTGTGTAAGTGTTCTCCAGTAGATTCTTGCCTTGTGTGTAAGTGTTCTCTAGTAGATTCTTGGCTTGTGTGTAAGTGTTCTCTAGTAGATTCTTGGCTTGTGTGTAAGTGTTCTCCAGTAGATTCTTGCCTTGTTTGTAAGTGTTCTCTAGTAGATTCTTGGCTTGTTTGTAAGTGTTCTCTAGGAGATTCTTGGCTTGTGTGTAAGTGTTCTCTAGGAGATTCTTGGCTTGTGTGTAAGTGATCTCTAGTAGATTCTTGGCTTGTGTGTAAGTGTTCTGGTACCTGGTGTAATCACACACTCCACAACCACCCAGTGTAATCACACACTCCACAACCACCTTGTGTAATCACACACTCCACAACCACCTGGTGTAACCACACACTCCACAACCACCTGGTGTAATCACACACTCCACAACCACCTGGTGTAATCACACACTCCAACAACCACCTGGTGTAATCACACACTCCAGACAACCACCTGGTGTAATCACACACTCCACAACCACCTGGTGTAATCACACACTCCACAACCACCCGGTGTAATCACACACTCCACAACCACCTGGTGTAATCCACACTCCACAACCACCTGGTGTAATCACACACTCCACAACCACCTTGTGTAATCACACACTCCACAACCACCTGGTGTAATCACACACTCCAGAGAACCACCTGGTGTAATCACACACTCCAGAGAACCACCTGGTGTAATCACACACTCCACAACCACCTGGTGTAATCACACACTCCACAACCACCTGGTGTAATCACACACTCCACAACCACCTGGTGTAATCACACACTCCACAACCACCTGGTGTAATCACACACTCCAAGAACCACCTGGTGTAATCACACACTCCACAACCACCTGGTGTAATCACACACTCCACAACCACCTGGTGTAATCACACACTCCACAACCACCTGGTGTAATCACACACTCCACAACCACCTGGTGTAATCACACACTCCACAACCACCTGGTGTAATCACACACTCCACAACCACCCGGTGTAATCACACACTCCACAACCACCTGGTGTAACCACACACTCCACAACCACCTGGTGTAATCACACACTCCAGAGAACCAGCCGGTGTAATCACACACTCCACAACCACCTGGTGTAATCACACACTCCAGAGAACCAGCTTGTGTAAACACACACTCAACAACCACCTGGTGTAATCACACACTCCAGAGAACCACCTGGTGTAATCACACACTCCAGAGAACCACCTGGTTTAATCACACACTCCAGAGAACCACCTTGTGTAATCACACACTCCACAACCACCTGGTGTAATCACACACTCCAGAGAACCACTTTGTGTAATCACACACTCCAGAGAACCACCTGGTGTAATCACACACTCCACAACCACCTGGTGTAATCACACACTCCACAACCACCTGGTGTAATCACACACTCCACAACCACCTGGTGTAATCACATACTCCAGAGAACCACCTGGTGTAATCACACACTCCACAACCACCTTGTGTAATCACACACTCCACAACCACCCGGTGTAATCACACACTCCACAACCACCTGGTGTAATCACACACTCCACAACCACCTGGTGTAATCACACATACCACAACCACCTGGTGTAATCACACACTCCACAACCACCCGGTGTAATCACACACTCCACAATCACCTGGTGTAATTACACACTCCACAACCACCTGGTGTAATCACACACTCCACAACCACCTAGTGTAATCACACAATCCACAACCAGCTGGTGTAATCACACACTCCACAACCACCTGGTGTAATCACACACTCCACAACCACCTGGTGTAATCACACACTCCACAACCACCTGGTGTAATCACACACTCCACAACCACCTGGTGTAATCACACACTCCACAACCACCCAGTGTAATCACACTCCACAACCACCTGGTGTAATCACACACTCCACAACCACCTGGTGTAATCACACACTCCACAACCACCTGGTGTAATCACACACTCCACAACCACCCAGTGTAATCACACACTCCACAACCACCCAGTGTAATCACACACTCCACAACCACCTGGTGTAACCACACACTCCACAACCACCTGGTGTAATCACACACTCCAGAGAACCAGCCGGTGTAAACACACACTCAACAACCACCTGGTATAATCACACACTCCAGAGAACAACCTGGTGTAATCACACACTCCAGAGAACCACCTGGTTTAATCACACACTCCAGAGAACCACCTTGTATAATCACACACTCCACAGCCACCTGGTGTAATCACACACTCCAGAGAACCACCTTGTGTAATCACACACTCCACAACCACCTGGTGTAATCACACACTCCAGAGAACCACCTGGTGTAATCACACACTCCACAACCACCTTGTGTAATCACACACTCCACAACCACCTTGTGTAATCACACACTCCACAACCACCTGGTGTAATCACACACTCCAGAGAACCACCTGGTGTAATCACACACTCCACAACCACCTTGTGTAATCACACACTCCACAACCAGCCGGTGTAATCACACACTCCACAACCACCTGGTGTAATTACACACTCCACAACCACCTGGTGTAATCACACACTCCACAACCACCTGGTGTAATCACACATACCACAACCACCTGGTGTAATCACACACTCCACAACCACCCAGTGTAATCACACACTCCACAACCACCCGGTGTAATCACACACTCCACAACCACCCAGTGTAATCACACTCCACAACCACCCAGTGTAATCACACACTCCACAGCCACCTGGTGTAATCACACACTCCACAACCACCTGGTGTAATCACACACTCCACAACCACCCGGTGTAATCACACACTCCACAACCACCTGGTGTAATCACACACTCCACAACCACCTGGTGTAATCACACATACCACAACCACCTGGTGTAATCACACACTCCACAACCACCCGGTGTAATCACACACTCCACAATCACCTGGTGTAATTACACACTCCACAACCACCTGGTGTAATCACACACTCCACAACCACCTGGTGTAATCACACACTCCACAACCACCTGGTGTAATCACACACTCCACAACCACCTGGTGTAATCACACACTCCACAACCACCTGGTGTAATCACACACTCCACAACCACCTGGTGTAATCACACACTCCACAACCACCTGGTGTAATCACACACTCCACAACCACCTGGTGTAATCACACACTCCACAACCACCTGGTGTAATCACACACTCCACAACCACCTGGTGTAATCACACACTCCACAACCACCTGGTGTAATCACACACTCCAGAGAACCACCCGTGTAATCACACACTCACAACCACCTGGTGTAATCACACACTCCAAACCACCTGGTGTAATCACACACTCCAAGAACCACCTGGTGTAATCACACACTCCAGAGAACCACCTGGTGTAATCACACACTCCACAAACCACCTGGTGTAATCACACACTCCACAACCACCTGGTGTAATCACACACTCCACAACCACCTGGTGTAATCACACACTCCACAACCACCTGGTGTAATCACACACTCCACAAACCTGGTGTAATCACACACTCCACAACCACCTGGTGTAATCACACACTCCACAACCACCTGGTGTAATCACACACTCCACAACCACCTGGTGTAATCACACACTCCACAACCACCTGGTGTAATCACACACTCCACAACCACCTGGTGTAATCACACACTCCACAACCACCCGGTGTAATCACACACTCCACAACCACCTGGTGTAATTACACACTCCACAACCACCTGGTGTAATCACACACTCCACAACCACCTGGTGTAATCACACTCCACAACCACCTGGTGTAATCACACACTACAACCACCCGGTGTAATCACACACTCCACAACCACCCGGTGTAATCACACACTCCACAATCACCTGGTGTAATTACACACTCCACAACCACCTGGTGTAATCACACAATCCACAACCACCTGGTGTAATCACACACTCCACAACCACCTGGTGTAATCACACACGCCACAACCACCTGGTGTAATCACATACTGCAGAGAACCACCTGGTGTAATCACACACTCCACAACCACCTGGTGTAATCACACACTCCACAACCACCTGGTGTAATCACACACTCCACAACCACCCGGTGTAATCACACACTCCACAACCACCTGGTGTAATCACACACTCCACAACCACCTGGTGCAATCACACACTCCACAACCACCTGGTGTAATCACACACTCCACAACCAACTGGTGTAGTCGCACACTCCACAACCACCCAGTGTAATCACACACTCCACAACCACCTGGTGTAATTACACACTCCACAACCACCTGGTGTAATCACACATACCACAACCACCTGGTGTAATCACACACTCAACAACCACCCGGTGTAATCACACACTCCACAATCACCTGGTGTAATTACACACTCCACAACCACCTGGTGTAATCACACACTCCACAACCACCTGGTGTAATCACACAATCCACAACCACCTGGTGTAATCACACACTCCACAACCATCTGGTGTAATCACACACTCCACAACCACCTGGTGTAATCACACACTCCACAACCACCTGGTGTAATCACACACTCCACAACCACCTGGTGTAATCACACACTCCACAACCACCTGGTGTAATCACACACTCCACAACCACCTGGTGTAATCACACACTCCACAACCACCTGGTGTAATCACACACTCCAGAGAACCATCCGGTGTAATCACACACTCAACAACCACCTGGTATAATCACACACTCCAGAGAACCACCTGGTGTAATCACACACTCCAGAGAACCACCTGGTTTAATCACACACTCCAGAGAACCACCTTGTGTAATCACACACTCCACAACCACCCGGTGTAATCACACACTCCACAACCACCTTGTGTAATCACACACTCCACAACCACCTTGTGTAATCACACACTCCACAACCACCCGGTGTAATCACACACTCCACAACCACCTGGTGTAACTACGCACTCCACAACCACCTGGTGTAATCACACACTCCACAACCACCTGGTGTAATCACACACTCCACAACCACCTGGTGTAATCACACACTCCACAACCACCTGGTGTAATCACACACTCCACAACCACCCGGTGTAATCACACACTCCACAACCACCTGGTGTAATCACATACTCCAGAAAACCACCTGGTGTAATCACACACTCCACAACCACCTTGTGTAATCACACACTCCACAACCACCTGGTGTAATCACACACTCCACAACCACCCAGTGTAATCACACACTCCACAACCACCTGGTGTAATCACACACTCCACAACCACCTGGTGCAATCACACACTCCACAACCACCTGGTGTAATCATACACTCCACAACCACCTGGTGTAATCATACACTCCACAACCACCTGGTGTAATCGCACACTCAACAACCACCCGGTGTAATCACACACTCCACAACCACCTGGTGTAATTACACACCACCTGGTGCAATCACACACTCCACAACCACCTGGTGTAATCATACACTCCACAACCACCTGGTGTAATCATACACTCCACAACCACCTGGTGTAATTGCACACTCCACAACCACCCGGTGTAATCACACACTCCACAACCACCTGGTGTAATTACACACTCCACAACCACCTGGTGTAATCACACACTCCACAACCACCTGGTGTAATCACACATACAACAACCACCTGGTGTAATCACACACTCCACAACCACCCGGTGTAATCACACACTCCACAATCACCTGGTGTAATCACACACTCCACAACCACCTGGTGTAATCACACACTCCACAACCACCTGGTGTAATCACACAATCCACAACCACCTGGTGTAATCACACAATCCACAACCACCTGGTGTAATCGCACAATCCACAACCACCTGGTGTAATCACACACTCCACAATCACCTGGTGTAATCACACATACCACAACCACCTGGTGTAATCACACACTCCACAACCACCCGGTGTAATCACACACTCCACAATCACCTGGTGTAATTACACACTCCACAACCACCTGGTGTAATCACACACTCCACAACCACCTGGTGTAATCACACACTCCACAACCACCTGGTGTAATCACACACTCCACAACCACCTGGTGTAATCACACACTCCACAACCACCTGGTGTAATCACACACTCCACAACCACCTGGTGTAATCACACACTCCACAACCACCCAGTGTAATCACACTCCACAACCACCCGGTGTAATCACACACTCCACAACCACCTGGTGTAATCACACACTCCACAACCACCTGGTGTAATCACACACTCCACAACCACCTGGTGTAATCACACACTCCACAACCACCCGGTGTAATCACACACTCCACAACCACCTGGTGTAACCACACACTCCACAACCACCTGGTGTAATCACACACTCCAGAGAACCAGCCGGTGTAATCACACACTCCACAACCACCTGGTGTAATCACACACTCCAGAGAACCAGCTTGTGTAAACACACACTCAACAACCACCTGGTATAATCACACACTCCAGAGAACCACCTGGTTTAATCACACACTCCAGAGAACCACCTTGTGTAATCACACACTCCACAACCACCTGGTGTAATCACACACTCCAGAGAACCACTTTGTGTAATCACACACTCCAGAGAACCACCTGGTGTAATCACACACTCCACAACCACCTGGTGTAATCACACACTCCACAACCACCTGGTGTAATCACACACTCCACAACCACCTGGTGTAATCACATACTCCAGAGAACCACCTGGTGTAATCACACACTCCACAACCACCTGGTGTAATCACACACTCCACAACCACCCGGTGTAATCACACACTCCACAACCACCTGGTGTAATCACACACTCCCAACAACCACCTGGTGTAATCACACTCCAACAACCACCTGGTGTAATCACACACTCCACAACCACCTGGTGTAATCACACACTCCACAACCACCGGTGTAATCACACACTCCACAACCACCTGGTGTAATCACACACTCCACAACCACCTGGTGTAATCACACACTCCCAACCACCTGGTGTAATCACACACTCCACCCACCGGTGTAATCACACACTCCACAACCACCTGGTGTAATCACACACTCCACAACCACCTGGTGTAATCACACACTCCACAACCACCTGGTGTAATCACACACTCCACAACCACCTGGTGTAATCACACACTCCACAACCACCTGGTGTAATCACATCTATTGTTCCTATGATGCCTAACATATAGATGTGATCAAAATGTAGTTTTCTAAGCACAATTTATGTTCTAAGTTGCCTTAGTCACAAATATTGTTTGTTAATGAATCACCTAAAACCGCTCCGCTCGCTGGGGCTGGAAGATGATAGAATAAATGCTACTTAAATTGAAATCTCTGTAGATGTTCTGGTTGAGATTGATTATGTGTCTGCTTCTTACAGGCTATATTAATAGACAGGCTAGAAATGACAACAGAATGAAATGGATCAAGTAAAGTGCTAGTTCTAGACTCAATTTACCAAGAAACTGGTCTATCATAGGGAAGAATACTGTCAATATACAGTCAGGCCTACCCTCATTGCTGCTGTTTCTTGTCAGGCTTAAATGGTTAATGCTGCACAGTGCCATAAACAATGACATGCAATGTGGGAATGTTCAGAGCTATTTATTCATTTAATGGAGAAACTGATGAATTAAAACTATATCAGCTAGTCAATGTACAGGGATTTGCATATTAGATGAAAATTAACATCAGGAGGGGGTATTTGTTTTGAAGATGATGGTAGAGTTTTGGAGAGTATTTTTGTTATCAGTAAATCATACCAAACCCACACAATTGGTGAAATGTTCAGAACCTGAATTAGATTTGGATTATATATTAACTCTTTTGTTGGCAGTTTCTTACGGAGGTTGGTGCACCCAAGTACTGGTTAACCGCTGGAACCTGCCCAGGAAAGGTGTTGTTAGGTAAACTGCCCGCCGGCGATATAGCCCAAAATAGTGCTGATGCAGGCGTAAAACCCGAAATATAAATAAATAAATAAATAAAACCAAACCCGCAAAATTGGTGAAATGTTCAGAAAGTGAATTAGATTTGGATTAGATATTAACCCTTTGCCTGTTGAGTAAATAAGATCACATTTGCAAACAACATAGATCCAGATCAGCCGCGGCTTAGCGCCGCGTCTGATCAGGATCTATGTTGTTTGCTATTCAGCCAAATGTTTTAGCTCCACTATCCGATTAGCAAACGGTATAGAGCCTGATCAGATGGCACATTCTGTGCCGTCTGATCTGGCTATATGCTGTTTCAAAAGTGATTTTTATCTGCCGCTAGCGTGCAAATTGTTAAATGTATTATTTCTCATTTTGAATTTGCCTACAATAATTCTGTATATAATCCTCAGCTTGTGTAGTATTTCAGTTTATAATATTTTGCTTGTCTGTTTCTGCTGCTTAATTAGCTTGTAATAAGCATTTTTAGTGTAGCTTACGGTTCTATGCGGTAACGCCGTCAAGAAGTGTAATATTTAGTCTTAATTTTATTTGAGAATAGCACATAGTATACACTGAGCCTCATTCCACTCCTCTAGTTCTTTTACGTGCATTGTGTAAAACACTAAGCATACATTCTGAATGGTTAAACACTCATCTGAAAAACTATGATTATTCATTTTTAGGATTAGCCTATGAACTGAATGCGTGATCCCTCAATTATGTGTCCAGCATATTACCATTGGACCAGTGTTCCACTCTTCCATCCTGCAGCATGTTATCTGTGGACCAGTGTTCCACTCTTCCATCCTACAGCATGTTATCTCTGGACCAGTGTTCCACTCTTCCATCCTGCAGCATGTTATCTGTGGACCAGTGTTCCACTCTTCCATCCTACAGCATGTTATCTCTGGACCAGTGTTCCGCTCTTCCATCCTACAGCATGTTATCTCTGGACCAGTGTTCCACTCTTCCATCCTACAGCATGTTATCTCTGGACCAGTGTTCCGCTCTTCCATCCTACAGCATGTTATCTCTGGACCAGTGTTCCACTCTTCCATCCTACAGCATGTTATCTCTGGACCAGTGTTCCGCTCTTCCATCCTACAGCATGTTATCTCTGGACCAGTGTTCCACTCTTCCATCCTCCAGCATGTTATCTCTGGACCAGTGTTCCACTTCCATCCTCCAGCATGTTATCTCTGGACCAGTGTTCCACCCTTCCATCCTACAGCATGTTATCTGTGGACCAGTGTTCCGCTCTTCCATCCTACAGCATGTTATCTCTGGACCAGTGTTCCGCTCTTACATCCTGCAGCATGTTATCTCTGGACCAGTGTTCCGCTCTTACATCCTGCAGCATGTTATCTCCGGACCAGTGTTCCGCTCTTCCATCCTACTGCCATAATCCACTCTCTTAGATTATACTCACACTGTTCTGAAAACACACATTTTAATTATTATTGCCTGGAGATAGAAACTACCAGTAGATCAACATAAATAACTTCTAAATGATTAAGTTTAGGAATTTATATGTTTCCTCACAAAAGTGGCTGTGAAATTAATCAGGGTACAGCTCTTTCTCGGTTATTAGTTTTTCTTGAAATTAGTTTAAGCAGTGTCTGTTTCTTTCTATATACATAATCTAGTATTCATACTGTATATGTACATGTTCTTGGAATTGAATATACTTTTTATTCTTGGAAATAATTTAAATGTGTATTTGAATATTAATATGTGATTGAAGATGTTTTTGCTTTCTGTATCCTGGAGCGTTGGCTATGAGAGTGTGAGCCCATACCCACCCCAACCCCGCCAAATCTGTATTGTTATTCTCTGGAAATATACTAATGATTTAAGTATGTGAATGAGAGTATTTAAGCAGATATGTCTGCTCCGTGGCCAATCTATAACTATATCTCGAAATAATCGATGTTATGCCAGCCTTTGTTTATAATATAATATATATAGTCTATTATGTAATAACTATTATTTGAATAACACAATATCACTTGCAGACAATATCTTACTTTTGATGGTGTTCATTGATAATAGGCAATAGAATGGCTTAAGTATCCATATATTACAGGAGATTCTGAAGCAATGTCAGAGAAGAAGAAGACTTCCACGCTGGGCAGGTTGTTCAGAAATATGGGGTTCCGCAGATCCAGTAGAAAACATAGTTACAAAAAACACCAAGGTTTGTATGTTTCCTTATAGGTGGTTTGATTTGGGGGTTTTCTTGTTGTACAGCATACGTTATATGGTGACTATCTGGCTTTCATGGCTTTCTGGCTTTCACTTATGGAGGAACATACGTGCATCTTGGACAGAGTATTGCAGACACATGTATCCCACACACCAATCCAGCGTATTGAGTATTACAGGCACATGTATCCCACACACCAACCCAGCGTATTGAGTATTACAAGCACATGTATCCCACACACCAATCCAGCTGATTGAGTATTACAGGCACATATATCCCACACACCAATCCAGCGTATTGAGTATTACAGGCACATGTATCCCACACACCAATCCAGCATATTGAGTATTACAGGCACATATATCCCACACACCAATCCAGCGTATTGAGTATTACAAGCACATGTATCCCACACACCAATCCAGCATATTGAGTATTGCAGACACATATATCCCACACACCAACCCAGCGTATTGAGTATTACAGGCACATGTATCCCACACACCAATCCAGCGTATTGAGTATTACAGGCACATGTATCCCACACACCAATCCAGCATATTGAGTATTACAGGCACATATATCCCACACACCAATCCAGCGTATTGAGTATTACAAGCACATGTATCCCACACACCAATCCAGCATATTGAGTATTGCAGACACATATATCCCACACACCAACCCAGCGTATTGAGTATTACAGGCACATGTATCCCACACACCAATCCAGCGTATTGAGTATTACAGGCACATGTATCCCACACACCAATCCAGCATATTGAGTATTACAGGCACATATATCCCACACACCAATCCAGCATATTGAGTATTGCAGACACATATATCCCACACACCAATCCAGCATATTGAGTATTACAGGCACATGTATCCCACACACCAATCCAGCGTATTGAGTATTACAGGCACATGTATCCCACACACCAATCCAGCATATTGAGTATTGCAGACACATATATCCCACACACCAATCCAGCGTATTGAGTATTACAGACACAGACGAGCGCCCAGGTAGAATCACCTACCATACACAATCCAGTTGACAGAGTGTTAAATTATCAACCAAGGCCATATATTATGTAGTGGCTTCCAGCTAAGTTACCTGCTGAAGGCAGATACGCCTGATGCGCCGTAACGGGACATGAGCAGGCACCCAGATATAACCACCAACTTTTCTACAGGCCAGCTGGATTCCTAAATTTGGAGGAATTTTACTCCAATATAGGACTCAAACCCGCAACTAAAACAAGCATCTGGCATTCAGTTCACAACAGTAACCCACTCTGCCTTTATTTAAGCCAGTCCGAAATAGCAAAGGGTCATGGCCAGATGGTTATAATCTTTGTGAAAGATAGTGTTAGTCCACTATTCCTGTTATATACAGCATGTATGTAAGCTGTAGATCACTCGCCACTGCTTTTCTTCACAAGTTCAACTTCTGTTTGAGCAGCCTATTACAGCCTGGATAATTCGTTCACTTCGTTCATATACATTATTGCCTTCATTTTTCTTGGAATATTGTCAGTTTTACATACTTATAGACAGTTTGCTGAAAAATGGCACCTGTTAATATGTTTGGAAATGTTTTGTCTTGGCTTATACACAGCCCACAACTTTCAGCAGCTGTGAGGAAATATCATAATGTTATTTCACACATATTCCCTGTACAACTAGAAATAAAGGGCATACAGTGTAGTGTGTCTGTCTGTAGCTGATTTCTGATTGCTATCTTGAGTGTGGTTCATGAAAGATATAATTGCAACAAAATTATGGTTTATGAAAATGGGAATTGGGCATGATTGGATATTCCATAGATTATCTGTATAGTGGATAATTCAGCTGGTATGAACGGATATTTCATAGATTATCTGTATAGATAATTCAGCTGGCATGGTAGGATATTCCATAGATTATCTTTTTAGTGGATAATTCAGCTGGCATGGTAGGATATTCCATAGATTATCTGTATAGTGGATAATTCAGCTGGCATGGTAGGATATTCCATAGATTATCTGTATAGTGGATAATTCAGCTGGCATGGTAGGATATTCCATAGATTATCTGTATAGTGGATAATTCAGCTGGTATGGTCGGATATTTCATAGATTATCTGTATAGATAATTCAGCTGGCATGGTCGGATATTCCATAGATTATCTGTATAGTGGATAATTCAGCTGGCATGGTAGGATATTCCATAGATTATCTGTATAGTGGATAATTCAGCTGGTATGGTCGGATATTCCATAGATTATCTGTATAGATAATTCAGCTGGTATGGTAGGATATTCCATAGATTATCTGCACAGTGGATAATAGATCATTCACCTGGCATGGAAAATGGGAATATTTTTAATGAATGAATCGCAGGTTAATAATCTTCATCGAGGTATGAACTACATCGGGCATGTTTAAAGTGTGTACAGGCCGATGGGCAGATCTATGACATGGCGTGTGCCAGATCTGGTAAATAGATCATCCTTTGAAAATAGCGTAAACTGTAAGACACACACCTTTTGTTGCTAGGACAGCTGACCAACACTGCCCGTAACTTTGAGCGCGCATGTCGGTTACATATCATGAGTGAGTGAGGCTGTCCTATTAGCGCAGTGGTTAGTGCTCTCGCTTCTCAACAATGCAACCCGGGTTTGATCCTCATTCCAGGAAATATGTGAGATGGTACGGTGGCCTTCAGATCGGACAGGTGGGATTTCTCCTGTACTCCAGTTTCCTCCCCCCACGAATGACCACATATACGCCTTCATCCGCACCAATGAGAGTGATTAATATAAGTTGTTAGAACTTGCTTCGCAATCGTTGTAAAATAAATAAAGTTAAATGAGTGAGGAAATTCATGCAAAAATAAATACAAACAAGGCATATACGTTCATCAAAGGAAAAACGATAGCGATGTAAATATAGTCCAATGTATTGCAGAAAATATGTTTGCTCCCTAATGTTTTCCCATTGTTCAGACTTGTAGACCACCAATGTGTGTCTGTAATTTGATAGGCCAGACTAATTAATCAAGAGCGCTTGCCTGTGTGTAAATTGTCCACATTGTCCTAGACTATTGGACATACTATCAACCTCCCAGCTCTACCACAAAGTAATTAGTCTAATTTTGTTTCTCAGTGTTTCTCCAAACCTCCCCCCCTTAACAGTAGTAAAATAACAATTTCTGTAATGGCAGAAGAGATCTGGGTTTGTATGCTAGTCTAGATTGAACACAGCTAACAATATAAAAATAAGAAGTTATTTAAGGAAAGTGGGGTTATTCAGTACCAGTATAACCTCGTTATTTGCAATTAAGGGATCATTATGTCCCCGCTTGCCCCAGTTTATCGAGGGGTCATCAAGTTGATTGTGTCACACAATGTGGGCATCATTCATGTTAGAATGATCTACAATGTGTAAGTAAATCTAGTCGAGACACATTCTGTGCAAATTTGTGTACACAACTGGCTATCAGCTAGATACAAATACCCACTTTATTTAGAGTCGGTATATAGCATAATTATGTGACATTAAAAACACAGACTATGTATTTTGACTGACCTTAAGGTGGCCTCAATTGTTGTGTCTAGAACCATGATTCACTGCCGTTTAACCCTTTCCTTCATAGAAGCACCTCTTGATGCCATTACCAATACAACATACATTGACCCTTTCCTTCATAGAAGCACCTCTTGATGCCATTACCAATACAACATACATTGACCCTTTCCTTCATAGAAGCACCTCTTGACGCCATTACCAATACAACATACATTAACCCTTTCCCTCATAGAAGCACCTCTTGATGCCATTACCAATACAACATACATTAACCCTTTCCTTCATAGAAGCACCTCTTGATGCCATTACCAATACAACATACATTAACCCTTTCCTTCATAGAAGCACCTCTTGATGCCATTACCAATACAACATACATTAACCCTTTCCTTCATAGAAGCACCTCTTGATGCCATTACCAATACAACATACATTAACCCCAAAACACCACCAACCAAACAACAACAACCCTTTCCTTCATAGAAGCACCTCTTGATGCCATTACCAATACGACATACATTGACCCTTTCCTTCATAGAAGCACCTCTTGATGCCATTACCAATACAACATACATTGACCCTTTCCTTCATAGAAGCACCTCTTGATGCCATTACCAATACAACATACATTGACCCTTTCCTTCATAGAAGCACCTCTTGACGCCATTACCAATATGACATACATTAACCCTTTCCCTCATAGAAGCACCTTGATGCCATTACCAATACGACATACATTGACCCTTTCCCTCATAGAAGCACCTCTTCACGCCATTACCAATATGACATGCATTATCCCTTTCCCTCATAGAAGCACCTCTTGATGCCATTACCAATATGACATATATTGACCATTTCCCTCATAGAAGCACCTCTTGACGCCATTACCAATACGACATACATTAACCCTCTCTCTCATAGTACCACCTCTTGACGCCATTACCAATATGACATACGCGGACCCTTTCCCTCATAGAAGCACCTCTTGATGCCATTACCGATACGACATACATTGACCATTTCCCTCATAGAAGCACCTCTTGATGCCATTACCAATACGACATACATTAACCCTTTCTCTCATAGAAGCACCTCTTGACGCCATTACCAATACGACATACACAGACCTTTTCTCTCATAGAAGCACCTCTTGATGCCATTACCAATACGACATACATTGACCCTTTCCCTCATAGAAGCACCTCTTGATGCCATTTCCAATACGACATACATTAACCCATTCCCTCATAGAAGCATCTCTTGACGACGCCATTACCAATACGACATACATTGACATTGTAGTAGCCAAACCAATGTTCATAATAAAGGCTAGAATCTCATGATTCAATAGTATATTGACCTAAATCTCTATGAAGGAAAAGGTTAAGCTATTCATGTACATTTAGTGTTAGAGGTAATTCATGCAAACCGTCCATGGAAACTCACAGACAGGTACTTTTAGTGGTAGAGGTAATTCATGCAAACCGTCCGTTGGAACTCACAGACTGGTACTTTTAGTGGTAGAGGTAATTCATGCAAACCGTCCGTTGGAACTCACAGACTGGTACTTTTAGTGGTAGAGGTAGGTAATTCATGCAAACTGTCCATTGAAACTCACAGACTGGTACTTTTAGTGGTAGAGGTAATTCATGCAAACTTTCCATGGAAACTCACAGACTGGTACTTTTAAACACTCACAGACTGGTACTTTTAGACACTCACATACTGGTACTTTTAGACACTAACATATTGGTACTTTTAGACACTCACATACTGGTACTTTTAGACACTCACAGACTGGTACTTTTAGACACTCACAGACTGGTACTTTTAGACACTCACATACTGGTACTTTTAGACACTCACAGACTGGTACTCTTTTAGACACACTCACAGACTGGTACTTTTAGACACTCACAGACTGGTACTTTTAGACACTCACATACTGGTACTTTTAGACACTCACAGACTGGTACTCTTTTAGACACACTCACAGACTGGTACTTTTAGACACTCACAGACTGGTACTTTTAGACACTCACAGACTGGTACTCTTTTAGACACACTCACATACTGGTACTTTTAGACACTCACATACTGGTACTATTAGACACTCACTGACTGGTACTTTTAAACACTCACAGACTGGTACTATTAGACACTCACATACTGGTACTTTTAGACACTCACTGACTGGTACTTTTAGACACTCACAGACTGGTACTTTTAGACACTCACAGACTGGTACTTTTAAACACTCACAGACTGGTACTTTTAGACACTCACATACTGGTACTTTTAGACACTCGCAGACTGGTACTTTTAGACACTCACAGACTGGTACTTTTAGACACTCGCATACTGGTACTTTTAGACA
>CM026386.1:86890991-86922076 GCA_014843695.1 Archivesica marissinica
TGTGCAAGGTGCTTCACCCGTAGTCCAGCCTTACTACCGCATGTCTCCAGAAAAGAAACAAATATTAAAAACTGAGCTAGATCAAATGTTGGAGTTAGGAATTATCCGCCCTAGCAGAAGCCAGTGGGCCTCTCCCATAATATTGGTACGCAAATCAGACTCAGAATGGCGACCATGTATTGATTATCGGAAAATTAATGACCTGACTCGAGGAGAAGCCTTCCCCATCCCGAGATTAGACGATCTCATTGATCAGGTCGCAGGTTCGAGTCTGATATCAATTTTAGATCTTAATAAAGGTTACTGGCAGATTCCGCTAACCCCTCGAGCTAGTGAAATTGCAGCGTTCATAACCCCCTGGGGCTTGTTTGAACCATTAACTCTCCCATTTGGTTTAAAAAACGGTGGAGTTACCTTCCAGAGGGCCATAAACGAGATAATCGCTCAATCCCCGACAGAACCCATCCGTGATAGATTTGCCGACGCATATCTGGATGATATTGCTGTTCGATCCAATTTATGGTCACAGCACATAAATCACTTGGATTGGACATTTCATAGACTAGAGGATAGTGGTGTTACTTTGAATCCGAAGAAGTGTAAAATTGGGTCTGGAACAGTCAAGTACTTGGGACATGAATTAGGGTCGGGAAAAATCAAACCAATTTCCAGCAAGGTTGAGTGTATTAGTAATATCTCTCCCCCACAGACCAAGAAACAATTACGAGGATATCTGGGATCAGTAGGATTTTACAGGAAATTCATTCCCCAGTTCGCTGAGATCGCCGCTCCCCTGACTGACTTATTAAAGGGCAAGCGATCAGGGAACATCATAACTCAGTGGAGCGATAAACATCAACTTGCTTTCGAATCCTTAAAGAAAGCTTTAACCAATAAACCCATACTGAAGGCCCCTGACTTTAACCAAGAGTTCGAACTCTATACTGATGCTTCCGATTTGGGAATTTCGGCTGTACTGACTCAGACCGTTGACCAAGTACCACACCCAGTAGCATTTTATTCCCGAAAACTTATTCCACGAGAGAAAAACTACTCTACAATAGAGAAGGAATTATTAGCTATAGTGGCCGGTATCGAACATTTTCGCATATATGTAAGCACAAGCAAAACAATAATTAATTCAGATCATAATCCCCTTGTATGGTTAAGTAGGTCGAAAACGTCCAATCAACGCCTCTTAAGATGGGCACTGTGTCTCTCAGAATTTAATCTGACCATTAAACATATCAAAGGGACTCAAAATGTTCTAGCAGACTTTCTCAGTAGAG
Source organism: Archivesica marissinica (assembly GCA_014843695.1). Taxonomy (NCBI): domain Eukaryota; kingdom Metazoa; phylum Mollusca; class Bivalvia; order Venerida; family Vesicomyidae; genus Archivesica; species Archivesica marissinica. The sequence goes on from CM026386.1 coordinate 86,892,281, forward strand.
TTCAATGACTGTGATGTTTGACTTAGTAAATGTACTTGGTATTATTTCAGTTGTTCAGTAAATAGTTATTGCCTCTATGATTAGAATGTTGGTACCTAGCGAAAGAAATGCTATTTTAGGACATATGATGTATTGATATTATGATTGTTTTCTACTGTATATTCAAAGGAATGAAGATTTGTAAATCGGCCGATAGCGGGCGATGTCAAACTTCTCCCCGGGTAGGGAGGATTGTGCAAAACCCCAATTTGCACGAAATATTTATTATTGTTATATATAAATAGTAATGTATTATATAAATACATTAAACTGTTTCTATATATGGCCAAATGTTTACCATGTAATATATATATATTTGTTTTATGCATAATCGTCTGCTATTATTTTCGCGCCTAAAATTATCAATCTCGCTTCGCGCGGGAAATGACTTAAGATGTTAGGCCTAATCTCAGTTTATCAAGGCCGTGGTTGCAGGTGTCCAGTTATGTAATACAAAGGCACCGAACTGGTTTGATGGTGTAATATTAGATAACAGGCCGTGGTTGCAGGTGTCCAGTTATGTAATACAAAGGCACCGAACTGGTTTGATGGTGTAATATTAGATAACATAACAGATGTTTAGGAATAACAGATGTTTTAGGAATTGTTATATCATATATACACTGATTCAATTATGTATATAAGAAATGGATTTTATTAACATAAATCAGACACACTAGAGCCTAACTCCAGGAGCGAGAAAGGTCGTGATCTCAATCTAGTATATAGAACATATAAACTGTATTTATGATACTTAGATATTATGGACATTATAAGAAATATAACTTATAAAGATTTGTCGAATAATTAAATTGTTCAGCCATAGAAGAAACAGAGTTTCGGCGAACCACCAGAAGGTGATTAAAAGTTAATCTAATCAGAAACAGTGATTAGATTATAGTGATATTGAGTAATGACGGATTAGAAAGATTGGATGTTAAATATACTGTGTAAGCGCATAGTCGGCTCACACAAATGGATTGTTAAATAAGCTTTTAATGATACGATGTATATATATATAGATCACTGATTATATATATATGGATATTTCTGATGCCAATTTAAACAAGATATTATATAGAAGAAATGTAATACTGTGTTGAGTTATCATTAATACATATAATAACGAAGAAACCCCCTAGACAACTCCAGCGAGTCTACAATAGGATAGACCCTGGTAAGAGCCGTAGCAACCGAGACATATTATTACGAGAAGAAAAAGGAGAGTTTGCGACAGTCTACAGTTATAAGCATGTTAGCAGTCACATCTATTAATTCACAAAAGTATGCTAAACATACATCTTTCAGATTACCGAAATTGTATTGCTTCATGTACAATGTATTTAACCTCCAATAAACAAGCAACTGTACTAAGCAACCACCTTCTTACAATACACAAACAGATATGATATACACATGAGTGTACATATCACATACAACTGATTGTATTGTAGTATATGTTCCTGAATATGTAGCACAATAGTGTACACATCACATATAACTGACTGTATTATAGTGTATGTTCCTGTATATGGAGTACAATAGTGTACAGATAATAATAATAATAATAAAGACTTAATTTAACGAGAGTACTCGTTGTACAGATAACATACACCTGACTGTATTGGAGTGTATGTTCCTGTATATTGAGTACAATAGTGTACAGATCACATACACCGGAATGTATTTTAATGTATTTTCCTGTATATGGAGTACAATAGTGTACAGATAACATACACCTGACTGTATGGGAGTGTATATTCCTGTATGTGGAGCACAATAGTGTACAGATCACATACACCGGACTGTATTGTAATGTATGTTCCTGTATATGGAGCACAATAGTGTACAGATCACATACAACTAGATCACATACACCTGACTGTATTGGAGTGTATGTTCCTGTATATGGAGCACAATAGTGTACAGATCACATACAACTGACTGTATTGTAATGTATGTTCCTGTATGTGGAGTACAATAGTGTACAGATCACATATACCTGACTGTATTGGAGTGTATGTTCCTGTATGTGGAGCACAATAGTGTACAAATCACATACACCTGACTGTATTGTAATGTATGTTCCTGTTTATGGAGTACAATAGTGTACAGATAACATACACCTGACTGTATGGGAGTGTTTGTTCCTGTATATGGAGTACATTAGTGTACAGATCACATACAACTGACTGTATTGGAGTGTATGTTCCTGTATATGTAGCACAATAGTGTACATATCACATACACCTGACTGTATGGGAGTGTATGGTCCTGTATATGGAGTGCACAATAGTGTACAGATCACATACACCTGACTGTATTGGAGTGTATGTTCCCGTATATGGAACACAATAGTATATATGGATCCGTACAATCCAGTATATTCGGACAGACAGACAGATAGACAGACCTACCTATAACCAGCGGTCGTTGTCTACAATCAGTGATATTTGTCTATTATCCGTTGTATGCATCTGTTTTGCAGTGGTATTTGCAGTACAAATGACAAGCTTGGCGACTGGATAGATCCCTTAATTGAGCCTATGGCAATTTCTTACCTAGAAATATTTGAGAAAGCATCGCAAAATATGAGGGAATTCTATGGACTTCGAGATTTCTATAGGTACGGTCAGATTTCTATAGGTAAGGTCAGATTTCTACAGGTAAGGTCAGATTTCTATAGGTAAGGTCATATTTCTACAGGTAAGGTCAGATTTCTACAGGTAAGGTCATATTTATATAGGTAATGTCAGATTTCTACAGGTAAGGTCAGATTTCTACAGGTAAGGTCAGATTTCTATAGGTAAGGTCAGATTTCTACGGGTAACGTCAGATTTCTATAGGTAAGGTCAGATTTTCTATAGGTAACGTCAGATTTCTAAAGGTAAGGTCAGATTTCTATAGGTAATGTCAGATTGTATTGTTATTGTATGCATGTCAAAGGTTTCACTAGACCACAGGCATATACAACCACCAGACTGAAAGAATGTTGCATCTATGTTGCCATTTAATTATTAAAACTAGCTGTATATTATGCTAGGCACTAGGAGTTTGAAATGTTGTAATGAGAATAGAAAATTAATATTCCACTTGTTTTATATTTTATCATAGCTTTGCTCAGTAGAGCAATACCAGGTGTTGACAATCTTCATGTGAAATTCATTCCTAGCACTGAGCGATATATTAGACTGCTGAATTTAAACTACCATCACCCCAAACACTGAAGCAGAACATCCCCTCCAGTTCTACCCCCACCATGGCCCCAATAATGACAACCTTTCAACAACTGAATAGATAGAGATGTTCTTTTAAGTTATCCAGCTTGTAGATTTACATTTTAACTAACTAATTGATTCACTTGGTTAAGTTTAAAACATTGTTAAATAGTTCACAAAGTGGAATTATTAATAAATTGTCTAAATATATTTATCTTGCAAATGAACTTAGCTGCTGAATGACATGGTCTCAATTTTGTGTATATAGATAAATGTGTGTTAGCCTGACTTTAAATATGTTCCTATTTGTAGAATGAATGCATTCTACTAACACTTTCATACTCAATATGAATGTATTTATACATGCTTTTTTCATGTATTGAATTGTCATTGTTTATGTATGTAATTGTATGCCGCCATACATGTTTTTGCTGGCTATGAACATCTATGTTTATGCCAAATAAACTTTTGAATTGATTTGTAGTGCAACATATGACAAGTATTATTGTAGATGTTAGGTGTGTGCAACTTGTGAGACTATGCAATATGAGTATTGATGATGAGTGTGATTCCGATCTGGGCAGCCCATGTAAGCTTGAAATACTGAGCAGGCAGATTTGTTTAACTATTTATAAAACGAGTCTTGGAATTTTGCTATTAAGACAGTATATGTTTGAGCCTTGTCACATTAGCGCATCCGTACGCCGTAGGAAATAGTCCGTGATAATCGAACATCGTCACGCAAATACTCGCCACAATAGTTGTAATAACTGTAGTCCATTAGTGCATACTTAGCTATAATCCAGGGATCGCAGGTTCGATCTCCTGTCTGACCCTAATAAAATTAACAGTCTTTCAGATGGTACTTTAAACAGAGGTCTCGTGTCGGTGATTTACACCGTGCATGTAAAAGAACCAGAGGAGACTGTCTATATCATTGCACTATCCTCCAAAAATCTAAAATGACTAATCTCTTCAGGAGGTATCGCTCATATGGGCAACCGGTAGCGACGATAAATAAACGTAAAACACACAATATTTAGCTATTTTTTTATCTAAGGCTAAAGCAGTTGATTTTCAACAAATAAAGCATGAACACAAACAACATGTATATTTGGAATGTGCAATGTAATATGTCAATGTCATGGCGTGACCAATCAGAACCGTCCCAGTTATTAAACATGTGTACATATAAGAAATTATAAGATGACAGTATTACACTGAATACAAGCAAAGTTATGTACTATAATATGTAATATGGCAATAAATTAGATCACTGATTGAAACATATGAAGATTCTGTAGAACTGTCCATTTCTCTTTCTTGCACAAAACCATATGTGTGTATGTTGTCTGTTGTAAGTATTCTAATCACATCCCCATTTTATTTTACTTTAGTTGATTTTCAACGCATTGTTAAAGTGATTTGAAAATGACACAATAGTTTTGTAGCAACCTCATTGTAATGTTGACATAATGATCTGTATGTGTGTTTTAAGTTTGGTAAAGATGGTGTACAGTTTTGTGGCGAAATCGAAGCAGAAACCGACGTGGCATGAGATGTTGCATGCAATCAAAAGAAACTTCGGTGGACTTGACAAGGTGGATCCTGTGCAAGACTTCAAGAGGAACCTGGCACAAATCATTCATTTTGAAGAAAAGGTAAATGATGCTTTAAATGAATTAGTCCTATTATTTGTCATATTTTATTTTTGTGTTGATAATTATAGATGAATAAGAAGAAGACATTTAGTTTCCAATTTCAACTAAATAGTTCATCATTGTACAACACAGGTCCGCCTCCGTGGTCGAGTGGTTAAGGTCGCTGACTTGTATACCACTGTAACCTATCATCACTGATGGTCACGTGTTCGAGCCCCACTCAGGCCGTGTCTCATTTATATGAAACAGTTGGTAGTTTCTTACGGAGGTTGGTGCACCCAAGTACTGGTTATCCGCTGGAGCCTGCCCAGGAAAGGTGTTGTTAGGTAAACTGCCCGCCGGCGATATAGCCCGAAATGGTGCTGATGCAGACGTAAAATCCGAAATATAACATATAATATAATAGTTCATCATTGTACAACACATATATACATAAAAGCATTCACAAGAAAATATACAAATGTTTTATTATTTGAAACAATACCTACTATGCATATGTGTTATCAGATTATAGACTGTATTATATCACAATTTACATTGTCATCATGTCAGACAAAATACAGAGTGCTTAAGCATATGAGTACGTCAATATGAAATTTGATCTAAACGTATTGTACATATAATGGAGGTTGACCTATAATTAAAATGGTACTTCAACTTATATATATGCAATGGACTTGTAGGCAAATGATTAATAAATATAGTTTCCCCAATTGTGCTATATAGTATTTTTGTTAAGATGATCATGGTTAATTTGAATAAACTGTACATTTATCTACTATGCATTAAATGTATGTTGCCATAATTTCAATAATTGTATTCGTTTTCATTTGGGTTGGGTTGGCTCCTGAACAATACTGCAGTAGGATTAATTGAAGTGAGAAAGTCATATTGCTGGCATTTGTCAGATAGCCCCCTATTATGTATTCGTATACACTCGATAATTAAAATGCATTACAAGATAAGTACAATACCCAAGGGTGATGTTAGAACAATTATAGCGTTTTAGAATGATTGTCATGCATCTCATTTCAGCCCAAGCATTCCGACCCGGACTGTAGCCCTGCTGGACTTGTTCAAGCATGCCTGTTTGATACAAATAAGATGGAAAGGTACAGCTATAGTATTATAGTATTGAAAGTTCATACTGACATTGCTAATTAAGAAATAATAAATATCAACCGTGGTATATCGTAGAATAACCCGAGTTTGAAGTTCTTATGCGTAGAAATATATCACGAAGGCCGAAACGGTTGATACTTATTATTTCGATTCTAACACGACTTACTTCTAATAATTTTAAAGGAGTATTTTCTTCAAACGCCGCTGCATTTGGCTTTCGAAATTTCCTCCCGCGTAAAGGGGTGATGACGTTATTTTTTATAGAAAATATCAATCTAGTGCATAAATGAACAAAAGTTGTAACTGATCAATAATTGTATTTATTTTGTCAAATAAAACTGTACAGAATAGTAACTGAAACGTTACTTAACAGAAAAACAAGATGGACAAGAGATTATCTGATTCTAAAAATAGCTCACTTCCGTGAATTCCAACGGTATTTTTTACAAACATCGCGTGATTTTCATTCATAAAATTGTACACGCATTGTATAAATGACGTAGCCAAAACACGGTGCGCGTGCAGCATAGTTCAAGCTAGGTATATTGCAGAATAACCCGAGATTGGTTTTACTCTAGACGTATGTATGTTATTAGCTGGGTCGTGTTAGAATGGAAATTAATAGTTTACATTAAAGTAGTTGTAATATGTTTTGCTGGTGCCTCTGTTTTACACATCTTGTGTATCGTCCATCCTCGCCTGTATGGCGATCACGCCTATAAGACTACCCCCTACTTTGTCCTGAAATATGTGGGTTTTGGCATGCACTCACATATAAGACGGGTTGATAAAATGGAAATCAGACCAAGCATAAATTGCATGTCACGTGCAAGTTGAAGAAATGGTCACTGTCAGAGTGCTTTCTTTTCTAAACTGTAATTATGATGTTAACACATTTTAGAAAGAAGAACATTTTTTAGCACTCACTTATAAGACTCGAAACAATGTTCAGGCCATAATCTGTTTGTAAAAAGGACGGCAATGATTGTTTTTATGTCGAAATCATTAGTTTTAATGCACGATTCCAATGTCTGTTGTTATATACAGTGAGAGTCGGTACCTACTGTTGCTAACTGAGAACTATGGAGCGCTATCCATCATACAACAACAGATACTATCTAGGAGCAGTGACATCAGACCTATAACCATATTTGGTAGCAGCTTTAGAAGTGACCAGGAATACACACAGGTACACATTTACACATTTGAAGTTGTTGATAATTATTTCTGATATAAAAATAGGTGCACTAACCAATGAAAGAACAGAACCTGCGAAATATATGCAGAGCGTAACTGCGTATATGATAGTGTGCACATTAGCTGTATGCATAGTTCAAATGTTTAATTGCACATTCGTCAATAAAGGTTACTCAGATGATTGAGGGCATGCTCAAATCGAGGCCCTATTTGTGGTGTCACAAAGTGGCTGCGCCTTGCAATATGGTATATGCTTAATGGTGATGATGTGTTAGCGCAGTGGTTAGCACGCTCACTTCTCACAAATGCAACCCGGGTTCAATCCTCGGACTGGGAAGTATGTGAGATGGTATGGTTGTCGCTCGATCGGACAGGTGGGTTTTCTCCGGGTACTCTGTTTTCCTCCCACACGAATGACCACATTTACGTTAAGCTAAACTAATCAACACCATAGCAAATATCAGACTGTACGGAGCACCCATCTTTATGGGCAGACAGTTTAAACTGGATGCATGCGGTTTTTATCATGATATAATACAGTATTTGTTTTTGAAGCGAGCAGACGGATAACTAGTCCAAAGGTTAACAGTTGAACTGGAAATCCAGGGAGAGGGAGTTATATAACCGGTGTATTCAATTAACTTTTAAAAAACTGCTACAATGCTAGTGTAAACCACCTCGACACAAAGTTATTGATGATATAAGATCATTCAAAAATAATACATTCACAAAATGCAGTTTAAATGTGCACAGGTTTAGTTAAAATCAGATTATGGAAATTGCTGACATTAATCAGAATTTGTAATCATCTGAGCAGATAATTCTAAATACTGTCCTTTTGGCGCTATAATTGTCCTGAAGAGATTAGTCATTTTAGATTTTTGGAGGATAGTGCAATGATACAGAGAGAGACCTATTCCAGAGTCTCCTCTGGTTCTTTACGTGCACGGTGTAAAGCACCGACACGTTACCTCGGCTTAAAGTCGCATCTGAAAGACTTAATTTTCTTAGGGTCAGACGGAGGAACGGACCTGCAAGTATGCTCTGCAAGTATGCTCGACTGATGTTTATTATGTCATTATATAGGTGTGTCGTAATATCAACAAGATTAAGGTGTGTATGGAGACAGGGAACACAGTAGTCCTCCTAAACCTGGAGAACTTGTATGAGAGTCTGTATGACGCACTCAATCAGTACTATGTGTACTTTGGGGGAGAGAGATATGTCGATCTCGGACTAGGAACACACAGAGTCAAATGTCCTGTGCATAGAAACTTCAGGTAATATGTAGAAGATTATTTTAATTGCTACCTTTCTTTGGTTACGCACGAGAAAGTCATAGAATTTAAATAGCTTTGAAAGTCTGTGAATTTTGGAATTCTGGATTGAAGCCTTCAGTAAGGTTGCAACGATATACCGTGGGACGGTTTATCGCGGTACTAGGGCCACAGTGCGATACGCTGCATGCCCGCTACGGTACGGTACGGTACGGTACGGCAATTATTCCCGACTCCAACGGAAGGGAGACTACTCTTACAAACAAAACAAACATGGCTGAATTACAATCACCACCGGCAACTTTCAAATAAAAAATATGGGCGCATTTAATATAGTTGACGGCGTAAAAACAACGGTGAAAGAAACAACCACTTGCCGCCATTGTTTCACGGACGTGTCATATAAAACGGGTAACACGACGAACATGACTACGCACATGAAGCGTCATCATCCGAACATCGACGTATCCGAATGTGGCCAGAAAGCGTGTTCTCAACAGCAGAAGACATTGTAACTGCCCAGCGGTCTGCTTTGTTACCACAGAATGTGGATACTTTGCTTTTTCTAAAGAAAAATATGAAACTTTAAACCCAGGAAATGTTTCTGTAGGAACAGTTTAATTGGCTGAGCGTAGGCTAGGCATTGTTTTCAAATATTGTTTATAAAACTGCTTGTTTTACAGTTAATCATTTGCTTTAATTAGTAAATGTACTTGAAAAGTTTAACTATTTTCTATATTTCCCCCTTTGGTTCCATAAAACCATATCGCGATACGTATCGTATCGTGACCCAAGAATCGTGATACGTATCGTATCGTGAGGTAGGCGTATCGTTGCACCCTTAAGTGAAGGACTGCATTTTTAGATTGTTGTTGCCAGAGAATTAAATGTTCATGTATAAAAAATTACATTCAATTATGTAGTTGAGTATCTTTAGGCATTAAAGGATACTCTAGACAGTTGTAATCTGTGTCAATGAGATATCTCAACTTGTTACTGTGTTAGAAACGTATCTATCAATGGAGAGTGTAGAATTTAATATTCTCCTTTTGTTCTTATGGGATGCCTGAACATTGAATCTATTTAGGAAGTTTTCCAGTAACTGTAAAATCTTACTTTTAGTTTCCATATCACTCTAGTTTAAGTTTAAGCTTTATTTATTTTACAACGATTGCGAACCAGGTTCTAACAACTTATATTAATCACTCATTGGCGCGGATGAAAAAAGCGTATATGTGGTCATTCGTGTGGGAGGAAAACGGAGTACTCAGGGAGAAAACACTATTTTCCGATCCAGCGACCACCGTACCATCTCACATACTACCCTGGTCCGAGGATCGAACCCGGGTTGCATTGGTGAGAGGCGAGCGCGCCACTGCGCTAATCAGACAGCCTAGCTCTAGTTGATGACTCTCATTAAAAGTTATGCTATGTTAAGTATAATACTCAGGTGGACAATGTAAGATTATTTCAATTTCCTGTTGCAGATTAATTGTTGTAGCAGAGAAGCAAACAGTGTACAAGAAGTTCCCTATACCCCTGATCAACCGTCTGGAGAAACATTTCCTCACAATAAACACCATGCTGTCCTTGGAACAACAGAACGTTGTGCAAAGCTTGAAGGATTGGGCTGCAGAGTTTGTAAAACAGAGACATACAGGAATGCGACAGTTGTATGTATAAATATACTTGTTGGTACATGTATTGTTTGTAACACAGAGATATACAGGAATGTGACAGTTGTATGTATAAATATACGTGTTGGTACATGTATTGTTTGTAACACAGAGACATACAGGAATGTGACAGTTGTATGTATAAATATACGTGTTGGTATTGTTTGTAACACAGTAAATACAGGATTGTGGCAGGTCTGTTTGAAAGCTCTTTTTATGTTAACAGTTTAGAATAAATTATTGCATTCTAGCTAACAAAGCAGATAGTTATTTCTGAAAGACAGGCCTTATAACACACAGTATGAATCAATATCGTATAGCCATAATATAAAGTCAAAATATTGCATAATCAAATGCTGGGATAACAAGCACATTAAAAATAGACAATCGAATACATTTAGTAAATGTCTTTTCTATGCCACGAGATACTTAAAGCATACTTGTATAGAATATGATTGTACATGTATGTAGCTTGGTTTCAGGAGGGAGAAAGATACTACGAAATTGGGAGATGTCTTTATAGGTTACCATGATGACACATGCTCCGCAATTGTTCTGGATGTGTGGGAAAAACATGGACATGCAAAAGATGAGAATGATAGATCTATACAGGTAACTATAATAGTACTACAATATAATAACAATAATGCAATACATAATAATAATTAGTCCGCTTCCGTGGTCGAGTGGTTAAGGTCGCTGACTTGTATACCACTGTAACCTATCATCTCTGATGGTCACAGGTTCGAGCCCCGCTCAGGCCGTGTCTCATTTATATGAAAAAGTTGGCAGTTTCTTATGGAGGTTGGTGCACCCAAGTACTGGTTAACCGCTGGAGCCTGCCTAGGAAAGGTGTTGTTAGGTAAACTGCCCGCCGGCGATATAGCCCAAAATGGTGCTGATGCAGGCGTAAAACCGAAATATAACATAACATAGCATAATACTAATTATACAGAAAAGCATGATATGAATAAAGTGTGAGAATAAATGACAATAACATGTCAGAATCAAACAGACATATTTAGGTTATTACGTGGCTAGTTTCATATCATCCTAGGTATCGACCTCTGTAACTTGATATCAGCCTTCGACCGAAATTCAACTGGGCATAATGCATCTAGCCACATAATAACGTCTTTAATACTCATTGGAACATTTAATAATGGAAATCATGCTCTCCGTTATCCATTTTATCAGGAATAAATCACTATTACTGAATTAGATACATGGAAAGTATTGAAGTATCATCAGGAAACTACAAACAACTGCGCATGCGTTATTTTCTCAGGAACTAGTTATGATACTTAAAGTCGTTTCTTTTTTGGTGTCAAACCAGGAAACATAATATCAGACTGGAAAACACCTGGGTGGGAGACAGTATTGTTGTACGCAAATAATATTGTAAAATTCAAAATATAAGTAATAACTAGCTATATTTTGCAATATCATGTGATAGAATAAAGCAGACTAGTATAATTGTTTCAGATATGCATCATATTTACTAATTAATATCATTTATTTTATTTGTATTCAAATATATATTTAGCTAACTTTTTAATACATGTATTGCTTTTTTGTGTTGCTATTATAAGATTTTTCAATGTGTATAGTCCAAAATGGTGCTGATGCAGGCGTAAAACACGAAATATAACATATAACTGATTCATCTTTATAATCTTTGAGCTTGATCAATATTTCGAAATCATTAATTGCTAATGTGCTGATCATCCAACTCTTGATAATACAATATGGTCAATACTGCATAAATACTATTAAATAGTGTTCATGTATGCAACCATTTTAAGTATAGTTTATTGATCATATATACGGTTATATGTAAAATAAGTGCAAGGGAGCACTTGTACTTTGTATATAACCTTATATGTTATCAATAAGAAACCCTCCAACAATTACATCATTACCTTGATCTAGATGCTCACCGTGTGACAACAGCCATGGTGCATGCGCAGTGAGTAGATGTACGCACACACCTTCGCGTATTGACATAATAGATAGATAGATACTCTTCCCAATTTTACATCATGACTATTGTCAGCACAAATCTGCATTTCTAGTACATTGAGCTCCACTATTCGAGTTGCACAAGCGTATTTTGTCTGCAACTCCGTATTCTGTCTGCAACTCCGTGGTAGGCGGAAGCGTTCAATATCCAATATAGACCTGCAATCAGTAGGCATATAGTAACATATAAAATACAATACTGTCAAATGTGTACTAAGACACCACCAAAGAGCGATAGGCACAATACAGTCTCTTAATACCACATAAATTGAAAAAATGGTATCTTAATGCAAGTGATCTCTTTAATAGACATGGTCTTTCGAACAAGTTTGACGTTAAATAATAAATTAATGGTAATGAATTTATAGCAAATACATTAGCACATTTCTCAACGTTGTCATGATTTCAATTGTCTACTAATGCCATATATATATTATTATTATAATATTATATTAAAGACATTTTTTTTGTATTATTATGAAGATTCTTGAAGAAGCAAAGTTTGTGTTGCTATGGTGTGCCACTCCGGATTCACTGGTTCGACTAGACAACAGTAGTCTGCCGAATGAAGAGACGAAATTACTTAAAGATTGGTATTCCCATAGACAATCACATGACAGTCTTATAGCGTACGTTGAGATGAAACTAGCCAAACAGAAATGTGAGCGGCTCTTTGCCCAAGTAAGAATTACAGATCACACTGATATATAATCGCAACTTCAGAATATTAAATATTATTAAGAAAGTTAAAAGATATATATATTAATTATATTCTTGTAATATTTCCATAGCAACTTAGTACCGCATACATATTTAATTTAGATTACTTTTGTTTGTCTATTGGTCCAGTCACGTGACAGTTGCACAATGTTACCGATAGTCGTAACGGAATGCTATTGAACCATGCTTTTCAGCACTGTCAGCGAAATTAGCCCAGAACTATTTTAAATACGGATGTAAATGTACAAATACGCAGAAAAATAATTAACTGTATCTTGAATCTGAAGTCATTCCAGAAATACTTTTGTTACAAGTTATCTCTTTATAGGTAACAACCCACTCCAAACTGATGGCAGGAGTTCACAAGAGTGAAATCAGTAAAGCTACTGGCATAGGTATCGAGAAAATAATGCTGCTAGAAACACTATCATCATTTGATACAGAACAGCAATTCAGTAACAGAATTCAGTAAGTATCATACATAGATAAGCATAATTATGTAGCCAATTAGGGATGGCAACAAATTGTGATTTCTAATGATCTTTTGAACGAATATTCGCTAATGTCTTGAACATTCGAAATGTACATGTGATAGTGGAAGTCGTGATAGCGCAGTGGTAGCGCGTTCGATTCAGGTGCGAAAGGCCCGGAGTTTGAACCACGCTGGTGCCATTGCGATTGTGATTAGTATAAGTTGTAAGAACAATCGAACTAAAATAAATTTATATAAACTACACATTTTTCCTTTCTGTTTGCAGCACTGTGACGTAGCACCATTTCTGGTTGAACATGGTGGTGTGTTGGAATTATATACACGTGACGTCTGTTTAGGTCTTTAGTTAGCCAGATATTTATAAGTTTAACATATTCAGCATTTTACAGCCATTGTGAATGCAAAACATCCCGTATCTTTAGGAATAAATATGGCCTGTGCTGATTGTTCCATAATCACTGAATGCAAATAGTTGACTCTGGTGGGTCCGAGAATCTAAGATTTCTCTGTATGGGAAAGCTTGAAGAAATAACTTTAATATTTGAACAATTTTAATTAGGCAAAACAATCTCTTTTTATTGACTTCCGATGGAACCGGATAGCATCCAGAACTGTCCTAGCGACATGCTACACCGTCATTCTAGAGTTTACAACAACAACAATATTCATTGCGTTAAGTGTGTTCATATACATTCATATACTCATAAATAATATAGGTGAAATAAACACGGTTTAGTTATCTGAAAGTAAATTGTAAATGTATTAATTTTGTGGAATATATTAAAATAAACTACTTTTGCTAGAGTGTTGAATATCGTAGGTTCAAAATGATACCTTATCGAACGAAATTAACATCTTGCCGTATTAGTAAAGTAAATAAACGTTGAAAGATTTACTACATTGGTTTTTGAGGTTAATGAAGTCAGTTGTTCAAATTTATATCTAGGTGGCCATGATGTAAAGTATTTTATGGCATATAAGAATGAAATGGTATTCGTTTCCAATGAAATTTAGATTACAGTTTATGCAGATGCGTTCGTTTCTAGGTTGGTTCGCATATCTTCCAGTTTCGATTTGTAAGTCGTGTGATGACGTTCTAAAACGATATAGCGGTTCTAAAATTTGGTTCGGTGGTTATATTAAAGTAGGATTCGAGGTCCAAATTATATTTCGAAAGTACATGAGATTCTAGATGTCTGGCATTATTAATCACTGCGTACCAGTTTTGTCGGTATTCATCAAGAAATCTTTGCTTGAGTTGTATGTAGTCAGTTAGCATGTTATACTGATTAGTCCAAATATAGGATAATCCACTATTGTCTAGCATTGTTTTTATTTGGTATGCATGTCCAATTGTTACCATTATAAGATGCCTATGTCGATATCAGTTTTTAACATATTATGGACTTTTAAAAGGATTGACGTTTCTGGTTTTGCTAAGAGGGATATCCAATATTTAACCATTTCTAGTTCTAATAACTATCGTGGGGAATCTACCAAGTTCTCCATTAAGTGCTTCAATATTTGTAGATCGGTTTACAGTTTGCGGCAAAATGTCGTATGAATTAAATAATATATTTCGGTTCTTCATTACCACATATTTCAGCTGCATGATTTAATGTTGGTTGTACTAGAGTATTAAATAATTTCATCTTCTGTGGGATAGGCATATGTATGTGTTAAGAAAATCACGAACAGTTTGTGTAACGGGTAAGCAGCACCATGTGCAATTCTGATACGAGCCCTGTTTCATTGTTTTTAAACATATGTATTCCAATATTCGAAATTCACAAACAATACATGTACACAAAGTCAAAAAAGTAAGTATATATGAAAGGATTAAAACATAAACAGAACTTATATAGTTTCTCTCCTTAGTTTTATTTACCGTTCTTAAATATGAAACGAGGTATTTAATATTATCTACAATTTCTAATGGCTTATCGTATAAGGTGAAATCATAACGTGTTGGTCTGCCTAGTTCTAAGATCATGACAATAGTTTTATTAATATTCACCGTAACACCGTTGGCTTTACTATAGAGTTCTATATGTAACTGTCGTTATGTTGGATTAGTTTATGAAACAAGTGTCCATTGTCGATTTTGTCGAACATTTTCTCCCAATCTAGGAAGGCAACATAACGTTTGTTTTTCTTTTCTGCAAATGTTTTTGTGATTAAAGCATGTAATACAGTCAACAGTGGACATGCCTTTTGGAATCCAAATTGGTTATCAACAATGATGTTATTAGTTGAAGACCATTGTGTGAGTCTATATATATGTGGTCCGAAATTTTCCGAATATATATATATTACTAGTGCCTTGTTAGGAACAATCGACATATTATTTATTTGATAACAGCTTAAGATATATTGTTGATAAAATATTTATAAGTGTAATTATACCTCTTTATATTTTGGTTTCATTAGAGTCGCCCCTTTTCAATTTTGGGACAAGTATACCCTTGCCGCCCCAGCTACGTGAATGTTCTCCATTAATAAATATTATATTAAATAATTTAATTAAAACCGTTGAAATAATGTCAAACGACTTTTTGAATACGTTGTCTATTAAGTTATCGGCTTTTTCGATTGTTTTGTGAAAATAAAGCATTTTTCACCGCATATAATTTACATTTAGACTCACGGAGCCTTAGTCAATATTTTGATTTTTTCTCTTTATTGTTTTCCAAACTCCTTTCTCAATGGTATTATATATTAAGAAGTTTAATTTCATGACCTCTGTTAAATCAATTAGTATCACCTGTAATTAAGCAAAGTGTCATCATCTGCCTTTGTTAATTCGAGCCATAATTACAACAATTTTCGCACCTCCGGTCATGCATGGGGCCATTCTTTGTGCGTTAATTGATGAACATTAAACAAACGGATGTATGACATTTACTAAAAATGTTATTTGAAACGAAATATTAAAATTCCAGTTGTTATATTCGAATACAAGTTTAATATTCGAACTATCGAACGAATATTCGAACATTCGTTGAATCCCTAGTATCCATGTAGGGTAAATACTTTATATTCTGGTTGAATCATTCTTAGTAAAGATTGTTGTAGAAGAATGGAAGCAAGCTTAAGACATGTTATATGTCAATGGTTCACTTTTAATAATGTCATTTTTGATCACCAGCAAATTTTCCAGCTTTGTTAGGATGTGTGTGTTTTACGTTTATTCATCGTAGCTACCGGTTGCCAATATGAGCGACGCCTCCTGAATATATGTAATTTTAGAGTGTTGGAGGATAGTGCAGTGATACAGACAGAGACGCAGTCCAGAGTCTCATCCTGTTCTTTTACGTACACGGTGTAAAGCACCGACACGAGACCTCCGTTTAAAGTCCCATTTGAAATACTGTTAATTACTGTCAGACAGGGGATCATACCTGCCATCCCTGGATTACCAATCCACCATGTTAATCACTGGACCACATACCCGCCTGTGTTGTTAATATATATCGGAGGATTGCCTTTAATGTATTTTGACTGTATCAATTCAGACAGCACATACAGAACACTAATAAAGAACCCAGTCTGATGGTGATACAATGTGACTCCGGTGATGTCAATGCCAACCTGATAGCTTGCGCCCGGTACTGTGTCATGGATGAGTTTGAAAAAATGAGAGAGGAACTGCGGGCACCAGTACATGTTGTTTTTATTGTCCAACTTCCTAGAGGAGCAGCATTTACCGGATTTCAGGTATTTTCTAATATAATTTCATGCAATATGATGTTACAATCATATTCATCTTTCCAAAATTATTGAAATCACCATTTTAAATATATGTCGTATATAAGGACATAGTGGAGAAGGAGAAACATATTTAGGACAATATAATAGTACAAAATAATTGAAATATATACAACTGAATCTAGTGCATGTTTGTTTATAAATCATCAATGTCTGACAAACACGATAAACGTATTTTGGATTCTCCAGTAGTAATCCGAAATGTTTCAAGGAGCGTTCATGTACCACCCATTAACTCCTAAGAATAATTTATGTCTTCATTGGAAAAACAGCTGAAGGCTGATCTTGCAATAGATATATTATGGGCAGTACGATAAGTTTATATTGCGATTGCAAAATTTCTCATATTTTTAATAATAGCCATACTTGTTTGTGAACATGATTATAAATAGTAGAATATAATTATGCTCTAAAATATAAAACCAGAAGGTATTAAATGATGTTTCATGACCTTTATTGATTTTTTAATATTTAACAAACATCTCGGAATGGTATAGTGTTTTCCGAATGGTCGAATGGTATAGTGTTTTCAGAATGGTCGAATGGTATAGTGTTTTCCGAATGGTCGAATGGTATAGTGTTTTCCGAATGGTATAGTGTTTTCCGAATGGTATAGTGTTTTCCGTTGACACATACAACATTTCATATATTGATCTATTTTGCTAGTGTGGTGTCTGGCACTCTGCACACATAGATGATTTGTATACAGAAGATATGAACATGCCTACACTACATGAAATGACGGGGAAATCGGTAGCCAAGTTATTCACTGCTGCAGTCAGTGGTACATCTGCTATGGTCATGGAAGAAGACATTTCAAGAGAGAAGTAACATTGTCAATTTCTTATTAATGAATTCGAAATTAAAATGCTTATTTTACTGCAACTGTATCCATATATATATATATACTCATCAACACGTGCCAAATATGTTTGCATTGCATTGCAATGTATGTAATAGATATGTGCATAAGTGTAGTGCACATTTTATTTCTTATAAATAACACGTAATGATAATGTTTTGAAATATATTGGAACAGAACAGTATTTAATATATGACCTATGTTATGCAGTGCTTCTGGAGAACATATGGACTGGAGTGTAGAAGAAACAAAGCCTTTGCATGATGGCTTGGATATACCGGAACCTGGGATGGAGGACAGAATTAGAGGAGGACCATTACAGTTAAAGGGTGTGCTATTAGACTTGCAAAATGTAAACCAACAAAACGAACCAAATTATGGTCAGCATAGACTGAATGTTAAAGGAATAATTCTGGCGTGTGTACAGGCTGCACTGTCCATGGTGAAAGACAAGCAGGCAAATTCAAGTAGAGAGACAGATAGAGTTGCTCTTTTGCTGAAACTGTTACACCAGGAACACGATGAAGGAGGTATAATCTATATTATATATATAAACTGTTGATCAATGCATTTAAATATCTTGATTATCCTGCACAAAGTCAAACATAAATTGTATGTCCATTCATTCTATTGCCTGTTATCTAAACAAATTGCATTATATTCAAATAATAGTATCCAGTCAATGGAATTTTATCAGCGAGGTGTTTCTATCTGTCAAACAATTATTCAGTTTGTGGTGTTCTATTATCAAGTTATTATAATGTTATTTCTAGGTCAAGCATCTTTCCTACATGGAGTGTATTGCCTGATAGCCAAGCTTCTTGACGAGAAGGAATCCAAGACACATAGTGCCCACATGACACAGCATTGGCTAATTAATGAGGCTGCATGCAAAGAAAATATAAACAAGGCTGGTACATTCAGGTCTGTTGGTATAACATCATGTACGAATAGGATGTGTAATGGTTTTTTCAGGGAGTTGAGCATGCAAGGCATATACTACCCATATTATTGTCGTAGAAAAGCTAATCCCAGATTCTCATCCACGGAATTTTGTGGCCGACACATCCATATTAATATATAATGGTCTTATGATTCCTTGTACCATGTTGATTTTATTAGTTTGCATTACGACCACATCATTTTCTGCACATTCGGGCAGTGCTCTTTGCAAATAACGGTATCTAATTACACACATTTACTCACTGTGACTCAAACATTTCCATCAATTAATTATACGTATCTCAACCGTTCTGGTTTCTTTCAGACGTTCATGTATTCAGACTCTAGAAACCAAGGTGTCACCGATCCTCGCTGGCATTATAGCATACCTAGACACAAATAATAACCTGAATATTCTTCAAGAATCACAATGTTCCTGGAAACAAACTGTGTGGTTATCTTTTCTGAACACTGCGGATGCAATTAACCTACAGGTGGGTAGTTTGCTTTATGTCTGTTTTACAATGATTGCGAATTTTAACAACTTATAGTCATCACTCTCATTGCCGCAGATAAAAGCATGTGTGTTGTCGTTCATGTAGTATGAAACCGTAGTATCTGGAGAAAACCCACCATTTCAATTACCAGTACTTCCCTGCGCGAGGAACGGACTCGAACCGGTGAGACGCAAGTATGCTAACCACTATGCTGATCAAATAACCAAATGATTGTTCTGAGACAACCATGGTGGAAAGTATTTAATTTGTATATAACCATGCTGTTTTAATTATTAAAACGACCACACTATGTATGTTTAAGGAATTAATCGCGGGGTAAGAATAATTTTTCATTGGGATATGAACTACATTAGGCGTGGTTAAAGTTTGTGGAGGCCGAATATTAATGACGTCATTAAAATATCATGACATCACTACGCAAATCAGCGTTACATTGATTTTTTATACAGCATTATAATTGCGTCGAGACCTTTTTTAAATCGTCGTTTGTCTTATCGTTAACGTTCAATTCACCTAGATATATGCATAATTTACAGTTTAATTTACAAATTATCAGGACTATTCTCTCATCCTTCAAGGTGTTATTACAGTGTGTACATATAAAGACATTATGAGATTGAATACAAGCCCAGTTATGTGATTAACGTGTATATTATTTTAGTATATGTAAAATTTAATGAACAATAAGTTAGGGAATGAGACCGTTTTGATAGCCTAATATCCTTAAGAAGTCGTATCACAGTAATTTGAATTTAGTTTACTGATTTTAATTTGTTTCAGTTTACGGATTTACAGTCCCCTACCAGGCAGAGTGACCTTAAGGAAGTGGTTGTTCTGACAACCGGATGTGAAGGTCACATGTTCAGTTCTAGAATGCCCTTCTCTTGGTTGTTGATATCCAAGATAGGTGAAATACTGACACTGGATCACCCGTCGGCAGGATCACACGATCACGGGGGTATAATAAAGACATTTATCTCTTAATTTTAATTTAGTATACCAACAGCTTTGTTTCAATTGAGGCATTTCAGATTTAAATAATGGAGGAAGACTCACGATGCCATTCCGAGTTTGTGTTCTGTCAGACAGGCAGGCACCCTTCAAAATATTAATGAATTGAAATTGTGGATAATTACATGGTTTAACATGTGTTGTCAAACATTTCATCATTTTTGTAGTTTTGGGACGTCATTTACACACTCTAAGAAATAACAACCAACTGTTTTTGCTCTTTTTATATATTTTGGTCATATTTGTATTTGCGTTATATATAGACGAATGAGTCCGCCTCCGTGGTCGAGTGGTTAAGGTCGCTGATTTGTATACCACTGTAACCTATCATCACGGGTTCGAGCCCGCCTCCGTGGTCGAGTGGTTACGGTCGCTGATTTGTATACCACTGTAACCTATCATCACGGGTTCGAGTCCGCCTCCGTGGTCGAGTGGTTAAGGTCGCTGATTTGTATACCACTGTAACCTATCATCACGGGTTCGAGTCCGCCTCCGTGGTCGAGTGGTTACGGTCGCTGATTTGTATACCACTGTAACCTATCATCACGGGTTCGAGTCCGCCTCCGTGGTCGAGTGGTTACGGTCGCTGATTTGTATACCACTGTAACCTATCATCACGGGTTCGAGTCCGCCTCCGTGGTCGAGTGGTTACGGTCGCTGATTTGTATACCACTGTAACCTATCATCACGGGTTCGAGTCCGCCTCCGTGGTCGAGTGGTTACGGTCGCTGATTTGTATACCACTGTAACCTATCATCACGGGTTCGAGTCCGTGGTCGAGTGGTTACGGTCGCTGATTTGTATACCACTGTAACATATCATCACGGGTTCGAGTCCGCCTCCGTGGTCGAGTGGTTACGGTCGCTGATTTGTATACCACTGTAACCTATCATCACGGGTTCGAGTCCGCCTCCGTGGTCGAGTGGTTACGGTCGCTGATTTGTATACCACTGTAACCTATCATCACGGGTTCGAGTCCGCCTCCGTGGTCGAGTGGTTACGGTCGCTGATTTGTATACCACTGTAACCTATCATCACGGGTTCGAGTCCGCCTCCGTGGTCGAGTGGTTACGGTCGCTGATTTGTATACCACTGTAACCTATCATCACGGGTTCGAGTCCGCCTCCGTGGTCGAGTGGTTACGGTCGCTGATTTGTATACCACTGTAACCTATCATCACGGGTTCGAGTCCGCCTCCGTGGTCGAGTGGTTACGGTCGCTGATTTGTATACCACTGTAACCTATCATCACGGGTTCGAGTCCGCCTCCGTGGTCGAGTGGTTACGGTCGCTGATTTGTATACCACTGTAACCTATCATCACGGGTTCGAGTCCGCCTCCGTGGTCGAGTGGTTACGGTCGCTGATTTGTATACCACTGTAACCTATCATCACGGGTTCGAGTCCGCCTCCGTGGTCGAGTGGTTACGGTCGCTGATTTGTATACCACTGTAACCTATCATCACGGGTTCGAGTCCGCCTCCGTGGTCGAGTGGTTACGGTCGCTGATTTGTATACCACTGTAACCTATCATCACGGGTTCGAGTCCGCCTCCGTGGTCGAGTGGTTACGGTCGCTGATTTGTATACCACTGTAACCTATCATCACGGGTTCGAGTCCGCCTCCGTGGTCGAGTGGTTACGGTCGCTGATTTGTATACCACTGTAACCTATCATCACGGGTTCGAGTCCGCCTCCGTGGTCGAGTGGTTACGGTCGCTGATTTGTATACCACTGTAACCTATCATCACGGGTTCGAGTCCGCCTCCGTGGTCGAGTGGTTACGGTCGCTGATTTGTATACCACTGTAACCTATCATCACGGGTTCGAGTCCGCCTCCGTGGTCGAGTGGTTACGGTCGCTGATTTGTATACCACTGTAACCTATCATCACGGGTTCGAGTCCGCCTCCGTGGTCGAGTGGTTAAGGTCGCTGATTTGTATACCACTGTAACCTATCATCACGGGTTCGAGTCCGCCTCCGTGGTCGAGTGGTTACGGTCGCTGATTTGTATACCACTGTAACCTATCATCACGGGTTCGAGTCCGCCTCCGTGGTCGAGTGGTTACGGTCGCTGATTTGTATACCACTGTAACCTATCATCACGGGTTCGAGTCCGCCTCCGTGGTCGAGTGGTTACGGTTGCTGATTTGTATACCACTGTAACCTATCATCACGGGTTCCAGCCCCGCTCAGGTCGTGTCTCATTTATATGAAAAAGTTGGCAGTTTCTTACGGAGGTTGGTGCACCCAAGTACTGGTTAACCGTTGGAGCCTGCCCAGGAAAGGTGTTGTTAGGTAAAACTGCCCGCCCGCGATATAGCCCAAAATGGTGCTGATGCAGGTGTAAAACCCGAAATATAACATAACATTAAATAACTGAAAGACAACTATTATTTCTTAAACTCCACTTGTGTTCATGTTGTATGATACGTGTATTTTATAGAGGAAGAGGAGAATATTTCATTAGCAGAATCGTCTGTGAGAGTGCTGAGTGAACACGCATTAGGTAGGGTACTAAGCTGTGTTCACCAAGAGCAAACAGTAACCGAAGCTGTCCATGAATACATCTATGATTTCGTTCACACCCTGTATCATGCTGGATCAGAGCAAGAACATCAGGTCAGTACATACGCCACATATAATAATGTTTCTGTAATTCAGGTACATGCAACTATAGAATTAAACAGTTGAAAACTGCCTCCATGTTGTTGGTTTTGTTGTGATATGAGACAAATGTAGAGCACAGTTCATTTACAAACTTAATATCTATTTACTATAGCCAAATGTTTAATAATAATAGCTGTTTCACTGTTTTTGGTAGTCGTAGCAAACATAAATAATATTCCGAAAAGTGTCCATAACACTATCAAAACGACTATCGTTATGTAATAATCATGTCACTGCGCATGTCATAATTCAAGCTTACTGAACTCAAGACAAACCATTATACCGTGTTTTGCTGAGTAGCGAATCAAATATTTTTCTCAAATTAAGGATTATTGCTATACTGTATGTCTTTTTCAGTACATCTCAAACATATTAATGCTAGCAACTATCGTAATGCTTCGGAGAGAGTGGACATTTATCACATAGTGTGATATTTCTAGTTTAGTTTTATGCAAATATGCAATTGTTGATGGAGCCCCAATCAGAAAGGTGACTGACTGCTTAGTCTCACTTTCCACTAAATACCATCAAATATCATGCTTTGATTAGTTGCATACTGTTTCTAGGGGTTGTTCCTTGCCCCCTCACAAGTTCCATCCCAAGCATAACCTTGAACTTAAAATGTTGATACAATAATGATGTGGTATTCAGAAACATTTAACCCGTCAAATTATACTCAACGTTTCTTATAATATATTTCTTTGAAACTTTACATACACATCAGTGGACTAATTCTTTACACCCGCCTCCGTGGTCGAGTGGTTGAGATCGCTGACTTGTATACCACTGTAGCCTATCATCACTGATGGGGTTCGAGCCCCGCTCAGGTCGTGTCTCAGTTATATGAAAATGTTGGCAGTTTCTTAAGGAGTTTGGTGCACCCAAGTACTGGTTAACTGCTGGAGCCTGCCCAGGAAAGGTGTTGTTAGGTAAACTGCCCGCCGGCGATATAGCCCAAAATGGTGCTGATGTAGGCGTAAAACCCGAAATATAACATATAATTCTTTACAGATACCGAATTTTCCTATCCTAGCAGTGGCACTGAACTTAAAATTTGCCCAAACATTTCAGAAATTATTTATGAATCAACAAAATCTCAAACATTTATTTATTAAAAACCGTGAAAGGTATTGCTACACAATCCGAGAAGTAATTATTATCAATTTCCATAGTAAGTCCGCCACCCTACCACTAACACTGACATATTTCGGGCACGACAATGACTTCCAATTGTAAAAGTTAATTTAAAAGAATGTATTTTATTGGGAAATAAAGTTTCTGATGAAACTTCAAATTAATACAATGTTTGTATGTAACTACCGGTAACAGACTTACGAAAAATGCGATGGTTTGAAAACCTGATGCTATAATTTCTCGGTATATTAAGTATAAGATTTATGCTGTTTTAGTTGGTGTGCCAGTCGGTGTACTACGTAGCCAATGAAGTATCAACAGAGGCCCGAGGGAACAGTCTGCTGCACAATATGATTAATGTGCATCTTGCCTACCGGACATTGGCACCAAGACTGACTTACTTCAGAGCAATGAACAGTGTTTGGCCAGAGTGTAGCGCTGCTATTGTAGAACTGAAAACAACTAAGCCAGATCACTTTATGTTCAAGGAGCAGGAATTTGTAAGTATCTCTTATGAAACCTTAATTTGCGATTAAGTCTTCATTCAAATTCATAAATCTGGTGTTTAAAGTAAGAAAGCTTCGTTGTTGTGTATGAATGACTAGATTTCTACCCAAGTTGTATACTGGAAACTGCAATCAATGAAAGTGCACCATTGTCCGACATAAACACACACTGGTCTATTCTGGGCTGAGTGAGATAAAACATGACAACCACAATTGCGATATTGAATGTAATGTACTCTGTTAGTGTAATATATATGTTTAATTAGGTTTTAATGCAGTGTTTTATATTGGATAACCTAGTGATTTTATAAAGCTTAATATACATATCTTTCTCGTGCCTCGCAAATCTTATACACTGTGCATAATTGAATTGCACAATAAATTACAGTCAAACCTGTCTTAAGCAGCCAGCCAAGGGAGTCAGAGAAAGTGGCTGCTTAGTGCAGGTTGTTGCATAATAGAGGTCAAATATATAATAAAACAACCGATTGGGAATCTGGAAACTGGCTGCTTAATACAGGTTGGCTGCTTAATGGAGGTGACCACTAACACAGGTTTGACTGTATACAAATCTTCGATATAAACATTGAAGTAAGTTTTCTATAATGTTTCACCATTTAAGTATGTTGAATCTCTTAACATCTGGTAGGACACACAGCGAAATAATGTATGGGAAAATATGGGACATTTACGGGCTTCCATATCTGGATGTGTGTTGTAAAGGTAAAAATCACCTTCGTGAAATTACTTAATTGAGGCAGTCGGATGGGGTGAACATGATAACATAAATCGGTGACAGTTAGTTTATACACATTTATTTGATCTCGATTGCGAAACAAATTCTTACAACATATATTAATAACTCTCGAGACCTCATTCCTGATGGAATCCTTATTTTAGCTCGATTGCGAAACAAATTCTTACAACATATATTGATAACTCTTGAGACTTCATTCCTGATGGAATCCATCGCCACGAGGGAGAGAGAAGAGACAACGTGGAATTGAAATGCCTTGCCTAAGGGCACACTCGTAACGGCTCCAGCGGAGCTGACAGTTAAACAAAAATAGTGATTGAAAACTGTTTTTAACTTAAAATATTGACTCTTTCTCATTACAGGATGCATAACGACGCTCGTCCATATGGCTAACTCCAATGCATGAGCATCACTTGTTACTTAATTACGCTCATCACTTTGATTGAATCCTACTGGGGGTGACATATTATTTCATTACTAGGAGTGATTCATCCGGCAGCAAGTTGGTGTTTCTACTTGGGTTCCCACCTGGGCATGGAATACTGTCTGGACGGGGGTCACCTGGAAGTCACTATATGAAGTAAGGTAGTGGTGTGATTTTAAGCTCAAACGAGGACAAATAGATATAAGCTCAATTATGGAGGCTGCAAGTAATGATGATTATAGGGTGTTGAAATTAAAAATATAGCATTCATATCTACAAATTCAGTATGTTTTTTGTTGTAGACATTTGCTGCATTGTGTCTACTACTAGAGAACATAGCACCAAAAGGAACAGACCTGGACAATTCAAGAGGGCGCTCCCATTGGTTGAACAGAGTTCACCGATACAGACCAGTGGTAGAGAAAGTGATCAGTCTACATGGGGAAGACTCCAATTTGTATGGGGCTCATAGCTTCCAGTCTGTACGAAGGGCAAAGTTAGTGTAGATTCACTCAGAGCATGAAAATTGGATTGTGATAATTGAATATGAAAATGTTGTAATTAATAAGTAATCTGGTCTAATTTAATTTAAACTGATGACAGTCTATAATATATGTACATGTATTTGTAATTCGAAGCTCTTTGACATTGCTTGGAACTAACTATCTGAGTAAAACGAACCTCCACACTGCTTGTATTATCCAGCCATCAACCCTTTCTACAAATTCGTGCACTTCAACGTAATTATGGGTGATGGAGACATTAATAGGTAGTAACCTTTTTATCCATTCCGTTTTTTCAGGGGATTATGGAGTAGAGTTCTTGTTGTAAAGTTATTCCTTGAGCATGTGTGTGCCTCTGAGAGAGAAGATAAAATAACAATCAAACACTGTATGTCACTGTGGATGGTAAGTACTAACACCTTGTCACTGTGGATTGTATGTACTAACAGCGTGTCACTGTGGATTGTATGTACTAACAGTATGTCACTGTGGATGGTAAGTACTAACACCTTGTCACTGTGGATTGTATGTACTAACAGTATGTCACTGTGGATTGTATGTACTAACAGTATGTCACTGTGGATTGTATGTACTAACACCTTGTCACTGTGGATTGTATGTACTAACAGTATGTCACTGTGGATTGTATGTACTAACAGTATGTCACTGTGGATTGTATGTACTAACAGTATGTCACTGTGGATTGTATGTACTAACAGCTTGTCACTGTGGATTGTATGTACTAACAGTATGTCACTGTGGATTGTATGTACTAACAGTATGTCACTGTGGATTGTATGTACTAACAGTATGTCACTGTGGATTGTATGTACTAACAGCTTGTCACTGTGGATTGTATGTACTAACAGTATGTCACTGTGGATTGTATGTACTAACATGTCACTGTGGATGTAGTACTAACAGTATGTCACTGTGGATTGTATGTACTAACAGTATGTCACTGTGGATTGTATGTACTAACAGTATGTCACTGTGGATTGTATGTACTAACACCTTGTCACTGTGGATTGTATGTACTAACACCTTGTCACTGTGGATTGTATGTACTAACAGTATGTCACTGTGGATTGTATGTACTAACAGCTTGTCACTGTGGATTGTATGTACTAACAGTATGTCACTGTGGATTGTATGTACTAACAGCTTGTCACTGTGGATTGTATGTACTAACACCTTGTCACTGTGGATTGTATGTACTAACAGCTTGTCACTGTGGATTGTATGTACTAACACCTTGTCACTGTGGATTGTATGTACTAACAGCTTGTCACTGTGGATTGTATGTACTAACAGCTTGTCACTGTGGATTGTATGTACTAACAGCTTGTCACTGTGGATTGTATGTACTAACAGCTTGTCACTGTGGATTGTATGTACTAACACCTTGTCACTGTGGATTGTATGTACTAACACCTTGTCACTGTGGATTGTATGTACTAACAGTATGTCACTGTGGATTGTATGTACTAACAGCTTGTCACTGTGGATTGTATGTACTAACAGTATGTCACTGTGGATTGTATGTACTAACAGCTTGTCACTGTGGATTGTATGCACTAATTGTTTGTCACTGTGGATTGTATGCACTAACAGCTTGTCAATATGGATGGGAGAGAAATACTGTTTTTGCCATTGCCATGTTTCCGGTTTATTATTTTGCGCCAAACTCTGAACATATTTATGAAACAAAACGTGTCCACACTTCATATCTATAACCCCTTGCTGCATTTTCTCCAAACCTGGCAGGAAGCAACAGTATGATGTATAGTTGTGCATATTTTAACCCCGTTCTGGTTGGATGATTTTTCCAGAATAACAGCTATTTTAACATGTTTATAACACAAAGCTTGCCTGTGCTTTATCTCCCGAATAACATAACGTATTTTACCAATCTTGGCATGAAGAGCCAGTATGATGTCTAAGGCAAGGCATTTAAATTCCACATTGCCTCTTCTATCTCCTTCGTGGTGATGAATTCCATCAGGAATGAGGTCTCTTAATGAGTGATTAATATAAGTTGTAAGAACTTGTTTCACAATCGAGCTAAAACTAGTTGTATAAACTAACATGTAGTTAAAGCGACAATACATCACTGAAAACACAAATTTCTACAGAATATAATTTCCTATTATATTGTATAATTTACCCATATATTAGCCTCAAATACTGAGTATTTTAACTAATAAACAAACGTCGTATTCGCGGTTTGTTGACATAACAAAATAATGTTAACATCCATGCGTAATACTACTCGTGTATCGTGAATAGCACGATTTATTGTACAGATTTACAGTTATATCTCACATTTGTGCCTATTTATTTGTAGACCATTCTTAGTTAAATTATCTCTAAACGACATTATCGCGCATTTGGTATTGACGCCGATGACAAACAAACGTCATTTCAGGAGCATGGATGACCGTTATATGAAATTCCACTTTCACTCCACAAAATCACTCATTATTGATTCAATGTTAGTGTTCGAATGTATTCGGAAGACTTTGTACTAGCAATGCATTTATAGGTGAACAAATGCATTGTATTTGCTTTTTACGATGTAATGTCGCTTTAATGGTTCAGTATACTACCATGTTTGGGTTCCTAACACTCTAGTATATTCACACATTATCTGAGACCGTAATATGTCAAGCATATGATTGTTTCACATGCGCTGTTATAGTGGTCTGTTTTGTTGTATGAGTTTCCTCTTTCAATTATTTCTGATTGTTATGTGTAATGTTGCAGTTACTGGGTGAGGAGACAGATTTGAAGGAACTGAAGTCATTGATAGGAGTGGAAAGATTCCTTAGGAGCTGTAATAAGCAGGCCATGAAGGAGTATATGGGGTGAGAGAACATATTTGAATATGTCCATGCACATGATATCCCCCCAAACACCACACCCCACACACCCACACCCCCACACGGGGCTGCGCACGACATCCAAAATCTAAATTGCCAAGTTACACAAACCCCCCAAAACCATCCAGTCTCCGCAAACATTACTATGAAGTAACACACTGCAATTGGACCATTGACCTATATGCTATATGTGATGAAGAACTATGTTCCCAATTTTCGGCCTTTTAGTAGCAACTGTCAGACAATTAGTGTGATATTAATAATATCTCTGACTATCAGACATGTCCCCAATACTGCTACCACAGACTGGTATGTAGTGTACTCTATTCATATTAACATTATGTTCTTATAAGCTATTGGTTCTATCATATAATGTATACATTATATAGAGCTGAAG
>CM026386.1:86923076-86941626 GCA_014843695.1 Archivesica marissinica
GATGTGATACGCAAGCTTGAGAGTACTTATGCTATGATAGATACAACAGAGTCAGTAATGAGAAGGTTTTACTCATGTACTCAAGGGAACGATACAAGTAATGCTTATGCTTCCAAGCTTGAGGAACTTCATGCCCAAGCGGTGGAACTTGGTGCTATTAGGAGGGGAGATGATCTGCTACTGAAGCAAGTATTTTATCAGGGTTTGAAATTGGAACTTAAACATATAGCACATTATAAGTTTGACACAGAGCCAGATTATGATAGATTTAAAATAGAATTGAGAAAGATGGAGGCCGATATGAAGCAATCCGAAGCACCAAGGACTAAGGCCTGCCATGCGGCTCAGACTGTTGAAGAGAAGAATGATCTTAGAGAATTAAAAGATCTTGTTAAACAACTGAATTATAAAGTGGATCAAATACAGAAAGATAATCCCCCACAACAACAGCCTCCATACTTCTTTGGAGGAAGACGGTACCACAGATTTGCGTGACGATACAGGGAGATAGTGGACGTGGAAGAGGAAGCTATAGACCCAGTCGACCACTAGCCACAAACACCTTCAGAGGTGCATGCCATAGATGCAATGAAAGGGGACACTTCGCTAAAGATTGTCGAAAGGACTTCAGAGACATAGATAGGAATTTAAACGAATAGGTGCTCTCGTTAATGGACCAGACCAGGGCACGGGCGAGAAAGGTCCTATATGAGTTGGAGAATCAAACATAGCCAAAATCAACATAAATGGAAATACAGCAAATGCCTTACTAGACACAGGGAGTTCTGTGAGTGTCATCTATCAATCCTATTATGAACAGTACTTGACTGAAATAGAGCTCCAACCTGTTACTGAATTACTCTACATTGAATGTGCAGGAGGAACAAAACTGCCTTACTCAGGGTACATACAGGCAGACATTGAAATACAGGACGTACCAAAGCCTAAGAAACAACCTGCTTTATTTTTAATATCATCTGACACATACTTTTCTGAAACAGCACCAATTATAATAGGAACAAATATACTTAATGAATTACAGACAGAATGCAAGAACAACTTTGGAGAGAAATTCTTACAGACAGCACAACTTACAGTACCATGGTATCTATGTTTTAGAACACTTGTGTTGAGGCAAAAGAAATTGAAAACACAAACAACAGATTAGGAATTATAAGAAGTGCAGTTCCATATAAAGTTACTCTGAAACCCAATGAAATAATTGACATCAAGGGATATATTGACAAGAAGACAGATCATCCACCAACAACAGCAATTATTCAAGAATCTGAAGATGCATCAGTACCAGCTTTTATTGATATCACACCCAGTGTTATACAGTACGACCTCAGGAATACTCATGATGTCACTGTGACTCTGTCCAACTTAACGACAAACACAGTCATTATTTCACCGAAAGCAACACTATGTGAGATACAACCAGTTACTGTCACAGAGGAAGTGATGGACAAGATAGAGTCAGAAGAACTTGACAAGAAACGAAGGAAGATTCTCACAGAATTGAAAATAGATGATAATAACATCCTGACAGTAGAACAGAGAAAGAAGTTAGATGCGTTACTTATGAAACACAGAGCTCAAACACAGACACAGAAGAATTCCACCAGCCATGATTGAAGAAATCAGACAACATCTTGAGCAACTATTAGCTTGTGGTATTATAAGGCCATCCAAATCGCCATTTGCATCTAATGTAGTTCTGGTTAGAAAGAAGAATGGGAAACTACGACTATGTGTAGATTACAGAATGTTAAATGAGAGGACTGTGAAAGATTGCTACGCCCTCCCAAGGATAGAAGAAGTATTGGACTCCTTGCATGGTGCCCAGTACTTTACCACAATCGAGATGAAATCGGAGTACTATCAGGTAGAAGTAGAGGAGACACATAAGGAGAGAACTGGATTTACTGTAGGCGCTCTAGGTTTCTGGGAATTTAATAAAATGCCTTTTGGACTAAGTAATAGCCCAGCAACATACCAGAGATTGATGGAAGAATGCTTAGGACCTCTTAACATGACCATTTGTATCATTTATCTGGACGACCTCATCATATACAGCAGTACACCTGAAGAACATCTAGATCGTTTGGACCAGGTACTTACAAGACTGAAAGCATGTAATCTTAAATTGGCTCTTGAAAAATGTCAATTCTTTAAACAGCGAGTCAACTTCCTGGGACATGTCGTAAGCAAGGAAGGAATAGAAACTGATCCAGAAAAGATAGAGAAAGATTCGTAATTGGCCAACACCAAACAACCCAGAAGAACTGCATTCATTTCTGGCGTTCGCGGGATATTATCGGCGTTTATAAAAGATTTTAGCCGAATAACCCGACCTCTCGCCGAAATGATACCGCACCCAACATCAAAGAAAGGTCCAAAGTCAAAGCGGTTGACAAAAGATTAGTTCTGGACAGAGAAAGAACAGAAGATCTTTAACGATCTGAAAGTTATTTTGTCTACACCGCCCATACTCGCCTATCCAGACTTTGAGAGACCGTTTGAGCTTCATACCGATGCCTCAAACCAGGGTCTTGGTGCAGTACTCTATCAACAACATGAGGACCGCAAATGTGTCATTGCGTATGCAAGCCGTGCATTATCAAAGTCAGAAAAGAACTACTCTACCTATAAACTGGAATTTTTGGCACTAAAATGGGCAGTAACGGAAAAGTTCTCGGATTATCTGGCATGTAATCATTTCGCCGTTTACACAGATAATAATCCGCTGACCCATATTCTAACATCACCGAAATAGGATGCCACCGGACAGCGTTGGACTGCAGCATTAGGAGAATATAACTTTGAAATATTATATCGTCCAGGATCCAGCAACGCAGATGCTGACGCACTCAGCAGATTCCCTCATGAAAAGGTAAACATTTGTAATGAAAATAGTACAGAGGAGAGGCTACAACTGGATCATAATGTTGTGAGAACGATATGTAGCACAATAACAACCACAGCACCATACATAGAAAGTCTACCGGCGATGAACATTGACATAGTGGAAGCAACTGAGAATCCCGGAACGACTATGGCTCAAATAGAGAGGAGAGAAATCCTTAGGAAACAGAGACAATACGTATTAATAGACAGATGGAGAATCGCGATAATAGACAACAAGATTCCTAGACAGAATTATTCTAAAGAAGACGTGGTAATGAGATGAAGTTTCAACAGCTTCAAGATCAAGAAGGGTCTGTTATTCAGGGAAGTGAAGGAAAGCGAACAGACAATAGAACAACTTGTGGTACCGAAGTGTTATAGAGAAGACATTTTGAAGGGTCTGCACTCAGATGTCGGACACCCAGGTATTGAGAGAACCACAAGGTTGATACGAGAGAGATTGTTTTGGCCCGGGATGACGTCAGACATAGAAACATGGGTTAAACAGTGTGACCGATGTTTGCGCAGAAAAACGGCTACCAATACCAGAGCACCACTCGTCAATGTGAACACCACATATCCGTTGGAGCTCGTTTGTATTGATTTTTTGACACTTGAAACTTCCAAAGGTGGATACGCCAATATACTGGTTATCACCGATCATTTCACGAAATTTGCCCTTGCTGTTCCAACAAGAAACCAGACTGCCAAAACGACCGCAGAAGCACTTTATAACAGTTTAATCATCCAATACGGCATTCCAACAAGATTGCATTAGGACCAAGGTGCTAATTTCGAAAGTGAAATAATTAAGGAACTTTGTCATTTAACAAACATGCGCAAGTCACATACTACTGTCTATCACCCACAAGGTAATGCAGGTCCGGAGCGATTTAATCGAACATTGATCAGCATGTTGGGAACTCTAGAAAATGCACAGAAAGCTGACTGGAAAAGGTACATTAACGGATGACGTCAGACATAGAAACATGGGTTAAACAGTGTGACCGATGTTTGCGCAGAAAAACGGCTACCAATACCAGAGCACCACTCGTCAATGTGAACACCACATATCCGTTGGAACTCGTTTGTATTGATTTTTTGACACTTGAAACTTCCAAAGGTGGATACGCCAATATACTGGTTATCACCGATCATTTCACGAAATTTGCCCTTGCTGTTCCAACAAGAAACCAGACTGCCAAAACGACCGCAGAAGCACGTTATAACAGTTTAATCATCCAATACGGCATTCCAACAAGATTGCATTCGGACCAAGGTGCTAATTTCGAAAGTGAAATAATTAAGGAACTTTGTCATTTAACAAACATGCGCAAGTCACATACTACTGTCTATCACCCACAAGGTAATGCAGGTCCGGAGCGATTTAATCGAACATTGATCAGCATGTTGGGAACTCTAGAAAATGCACAGAAAGCTGACTGGAAAAGGTACATTAACTCGTTGGTATATGCATACAATTGCACACCACACGAATCCACTAGAGTCTCGCCATATGAGCTTATGTTCGGTCGCAAACCAAAACTGCCAATAGATACCTTGTTCCAGAATTCCCGTGACGACAGAAAACTCAACAAGACCACACAAGAGTACATGGATGATTTACGCGATAGAATGAAGAAGACGAGAGAAATTGTAGATTCATATGTAGACAGAGCCAAACAGAAACAGAAGAAGTATTACGACAGGAAGATAAGAGGAGTGCAACTCCAAGTAGGAGACCATGTCCTTGTAAAGATACTGTCAAGAGGAGAAGGCAAACATAAGATAGCCGACAAATTTGAAGATGAGATGTATACAGTTACTGAACATCCAAGACCAGAGATACCAGTCTTTATTGTAAAGGGTAATGAGACTGGCAGAATTAAGACTATGTATCGTCATCATCTTTTCCCAGTAAATTACCGGGTTAAATCAGATGATGAAGCAGTACAGAATGATGAACAGATAGAGGTTATAGAAGATGAGAAAGTTGAAACTAAGAAGGGTGCACCCAGAGATAGTGAAGTACACAGAGAATGTGACGTCACTAGTGAGAGTTCCGATGATGAAGTGAAGTTTGTATTTGTCCCAGAGACAAACATACACGGGGACGCCTGTGAAATCACAATAGATCATGCGGAAGATATAGTAGAGATAGTAGAAGCAGACATTACAGGTGAGGTAGGAGAAACCACAGTAGATGAAGCTGATGGTATGATAATAGATGATACTGCCACTGCAGAATCAATAATTGATGGAGACGAAGATGAATCGGATGGTACAAGAGTAGCGGATACTGTCATAGCAGAATCAACAGATGAGGTACAAGAGGTAATAAATGATGCAGCGGATACGATGGACGAAGAAACTGGAACTGAAGAAGAGGTACAAGACGTGCCAGGAGATATGGATGAAGAAACCGTGATGGAAATCACAACAGAAACAGATAGTACAGTTCTTGAGGAGAGTTCAAGGGATGAAACTGTAGAGGAAGAAACTAGGACAGATAGGACAGTAAGAAGGAAGTATCATCCAAGACTAGACGCAGATGAGACAATGGCTAATGAGAGTTTACTTGATGAAACCGCGGAAGTAGAAGATAGAAAACGCGCAACGAAGGAGGGAGCAAGAAGAAAACCGCGTCGAATATTGCCACCAGATCCAACAAGGAAATCTGAACGGACGCTGAAGCCCCCAGCCAAGTACGATCAATACATTATGTATGGAATGAGAAACAAACCGTACGACTCCAGGTTTCAAGCTTTGGAAGCCATGATGGCGTCTGGCGCGCTTAGTAACATGGATATAGATACTGCTAGGAAGGTTATTAATGCTATTATGAAGTAAGATCTTCTAGCCGTTGGATTGTAATGTTGAATTTTTAAAGTTAATATGTTTGATGACCTTATTTCAATAAGTAATTTAGTATAAGCATCGTGGTGATGTGTAGATGTTTATTATTGAAGTGGAGAGATAGAGAGTGAAAGGTCATAATATTGCTTTTATGTTTTTACTAGATTGTTTATTTGCCATATATTGCTTGTGAATTTGGTTTGTGCTACTGAATTGCATTGTTGATGTGCGCAGGATGCAATTGTTAAGGTCTATGGGGAAAAAAGAAATTCTCGCGATCGTGGATAGCGTAATGTTATCACTTTTGAGTAATAGTATGTTGTCTCTGTGAAATAACAGATACATTTACGTACTAGAGGTACTAGAGTAGTTGTAGAGCACAATTGTAGTGTGATTTGTAATTGTGCTATACATTGTTTATGTATATAGAATTAATAGAGTTATGTAGAAATAGTATTGTATAGGTGTATTTTATTGGTATGACTACGGTATTAGGAGACGACATGACTGGAGACATGACGGGACGTCATTTTGAAAAGAGGGGAAGTGTGTAACCAGGTGGAAATTGTTGATGCTTAGGTTTACGTTTATTTAGCCCCTGTCATATAGCAGTTTGGTAAGAGTTGTTTGTTGTCTCCCCTTAACCAGAGTACAGTTTTAAATCATGTTCATTCAGCCGTGGTTGGTTTCATAGTTTTATGATCAGCTGATTTCACTGCCTTCCATATATCTGAAGTGGTCAGATGTCAATATTTAGAGTCATATT
Source organism: Archivesica marissinica (assembly GCA_014843695.1). Classification (NCBI taxonomy): domain Eukaryota; kingdom Metazoa; phylum Mollusca; class Bivalvia; order Venerida; family Vesicomyidae; genus Archivesica; species Archivesica marissinica. The sequence goes on from CM026386.1 coordinate 86,929,609, forward strand.
TATTTTAGTTAATTTCAATCATGGACGTGGATGTCATTATACCGAGTCGGTGGACGGTTATACCGAGTATGTGTATATTTAGGCCGTACTAGACCGTGGATGTCATTACACCGTGTCGGTGGGCGGCTATGCCGAGTCTGTGTATATTTAGACGGTACTAGACCGTGGATGTCATTATACCGAGTCGGTGGGCGGCTATGCCGAGTCTGTGTATATTTAGATCGTAATAGACCGTGGATGTCATTATACCGTGTTGGTGGGTGGCTATGCCGAATTTGTGTATATTTAGATCGTAATAGACCGTGGATGTCATTATACCGAGTCGATGGACGGCTATACCGAGTATGTGTATATTTAGACCGTACTAGAACGTGGATGTCATTATACCGAGTCGATGGACGGTTATACCGAGTATGTGTATATTTAGACCGTACTAGACCGTGGATGTGATTATACCGAGTCGGTGGACGGTTATACCGAGTCTGTGTATATTTAGACCGTACTAGACCGTGGATGTCATTATACCGAGTCGGTGGACGGTTATAACGAGTCTGTGTATATTTAGACCGTACTAGACCGTGGATGTGATTATACCGAGTCGGTGGACGGTTATACCGAGTCTGTGTATATTTAGACCGTACTAGACCTTGGATATCATTATACCGAGTCGATGGCGGCTATGCCGAGTCTGTGTATATTTAGACCTACTAGACCGTGGATGTCATTATACCGAGTCGGTGGACGGTTATACCCAGTATGTGCATATTTAGACCGTACTAGACCGTGGATGTCATCATACCGAGTCTGTGGACGGCTATACCGAGTATGTGTATATTTAGACGGTACTAGACCGTGGGTGTCATTATACCGTGTCGGTGGGCGACTATGCCGAGTCTGTGTATATTTAGACGGTACTAGACCGTGGATGTCATTATACCGGAGTCGGTGGGTGGCTATGCCGGGTCTGTGTATATTTAGATCGTAATAGACCGTGGATGTCATTATACCGAGCCAGTGGACGGTTATACCGAGTCTGTGTATATTTAGAAATTATTAGACCGTGGATGTCATTATACCGAATCGGTGGCGGCTCTGCCGAGTCTGTGTATATTTAGACCTACTAGAACGTGGATGTCATTATACCGAGTCGGTGGGCGGTTATACCGTGTCTGTGTATATTTAGACCGTACTAGACCGTGGATGTCATTATACCGAGTCTGTGGACGGTTATACCGAGTCTGTGTATATTTAGACCTACTAGACCGTGGATGTCATTATACCGAGTCTGTGGACGGCTATACCGAGAATGTGTATATTTAGACCATACTAGACCGTGGGTGTCATTATACCGTGTCGGTGGGCGGCTATGCCGAGTCTGTGTATATTTAGACGGTACTAGACCGTGGATGTCATTATACCGTGTCGGTGGGCGGTTATGCCGAGTCTGTGTATAGTTAGATCGTAATAGACCGTGGATGTCATTATACCGAGTCGGTGGACGGTTATTCCTAGTATGTGTATATTTAGACCGTACTAGATCGTGGATGTCATTATACCGAGTCGGTGGACGGCTATACCGAGTCTGTGTATACTTAGAAAGTAATCATTAGACCGTGGATGTCATTATACCGAGTCGATGGCAGCTATGCCGAGTCTGTGTATATTTAGATAGTACTAGAACGTGGATGTCATTATACCGAGTCGGTGGACGGTTATACCTAGTATGTGTATATTTAGACCGTACTAGACCGTGGATGTCATTATACCGAGTCGGTGGGTGGCTATGCCGATTCTGTGTATATTTAGAACGTAATAGACCGTGGCTGTCATTATATCGAGTCGGTGGACGGTTATACCGAGTCTGTATATATTTAGACCGTGGATGTCATTATACCGAGTCGGTGGACGGTTATACCGAGTCTGTGTATACTTAAAACGTAATAGACCGTGGATGTCATTATACCGAGTCGATGGCGGTTATGCCGTGTCTGTGTATATTTAGACCGTACTAGACAGTGGATGTCATTATACCGAGTCAGTGAGCGGCTATGCCGAGTCTGTGTATATTTAGATCGTACTAGACCGTGGATGTCATTATACCGAGTCGGTGGATGGTTATTCCTAGTATGTGTATATTTAGACCTACTAAGTCGGTGGGCGGCTATGCCGAGTCTGTGTATATTTAGATCGTAATAGACCATGGATGTCATTATACCGAGCCGGTGGGTGGCTATGCCGAGTCTGTGTATATTTAGATCGTAATAGACCGTGGATGTCATTATACCGAGTCGGTGGGTGGCTATGCCGGGTCTGTGTATATTTAGATCGTAATAGACCGTGGATGTCATTATACCGAGCCAGTGGACGGTTATACCGAGTCTGTGTATATTTAGAAATTATTAGACCGTGGATGTCATTATACCGAATCGGTGGCGGCTCTGCCGAGTCTGTGTATATTTAGACCTACTAGAACGTGGATGTCATTATACCGAGTCGGTGGGCGGTTATACCGTGTCTGTGTATATTTAGACCGTACTAGACCGTGGATGTCATTATACCGAGTCTGTGGACGGTTATACCGAGTCTGTGTATATTTAGACCTACTAGACCGTGGATGTCATTATACCGAGTCTGTGGACGGCTATACCGAGAATGTGTATATTTAGACCATACTAGACCGTGGGTGTCATTATACCGTGTCGGTGGGCGGCTATGCCGAGTCTGTGTATATTTAGACGGTACTAGACCGTGGATGTCATTATACCGTGTCGGTGGGCGGTTATGCCGAGTCTGTGTATAGTTAGATCGTAATAGACCGTGGATGTCATTATACCGAGTCGGTGGACGGTTATTCCTAGTATGTGTATATTTAGACCGTACTAGATCGTGGATGTCATTATACCGAACCGTGGATGTCATTATACCGAGTCGGTGCACGGCTATACCGAGTCTGTGTATATTTAGACCGTACTAGACCTTGGATGTCATTATACCGAGTCGGTGGGTAGCTATGCCGAGTCTGTGTATATTTAGACCGTACTAGACCGTGGATGTCATTATACCGAGCCAGTGGACGGTTATACCGAGTCTGTGTATATTTAGAAATTACTAGACCGTGGATGTCATTATACCGAATCGGTGGCGGCTCTGCCGAGTCTGTGTATATTTAGACGGTACTAGACCGTGGATGTCATTATACCGAGTGGGTGGGCGGTTATGCCGAGTCTGTGTATAGTTAGATCGTAATAGACCGTGGATGTCATTATACCGAGTCGGTGGACGGTTATTCCTAGTATGTGTATATTTAGACCGTACTAGATCGTGGATGTCAATATACGGAGTCGGTGGACGGCTATACCGAGTCTGTGTATACTTAGAAAGTAATCATTAGACCGTGGATGTCATTATACCGAGTCGATGGCAGCTATGCCGATTCTGTGTATATTTAGATGGTACTAGACCGTGGATGTCATTATACCGAGTCGGTTGACGGTTTTACCTAGTATGTGTATATTTAGACCGTACTAGACCGTGGATGTCATTATACCGAGTCGGTGGGTGGCTATGCCGATTATGTGTATATTTAGACCGTACTAGACCGTGAATGTCATTATACCGAGTCGGTGGGCGGTTATACCGTGTCTGTGTATATTTAGACCGTACTAGACCGTGGATGTCATACCGAGACGGTGGGTGGCTATGTCGAGTTTGTGTGTATTTAGATCGTAATAGACCGTGGATGTCATTATACCGAGCCGGTGGGTGGCAATGCCGAGTCTGTATATTTCGATCGTACTAGACCGTGGATGTCATTATACCGAGTCGGTGGACGGTTATACCTAGTATGTGTATATTTAGACCGTACTAGACCGTGGATGTCATTATACCGAGTCGGTGGACGGTTATACCGAGTCTGTGTATATTTAGACCGTACTAGACCGTGGATGTCATTATACCGAGTCGGTGGCGGTTATACCGAGTCTGTGTATATTTAGACCTACTAGAACGTGGATGTCATTATACCGAGTCGGTGGCGGTTATACCGTTTCTGTGTATATTTAGACCGTACTAGACCGTGGATGTCAATATACCGAGACGGTGGGTGACTATGCCGAGTTTGTGTATATTTAGACCGTAATAGACCATGGATGTCATTATACCGAGCCGGTGGCGGCAATGCCGATTCTGAGTATATTTAGATCGTACTAGACCGTGGATGTCATTATACCGAGTCGGTGGACGGTTATACCTAGTATGTGTATATTTAGACCGTACTAGACCGTGGATGTCATTATACCGAGTCGGTGGACGGTTATACCGAGTCTGTGTATACTTAGAACGTAATAGACCGTGGATGTCATTATACCGAGTCAATGGCGGTTATGCCGAGTCTGTGTATATTTAGACCGTACTAGACCGTGGATGTCATTATACCGAGTCGGTGGGTCGCTATTCCGATTCTGTGTATATTTAGAACTTAATAGACCGTGGATGTCATTATACCGAGTCGGTGGACGGTTATACCGAGTCTGTGTATATTTAGACCGCACTAGACCGTGGATGTCATTATACCGAGTCGGTGGACGGTTATACCGAGTATGTGTATATTTAAACCTACTAGACCGTGGATGTCATTATACCGAGTCGGTGGACGGTTATACCGAGTATGTGTATATTTAGACCGTACTAGACCGTGGATGTCATTATACCGAGTCGGTGGCGGCTATGCCGAGTTGTGTATATTTAGACCGTACTAGACAGTGGATGTCATTATACCGAGTCGGTGAGCGGCTATGCCGAGTCTGTGTATATTTAGATCGTACTAGACCGTGGATGTCATTATACCGAGTCGGTGGACGGTTATACCGAGTCTGTGTATATTTAGACGTACTAGACCGTGGATGTCATTATACCGAGTCGGTGCACGGCTATACCGAGTCTGTGTATACTTAGAAAGTAATCATTAGACCGTGGATGACATTATACCGAGTCGATGGCGGCTATGCCGAGTCTGTGTATATTTAGACCGTACTAGACCGTGGATGTCATTATACCGAGTCGGTGGCGGCTATGCCGTGTATGTGTATATTTAGACCTACTAGACCGTGGATGTCATTATACCGAGTCGGTGGACGGTTATAACGAGTCTGTGTATATTTAGAACTACTAGACCGTGGATGTCATTATACCGAGTCGGTGTACGGCTATACTGAGTCTGTGTATACTTAGAAAGTAATCATTAGACCGTGGATGTCATTATACCGAGTCGATGCCGGCTATGCCGAGTCTGTGTATATTTAGACCGTACTAGACCTTGGATGTCATTATACCGAGTCGGTGGGTAGCTATGCCGAATCTGTGTATATTTAGACCGTACTAGACCATGGATGTCATTATACCGAGTCGGTGGTGGCTATGCCGAATCTGTGTATATTTAGACCGTACTAGACCGTGGATGTCATTATACCGAGTCGGTGGACGGTTATAACGAGTCTGTGTATATTTAGACCGTACTAGACCGTGGATATCATTATACCGAGTCGATGGCGGCTATGCCGAGTCTGTGTATATTTAGACCTACTAGACCGTGGATGTCATTATACCGAGTCGGTGGACGGTTATACCCAGTATGTGCATATTTAGACCGTACTAGACCGTGTATGTAATCATACCGAGTCTGTGGACGGCTATACCGAGTCTGTGTATATTTAGACGGTTCTAGACCGTGGATGTCATTATACCGAGTCGGTGGGCGTCTATGCCGAGTCTGTGTATATTTAGATCGTAATAGATCGTGGATGTCATTATACCGAGCCGGTGGGTGGCTATGCCGAGTCTGTGTATATTTAGATCGTAATAGACCGTGGATGTCATTATACCGAGCCAGTGGACGGTTATACTGAGTCTGTGTATATTTAGAAATTACTAGACCGTGGATGTCATTATACCGAATCGGTGGCGGCCCTGCCGAGTCTGTGTATAATTAGACCTACTAGAACGTGGATGTCATTATACCGAGTCGGTGGGCGGTTATACCGTGTCTGTGTATACTTAGACCGTACTAGACCGTGGATGTAATTATACCGAGTCGGTGGGTGGCTATGTCGGGTTTGTGTATATTTAGACCTTAATATATCGTGGATGTCATTATACCGAGTCGGTGAGCTGCTATGACGAGTCTGTGTATATTTAGACCGTACTAGACCGTGGGTGTCATTATACCGTGTCGGTGGGCGGCTATGCCGAGTCTGTGTATATTTAGACGGTACTAGACCGTGGATGTCATTATACCGAGTCGGTGGGCGGCTATGCCGAGTCTGTGTATAGTTAGATCGTAATAGACCGTGGATGTCATTATACCGAGTCGGTGGACGGTTATTCCTAGTATGTGTATATTTAGACCGTACTAGATCGTGGATGTCATTATACGGAGTCGGTGGACGGCTATACCGATCTGTGTATACTTAGAAAGTAATCATTAGACCGTGGATGTCATTATACCGAGTCGATGGCAGCTATGCCGAGTCTGTGTATATTTAGATGGTACTAGACCGTGGATGTCATTATACCGAGTCGGTGGACGGTTTTACCTAGTATGTGTATATTTAGACCGTACTAGACCGTGGATGTCATTATACCGAGTCGGTGGGTGGCTATGCCGATTCTGTGTATATTTAGACCGTACTAGACCGTGGATGTCATTATACCGAGTCGGTGGACGGTTATACAGAGTCTGTGTATATTTAGACCTACTAGAACGTGGGTGTCATTATACCGAGTCGGTGGGCGGTTATACCGTGTCTGTGTATATTTAGACCGTACTAGACCGTGGATGTCATTATACCGAGACGGTGGGTGGCTTTGTCGAGTTTGTGTGTATTTAGATCGTAATAGACCGTGGATGTCATTATACCGAGTCGGTGGACGGTTATAACGAGTCTGTGTATATTTAGACCGTACTAGACCGTGGATATCATTATACCGAGTCGATGGCGGCTATGCCGAGTCTGTGTATATTTAGACCTACTAGACCGTGGATGTCATTATACCGAGTCGGTGGACGGTTATACCCAGTATGTGCATATTTAGACCGTACTAGACCGTGTATGTAATCATACCGAGTCTGTGGACGGCTATACCGAGTCTGTGTATATTTAGACCGTACTAGACCGTGGATGTCATTATACCGAGTCGGTGGGTGGCTATGCCGATTCTGTGTATATTTAGACCGTACTAGACCGTGGATGTCATTATACCGAGTCGGTGGACGGTTATACAGAGTCTGTGTATATTTAGACCTACTAGACCGTGGATGTCATTATACCGAGTCTGTGGACGGCTATACCGAGTATGTGTATATTTAGACCGTACTAGACCGTGGGTGTCATTATACCGTGTCGGTGGGCGGCTATGCCGAGTCTGTGTATATTTAGACGGTACTAGACCGTGGATGTCATTATACCGAGTCGGTGGGCGGTTATGCCGAGTCTGTGTATAGTTTGATCGTAATATACCGTGGATGTCATTATACCGAGCCGGTGGGTGGCTATGCCGAGTCTGTGTATATTTAGATCGTAATAGACCGTGGATGTCATTATACCGAGTCGGTGGACGGTTATTCCTAGTATGTGTATATTTAGACCGTACTAGACCGTTGATGTCATTGTACCGAGTCGGTGGACGGTTATACCGAGTCTGTGTATACTTAGAAAGTAATCATTAGACCGTGGATGTCATTATACCGTGTCGGTGGGCGGCTATGCCGAGTCTGTGTATATTTAGATCGCAATAGACCGTGGATGTCATTATACCGAGTCGGTGGGTGGCTATGCCGAATTTGTGTATATTTAGACCTTAATAGACCATGGATGTCATTATACCGACCGGTTGGCGGCTATGCCGAGTCTGTGTATATTTAGATCGAAATATACCGTGGATGTCATTATACCGAGTCGGTGGACGGATATACCGAGTATGTGTATATTTAGACCGTACTAGACCGTGGATGTCATTATACCGAGTTGGTAGACGGTTATGCCGAGTATGTGTATATTTAGATGTTAATAGACCGTGGATGTCATTATACCGAGTCGGTGGCGGTTATGCCGAGTCTGTGTATATTTAGATCGTACTAGACCGTGGATGTCATTATACTGAGTCGGTGGACGGATATACCGAGTATGTGTATATTTTGACCGTACTAGACCTTGGATGTCATTATACCGAGTCGGTGGCGGCTATGCCGAGTTTGTGTATATTTAGACCGTACTAGACAGTGGATGTCATTATACCAAGTCGGTGAGCGGCTATGCCGAGTCTGTGTATATTTAGATCGTACTAGACCGTGGATGTCATTATACCGAGTCGGTTGACGGTTATACCGAGTCTGTGTATATTTAGACCTACTAGACCGTGGATGTCATTATACCGAGTCGGTGGGCGGCTATACCGAGTATGTGTATATGTAGACCGTACTAGACCGTGGGTGTCATTATACCGTGTCGGTGGGCGGCTATATCGAGTCTGTGTATATTTAGACGGTACTAGACCGTGTATGTCATTATACCGAGTCAGTGGGCGGTTATGCCGAGTCTGTGTATATTTAGATCGTAATAGACCGTGGATGTCATTATACCGAGTCGGTAGGTGGCTATGCCGAATTTGTGTATATTTAGACCTTAATTGACCGTGGATGTCATTATACCGACCGGTGGGCGGCTATGCCGAGTCTGTGTATATTTAGACGGTACTAGACCGTGGATGTCATTGTACCGAGTCGGTGGACGGCTATACCGAGTCTGTGTATACTTAGAAAGTAATCCTTATACCGTGGATGTCATTATACCGACCGGTGGGCGGCTATGCCGAGTCTGTGTATATTTAGACGGTACTAGACCTTGGATGTCATTATACCGAGTCGGTGGCGGCTATGCCGAGTTTGTGTATATTTAGACCATACTAGACAGTGGATGTCATTATACCGAGTCGGTGAGCGGCTATGCCGAGTCAGTGTATATTTAGATCGTACTAGACCGTGGATGTCATTATACCGAGTCGCTGGACGGTTATACCGAGTCTGTGTATATTTAGACCGTACTAGACCGTGGATGTCATTATACAGAGTCGGTGGACGGCTATACCGAGTCTGTGTATACCTAGAAAGTAATCATTATACCGTGGATGTCATTATACCGAGTCGATGGCGGCTATGCCGAGTCTGTGTATATTTAGACCGTACTAGACCGTGGATGTCATTATACCGAGTCGGTGGGTGGCTATGCAGAGTCTGTGTATATTTAGACCGTACTAGACCGTGGATGTCATTATACCGAGTCGGTGGCGGCTATGCCGAGTATGTGTATATTTAGACCTACAGACCGTGGATGTCATTATACCGAGTCGGTGGACGGTTATATCGAGTCTGTGTATATTTAGACCTACTAGACCGTGGATGTCATCATACCGAGTCGGTGGACAGTTATACCGAGTCTGTGTATATTTAGACCGTACTAGACCGTGGATGTCATTATACCGAGTCGGTGGCGGCTATGCCGAGTATGTGTATATTTAGACCTACTAGACCGTGGATGTCATTATACCGAGTCGGTGGACGGTTATAACGAGTCTGTGTATATTTAGACCTACTAGACCGTGGATGTCATTATACCGAGTCGGTGCGGCTATACCGAGTCTGTGTATATTTAGACCGTACTAGACCGTGGATGTCATTATACCGAGTCGGTGGCGGTTATACCGAGTATGTGTATATTTAGACCGTACTAGACCGTGGATGTCATTATACCGAGTCGGTGGGGGCTATGCCGAGTCTGTGTATATTTAGACCGTACTAGACCGTGGATGTCATTATACCGAGTCGGTGGACGGTTATACCGAGTATGTGTATATTTAGACCTACTAGACCGTGGATGTCATTATACCGAGTCGGTGGCGGCTATACCGAGTCTGTGTATATTTAGACCTACTAGAACGTGGATGTCATTATACCGAGTCGGTGGCGGTTATACCGAGTCTGTGTATATTTAGACCGTACTAGACCGTGGATGTCATTATACCGAGCCGGTGGGCGGCTATGCCGAGTCTGTGTATATTTAGACGTACTAGACCGTGGATGTCATTATACCGAGTCGGTGGACGGTTATACCGAGTCTGTGTATATTTAGACCGTACTAGACCGTGGATGTCATTATACCGAGTCGATGGCGGCTATGCCGAGTCTGTGTATATTTAGACCTACTAGACCGGGATGTCATTATACCGAGTCGTGACGGTTACCGAGTATGTGTATATTAGACCTACTAGACCATGGATGTCATTATACCGAGTCGGTGGGCGGCTATACCGAGTCTGTGTATATTTAGACGGTACTAGACCGTGGATGTCATTATACCGAGTCGGTGGGCGGTTATGCCGAGTCTGTGTATATTTAGATCGTAATAGACCGTGGATGTCATTATACCGAGTCGGTGGGTGGCTATGCCGAATTTGTGTATATTTAGACCTTAATAGACCGTGGATGTCATTATACCGACCGGTGGGCGGCTATGCCGAGTCTGTGTATATTTAGACCGTACTAGACCGTGGATGTCATTATACCGAGTCGGTGGCGGCTATGCCGAGTCTGTGTATATTTAGACCGTACTAGACCGTGGATGTCATTATACCGAGTCGGTGGCGGCTATGCCGAGTATGTGTATATTTAGACCTACTAGACCGTGGATGTCATTATACCGAGTCGGTGGACGGTTATACCGAGTCTGTGTATATTTAGACCGTACTAGACCGTGGATGTCATTATACCGAGTCGATGGCGGCTATGCCGAGTCTGTGTATATTTAGACCTACTAGACCGTGGATGTCATTATACCGAGTCTGTGGACGGTTATACCGAGTATGTGTATATTTAGACCGTACTAGACCGTGGGTGTCATTATACCGAGTAGGTGGGCGGCTATGCCGAGTCTGTGTATATTTAGACGTACTAGACCGTGGATGTCATTATACCGAGTCGGTGGGCTGTTATGCCGAGTCTGTGTATAGTAAGATCGTAATATACCGTGGATGTCATTATACCGAGCCGGTGGCGGCTATGCCGAGTCTGTGTATATTTAGATCGTAATAGAACGTGGATGTCATTATACCGAGTCGGTGGACGGTTATACCGAGTATGTGTATATTTAGACCGTACTAGACCGTGGATGTCATTATACCGAGTCGGCGGACAGCTATACCGAGTCTTGTATACTTAGAAAGTAATAGACCGTGGATGTCATTATACCGAGTCGATGGCGGCTATACCGAGTCTGTGTATATTTAGACCGTACTAGACCGTGGATGTCATTATACCGAGTCGGTGGGTGGCTATGCCGAGTCTGTGTATATTTAGACCGTACTAGACCGTGTATGTCATTATACCGAGTCGGTGGCGGCTATGCCGAGTATGTGTATATTTAGACCTACTAGACCGTGGATGTCATTATACCGAGTCGGTGGACGGTTATACCGAGTCTGTGTATATTTAGACGTACTAGACCGTGGATGTCATTATACCGAGTCGGTGGACGGCTAACCGAGTCTGTGTATACTTAGAAAGTAATAACCGTGGATGTCATTATACCGAGCGATGGTGGCTATGCCGAGTCTGTGTATATTTAGACCGTAATAGACCGTGGATGTCATTATACCGAGTCGGTGGGTGGCTATGCCGAGTCTGTGTATATTTAGACCGTACTAGACCGTGGATGTCATTATACCGAGTCGGTGGCGGCTATGCCGAGTATGTGTATATTTAGACCTACTAGACCGTGGATGTCATTATACCGAGTCGGTGGACAGTTATACCGAGTCTGTGTATATTTAGACCGTACTAGACCGTGGATGTCATTATACCGAGACGGTGGGCGGCTATGCCGAGTCTGTGTATATTTAGACCTACTAGACCTTGGATGTCATTATACCGAGTCTGTGGACGGTTATACCGAGTATGTGTATATTTAGACC
>CM026386.1:86943641-86970495 GCA_014843695.1 Archivesica marissinica
CTAATCTCTCTGATTGCTCCACAATCCGCCATCTCACTCATGTATTATCTAATCTCTCTGATTGCTCCACAATCCGCCATCTCACTCATGTATTATCTAATCTCTCTGATTGTTCCACAATCCGCCATCTCACTCATGTATGATCTAATCTCTCTGATTGCTCCACAATCCGCCATCTCACTCATGTATTATCTAGTCTCTCTGATTGCTCAACAATCCGCCATCTCACTCATGTATTATCTAATCTCTCTGATTGATCCACAATCCGCCATCTCACTCATGTATTATCTAATCTCTCTGATTGCTCCACAATCCGCCATCTCACTCATGTATTATCTAATCTCTCTGATTGCTCCACAATCCGCCATCTCACTGATGTACTATCTAATCTCTCTGATTGCTCCATAATCCCATCTACTATATTATATAATCTCTCTGATTGTTCCACAATCCGCCATCTCACTCATGTATTATCTAATCTCTCTGATGCTCCACAATCCGCCATCTCACTCATGTATTATCTAATCTCTCTGATTGCTCCACAATCCGCCATCTCACTCATGTATTATCTAATCTCTCTGATTGCTCCACAATCCGCCATCTCACGTATTATCTAATCTCTCTGATTGCTCCACAATCCGCCATCTCACTCATGTATTATCTAATCTCTCTGATTGCTCCACAATCCGCCATCTCACTCATGTATTATCTAATCTCTCTGATTGCTCCACAATCCGCCATCTCACTCATGTATTATCTAATCTCTCTGATTGCTCCACAATCCGCCATCTCACTCATGTATTATCTAATCTCTCTGATTGTTCCACAATCCGCCATCTCACTCATGTATTATCTAATCTCTCTGATTGCTCCACAATCCGCCATCTCACTCATGTATTATCTAATCTCTCTGATTGCACAACAATCCGCCATCTCACTCATGTATTATCTAATCTCTCTGATTGCTCCTCAATCCGCCATCTCACTCATGTACTATCTAATCTCTCTGATTGCTCCATAATCATCCATCTTACTCATATATTATATAATCTCTCTGATTGTTCCACAATCGGCCATCTCACTCATGTATGATCTAATCTCTCTTATTGCTCCACAATCCGCCATCTCACTCATGTATTATCTAGTCTCTCTGATTGCACAACAATCCGCCATCTCACTCATGTATTATCTAATCTCTCTGATTGATCCACAATCCGCCATCTCACTCATGTATTATCTAATCTCTCTGATTGCACCACAATCCGCCATCTCACTCATGTATTATCTAATCTCTCTGATTGCTCCTCAATCCGCCATCTCACTGATGTACTATCTAATCTCTCTGATTGCTCCATAATCATCCATCTTACTCATATATTATATAATCTCTCTGATTGTTCCACAATCCGCCATCTCACTCATGTATGATCTAATCTCTCTTATTGCTCCACAATCCGCCATCTCACTCATGTATTATCTAGTCTCTCTGATTGCACAACAATCCGCCATCTCACTCATGTATTATCTAATCTCTCTGATTGCTCCACAATCCGCCATCTCACTCATGTATTATCTAATCTCTCTGATTGCTCCACAATCCGCCATCTCACTCATGTATTATCTAATCTCTCTGATTGTTCCACAATCCGCCATCTCACTCATGTATTATCTAATCTCTCTGATTGCTCCACAATCCGCCATCTCACTCATGTATCATCTAATCTCTCTGATTGCTCCACAATCCGCCATCTCACTCATGTACTATCTAATCTCTCTGATTGCTCCACAATCCGCCATCTCACTCATGTATTATCTAATCTCTCTGATTGCTCCACAATCCGCCATCTCACTCATGTATTATCTAATCTCTCTGATTGCTCCACAATCCGCCATCTCACTCATGTATTATCTAATCTCTCTGATTGCTCCACAATCCGCCATCTCACTCATGTATTATCTAATCTCTCTGATTGCTCCACAATCCGCCATCTCACTCATGTATTATCTAATCTCTCTGATTGCTCCACAATCCGCCATCTCACTCATGTATTATCTAATCTCTCTGATTGTTCCACAATCCGCCATCTCACTCATGTATTATCTAATCTCTCTGATTGCTCCACAATCCGCCATCTCACTCATGTATTATCTAATCTCTCTGATTGCTCCACAATCCGCCATCTCACTCATGTATTATCTAATCTCTCTGATTGCTCCACAATCCGCCATCTCACTCATGTATTATCTAATCTCTCTGATTGCTCCACAATCCGCCATCTCACTCATGTATTATCTATCTCTCTGATTGTTCCACAATCCGCCATCTCACTCATGTATTATCTAATCTCTCTGATTGCTCCACAATCCGCCATCTCACTCATGTATTCTAATCTCTCTGATTGCTCCACAATCCGCCATCTCACTCATGTATTATCTAATCTCTCTGATTGCTCCACAATCCGCCATCTCACTCATGTATTATCTAATCTCTCTGATTGCTCCACAATCCGCCATCTCACTCATGTATTATCTAATCTCTCTGATTGCTCCACAATCCGCCATCTCACTCATGTATTATCTAATCTCTCTGATTGCTCCACAATCCGCCATCTCACTCATGTATTATCTAATCTCTCTGATTGTTCCACAATCCGCCATCTCACTCATGTATTATCTAATCTCTCTGATTGCTCCACAATCCGCCATCTCACTCATGTATTATCTAATCTCTCTGATTGCTCCACAATCCGCCATCTCACTCATGTATTATCTAATCTCTCTGATTGCTCCACAATCTGCCATCTCACTCATGTATTATCTAATATCTCTGATTGTTCCACAATCCGCCATCTCACTCATGTATGATCTAATCTCTCTTATTGCTCCACAATCCGCCATTTCACTCATGTATTATCTAGTCTCTCTGATTGCACAACAATCCGCCATCTCACTCATGTATTATCTAATCTCTCTGATTGCTCCTCAATCCGCCATCTCACTCATGTACTATCTAATCTCTCTGATTGCTCCATAATCATCCATCTTACTCATATATTATATAATCTCTCTGATTGTTCCACAATCCGCCATCTCACTCATGTATGATCTAATCTCTCTTATTGCTCCACAATCCGCCATCTCACTCATGTATTATCTAGTCTCTCTGATTGCACAACAATCCGCCATCTCACTCATGTATTACCTAATCTCTCTGATTGCTCCACAATCCGCCATCTCACTCATGTATTATCTAATCTCTCTGATTGCTCCACAATCATCCATCTCACTCATATATTATATAATCTCTCTGATTGCTCCACAATCCGCCATCTCACTCATGTATTATCTAATCTCTCTGATTGCTCCACAATCCGCCATCTCACTCATGTATTATCTAATCTCTCTGATTGCTCCACAATCCGCCATCTCACTCATGTATTATCTAATCTCTCTGATTGTTCCACAATCCGCCATCTCACTCATGTATTATCTAATCTCTCTGATTGCTCCACAATCCGCCATCTCACTCATGTATTATATAATCTCTCTGATTGCTCCACAATCCACCATCTCACTCATGTATTATCTAATCTCTCTGATTGCTCCACAATCCGCCATCTCACTCATGTATTATCTAATCTCTCTGATTGTTCCACAATCCGCCATCTCACTCATGTATTATCTAATCTCTCTGATTGCTCCACAATCCGCCATCTCACTCATGTATTATCTAATCTCTCTGATTGCTCCACAATCCGCCATCTCACTCATGTATTATCTAATCTCTCTGATTGCTCCACAATCCGCCATCTCACTCATGTATTATCTAATCTCTCTGATTGCTCCACAATCCGCCATCTCACTCATGTATTATCTAATCTCTCTGATTGCTCCTCAATCCACCATCTCACTCATGTACTATCTAATCTCTCTGATTGCTCCATAATCATCCATCTCACTCATGTATTATATAATCTCTCTGATTGTTCCACAATCCGCCATCTCACTCATGTATTATCTAATCTCTCTGATTGCTCCACAATCCGCCATCTCACTCATATATTATATAATCTCTCTGATTGCTCCACAATCCGCCATCTCACTCATGTATTATCTAATCTCTCTGATTGCTCCACAATCCGCCATCTCACTCATGTATTATCTAGTCTCTCTGATTGCACAACAATCCGCCATCTCACTCATGTATTATCTAATCTCTCTGATTGCTCCTCAATCCGCCATCTCACTGATGTACTATCTAATCTCTCTGATTGTGCCACAATCCGCCATCTCACTCATGTATTATCTAATCTCTCTGATTGCTCCACAATCCGCCATCTCACTCATGTACTATCTAATCTCTCTGATTGCTACACAATCTGCCATCTCACTCATGTATTATCTAATCTCTCTGATTGTTCCACAATCCGCCATCTCACTCATGTATTATCTAATCTCTCTGATTGCTCCACAATCCGCCATCTCACTCATGTATTATCTAATCTCTCTGATTGCTCCACAATCCGCCATCTCACTCATGTATTATCTAATCTCTCTGATTGCTCCACAATCCGCCATCTCACTCATGTATTATCTAATCTCTCTGATTGCTCCACAATCCGCCATCTCACTCATGTATTATCTAATCTCTCTGATTGCTCCACAATCCGCCATCTCACTCATGTATTATCTAATCTCTCTGATTGCTCCACAATCCGCCATCTCACTCATGTATTATCTAATCTCTCTGATTGCTCCACAATCCGCCATCTCACTCATGTATTATCTAATCTCTCTGATTGCTCCACAATCCGCCATCTCACTCATGTATTATCTAATCTCTCTGATTGTCCACAATCCGCCATCTCACTCATGTATTATCTATCCTCTGATTGCTCACAATCCGCCATCTCACTCATGTATTATTAATCTCTCTGATTGCTCCACAATCCGCCATCTCACTCATGTATTACTAATCTCTCTGATTGCTCCACAATCCGCCATCTCACTCATGTATTATCTAATCTCTCTGATTGCTCCACAATCCGCCATCTCACTCATGTATTATCTAATCTCTCTGATTGCTCCACAATCCGCCATCTCACTCATGTATTATCTAATCTCTCTGATTGCTCCACAATCCGCCATCTCACTCATGTATTATCTAATCTCTCTGATTGCTCCACAATCCGCCATCTCACTCATGTATTATCTAATCTCTCTGATTGCTCCACAATCCGCCATCTCACTCATGTATTATCTAATCTCTCTGATTGCTCCACAATCCGCCATCTCACTCATGTATTATCTAATCTCTCTGATTGCACCACAATCCGCCATCTCACTCATGTATTATCTAATCTCTCTGATTGCTCCTCAATCCGCCATCTCACTCATGTACTATCTAATCTCTCTGATTGCTCCATAATCATCCATCTTACTCATATATTATATAATCTCTCTGATTGCTCCACAATCCGCCATCTCACTCATGTATTATCTAATCTCTCTTATTGCTCCACAATCCGCCATCTCACTCATGTATTATCTAATCTCTCTGATTGCTCCACAATCCGCCATCTCACTCATGTATTATCTAATCTCTCTGATTGTTCCACAATCCGCCATCTCACTCATGTATTATCTAATCTCTCTGATTGCTCCACAATCCGCCATCTCACTCATGTATTATATAATCTCTCTGATTGCTCCACAATCCGCCATCTCACTCATGTATTATCTAATCTCTCTGATTGTTCCACAATCCGCCATCTCACTCATGTATTATCTAATCTCTCTGATTGCTCCACAATCCGCCATCTCACTCATGTATTATCTAATCTCTCTGATTGCTCCACAATCCGCCATCTCACTCATGTATTATCTAATCTCTCTGATTGCTCCACAATCCGCCATCTCACTCATGTATTATCTAATCTCTCTGATTGCTCCACAATCCGCCATCTCACTCATGTATTATCTAATCTCTCTGATTGCTCCACAATCCGCCATCTCACTCATGTATTATCTAATCTCTCTGATTGCTCCACAATCCGCCATCTCACTCATGTATTATCTAATCTCTCTGATTGCTCCACAATCCGCCATCTCACTCATGTATTATCTAATCTCTCTGATTGCTCCACAATCCGCCATCTCACTCATGTATTATCTAATCTCTCTGATTGCTCCACAATCCGCCATCTCACTCATGTATTATCTAATCTCTCTGATTGTTCCACAATCCGCCATCTCACTCATGTATTATCTAATCTCTCTGATTGCTCCACAATCCACCATCTCACTCATGTATTATCTAATCTCTCTGATTGCTCCACAATCCGCCATCTCACTCATGTATTATCTAATCTCTCTGATTACTCCACAATCCACCATCTCACTCATGTGTTATCTAATCTCTCTGATTGCTCCACAATCCTCCATCTCACTCATGTATTATCTAATCTCTCTGATTGCTCCACAATCCACCATCTCACTCATGTATTATCTAATCTCTCTGATTGCTCCACAATCCGCCATCTCACTCATGTATTATCTAATCTCTATGATTGTTCCACAATCCGCCATCTCACTCATGTGTTATCTAATCTCTTCATACTTGGAAGATGGTTTTCTCCTGTAATGTTGTCTAATGGGTATACCATCATTAATAGTTATATGATGTTCTAATAGGTTTTTCGTGAAAATATGTGCTCCAATATTGAACTACTTATCCCTCTAATTGTGCTTGTTAACATTGTACTAATCTACAGGCTGAGTGAACCCGGAGAAGAAATACCCGGTTTTCTTTACTTCTAGAAGTGAATACATACAATATTCTGTTCAATGTATATAGTATATGCAGTCATATTGACTGGGTTCCTTGTTATAGTACCTGTATGTTCATGTGTAACAACTGCAGTATAAATATATACTTCCAATAGTTGCGGTTTCTCGTTGTAATGACTGGTTTGTTGTCATATTATTGTCATACTTCCTAAGCATAACCTAGACTATTTTAGTTGCAGCTTGACCTAGCGTTCTGTTTGATTCACTGAAATCAACATTTTCAAGGCATTCCAATCTATTTGAAATTTACCATATGAAGCAGACAACTTACCTGTATTGTACATGCACTATGCGTTAACTTTCTACCAATTCATTTTGGTACTTCGGTTATAATTAAAATGGGAATGCCTACACGTGTTTCTAATTACATTACCTTAGATCCACTAGCACCGACACTATCTAACTTGAAATCATTAATGCAAATGTGTGTCAATTATCCAACGGATGCGCATTTGAAGTGTGGTGTGTGCTGTGTGCTTGTCACCGTCCGCCTTTGTCATTGTACTGGAGTTTGCAAGTATTGTCTGCAGCCTTGATAAGCCTTATGTGGTGCCTCGTGAAATGACACGGATATTGAGATACTCATATGTTCCAGCTACTGTACCACAGTGTGCTCGGATTAGATATGTCTCTAGACTTGCAACATTCATATACTTCGTGCACAAGAACAGACCACCATTCAATGGGTAAACAAACAGCTCGGGTTAACCTAAAACATAGAAAACAGATGCAAATCATAGATGGTCCATGCATCCAACGTAAAAGACTAATACAAAATAATACAAAATAGTTCAAGTAGTGTAACAGGTCAACCGTTATATATTCAGAAATCAAAGTTATTGTTGGAACTAACTCGCTTGTTTCAATACAACATTTCCAACTAATCTATATGCTAATGACTTTTAAGAGCTATATTGTGACCCTTCACTTGTGTACCCTACCACAACGGAATCTAGGATTGTTCGCTAGTCGTATTCGTTCCCCTCCGGTCTGGAACAGATGTGACTATTAACCACGATCCGTGCGCACTCACTAATGTGTAGTAAGTGTCTAGGAAAACAATAGATCTAGTGTCTAGTTGACACTTCGATCTGGTTATACATTCCTTTGCGCGGCTAATATAACAAATGAGAGGCCATTAGCACAGTCACTTAAATACCCATTGGTGCGGCAGGGAGTTCCTCGTCTGTCTGTCTACACATTCACTATGGCAACATGTGTACTGTCTAGTTGTCTTGGGTTAGGGCCTTAGTGGATATGCGGCTATACTACGGTGAAGAAAGGTATACAATCAATATGAAGGTATTCATATAGAGATGACCATGACTAATTGCTTAACTATATCTAGTTGGATTGAAGTGGCTTCCTGGAGGCGATGATAACTGCAGGGGTTTAATAGGAAAGGAACGGTTGATTGTATTCAAAATGGGCTCAACATTTCTAGAGGCCACCGGAAGCACCGGTCGCTTGTATCATCATTGGAAGTTCTGACGAAACGCGCATACCAGAGGTACATACATCAACAGCAAGCTGATTTGGCGCAGAGTTTGGGCTTTGAGGAACGGGTGAAAATCAGTATAAGCGGAAGATCACAGTTCAGCTACTGGAGTAGAACACGAGATAAGGAGCTCACATTTATGGATTTCTGAGAGAGGCCAATTTCATTTGATATAGAGGACGCCACTGAGACGCTTCATACTTTGGTGTTCCGCGCTTGATCATGTTCATCATCCATGTTGGGTCTCAGTATCTAGATATTAACTAGTCACACCATTTACATTAACTGGGCTCAGCAATGACACTATTTTTGCACTGAAAACCACCATTACATGTGAATTCATGAATCATACATGTGAATGGCATGTTCTGCCCATACCGAGATGTGTAGCACAGGGCTATCATAAGCCTCTGAATTATAATCTAGATTTAGATGATGCCCTAGAAGTGTTATTGCTTAATGTACATTTATTCGATGTCAGACTACATAAGGTATGTACATTCTCGGCACAGTATGCCCTAATATAGGACACCAAATATAATTAATGCTATTATAAGGAATAGTGTACGGTTTCAGACTAATTCCCAGTGGCTGTCCTATACAACGACTTCTGTAATAGGATCACAAGGTTCTTGTAGTGGCGAGGAGAGAATATACAGTACTACGCTAAGCTTACCCAGGTACACGACATGGCCCTTACAACCACCCAATGTGGATACCACCGTGGCTTTACAATGTAGAATGGAGTTTGTTACATTGACATCAGCATTACAGACAGGACAAACTGATGATGTCATTTATGCAGGTAATTTGGATTACACCAATATGAGATAGTAGTTGGACTTACATGATGCTAGGTGGATGTCTATAAAACATTTCCTTTTCAGCAATCAATTTCGTTATCCGCAAGGGACAAAATGTTAGTATATGATGTTCCTGATAGGGAATCCCAAATGTTACCGACTTTAATTAAAGTAAATATACAATGTAATATCATACAATCCTTTTATGTTTGAATTTTTATTATTGTATGATAACATTATAATATATTATTGTAAAGCTTAAATATGATCAGTCAGGCTGACCGTGGTAATACACATTTTTAGTTCACATTCATGTATGTCAGCACATTTTAGTTTTTCATTTACAGTACATTTAAATCAGTTCGTTTGTACTCCCTAGTTATCAACACTTCTGTGTTTGTCTCATTTAACATTGACGGATAATTAAAGTTTAAAGATGGTTGTTTAACTGTCGTAAAACTGGGACAGAAATATTCTGTTTTATCATGTCATGTGCCGGTTAATGGAAGTGGCAAAATCACCCATGGTCGAAATTAGGGGTCAAATTATTGCCAGGTTATTGCAATTTGACTGAATGAACAGTTCGCATTACGGAATAACGTGGTGGTCTTGTAATAATGGTCAACGGCCATTGGAATATATAGGGGGAACTATTCCGTTGTGAAAGTATCATTCGAAATACCGGGGTGATCTCTAATTCGGTGTGTTCACATATAGATTGTAAAGTGTTGAACACAATACTGTATTTTTACTATTCAACAAACGTACTATATTTTTGTCGCAACTATGAGTGTCCTATCTTCACTACATTGTGTTAACAAACATTTGCCAAATCATTTCTTATACTATGGTCACATCAGTGGATATAATACCTCATACCTCAGAGGTTACATCAACAGTAAATAGTTCTCCCCTTATGTGGGAGAAATATGTTTGTGCCATTGCCGTCTGTCTGTCTCTCTGTCTGTCAAGCCTTTGTATGTATTGTCAAGTTCGAGAATCGCTAAGAATAAACTGATAGTTACTAAGATTGTCATATACCCTCCACTAATTATCTCCAGGGAATGATGTATTCATGCTATATATGACGTAAACTTGGTACAGGTATCAAATAGGAAACAGCCTTGGCTGTAGTTCTGTCACATTCCTGATAACAAAGATAATAATCCTATCAATAATATGGCTATGTAATCTTATAGCTATGTATTACTTAGCATGAATGTTGTGCATATTGCAATCCCGTTCCGGTTGGATACATTGGTTGTGGATATACGGCCATTTGAACATTTCTATGGCATGATGCGGTTTCATGCTTCATCTTCTAAACGCCTTGTTGCGCATTAACGCTGTTTTAAGCGTTAGTATGATGTCACCCCATGGTGGATTTTCACCAAACTCGGCAAGAATCATTGAACTAAAGTTGCCATGCAGCTGTTTATCAAACGACTAATGAAACAACTATACTGACTCCGAACATGGTGTTGTTGGGTATAAACGCCATACTTCCTGTCGCGATTGCATTTGGTAGCAAGTTTCCCAATCAGAATATGTGTATTCATACAGAATATATTACCGGAATGTTAGAGGAAGGAATGTACACTGTCGTTACTCTGAAACACATTGGTGCTCTAAATGTGTTAAGCAATACTAAATAATGTTCTAAATAGTTGCTCCATACCTATTACAATACATAAATATCGTTTAGAAAGTGGTCTGAACTACTGATACAGTCAACTTTATGTTAAGATACCACCCAAGTGACAGAGTAAATGCGGTATCGTTATAAATGGTTTCATAATGCAAATTCGGATGTACAACGCAGCAGGAGAAGGTCGGCTTTGGCACATGGCTTTGATATGGTTATATCTAAGATAAAAGTACTAAACTCAGGGCATTATTTTTATGATTGGTTTCCGTTTTCAATTTCAACATATGAACTATCCTAGCCTTGTACATGTATGCATGTGAGTAAGTGTCCATAAATACTATATTAAATATATGGACCATGTTCCATTTGTTCATTGATACTCCGCCAGTGTCTAAAGAAGCACTCATCGTCTGTATTTGATATAGACTAATTATATACTTGATACAGCATTAGTACCTGTGCTTTCAACCTCAGCGCTGAAGCTGACAAACAGTGCCTGTAATTCCACGACGTTGTCTAACCTGACACTTTCTTTTGCACACCGCTTTACATTTCAGAATATTTTTCTCATTACATTTCATAGAGTATTCATACATTACAATGACTAAATGTACCAATGACTAAATGTGCCAATGACTAAATGTGCCAATGACTTAAATGTGCCAATGACTAAATGTGCCAATGACTAAATGTGCCAATGACTAAATGTGCCAATGACTAAATGTTGAGCACATTGTCCTTTGTGTTTTGTATTTGTGTTGTTGTTCTAGTTCAAGTGAGCAGTGTTACTCTCAGGGATGGAAACACTCTACCAACAGATTCCAGCACAATAACAGTAACCATCAGTCTGAGTAAAACATTAACATGTTCTCCAAGCCTTAGTAGACCTGATTCTACAGTTGTGTGGTGCATTGGTGGAGAAGAGAAACAGAGGTCCAATACGAACACAAACTATGTATTTACACCAACAAACAACGATCACAACAAACAGATCTACTGTAAAGCTTATAACGTCCAGTCTGAGAGTCAGGCTGTGTACTCCTACAAACCAGTGTTATATGTTAAAGGTAAGCATGTATGATGTATTGTAGCATATTTACTGTAAAGCCTATAACTTCCTGTTCGAGAGTCAGGCTGTGCACTCCTACAAACCAGTGTTATATGTTAGAGGTAAGCATTATATGATGTATTGTAGCATATGCACTGTACGGCTTATAACTTCCAGTTCGAGAGTCAGGCTGTGTACTCCTACAAACCAGTGGTATATGTTAGAGGTAAGCATATATGATGTATTGTAGCATATCTACTGTACGGCTTATAACTTCCAGTCTGAGAGTCTCAATGTACTCCTACAGACAAGTGTGTTAGAGGGAAGCATATTATGATGTATTGTAGCATATCTATACTAATGAGTCCGTGAGTGTATTCATAAAAACAAATGGTACGCTGTGCGTATTGGCTTTGTTTTCATCATAGTTTGGCGGGGTAAAATCACGCTAAAAACTGTCTCTAGAAATACCACCTCGTCCAACTCCTCCACCTCAAAATATTAAAGGTACATGGCCGGGGTTGTATTTGTTAGAGTAACCACTTTGCTAGTCAGTGCACAATATACATTTATATCTGATACTACATGTACATGTATGTCAAGGCAATACAGCCGTATTCAAACTATGTTAATTAATCTGATTATACACTGAGTGGCGGATTTTGGGCCACCCAGATATGGCATTCGCTGCATTACATACTTTGTTTCATTTATCTCTACGGTTTTAGGGCATTCAAATAGATGCCCTATTTTCATTCAATACATGTGTTGTGTTTACCTTGTTCCATACTAGTTCGACATAGCCTGTGTCCTCTCAACCCTGACCATGTACAATACAAACATGTAAAATATTTCTTCCCAAAGCAATCCCCACGAAATGTATAACTTACGCTTACTGCTCGCAATATATATATATATGTATTTAATATTTCTTCCCAAAGCAATCCCCACGAGATATATAACTTACGCTTACTGCTCGCTATATATATGTATGCATTTAATATTTCTTCCCAAAGCAATCCCCACGAGATATATAACTTACGCTTACTGCTCGCTATATATATATGTATGTATTTAATATTTCTTCCCAAAGCAATCCCCACGAGATATATAATACGCTTTCTGCTCGCTTGTAATATATATTAATGTTTTAATATTTTCTTCCCAAAGCAATCCCACGAATATATAACTTACGCTACTGCTCGCTATATATATGTATGTATTTAATATTTCTTCCCAAAGGAATCCCCACGAGATATATAACTTACGCTTACTGCTCGCTATATATATATATGTATTTAATATTTCTTCCCAAAGCAATCCCCACGAGATATATAACATACGCTTACTGCTCGCTATATATATATATGTATTTAATATTTCTTCCCAAAGCAATCCCCACGAGATATATAACTTACGCTTACAGCTCGCTATATATATGTATGTATTTAATATTTCTTCCCAAAGCAATCCCCACGAGATATATAACTTACGTTTACTGCTCGCTATATATATGTATGTATTTAATATTTACAGTGCAAGTAACGAGTGTAACACTGAAGAGAAGTACGACAACAGTAACAGCTGATACAATACAAGTAACAGACAGTCAATCTGAAACATTGACATGTACAACTAGTACAAGTAGACCTGCAGCAACTATTGTCTGGTTTATCGGTGAAGTGGAGAAAAAGAAATCAACTACATTTACATTTGTACCGACAAACAAGGACCATAATAAACACATATACTGTAAAGCATTTAATCTTCAAGCAGAAAATAATGCAGTGTCTTCCAACAAACCAAGATTGTATGTTAGAGGTAAGTTATAGACATGTACATTTTATATATCTATACTTATAGACTTACCATGGTGGAAGTGGATATATAAAGTTATCACCTTCAACCTGTCTGGTATTCACACTTTATATCGACCACGTAGCTGCACACACGCACGCACGCACGCACGCAAGCACGCACACACACACACATACACAGACACACACTCACATACACACACACACACATACACATACACACACACGCACACGCACACACACAACACACATACACACACACACACACACGATAGTAATGGTAACTCGGGAATGGAACGTATGTCCATCCTCGGGAATGGAACATATGTCCATCCTCGGGAATGGAACGTATGTCAATCCTCGGGAATGGAACGTATGTCCATCTTCGGGAATGGAACATATGTCCATCCTCGGGAATGGAACGTATGTCCATCCTCGGGAATGGAACGTATGTCATCCTCGGGAATGGAACGTATGTCCATCCTCGGGAATGGAACGTATGTCCATCCTCGGGAATGGAACGTATGTCAATCCTCGAGGATGATGGAACGTATGTCCATCCTCTGGAATGGAACGTATGTCAATCCTCGGGAATGGAAGGTATGTCAATCCTCGGGAATGGAACGTATGTCAATCCTCGGGAATGGAACGTATGTCCATCACTCCGATGATACTAAATATTGCAGAAAATAAATCCGCGATGTATTTGTTTTGCATCGAGTTTTATATTTCTGTTGTCCCCAAGCAGCTTATATCTGTGTCAGCATGCTTGGTGTGTGTATCTAAGCCATAAACAAATCACATATTTTTCTCTGAGCATTTTGTAGACCAGGTAGGCCTGATACATGTCAGAACATTATTATATATATATTACTCGACTTCCCAGTTTGTATTGCTGTGGAGCGATTGGGGCGTAGAATCATAAACCAACGTTGCAGACATTTTTCGAAATGTTGTATTTTTGTTATAAAAGTGCTCAAATGGAAGCAACTCTTTGTATTTATAATGCAGCAGAATGCTGGAAACGGCATCCTAATGTCCAAAAAATGTCCAGGGGACATGTCGGACAAACCTAGCCTACTCCTTCGCTATCTCAGCTAATGCTACAGCGTTGCTCATTCAATTGCTCGCCTCCTCTTTTTGTGGTCTGACTACGGGTCTGCGAGGTTGCAGGAGTGACCAATCTTGATTTATATTCAGAGCATGTATACTTATATAGTTTTAGTATTAATAATATAGCATGTCTAATATTTAAAATGACACAGCGTGCAGAACACAACATAGTTCAGTATTAATGCCTGTCCGACCTATCCATGGAACTTTATTTGTGAATTGCTCTATATAATCCCTACTCCGTAAAGTAAAATATTAGTCGTTGATACATACTGTTTTAGGGGTTGTTTTCCAGTCCTCTAAGAAGTCCCACATCTCCCAAGGTGAACCTGAATTTGATCAAAAATAGTCCAATTTCTGAAATTATGTATGCATAGCAAAAAACCTCATACATTATCATTTATCAACAAACGTAAACGTTATTACTTAGAAACTTCGCAAATATAGCCATGGACTAATTCTGTACACACGCAGTAAGTCCTCCGTCCCCAAAAGTGACATTGAACATAGAATGCCGGATGTAAGAAGTATATATTAAACTAATTATCTAAGCCCAAATTTAGTCCCCACCATACCAGTACAAAGAAAGCAAACAATAACAAATATCAAAAGCCCTTGCTTTACATCGAACGAAGTAAAAGCATTGGACATACTGTTTAGTAATAATAAAAGAGACAGAATCTCAATCAACATAAATAATAAAATACAAGAAATGTACTCGTGTTTAAATAAATGGAGAAATCACAAACTGACACGAATGGGTAAAATCACAGTCATAAAAACATTTGCATTGCCCAACATGATCTATCCATTAACTGTACTCGAAAGTCCTAATGAGAATGTGTTAGCTGAAATTACTAAAACTATGTACTCTTTCTTATGGGATGGGAAGCCAGCTAAAGTCGCAGGGTCGATTATTAAGCGTGACTATCAAGATGGGGGGGGGGGAGGGCTAAAGTGGTTGATATAAACGCATATGTTAATTTTATAAAAGCTGCGTGGGTAAAACGATTAATAAACCCTCTAAACAACTTCTATTTGAATCAAATATATCTGCTAAGCACATTGAAAATAGCTTTTTGAGAGATGTTGTTATCAGTTGGACAAAAGTCAATTTCAAGACACAAATAGATTGTTATGCAAATGAAATATTATGGAATAACTCGTTTATACGGGTCGGAGAAAACACGTTATTTTATAGGAACTGGTTTCAAATGGGAATTAAATATGTAGAACATATATATAATCGAATAACAAGACATTTCATACTTTTACAGAACTACAAAACATCTATGGAATAGACAGTTCAGATTTTTTAAAATACCACATGCTAGTGTCAAATATTTCTAAAAAATGGAACGAAGAAATAAAAGAGAATAATCAAATGGATAGAAATTCAAAAACGTTGCTAGAGGAAATATTAAATAATAAAAGACCACCACAATTCCTATACAAAACATTTATAAAAACGTACAATAACACTCCACAAAATAAAGCCGAAACCAAATGGAAAGCTATATTTGAATACCTGGAATGGAAGAAAATATACAACATGCTATTTGTATGTACTATCGATACAAAATTATGAACATTCCAATATAAATATGTGACACGAATATTACCAACTAATGAACTACTCCATACATTAAAAATAACAAACTCAACTTTATGTGAACTTTGCAATATGCATACAGAGACATTAAAACATTTATTCTGGGACTGTTCTCATATTCAACATTTTTGGTCGCGATTAAAATCATATTTGATAGACAAACAAATAGAGTTTAATATAGATTATAAAACGGTTTCATTTGGTAATCAAAGTATAGAGCATTCCCATATTATGATAGATTTCATAATTATTTTAGCAACATATTATATTTTTAAAAGCAAAATAGAAAAATGTGTTCCAAACTGCATTACCGTTATCAGATATTTAAAAGAAAGACAACACATCGAAGAACATATAGCCTTTATGAAAAATAAACTAGAAGCTCACAATAGAAAGTGGACCAAATTGATATTGACTGATAGAAGTATAATCACAAGCATGCAACAGCAATCGTACTAGCAACTGATATTGAAAAGATGTTTGTATTCTGGATCGGAATTTGTTTCAACTCTTCTCCTGCTATCTTACTTTCAAACATAATGCCTTCTCTCTTTATAAAAATTAATAAATGCATTTGTATATATAATATACTAGTATATAGTATCGATAGATTATTGCAAAACAACTGAAATTTATATTATAATTTTATGTTTACATATGTAATTGTTAATTACAACATGAACAAATAAACGGGCTACTCCTCGTAGCTGGGAAAAAAGCCCTTGCTTTGAAACACCGCAAACACAGCCGATGCCTAAATATCTACACACAAAATAAGTGCCCACCTTACAACTGACCTTAAACTTGAAACTTGGCAATTCATAAAGAACAAAATATTTCTTTCTCTGAGCCAACACTTATACAAACAATTTCGTGGGGATGGATTCCATCAGGAATGATGTCTCGAGAGTGATTAATATAAGTTTTACGAACTTGCTTCGCAATCGAGCTAAAATAAATGTGTATAAACTATACAATAAATCACGAAGGCACCATTGTGACGATGGCCTTGTATTACTTTACTAACCCATACCACAACTGAGAGCCTGCCTTCATGGTCCAGATTACATTTAAGTAGCATGTCACATAACACGTCCTGATCTCTATTCGAGATCAAACGCCGATTTAGTACATGTACTTCTATTGTCGTTTATGTTTCAATATACGTGGTGGTATTGGGCTAATTGAATAAAATTGAATAAAGGCTGCACATAGCTCTACTAATTAATTGACAGTTGAGTAGATTTCTTGTTGGTATTAATCGACATCTACCATTCCTCTACTAGCATGTTTTAATATGGGATGGGATGAGGTCGGTGGGGTGATGTCGGGTGGCTGTGGATTAGCGGAATGTATAATAAATAAATTTTATTATTTATAACACACGAACGTATTAAGAACCTGTAGTTGAAATGTCTTGTCATTCACTGTACACTGACCTTTGTTATGCTGTATATAAATATATCATCTATGTCCTAGTGCCAGCCGGAGTTCCAACGTTAACAAATAGGACAAGTGGCAACCTGATACTGATGTCTGGAGATATTGTTACATTGGAATGTCTATCCACTCAGACCCGCCCTGTTGTCATGTTAACGTGGACGATTGGAACCACGACTCTGAATACTGTCCAGAATACAAATATAGCTGGAACAGGTGGACTTATGGCAGTGAGCAGTGTAGTGACCTTTACCCCAAGTAACAGTGACAACGGTAAAATCATGTACTGTGAGACATACATCAGTGGGCAGACTAATCCACCACAAGTGGAGCAAGCAGTTACCGTTTGGTGTAAGTATATTTGCTAAATAATATATCGCGAAAAACATGGCATGTGTAAAGTAAAAACATCCAGACTGAATTAATGTCATTTAAAATTGTTTAAAATATCGAGAACCAGCATCCAATAATTAGTCTATTATTCAAATATATTATTTTCTAAAGCACAACAATCAGGGTTAACCGGTTGTTGGGCAATGTTATGAATGCGTAAATAATGTGATAATGTTAAACACTGCGCGTAATTAAGCTAAATTATTAAGCATTTAATAAATCACTTTATTACACGTGTGACGTATTTAAATGTCCAGTGATATCTAACAAGTAAGATACATTGAGTCAGTATCAGACATATGTTCTAAGTTTGTACACGCTGGCCAACTAGTCCAAGTTCACAAGCTTTCCCACCTCCTAGACAAGTCATAAAGGACACAATGCATACTATCTATGTTGATACTGCGGAACCTATTGGATACATGTAGATCTCTGTATCATTGCAATATCCTTCACAATCTAAAATGACTAACCTCGTCATGATGTATCGCTCATGTCGGCAACCGGTAGCGAGAATATATAAACACACTTCATTATGCGATATAAACGTGCGAATAACATTACCGTTATTTGAATTTATAGCATGCACCCGTTTTACAAAGAGTCTATGAGTACATACATCACTACATTTTGTCTATACAAAACCAACCATGATTTATGAACATTTGCGAATTTCCGCCACTGCATCTATCCTGGTATAACGATTCAATAAATGTGTTACATTCTCCAAACGTTATTAAATATGTGGTGTGATCCACAATACAATCATGTATAGATATTTGGAATATAATACAACAAATATAACACGTTATATCAGTTGTCCACTGTAATCAGCTTAATTGGTAATTCAATTTGCACTGTGTGGCCTTGTTCCTCCCTTTCAGAAATGAATACACGATTTCGAATTATGTGGACTTTTTGTTGAAGGTGTGCATTGGGTACTGTTTCTTCAAGTAATGAACGTCATTCCACTCTTTGATAATTGCCTTAATTTCTACTTTAATTTGTGTCTGTGAAACCTATGTATATGTACTAAATGCCTGGATGTTGTCACTGCTATGTCAAAATAGGAGCATTATTCACTTTGACAATACGTGATTTCTTTAGAGAAATAGATAATACTGGATTACAATGTCTACTATTGATGGAAATGTATAGTGCTGTACTGCTTGGCCAAGGGAAAAATTCATTGAGAAATGAATAATTTCTTGTCAGAAATTGTGAAACATTAAATGAATAGTGAAATGTGAGGACTATTCGCGAATACTAATGAAAAATACGATAATGTGAGCTATACTGTGGAAACTTATCAAATATGAAATACGAACTAACAATATATGACCAAATAAGGTCGCTTCATCAATTTAGATGTATCCTTTAGAGATCGTGTTTTGGTTCGTACTATTACCGAGAGACGAACATCTTATCCAATAGTTGTCATCTGTGTGTGTTTTACGTTTATTTATCGTCGCTACCGGTTACCCATAATGTTATGAGCGACGCCTCCTGAAGAGATTAGTTATTTTAAATTTTTGGAGGATAGTGCAATGATACAGAAAGAGACCCATTCCAGAGTCATCGGGACAGGTGTCTACATACCCTAATCCCAGAACTGGCTGATTGTTTTACCGCATCAATATTTCGCGGAAGCTATTTAACAACACCTAGTGACTATCAACTTGTTTATCGCTATATATGTTCAGTGATCTATTCCGTTCTGATGGCGGCTCCTTTGATGAGTTTTAGAGTAAACGGTTCTACATTTTGAATAGTGCACGCACATGTAACTAATCGCTGAACCGTTGTTGTAATTGAGCTCACCGATTCGTGAAATGATTTATATACAGTTTGGCTAATAGGGGTACACCGGCACACGGAATTCTTACGCCAACACTGTCGATATATAGCGGGATGAAATTCATTCACGAGGTTCCAAAATATCCGTCCCCCGTTTTAACAACAAAGACATAAATCCGCTAAAGATTCGATATAAATTGGAAATTCGTAAATCCATTCTGTCAATATATTGAATAATATTAAATTGAAGAAGTGTTGCAATGGCCATCATTGTTTTTCTTTTGTGTTCCCGTCCTAGTATATACAATAATATGTACATGCTGACACTGTCCACCCATCTGAGAACTGTAAAACAAAATAGAATATACAAGTGATGAGTGATATGTTGCATAGGAAGGAGGAATGTTCCTCCCTTTGAGAAAAACATTTCAATTTCGTGTAACAATTGCACATAATGTATACTGGTACTGTTGACCAAGGGAAGAAAGTTCCTCCCTATGAGACATGATCTAAGTGAGGAACTTTCCTCCCTTTCTATGACTAGCTGTTTATGTGATATTTGGTGATGAATATAATCAGCATAATGCATATCGTTATCGCCATTACTGCGCATGCGCGGTAGCCATTTTTGAGATATATTTTGGTAGCTCAATTGCATATAAGTGAATCTCCATCGCCATTTAGGTGCCCGTTCGAGATATAGGGGACCCGGTACCCTAGCTCTAGTCTCCGTCGGGCCTTCCCTCCCAATACAGCCGATATGTGTCGTATATAAAACGGATATTAAACATTGTTTACTCTATTTATTTTAAAACACTAAAGTTTCCGCTATGTAGAACCTGCCAACGAGAACATACGTGTACTTGTTCTGGAAATGATAGAGCCGTGACGTGAACCTGGTGTACCCACGACATAAAGTCGGGATCGCATAGGCTACAAACTCCTCAAAATCTACAAAGTATATAATTAGAAGAAATATCCGACTGACTTCTGTGGATAGAGAGTACGACACTTGGAAACCTGGAAACATCGGAGATTGGTGTGCCATGTACCGGTTAACCGCTGGAGCCTGCCCAGGAAAGGTGTTGCTAGGTAAACTACCCATCGCTCAAATTGGCAACAAGTAGCAACGTTACATAAGCTTAGATAAAACTAAACTCACATTTGATGCACATGGTATTCCATATGATTATCGTGTCCTTCAACCAGAAACTATTGACCTGCTTGCAGTTATGGGACCAGTTCATGTGTCATAATTGCGAGTACATCCCGATGGTTGGGGTAGAAGGCAACGATACTCGTATAGGACTAAGGTTAGGAGAGAAGGTACGCACACTAATTACGCACTGGACTAAATACGATCAACTACACATACTGTGAATACGGCATATTATGAAAATAGACGTTCGATATATACCCGAAACAATTGGTTCCGGGCGAATTCGCTTATCTAGAGTGCGCTTTTATTATACCGGGAAAAGTAACGTTATTTTCCTAATATTTTACTGACAGGTTACAATTAAAACTCGTGCTCACGTCGCTTTCTACAGTATAATAAAAATATCGTAGGTAAATGTACTTAAGATATGTTTTGACGCCATATGATCACCGACTAGTACGCGTTCGATCCACGATGTCGACAAGTACCTCGATGAAATACGTTCATGGGGAAATGGTACAAACTAGGAAGACACATTTGAATACGATATCTGAGTATGATTTATGGTAACGGTAGTGAGGTAAATGAAAGTGATAAGATAATCTAATATTCGAAGTTCTTACATCGGATTCGGATATCCTTTGTAAATTGAGTGGGAATGACATTTGTGCAGATTAATAGATAATTGTCTTATGAATAAATGAATCCGTTTGTGGAGGTATTGGATAAAGTGGTTAAATAACTTGTGGCTCAAACCAAATTGCTATGTACATTTTGGCAATAAATTATGTTTAAACGAGATAACCTTGTTTGGCACGAAAGTGTGGGCGAAGCGATAAAAACAGTAATGCTTTCTTGTTGTATATTTTAATTTGGCATACATATTTTCTTACCAACAGATTCACCTCGTGTTAGCATGTTACTTTCAACTACTGATATGTATGAAGGAAATGAGCTGATCTTGACATGTAATGCGAAAGGCGTTCCATCTGTGTACAACTACAATACGTTATCCCAGACGTGGGGTAATTCTGTAATACATAATACACACTCTGCTGTAAGTGGTACTCCAATGTACAGTTCCCTACGTATACCATATCTACAGCTGCAGGACTCGGGAACATATACATGTCGTGTTAACAATGGGATCACAAACACACGGGGAGTTTTGGAGGACTCTATTGATTCAGTTTTCGTTAAAGTTAAAGGTAAGTTGACTTCCAACACATTAATTAACTTGGTAATATTGCATACATATATATCCTTAACAAGCTATACTGGTATATTTGTTTGGTTTTTTGTAAATACATTATTGAAAATAAATACTTATAAGATAGAGGATATGTCTGTCACATGTAATATGATATCTTCAATAAGTCGACGTCAACATATGTTTTCAAACACATGTTGGATTATAATAAAAATATTCACCATGCATTGTAGTGTTTTACTATCCTGTATTTAGGACTACTTTAATAATTGTATGACTATGGCTGAAGGGTGTGGAAAAAGACAAAGGATTTATATACATTCTGTCATGTACTAATTAAAAGACATACATTAAACTACTAATTTTGACCTACGTGTGTTTTCTTCACATTGAGAACAATGCAAATAACACAAGTGTACATAATTCAAGGAGGATTATGTCCAACAGTTTGGACGCTTAATGTTGTATTATGAAACTCCTCAATAATTATTCTTCAAATATATATGTGTGCTTATTAGTATGAACGTAGTGTAAATTAGCGTTTTATGTTAGGGGATTCGGCAATGAAATATTTACATTTTTGTAGAGTTTAGTTTCTCTGGTCCAACAATGACCGACTTGTTGCTATTTACAGTTTGCTCTTAACATTGTGTTTGTGTCGATAATTGCATCACATAATTATATTCATTCATATGCTCATACTAGTGTACTCTGCTTCAATTCCCTACAAAGCAGTGCAGGATTACCGACTTGTTACTATAAATAGCGTGACTATATGATAGTGTGTGGCTAAGCATCTGCATATATTCATGAAATTCATTATGGTACTGAATTATGCCAAACATTAGCCGTTACTATAAATACATGTTTGAATTTCTGAAACATGTAACACTAATAGGAGATGTCGTCACAGATTGCCTTTTTATCTGTTCTTACTTACATTACAGTGTCTCCAAAGATAATTACACATGGTTTAACATTTACCGGTGTAACTGGTGGAACAGCCAATATTCGAGTAGAATTCTACAGTTATCCGGACATATTGAATGTTACATTTAAACGATATGATGGATTGGTTATAACAAATGGCGGCAAGTACAATGTATCCCACCATGGAACTGAAGTAACAGATACGTTCCACGGCACAGATGTCACTTTGGATGGAAGTCAAGCTAACATGATTATATCAGACTTGAAGCCAGAGGATTTTGGAGTGTACACACTGACACTTTCTAATCAACTGAGTACAACAGACAGAACATTCTTACTAGATGCTGAAAGTAAGTACACTATGTATGTAGACATGAATGTAATGGAGACATATGTTACTGACTTGTCGAACTCTGTACATTAATGTACATTTTAGAATCACGTTCATACAGAAGTTTCATTATGTACATCATCCGGTAGATATGAGAATTGCCCATGTTCATTAGTGTAGACATTATATATTTCAGTATATTACATGTGCATAAGAAAATTAACATTATACATATAAATTATCAGCAATAGACAAAAGGATTAGGACGAACAATACTAATATGTTGATTATATTATGATTTAAGAACTTCGACATTTGGAAATGTTTCTGCTATACATTGCAAAATAGACGAACCCTCTGAATAGACGAAGCTGTATGTAGACGAATTCTCTACACATATCGTCTCCAAGCCAGATCTTAGTAACATTATGCTTCCGTAACATTATCGGTCCCAATGCTGGGGTGTGTATCGCTCCATGCCCCCATACTACTGCGTCAGTCACCTACATTAGCATAGTCCGAGGGCAGAGAATTTAAACGCGAAATTGTAATATTTTTCCTTGTGTTCGTATATCATAAACTGGAGTTGTCGGATACCTGTTAACAAATCGCATTTGTTGCTCGTGCATGTTACCGTGGCAATCTTGGGATTGATTCGCTGTTAGAAAGCAATACAATAATAAATGTATTCTAAACAACAATGTGCGTTCTACTGTATATTATTATGTCAATTGTCACGCTCGACTATGGCGTCACATAAATTAATTTACTATAAATTAGCAACAGGTAAGTTGATCAAAACGTGTAGAGTTTTAATACCGACTCTTCGCACAACTATTAGCACGTTTTACACTGGAATTGCTTCTGTAGATATGGATGTTGATGATTTCAGCGATATAGCAGGATTTGTAGTATTAGTAGCCCGTCGTGCAGGATTCATAGTGTTTATAGCTCGGTGATGATTGTCAGTGACACAATAATTGCGACGCCATGTTGGTTGCGTATTTGGTTTACAGAGCGTATAAATACATACCGTGTTCATTAGCATAGCTAATACGAAAACTATGCAATGACACTATTACCCGTCTGCAGCT
The DNA here is from genome assembly GCA_014843695.1 of Archivesica marissinica. Lineage (NCBI taxonomy): Eukaryota > Metazoa > Mollusca > Bivalvia > Venerida > Vesicomyidae > Archivesica > Archivesica marissinica. Next base: position 86,968,384 of record CM026386.1, read on the forward strand.
CAAATTATGTTATAAATATTATGCAATATACCTAGATGTGATTATACCAACGATTCCCAACAAACCAAGATATCTACATTGATCTTCCAACTGAAATGACGGATATTAAGAGCAAGCGATAACCAAATAATGTCAAGCATACCGACTACATTCAATTTGGTTAATACCAAGTCACACAACTCTCCCTGAATGTGATTGTCCAAAGACATTAGTCCATCAGTACTTTGATGTATTTTATTTCCGTACAACAGGCCTACCGGAGGAACCAACGCACTTCACATATCTGTTCAAGCATAATGCACACATATTTTCGTGGATTGGAGGATTTAATGGCGGGTTTTCTCAGACTTTCGTGGTTCAGACATCCATTGTTGGTACAGAAGAATGGATAAACAGAACGACTCTTACTGAGATAGGGCAGGGTGTCGCTTCTTACAAGGCGAGCATAACTACTCTACCACCGGGGACATACGTTTCACGAATATTTGCTTGGACTATTAAAGGCACATCCGATTATGTTAGATTAAATGACACATTCTCTAGTAGTAAGATATCACCAGGTAAGTGGACATGGCTTATGCTTACAATGAATAATTACTTAAGTAGGATATGTAGTTACTGATGTGTACTATGTAATTATATTTATCGGATTCTGCTGTATATGTCGTATGCACATTATTCCATTAATAAATTGGTTAAAACTTCTGGCAAGAACACAGTTTTTGGTACAGGAATCTAACCTTAACGCATGCACAGTTTTGCTTTTCTTTTGCTTGTCCAAATTGCATACACATTTATCACACACTGCGACATGTGACTGTCATACATTATACCTAGTCCATTGCATGATTTGTTATCGACTCATCTGTAACATTTTCATCCAAACTTCTGTTATGCAGTACTAAGCGGATGTATATATTAACATCCGATTTTTCTACCCAATATTGTTTGAACTTAATTAATTGCCATACTAAGTATGCATCCATGTGCATGCTCATTCACATTGTAGCTTAAACCATTTGCAAATTCACCAAGTCGGAAATAGTGTTTATAAATATGTAAGTATGTAAGAAATAAACAAGCGACACTGTTTCATCATTCGAGCAATATGCAAATGTCTTTACTTATGCATAAATGTTTCACGCATTGATCCCTTTTATACATTGTAATTGCATATATAAGTAGAGTGACTTTATATAGAAAACAGTTCAAGGTTCAAGATCTTCCAACGTTCAGGCTCACTGTCAACCTTATTTTAAATTGAAAGGCACTAGACAATAATCTCAGTTAAAGCGCCATTACTAGAGTGGCTAGATGAACTATGCTGAATACATGTCATTTTGTCAACGCAGGTCCAGAAACACAAACATTCCCAGTAGCAGTAGTTGCAGGTTGGGTTTCAACAGCTATTGTCTTTCTGATAATATCTACTGGAGCAATTGTAGTCCACAAGAGGAGATACGAACCAAAAGGTAAAGCATATAATTATAAACACTCTGAAAAGCAGCTGTTTAATGTGACGCCTACCTTACACTAATCATGCAATATATTTTTCACTTAGTGGCAGTTGCTATTTCATTTCCAAGTTTGATAACGTTATGGTATGTTAAATGTCAAGGAACGTGTATTTTCGTGTACTAGTAGTTTATGTGTTCATTATGTGTATCCAATACGTATTATTCCTCCTTTAGAAGAAAACGGCCTATATTGTTTTGCACATATCGGGGTCGGTGTGTTCGTCACATTCTCGTTGTAGTTCAATATTTTGAAATAACATTACCTTTTGCCAAAACGTTTGCACTTCACACATATTATAATTGTAATGTAAGTAATTGATGTGTTGCTCCCAATATCAGATCCATATCTGCAATAGTAAGGCAACTGAAAGCCATAAACGCTCAGAAGTAGGTGCACTACTGTATATCTGCTCAACATGTTTGGAACAGGTCGACATTGAACTTACACAGACGTCCACATATTGAGTCGAGCTACTATAATCTAGGTCCGTACAATGTCATACCATGACATCAAATATAGCAATAACACATGCAAGACAGCTATATGAGACTATTCGTTGAACAGTCAATTGAATAAGTATCACATGGTATGGAT
>CM026386.1:86971495-87038298 GCA_014843695.1 Archivesica marissinica
CTAACACAATATGTTATACAAATGTACACACATATACACATTCTAACACGTCATGTTATACAAATGTACAAACATATACACACTCTAACACAATATGTTATGCAAATGTACAAACATATACACACTCTAAAATGTCATGTTATACAAATATACAAACATATACACACTCTAACACGTCATGTTATACAAATGTACAAACATATACACACTCTAACACAATATGCTATACAAATGTACAAACATATACACACTCCAACATGTCATGCTATACAAATGTACAAACATATACACACTCTAACACATCTTGTTATACAAATGTACAACATATACACACTCTAACACGTCATGTTATACAAATGTACAAACATATACACACTCCAACACGTCATGTTATGCAAATGTACAAAGGTATATACTCCAACACGTCATGCTATGCAAATGTACAAACATATACAAACTCCAACACGTCATGTTTTACAAATGTACAAACATATACATACTCCAACACATCATGTTATACAAATGTACAAACATATACACACTCCAACACATCATGTTATACAAATGTACAAACATATACACACTCCAACACATCATGTTATACAATTGTACAAACATATACACACTCCAACACGTCATGTTATACAAATGTACAAACATATACACACTCCAACACGTCATGTTATACAAATGTACAAACATATACACACTCCAACACGTCATGTTATACAAATGTACACACATATACACACTCCAACACGTCATGTTATACAAATGTACAAACATATACACACTCCAACACGTCATGTTATAAAAATGTACAAACATATACACACTCTAACACATCATGTTATACAAATGTACAAACATATACACACTCTAACACAATATGTTATATAAATGTACAAACATATACACACTCTAACACATCATGTTATACAAATGTACAAACATATACACTCTAACACATCATGTTATACAAATGTACAAACATATACACACTCTAACACAATATGATTTACAAATGTACACACATATACACATTCTAACACGTCATGTTATACAAATGTACAAACATATACACACTCTAACACAATATGTTATGCAAATGTACAAACATATACACACTCTAGAATGTCATGTTATACAAATGTACAAACATATACACACTCTAACACGTCATGTTATACAAATGTACAAACATATACACACTCTAACACAATATGCTATACAAATGTACAAACATATACACACTCCACCATGTCATGCTATACAAATGTACAAACATATACACACTCTAACACATCTTGTGATACAATTGTACAACATATTCACAATCTAACACGTCATGTTATACACATGTACAAACATATAAACACTCCAACACGTCATGTTATGCAAATGTACAAACATATACACACTCCAACACGTCATGTTTTACAAATGTACAAACATATACATACTCCAACACATCATGTTATACAAATGTACAAACATATACACACTCCAACACATCATGTTATACAATTGTACAAACATATACACACTCCAACACATCATGTTATACAATTGTACAAACATATACACACTCCAACACGTCATGTTATACAAATGTACACACATATACACACTCTAACACGTCATGTTATACAAATGTACAAACATATACACACTCCAACACGTCATGTTATACAAATGTACAAACATATACACACTCCAACACGTCATGTTATACAAATGTACAAACATATACACACTCCAACACGTCATGTTATACAAATGTACAAACATATACACACTCCAACACGTCATGTTATACAAATGTACAAACATATACACACTCCAACACGTCATGTTATACAAATGTACAAACATATACACACTCTAACACATCATGTTATACAAATGTACAAACATATACACACTCTAACACGTCATGTTATACAAATGTACAAACATATACACACTCTAACACGTCATGTTATACAAATGTACAAACATATACACACTCTAACACATCATGTTATACAAATGTACAAAATATACAAACTCTAACACAATATGTTATACAAATGTACAAACATATACACACTCTAACACGTCATGTTATACAAATGTACACACATATACACACTCTAACACAATATGTTATACAATTGTACATACATATACACACACTAACACAATATGCTATACAAATGTACAAACATATACACACTCTACCACATCATGTTATACAAATGTACAAACATATACACACTCTAACACAATATGATATACAAATGTACAAACATATACACACTCTACCACATCATGTTATACAAAGGTACAAACATATACACACTCTACCACATCATGTTATACAAATGTACAAACATATACATACTCTAATCCAATATGTTATACAAATGTACAAACATATACATACTCTACCACATCATGTTATACAAATGTACACATATACACACTCTAACACAATATGTTATACAAGTGTACATACATATACACATACTAACACAATATGTTATACAAATGTACAAACATATACATACTCTAACACAATATGTTATACAAATGTACAAACATATACATACTCTAACACGTCCTGTTATACAAATGTACAAACATATACATACTCTACCACAATATGCTATACAAATGTACAAACATATACATACTCTAACACGTCATGTTGTACATATGTACAAATATATACACACTCTATCACGTCATGTTATATAAAGGTACAAACATATACATACTCTACCAAATCATGTTATACAAATGTACAAACATATACATACTCTAACACGTCATGTTATACAAATGTACAAACATATACACACTCTAACACAATATGTTATACAAATGTACAAACATATACACACTCTAACACATCATGTTATACAAATGTACAAACATATACACACTCTACCACATCATGTTATACAAATGTACAAACATATACATACTCTAACACGTCATGTTATACAAATGTACAAACATATACATACTCTAGCACGTCATGTTATACAAATGTACAAACATATACACACTCTAACACAATATGTTATACAAATGTACAAACATATACATACTCTATCACGTCATGCTATACAAATGTACACACATATACACACTCTAACACGTCATGTTATACAAATGTACAAACATATACACACTCTAACACGTCAAGTTATATAAATGTACAAACATATACACACTCGAACACAGTATGATATACAAATGTACAAACATATACACACTCTAACACAATATGTTATACAAATGTACAAACATATACATACTCTAACACGTCATGTTATACAAATGTACAAACATATACATACTCTAACACATTATGTTATACAAATGTACAAACATATACATACTCTAACACGTCATGTTATACAAATGTACAAACATATACATACTCTACCACAATATGCTATACAAATGTACAAACATATACATACTCTACCACGTCATGTTATACAAATGTACAAACATATACACACTAAAACACAATATGTTATACAAATGTACAAACATATACACACTCTAACACATCATGTTATACAAATGTACAAACATATACACACTAAAACACATTATGTTATACAAATGTACAAACATATACATACTCTAACACGTCATGTTATACAAATGTACAAACATATACACACTCAAACACGTCAGGTTATACAAATCTACACACATATACACACTCCAACACGTCATGTTATGCAAATGTACAAACGTATATACTCCAACACGTAATGTTATGCAAATGTACAAACATATACACACTCCAACACGTCATGTTATACAAATGTACAAGCATATACACACTCCAACACATCATGTTATACAATTGTACAAACATATACACACTCCAACACGTCATGTTGTACACATGTTCAAACATATACACACTCCAACACGTCATGCTATACAAATGTACACACATATACACACTCCAACACGTCATGTTATACAAATGTACAAACATATACACACTCCAACACGTCATGTTATACAAATGTACAAACATATACACACTCCAACACGTCATGTTATAAAAATGTACAAACATATACACACTCTAACACATCATGTTATACAAATGTACAAACATATACACACTCTAACACAATATGTTATATAAATGTACAAACATATACACACTCTAACACATCATGTTATACAAATGTACAAACATATACACTCTAACACATCATGTTATACAAATGTACAAACATATACACACTCTAACACAATATGATATACAAATGTACAAACATATACACATTCTAACACGTCATGTTATACAAATGTACAAACATATACACACTCTAACACGATATGTTATGCAAATGTACAAACATATACACACTCTAGAATGTCATGTTATACAAATGTACAAACATATACACACTCTAACACGTCATGTTATACAAATGTACAAACATATACACACTCTAACACAATATGTTATACAAATGTACAAACATATACACACTCCAACATGTCATGTTATACAAATGTACAAACATATACACACTCTAACACATCTTGTGATACAATTGTACAACATATTCACAATCTAACACGTCATGTTATACACATGTACAAACGTATATACTACAACACGTCATGCTATGCAAATGTACAAACATATACACACACCAACACATCATGTTTTACAAATGTACAAACATATACATACTCCAACACATCATGTTATACAATTGTACAAACATATACACACTCCAACACATCATGTTATACAAATGTACAAACATATACACACTCCAACACATCATGTTATACAATTGTTCAAACATATACACACTCCAACACGTCATGTTATACAAATGTACACACATATACACACTCCAACACGTCATGTTATACAAATGTACAAACATATACACACTCCAACACGTCATGTTATACAAATTTACACACATATACACACTCTAACACGTCATGTTATACAAATGTACAAACATATACACACTCCAACACGTCATGTTATACAAATGTACAAACATATACACACTCCAACACGTCATGTTATACAAATGTACAAACATATACACACTCCAACACGTCATGTTATACACATGTACAAACATATACACACTCCAACACGTCATGTTATACAAATGTACAAACATATACACACTCCAACAGGTCATGTTATACAAATGTACAAACATATACACACTCTAACACATCATGGTATACAAATGTACAAACATATACACACTCTAATACGTCATGTTATACAAATGTACAAACATATACACACTCTAACACATCATGGTATACAAATGTACAAAATATACAAACTCTAAGACAATATGTTATACAAATGTACAAACATATACATACTCTAGCACGTCATGTTTTACAAATGTACAAACATATGCACACTCTAACACAATATGTTATACAAATGTACAAACATATACATACTCTATCACGTCATGCTATACAAATGTACACACATATACACACTCTAACACGTCATGTTATACAAATGTACAAACATATACACACTCTAACACGTCAAGTTATATAAATGTACAAACATATACACACTCGAACACAATATGATATACAAATGTACAAACATATACACACTCTAACACAATATGTCATACAAATGTACAAACATATACATACTCTAACACGTCCTCTTATACAAATGTACAAACATATACATACTCTACCACATCATGTCATACAAATGTACAAACATATACATACTCTAACACGTCCTCTTATACAAATGTACAAACATATACATGCTCTACCACATCATGTCATACAAATGTACAAACATATACATACTCTAACACGTCCTCTTATACAAATGTACAAACATATACATACTCTACCACAATATGCTATACAAATGTACAAATATATACATACTCTACCACGTCATGTTATACAAATGTACAAACATATACACACTAAAACACAATATGTTATACAAATGTACAAACATATACACACTCTAACACAATATGTTATACAAATGTACACACATATACACACTAAAACACAATATGTTATACAAATGTACAAACATATACATACTCTAACACGTCATGTTATACAAAGGTACACACATATACACACTAAAACACAATATGTTATACAAATGTACAAACATATACATACTCTACAACATTATGTTATACAAATGTACAAACATATACACACTAAAACACAATATGTTATACAAATGTACACACATATACACACTCTAACACATCATGTTATACAAATGTACAAACATATACACACTCTAACACATCATGTTATACAATTGTACAAACATATACACACTCTAACACGTCATGTTATACAAATGTACAAACATATACACACTCTAACACGTCATGTTATACAAATGTACACACATATACACACTCTAACACATCATGCTATACAAATGTACAAACATATACACACTCTAACACGTCATGTTATAAAAATGTACAAACATATACACACTCTAACACGTCATGTTATAAAAATCTACAAACATATACACACTCCAACACATCATGTTATACATATGTACAAACATATACACACTCTAACACATCATGTTATACATATGTACAAACATATACACACTCCAACACATCATGTTATACATATGTACAAACATATACACACTCCAACACATCATGTTATACATATGTACAAACATATACACACTCCAACACATCATGTTATACATATGTACAAACATATAAGCCGGACAAGAGGTCAACGGTAGATACAATCCATCGACATTTATAGTACATTTATTATTCCGGTGAGTATGAATGTAACCCATGTCAAATGTAGTTTTACAGGTCAAAATAAATATAATCAATCAATAATTTCTTAATATAAGAGTAACAACATGTTAAATCTAATCAATAAAACTATTATATAATAGTGGTCACTAAATTGTAAACACAGATATAATCTCCAAGTATGGGTACAATGATATGCATTGATAAGCAGGAGTTGTCAGAATTTGATTGGCTTGTTTGAAGTTGCACACTTCTTGTGTGCAACAGTGTTTGTACTACACAATTAACAGGTCACTTGTTAGCAGATAGTGGAACTGTGATGTTCTCATCTTGAAATGTAGCTGTTAAATTAACTGTGGGTCTGGTAGGTTTCCCGACCCTGACTTTTAAACTACAATGAATTTATTTATCTGTTATTAGTTAGTTATCGCGTGGATTGTTTTTGTAGTTAAGAGATTTATACGTTTGCTAAAACAAGGTCATTATGATTTCAGACCTTTTCCACGATACTCTCTCCCTCACTGATGTTTGAATAAAACCTCAAAGAAGCCTAAAGATCACTTGTATAAATTATACAAGTGAACAACGGCTAAAATGGCGCCCTACAAATTTGAAAGGTCGGATTCTGCGCCAGTCTCTACGCCAGTCTAGAAACTGTGAATTAGTTTATACAGATGTATTATCAGTGGAATTTTAAAATCTGGGCCCAGTACAAACAGAACTGTGCATTGTGCCAGTTGAAAGTAGCAAGCTGTGGTGAATTAAGCAGCTGTTACAATAAACTGCACCTTGTCGGTGACTAGAAGATGTCCGGTGTAACAGACAATAAGTTTGTTTACGAAAAACAGCTGGGCAAATTCGTGTGTTAAACAATATTGATGTACTTTACAATGGAGTTCAGCAAGTGTAGTCCAATGTGATTTTTATGATGTGTGACTATTTGACAGTGTTTTGGAGTGGCAGCATTCAACTTTTTAATTGACTAGTGTTTTAAATTGTGCTTTTGTGACATTGTATTTCATTGATTGTATTGTATTGCTAGACATATATTTTTGAATTTGTGTGTGTACCCTGTAATAGTTTCAAGTGTATTTTTGCTTTATCTACCTACCAGAGCATTTCACCATTAATTTTTCATATCTCTAGACATTCTTTCTATATTCTGTAATCTGGGATATATTACACAGTAGTCACATACCTCTACAATAATTGAAAATTGCCATTTTCACAAACATTGTATTATCTTTCATAGTTACCATCCGTGGAACAAACATTCATCACATAACTGTAGGTTACCAATATTTACAATGCTAGTTGGTGCTCTATGTAGTAAACACAATATGTGTAGATGTTAGATGAGTTTGATGTAGTGTTCGTGATAGCAAGTAGATAGAAAGATATTTTCATTAAAATAGGCGCTAGATAGTGCATAGTTTTGGATATAACTTATACAGTTTTACTCTATTCGGATGGCTTATAGTGTCGTGTATTTTGTCCTGACTGCCGCACATGAGTGACGGTTTGGAGGAGGTATAGAACCATCTCAACTGAAGCTGGTGTGTCGGTGTGTTTTGGGTGCTGCACGGTACTGTGAGTGGTTCTGGATGCTGTGCTGTGTTTTTGCATGGTGCTTGAGGTAAATTGGACAGTATATTGTACATCGTAGGTACAGTGTTCCTATAGAATATTTTAGTGTTTCTTTGTTTTACTTTTGTGTGTGGCTTTTAGCCAGTAGCTTTGTGTGTATTTACAGTGACTGTTTAATTTTAAACAGTCCTCTGTTTACATTTACTATCTGCCAGTGACTGAGAGCAGTGAGGCCATGGCGGCTAGTAAACTGATTACAGACATTACAATGTCTGAAAAAGATATGATTGAGGCACTTGCAGCGAAGTACAAAATCATACCTTTGATAAGTAGTACACCAAAGAGGAAATTTGGTAAAAGTCCTTTATGGGACTCAGATGATGACGATGAGGTCAAACCGCAAGTTGTGGCCGCTACGTCATACATTCCCAAAGTGTTCATGTTTTCGGGGGACACGCCCCCACAAAAAAAGACATGACATTCAGTGTCTTAGACAAAACAATGAATTATCAAATGCGATGCTGTTGTCTGCTGCACGTCGCAGTTTGAGTGGTACAGCCAGAAGCCTTTTGCCATCCCTAGGGGAAAATGCAACTATTGTTGACATATTAGATAAATTTGACTCTAGGTTCGGGGATATTTCAACAAATGAAATGGTCATGCAGGAATTTTTCAATTGCCAACAAAAGGAAAGAGAATCAGCCTCTGTTTATGGGTGTAGATTAGAATCCCTGTTACAAACTGCAGTGGAACAAGGGTATCTTAATAATACATCGAAAGATGACATGTTACGTCATAAATTCTGGCAGTCCCTTCATTCAGAACAGCTAAAGGCTCAAACAAGACATAAATATGACAGTATTTCAAATTTTGATGCACTTTTACGGGAGATTAGGATGGTTGAAAAACAAATTAACCTTAATCCACCAGAAATGCCAGAATCTGTCATAACCAATAAGCCTGAAAAGTCCAAATCTGTACACCATGCCCCATTGGTCACGCAAAATGGTCTACAGATTTTGGAAAAGAAATTGGATAATAAGATAGATCAAGTGGGTAAACAGTTTGATGCTAAACTGGATTCCAAATTTGATCTAATACTGTCTAAACTAGATAGTACTAGTAGTATAGAGAGGGGTAGTTTCAGAGGAAACTCAAGTTCAAGATCCCATGGATCAAGGGGTACTAGAGATAGTTTCAGGGGAAATAGGAGTAGTTATCGTCCGTCTAGTAACAATGGTGCATACCATTACCCACAGTATAGCAATCAAGGTGGTTATCATTCTAGTAACCAGGGTTACTACAATGGGGGAGCATATGCTGGTCAACAAATGACTGAAAGTTTTAATGCACCAATGCCACAAGCCCAAAATGCACAACCGAGTAATGTTCGTAGGGGTAGGGGCAATGGTCCTTTAAACGTTTAGGGGCTTCTATAAATGATGGTCAGTCAGGAGCCCAGGTTGAGACTAAAGGCCATGGTGCACATACTATTGATGTTGATATGGTAGGCCCTAGTAACACTAGTAAAATAGTGTTGCAAAACCAAACAATTGTTGCCTTGATTGACAGCGGATCACAAATTATAACAATCTCGCAATCGACTCTAGATTCCTTGAATCATAGACCCCCAGTTAAAGATATTAAAGACTTAGGTATTACAATCTCAGTAGCAAATGGAACAAAGTTAAAATATACTGGTTTTGTTGAATGTTCCATTGAACTTCCCTTCCTACCTGGTTATACTTTGAATGTTCCGGTGTTAGTCCTTCCAGATAATGAGTTTAACTCATATGTTCCTTTCATATTGGGCTCAAATGTCATCAGAATTTACAAACGCCTATATGAGGAAGCTGTTGGTGTTTCTGATTTACCACCTGAATGGAAAATAGTATTTGAGGGGGGAATATGTCGGTCTTTCCCAATTAGGTCTATTAATAAGAAAGAACTGGTCATTCCACCTTATGAAACTGTTACGGTTAAAGGCATCAGTAGAAAACTTGATACTGACATGGTTGATTGTGTCACAGAAACCATGGATGGCAGAAATGATTATATTGTCTGTCCCAGGGTGGTGCGCGTTGCAAACAGGGCACAGACCATAATATATGTTAAGGTGTGCAATATCTCTGCCAAACCCATTACAATCAAACCCAAGACTGACCTTGGTCAACTGTCCGAAATTAAGGTTGTCGATGATTTTGTATCTGAAACTAGAACAGATGAGGATGAGGATGGCGTTGGTCACTCAGTATCTTTTGATGATCTTGGAATAAAAATTGATAGTTCAGCCATTACATCAGAACAATTACTTAGAGTGAGACAAGTGCTAGGTAAATGGCAACAATGCTTTTCCAAACATCCCAATGACTTAGGTAATACCAACCTAGTAAAACATAGAATTGTGTTGGAAGATGAACGTCCATTTAAGCAAGCTTATAGAAGGATTCCCCCAGGCATGTATGAGGAGGTTCGTCAGCATATCAAGGAAATGCTAGACGCAGGGGTTATTCGTGAATCTGACAGCCCATACTCGTCCAATGTTGTTCTTGTCAGGAAGAAGGATGGTTCCCTTCGATTTTGTATTGATTATAGGTTACTCAATCAAAGAACAAGGAAGGATGCGTACATGTTACCACGGTTTGATGACACCATAGATACTCTTAGTGGGTCCAAATACTTTTCCAAGTTGGACCTCCGTTCAAGTTATTGGCAAGTTGAAATGGAAGAAGCTGATAAACCCAAAACTGCTTTTTCTGTTGGAAACCTTGGTTTTTACGAATGTAATAGAATGGGCTATGGGTTAACAAATGCACCAGCTACATTCCAAAGGTTAATGGAGAAATGCATGGGTGAGATGCACCTAAGAGATTGTTTAATTTTCTTGGACGATATTTTGATCTTCTCTAAAACATTTAATCAGCATATCGACCGCTTGGAAGCTGTCTTTGGTCGTCTTGAACAGCATAATCTAAAGTTAAAACCATCCAAATGTGAGTTATTTATGACCTCAGTCAAATACTTAGGTCATGTGGTTTCGGAACAAGGTGTTGAAACTGATCCAGAAAAGGTTTCAGCAGTTCATTCTTGGCCAATCCCTACTAATGTGAGAGAGTTACGGCAATTTCTTGGTTCTGTGGGATACTATCGTCGGTTTATTAGGGATTTTGCAAAGCTGGTCCAACCTCTACATACACTTCTACAAGGTTACCATTCAAGCCCAACAAAATCTAGGAAGAAACCCAAATTCCACCCAGTTCCATGGTCTTGGGGTGAAATACAGCAAAATGCTTTTGATCAGGTTAAATCAGCCTTATTGCAACCCCCAGTGCTTGCATATGCCGATTATAATCTCCCCTTTGTCTTGCATATAGATGCAAGTGGCTATGGTCTTGGTGCGATTCTATACCAAAAACAAGATGGTGCTGAAAGGGTAATAGCGTATGCAAGTCGTGGTCTACGACCAAGCGAGAAAAATTACCCAGCTCACAAAAGGGAATTCCTAGCCATGAAATGGGCAATTACAGATAAGTTTGCAGATTATTTGCAGGGCCATAAATTTAAGGTTATAACAGATAATAACCCGCTTACCTATGTCCTTACAAAAGCAAAGCTAGATGCTACAAGTCAAAGATGGATTGCTTCCTTGTCTTCTTTTGACTTTACCATATCATATAAGTCAGGTAAATTGAATGTTGACGCTGACAGTCTTTCACGTCACCATAACCTAACAAAGGAAGATGTCAGTGCAATATGTAGTTCTGCTAGCACGTTCGTTCCTTTTTCTGAGACACTTGCATTCTCGTGCCCTCATTCGGCCGGTGAGGGTTCGGGCTTTGGTGGGTTTTGGGGAGTGAATAGGCGTGTTGAGCAGTCAAAAGACTCGACTATCGGGAGAGTGATTGAACTTCTAAATAGCGGTTTTCGCCCTAGGGGGAAGGACTTACGTGATGAAACACGTGGTGTTCAACAATACTTTCGACAATGGAGTCGACTAAATTTAGTCGATGGTATTTTATACAGAACCGCTGTTATAGAAGGTCAGTCAGTCAAACAACTGGTAATTCCTCAGTCATACAAAAATATTGCATTGGCTGGTATACATGAAGATGTTGGTCATCCATGTAAGGAAAAAAGTCTCTGGCTTGCAAGGTGTCGTTTCTATTGGCCTGGTCTTGAAAAAGATTTGATTAGTAGAATCGAAGCTTGTGGCCGTTGAATATGTTACAAAACTCCTGTTAGGCCTGCCGCTGACTTAGTTCCTATCTATACTACCAGACCAATGGACCTGGTAAGTATTGATTTTCTCTCCTTGGAGATGTCCAAAAGTGGATATGAGAACATCCTTGTGATAGTGGATCACTTTACCCGCTATGCACAGGTTGTTCGATGTCGCAATCAGAAAGCCACTACGACTGCAAAAGCATTATTTGACAACTTCTTTGTCCACTACGGCTTTCCAAAGCAACTCCACAGCGACCAAGGTAAGAACTTTGTTGGAAAGGTTATCACAGAGCTGTGTCGATTGGTAGGTATCAGGAAGACGAAAACCACTCCTTATCATCCAATGGGCAACGGCACGGCAGAAAGATTTAACAAGACCCTTGTGGAAGTCGTGATAGCGCAGTGGATGCGCGTTCGCTTCAGGTGCGAAAGGTCCGGAGTTCGAGCCCCGCTGGAGCCGTTACGATTGTGCCCTTAGGCAAGGCATTTAAATTCCACGTTTGCCTCTTCTCTCTCCCTCGTGGCGATGGATTCCATCAGGAATGAGGTCTCGAGAGTGATTAAATATAAGTTGAAAGAACTTGTTTCGCAATCGAGCTAAAATAAATTTGTATAAACTAACAAGACCCTGCTCAAAATGCTGGGAACCTAACCAAATGAACATAAGTCAGATTGGAAGAGTTACGTTGGTACACGCATGGTACACGCATATAACGCTACCAAGAGTGATGCAACTGACTTCTCTCCACATTTTCTTATGTTTGGTTGGCATCCCCGGTTGGCTATATATGTTTATTTGGGACTGGAACCAGGTACAGTTGGTTCACCAGATACAACATCTTATGCAAAATCAGTACGAGAAAGAATGCAGTTTGCATATGAGGTGGCAGCCGATGAAGCAGGTAAGTCTAAAGCCAAGCACAAACAAGCTTACGATCAGAAGGTAAAGCACTCTAGTATCGATATGGGTGACCGAGTACTAGTCCGAAATGTTGGTCTTAAGGGTAAAAACAAACTTGCGGATACGTGGGCTCGGGAACTTTATGTTGTGACAAAAGTCTCAGATAATGACATTCCCGTGTATCATGTACAGTTGGAAACGGGCAAAGGATCCACCCGTGTCCTCCATAGAAATATGTTGTTGTCAATCAACAGCATCTGTACAGAATTGGCCGAACCTGAGAATGTAGACGCAAAGCGTGTGCATCCTACAGATAGGGGCCGTAGAACGAGAAGTGCTGCTCGCGATCAATCAGGACCATCTGACTCTGATGGTGACGCAAGTAGTTCTTCATTACCATACATTATTTCACATTTACGAGTGAATTCGGATCAAGGTCGTTGCTTACCCAGAACACAGTCTGTATCTCAAACTGATACTGCTTTTAGCACTGAGTTGTATAGTACAAACCAGTTTGAATATGAAAGTATTGTCAATCCTGGGACTCCTGACCCATCTGTTGTACAGTCAGTTGAGCGAAACAACTCACCGAGTCTATACTTGAACGTTGAAAATCCGCCATCAGCTACTCCGGAACCTGTACGGCGCTCTACGCGAGTTAGAATTCAGCCTGACCGGTTTGGTCAGTGGGTTTATGGTCAACAGATTAGTGAACATGAGATATTTATTTGACGTATTAATGTTTCAGGATATTCATTTGCGGGTAGTTCAGTGTGTTGTGTGATTATCATGTTGCTACAGCGGTATTCTGTTACGGAAGTGACATTCTGTCATTCCTGAATATTGTTTTACTTTGCTTGGTATGTTGTACAACATACACCAATATAATTATTCATTTTGTTTATTATATCAGATGATATTATCTGATTATATGGATTATAAGATAATGTATAGTCAGTTTAGTCACTGCAAAATGGATACTTTTAATTTGATGTAAATAGTATAGTATGTGGACTTGCCTTGCTAAACGACTTCTACGACATTTATAAATTGAATGTCTGACTGTCACAGTAAAAGAGAAAAAAATGTAGTCATGTGTTTGATGATTTGCATCATACACCGTAATGCGGGGTTGTCTTACTGCTCATAGTATGTAGTCAGTAGTGATCATAATTACCGCAGTAACTGTTGTAGGAAGTGCTTTGTATATATGTATATCAGAGAGTAGTGTTTCTAATTTAATGCTACTTTAGTTGGTATGTATGTGTTCTTGATATTCGTAAATGTCAGGAGACATTTCTTGGCGGTAGGGGTATGTGTAACCCATGTCAAAAGTAGTTTTTACAGGTCAAAATAAATATAATCAATCAATAATTTCTTAATATAAGAGTAACAACATGTTCAATCTAATCAATAAAACTATTATATAATAGTGGTCACTAAATTGTAAACACAGACATAATCTCCAAGTATGGGTACAATGATATGCATTGATAAGCAGGAGTTGTCAGAATTTGATTGGCTTGGTTGAAGTTGCACACTTCTTGTGTGCAACAGTGTTTGTACTACACAATTAACAGGTCACTTGTTAGCAGATAGTGGAACTGTGATGTTCTCATCTTGAAATGTAGCTGTTAAATTAACTGTGGTTCTGGTAGGTTTCCCGACCCTGACTTTTAAACTACAATGAATTTATTTATCTGTTATTAGTTAGTTATCGCGTGGATTGTTTTTGTAGTTAAGAGATTTATACGTTTGCTAAAACAAGGTCATTATGATTTCAGACCTTTTCCACGATACTCTCTCCCTCACTGATGTTAGAATAAAACCTCAAAGAAGCCTAACGATTTGTTGTATAAATTATACAAGTGAAGAACGGCTAAATGAATATTGTACGATATATGATGGAATACTATACTTGGGATAGTATTGTTTGGGGGGGCATGCATTATGGTTATATCAGGGTCATCTAATTATGGCCAGTCTGATACCGCACGGAGCATGTTCCAGTCTATACATATATCTATATATCAGAATATGTTTCTATGTACACTTTGGTCTGCATAAAGATATACCGGAAATGCAGTAATCGTAGTTAGTATTAATTAGCAAACATTATGGGCTATGTTATAATACTTCTTTCACTGCAATCAGCATGAACCTAAATAGGATATAAGAGCTCGTTAAATGACATGGATGTATCGGATCCAGATCTATACCAATATTATGGCAAACGTTCTTACTACAGTAATTATATCGTTCAGTGAGCGTAGTTAAGGGTTGGGAGACTTGCAGTCTTCACAACACTTTGTTTCACTTATATATATCAACACTATCAGCAGTGAGCGTAGTTTGTATGAGCAGAAGAAGTCTACAACAGACTCTGCATCTTACTTCTTTCACTATAGTAATGTCAAACTGACAGCAGGACAGTTTAGCGAGCGTGTGGATACATTCAACACTTGGTGCTACTAGTACCAATGTGGGTATCTTTTCTCTAGCTGTGACATGTAAGTGAGCGTGTTAAGTACTGGTATATCAGTCTTAATTTCACGTTAATGGCTTATCATATTCAAGAGAGCGTATACTGCCGTCAAATGTTGCTACAGTACGGTTGGTAACAGCAGTTTTTCTCTTGAGTATGAATGTTTACCAACTGGCTTATAAATGTCTATCAACAGAATGTCAAACTGACAGCAGGACAGTTTAGAGAGTGTGTGGATACATTCAACACTTGGTGCTACTAGTACCAATGTGGGTATCTTTTCTCTAGCTGTGACATGTAAGTGAGCGTGTTAAGTACTGGTCTATCAGTCTTAATTTCACTTTAATGGCTTATCATATTCAAGAGAGCGTATACTGCCGTCAAATGTTGCTACAGTACTGTTGGTAACAGCAGTTTTTCTCTTGAGTATGAATGTTTACCCACTGGCTTATAAATGTCTATCAACAGAATGTTGAGCCACTACCCAACAAAGGCATGACTTCTTGGTGTGGGTATCAATCGGGGGGGGGAATGGGTCTCAAACTGTGGCAGCAGATAGAGCCCCTGACACCCGATAGCCAGTTGCTACTACAGCTACATGTAATTTAATGCACAATTGTACTAATTTTCAGACATCCTTGACATGCCTGCAAAACGTCGGACCAGACCAGTGGCAACTCCAGCTGCCAAGAAACGGAAGTCAGATGGAGTCCAGACCCAGCTCCTGCCACCACAACAGAGTCAGTACCAATGTGTCAGACATTGTGACCGCAGTGTGGTCCAGGTTCTACGAGAGATGCGGGTAATCCCCGAGACACCCATCACAGGACCTCCAGCCACCTCTTCCACTGTTGCTGGTACCACCTCTCCCTCCATACAACTGTCACAAGGTATGTAGGCTGTGGAGAGTCGGCCGCTCTCGTTGGGATTGGACCCACAGATTAGGGCAAAGATAGTGGCCGACCAGTTTGTCGAGCTGGATATGCTGATAAGGAAAGTTGACTGTTCCTACAGTCATGTGGAGCAGCCGGATGGCCATCTGACCGTATCTAAGAACACAAAAAATGGATCAGAGATTAGATCTCTGGATCAGTGGTTCAGGGCTTTCCACATTTTATTAGCGTATATGTGGATCGCCAACCTTCGGCTGCTGCCATGCTGATGAAGTACTGCAGCACTGTTCAGCAGCTAGCTCGACAATCTGGCGATCATGCGGCCATATTCTACGACCGCCAGTTCCGCCTAATGAAGGAATCGGCTGGACCATTGTATTTGTATTGTCATATAGATTTGGAACTATACACACAGGCTTTGGCCAAGGGCCTCTCGAAGCATAACCAGCCCTGTCATGCCTCCAAGCATCAACGCAAGGTGCAGAAACCATGTTTCGCCTTCAATGGTGGGGCATGTACAAGGCAAAAGTGCAAATTTATGCACAAATGCCAAAAATGTAATGGAGCACACCCCAAGACACAGTGTAAAACACCAGACTCCAACAGACCTAAATCAAAATAAAACGCCAGTTACTTGGCCTTTGCCTGTGTGTCATGGTGAAGAAATGAAGTTTCACCTGTGAAATGCGAGTTGTTAAGTTCCTGGTTGCAGGGCTATAATTGTGACGAAATTCATTTTCTAGTAGATGGCTTTGCAATACCATTTATAGGTCAACGCCAGCAACTGCGGGCTACCAATCTAAAGTCAGCAATTGACAATATGCCAGTTCTGAGGCAAAAAATTCAAATATAACTGACAGAGGGACGTGTTTCAGGTCCTTATTCGGTTCCTCCTTTTCCAAATGTTAGAGTATCACCCCTCGGTTTGGTGCCATAAAAGAACTCAGGAGAGTTTAGGGTCATCCATCATCTGTCTTATCCTGAGGGTACACCTGTCAATGATGGAATACCATCAGAATTTTATTCAGTACAGTATCAAGGTATTGATGATACAGTGGCATTAATAAAGCAGATCGGTCGTGGGGCCCTCCTATCCAAAACAGATATTTTGCATGCATATAAGATCATCCCTATTGCGCCTTGTGACCAGGAACTACTAGGTTTTTGTATAGATGGCCAGTATTATTATGACAAAACTCTTCCTATGGGTCTTAGCATATCGTGTAACCTTTTTGAAAGATTTATTCATGCTCTACATTGGCTAGCAGAGAAAAAACTTCATATCCCAGGATGTGCACATATCTTAGATGATTTTCTTTTTGTATCAAGGCCCAACACGCCTCAGGCTACAAGTGATTTAAATAGCTTTGTCAATATGGCTGCGGAAATTGCTATTCCTCTAAAACGGGAGAAAACAGTGTTACCATGTATAACATTAAGTTTTGTGGGTATTGAGCTTGATTCATTAGCTATGGAAAAACGTTTACCCGAGGATAAACTAGAAAAACTGCGCACATTGTTAAGCCAATTCATGACTAGACGCAAGGTCACTTTAATCGTTGATAGGCCTACTATCGTACGCTAGTGCAGTCGTAGCACCAGGGCGTACCATTTCTTCGCCGTCTCATAGATTTGACTATAGGTTTGAAAAAGCCATACCATAAAAGGCGCCTAAACAGTGAATCCCGGGCAGATCTTAAAGCGTGGTTGAAATTTGTGGAACATTTTAATGGCAAAAGTATGTTTTTGCCTGACAGATGGTTATTAACAGAGTCAATCAAATTGTTTACTGATGCTTCAAATCTTGGCTTTGGGGGTTATTTGGGTACTTGTGGTTTTCCGACCGATGGCCAATATCATGGGAACATTATCACATCACTGTGAAGGAATTGTTCCCAATTGTCCTTGCTATGGAATTTTGGGGCCAACGGTTACGGGATCAGTGCATCAATTTTTGCACGGATAATATAGCAATTGTATACATCATAAACAAACAGACCTCTAAGGATAAAAACATTATGTGCTTGGTTAGGCGGCTGGTGGTACAATGCTTGCGGTTTAATATGCTGTTTAGGGCCACGCACGTAGCAGGCTCATAAAATGTTTTGGCTGATATGCTTTCTCGACTTCAGGTCGACAACCTTTTACGCCTGTGTCGGTCGCAACAGCCCATACGTCGGGTAGTGAGCCAGGAGAGTTCCATCAACACTTAGCAGACACTGCCGCTCTATTAGTGGAACAGTCTTTAGCACCATCCAGCCAAGCCACCTACCATCGCGCATTTCAGTTTTATCAGCAATTTGTAGCCGACACATTCCAAGATCCGATGGCACATTTGCCTGTATCGGGAGAAAAGATGTTATTGTTTATAGCTTATTGTTTCATAAACAAGTGTGCAGTATCAACTACATCTACATACCTTATCAGCCTTGGGACATTTTCATAAAATCCAGAACTTACCTCATGTAACACAATTATACTTGGTTAAAAAAGCCATGCAAGGTTATCATAAGATGCGTCCGTCTGCTGACAAGGCTCCCAGTTACTATGCATGTGATGACGGGAAGTCTTTACAGTTTACCTCTACCTCGTTTTTTGAGCGAGTTCTAGTTAAAACTATGTATTGATTAGCATTCCACGCCTTTCTGAGAGTTGGGGAATTCACCTCTTCAAATAAAAACAGGCCTATTATACGAAGAGACCATATCGGGGAATTGGACATAGCACAAGGGTACAAGGATCTGGTTCTGGAAAATTACAAGCATAGCAAAGGGAAAAAGTACACCCTTCGAATTAAATTATTATTAAATTATTAATCATGAACAAGACTTGTGTCCTGTCCATGCGATGCACGCATATATAGAACTGACAACCAATCAATCAGGGCCGCTGTTTGCATTCATGAATCAAGATCCGGTGTCAGGGTTCGATAACAAATTTTACAAAGGCCACAGCTTTCGCATTGGCGCTGCAACTCATGCAGCCAGTCAAGGATATAATGAGGACGAGATTAGACTAATGGGACGTTGGAATTCCTACGCCTTTCGGAAATACATAAGAGTGGAAATGCTGACTAGATAGATGTTTGGCGTCGGTTTCTGTGAGCTGTGCGCCAACCATGGGGACATGGGCCTCTGGATGGTGTGCATACCATAGGATAATGGTGTCATTGGCGAGGTATTATTGGACCCCAGGACAAGCACAGTGGGATCTTATAGTAGTATGCCTTAACCTCTATGTAACAGTCGTCATATAGTACTTTGCAACTTACTATTTTCCGAGATGGTGATTTTTCATCTGTGTAAGGGTATATTATTAGTGGATTTCATGATACTTTGTGTTTTAAGTAAATATTATACTTTGAATGCTGGAGATTACAATTATGAGTATGGTGTATTTGTTGTATGCCTAGTCATTTCATTGTGGAAGACGTATATATACAATGTACATATATAATACTGTTCTACATGAACTAGGACACTCACAGTATAATGTATAATATTGTACGCCAATAATGTGTTATAATTGTGTTATTTGGCATGATAATGTCCGATCCATGCTCTTCCCTTCTGCCATGGGGACAGGGGTCTCTGACAGGAGTGTGAACCAAGGATTGTGACAATTACAGTCATATAGGTATGGTGTCATTTGTGCAATTGTTTGGTTATTGTATGTTAGAGAGCTATATATAATGTATATGAAAGATAATGTTTACTATGTTACGCCAATATACTGTTGCAGTTGTGTCCGACCGATGCTCTTCCCTTCTGCCATGGGCACAGGGGCTTCTGGCAGAAATGTGGGGCTTGGTTTGCGACAGATGTTTGCATGCAGGTTGTTACTGTCAAGATGTCGATATTTAATGTACAAGTATTAGTCATCACGTATATATGTCATTATGTAAATATAGTCATTACTAAATGTTTCGGCCAAACCATTATTATTGTACTGCCTTGGATATGGAACAAGGGCCTCTGCTTTTAACGTGAGCAATGCTTATACCAGGCTTGCATATAAAACTGGATAACTCAGTGCACTCCTTATGTTGGCTGGGGGTTATTGCAGTTTGCCATCCTGTTCAAATCTTACATGCACATATGTCTCATGTAATATATGGCGTGATAATAGATCCCCCACCTTTGATTATGTACATAATTTTTTGTTTAAAAGTATTACTTGCCTAATACATATTAATACATATAAAACTTATGTATTTGATATTCCGTCATTTGTAAAATAAATGGCCTATTTCAAATTCAAATACATCTTGTGTTGTTTAATTAGTTCAGCAAATCAAACTGAGCTAACAATAGGAGTGCAAATGTGGATAACGTTTCTGGGAAACAGATTAGCATAAAGTTGGTGGAGTGAGTTAATATGCCATAAATACTATTTGAACGTTACACATGTCGACTTATAATAGTAAATTACGTGCTCCATTCACACGATTGTCATACATGTACAACAAACATGTGTGTTTTTAATACATTTACAAGCGTTTTGTTTTAGAATTGCTTCATGAATATAAAAGCTGATTATCATGCAGGTAGTTTATTACAGACGGATATGTAGTCCAGTTGTAACACGCTGGACTGGTAATCCAGGGATCGCAGGTTCGATCCCCCGTCTGACCCTAATAAAATTAACAGTCTTTCAGATGGGACGTTAAACCGAGCTCTCGTGTCGGTGCTTTACACCGTGCACGTAAAAGAACCAGAGGAGATTCTGGAATGGGTCTCTGTCTATATCATGCAATATCCTCCAAAATCTAAAATAATTAATCTCTTCAGGAGGCGTCGCTCATATGGGCAACCGGTAGCGACGATAAATAAACTTAAAAACACCCGGTAGTTTTAAGCAATTAATTCTAGTACAATTACAAACAAAATATAATGCACATATGAACTATTGTTGATTATTTGTGATGTACGTATAGTTCAATATGTATTATATTGGGAAATAAAATTATTTAAGCTAACTATTGTTTGTTGAGTTTACTGATAATTTACATATATTTAGTACATAGCATAGTAACAATGCCACCACCCCAAGGTACCACCATATAGACTGTATAAGTGCTGGTTCAGCAAAATAAAATATATAGCTTTCCAACGAATTGCCAACTTTCAAGTTCAAAGTCAGTACTAGGGGGGTGGGGGTACTGATAGTGCTCAAAATTAGTCCTCGGTGTATGCAAACTTTCAAAGCAATATTCATTATCTTGGAGAAATAATAATGTATGAGAATTTGTTGAAGCATACATTTTTATAATTTCTAGAAATGTGCTATTATTTTTACCAAATTTCAAGCTTAATGTAACTTGTTGGGTAGAGTAAACTGTGGTGTAGTGAATTAGTCCTCCAATGTGTATTCAAAGTTTCAATGAAGTAACGTTGACAGTTTTACGGAATGATAATGTACAAGTTCTTTTTTTCACAAAATTAATTTCTAAAATCGAACTCTTTTTGGTTACAATTCAAGTTCAATGTCACTCTCGGGTTGGACTTGTTAGGATGGTAGTGAACAACCACCATAACAGTATGCCAGTTATCAAAGCATTCTAGTTAACGCTTTTTTAGTTATAATGTTATTAGTTTTCAGCTAAAGTGGGCGAGACAATATATCTATATCTAGTTAATGCACTGTGTGTATCCAGCTAATACACTGTATGGGTATCTAGTTAATGCACTTTATGTATCCAGTTAGTGCACTGTGTGTGTATCTAGTTAATGCACATCAATGCACTGTGTGTGTATCCAGCTAATACACTGTATGGGTATCTAGTTAATGCACTTTATGTATCCAGTTAGTGCACTGTGTGTGTATCTAGTTAATGCACGTCAATGCACTGTGTATGTATCCAGCTAATACCTGTATGGGTATCTAGTTAATGCACTTTATGTATCCAGTTAGTGCACTGTTTGTGTATCTAGTTAATGCACTTTATGTATCCAGTTAGTGCACTGTGTGTGTATCTAGTTAATGCACGTCAATGCACTGTATGTGTATCCAGCTAATACACTGTATGGGTATCTAGTTAATGCACTTTATGTATCCAGTTAGTGCACTGTGTGTGTATCTAGTTAATGCACGTCAATGCACTGTGTGTGCATCCAGCTAATACACTGTATGGGTATCTAGTTAATGCACTTTATGTATCCAGTTAGTGCACTGTGTGTATATCTAGTTAATGCACGTCAATGCACTGTTTGTGTATCTAGTTAATGCACTTTATGTATCCAGTTAGTGCACTGTGTGTATCTAGTTAATACACGTCAATGCACTGTGTGTGTATCCAGCTAATACACTGTATGGGTATCTAGTTAATGCACTTTATGTATCCAGCTAATACACTGTGTGCATATCTAGTTAATGCACGTCAATGCATTGTGTGTATCTACTTAATGCAAGTCAATGCACTGTTTGTGTATCTAGTTAATGCACTTTATGTATCCAGTTAGTGCACTGTGTGTATATCTAGTTAATGCACGTCAATGCACTGTGTGTATCTAGTTAATGCAAGTCAATGCACTGTGTGTGTATCCAGCTAATACACTGTATGGGTATCTAGTTAATGCACTTTATGTATCCAGCTAATACACTGTGTGCATATCTAGTTAATGCACGTCAATGCACTGTGTGTATCTAGTTAATGCAAGTCAATGCACTGTTTGTGTATCTAGTTAATGCACTTTATGTATCCAGTTAGTGCACAGTGTGTATATCTAGTTAATGCACGTCAATGCACTGTGTGTATCTAGTTAATGCAAGTCAATGCACTGTTTGTGTATCTAGTTAATGCACTTTATGTATCCAGTTAGTGCACTGTGTGTGTATCTAGTTAATGCACGTCAATGCACTGCGTGTGGATCTCATGAATGCATGTAGAATCAGGTACTGCTGCATTCACTGTTTGGTAAAGGCTAATAGGAAACATTGTATATTACAATATGCAAATTAAGCAATGCCACAAGACATAATAGTTTATACATAGTTATTCTAGCTAATCACTCTCGAGACCTCGTTCCTGACAATATATACATTTGTACTGCCTACTAGTACCTGGTACTTAGTTATGTAACAATATAGTACATACATTAAGACATATTTCCCAGTAAGATATTATAAGTACCAGGCACTATAGTACATGCACATACAATTATATTCGAACATACAACATATATATGAACTGCATCAACGGATGATTCAACGGTTGTGTTCAGTTTCTAGCAGTATGTAGCTATATTAATTATTAATGTGGAAGTAACTTAACAAGGTCCATGTATATTAAGAATTATATTCCGTAGGTAATTTATAATGATGTAATGTTACCATCAAACGTTCAAACATCCATGATGCTAAGTTATCTCAAAAGCTCTATTTGCAATATACAATTATATAAATGTGATCTTAGAAATAGTTTATCTAAAACACACAATGGAGCAGCGAACATGACCGGGGACAGTACTATCGACCTATTATATAATATTAGAAAAGGTCAAATATACCGTAGTACCAAATTGTCTGTAAATCAGTGAGAGGGCCTGTGGTGTATTTCCTAGTTAATAGAACGTTCATCTGTCCTAATCCATAATTTGATGGTCAGTATGAATTGGGGCTGCGATTAAAGATCACTGGCTATAAGTGTAATGTACATGACCAAGTGTGAAGATGCATGATGTCAGGTGAGGTACATACTGTTGGTTGCTAATTGTATTTCCATCTAATCAATCCGTAAATATAAATCAAACTCTTGTCAATCAAGCCTTATATTTGTATATTTTCATTTGGAATAACGTGGAATTAATCGACCGAACGATTATGAATTTCCTATAGAAGTGTCAGTGGTTCAGCGGGTACCACGTTCGGGACTGCGAATCCAGGGATCGCAGGTTCAATCCATCGTCTGACTGCAATAATATTAACAGTCTTTCAGTTGGGACTCTAAACCGAGGTATCGTGTTGGTGTGAAGCACCGTGCAGGTAAATGAACTAGAGGAGGATACGCTGGAACTGGTATATGCCTGCATCAGTGCACTATCCTCAACAAATCTACAATTCTTCAGGAGGCGTCGCTCATACGGGCAACCGGTAGCGACGATAAATAAATGTAGAACACACATTTTGAATTTCCTAAGCGGTCATTTGGTAAGCAGTAACATGAATTAAATGGGTGCAAACTCCAGCTACGGTCACACACTAGTCCATCTTACATGTATCTTACCATACGTTTGATTGGGTGGGATACGAACTATCAGCAATATATTTTATCGTTGTGATATGTGTGGATTTGTTTTTGTCTTACATCAAGGTGCGACGTACATGTAATATAATATTATGTCACTATAATTCCCAATACATTTCCTAAGATAGTCCAGCTGCCACTGACTACATGCTACTTTCATAAAATGGGTTCCAACTTAATTACTAGATAAATAGTATACTTACATCTAACATTGAGTCGTACTTGAGGTGAGTTCTTGGTAACTGCTCGATCTGCGTTGGTAGCAGTGCATGTGTAAGCACCGATATACGACGTGTCTATGTTGCCCAATGGCAGGGTATCTGTATTGCTGACTGGAGTGGTCTGTCCCTGTTTTGTCCACTTGTATGTACATACAGAGTTGCAATCAGCATAACATTTTACATCGGTTAATGTTGTAGCCTGGTCCACTATGTAGTTTGTATTTGAAGGGGATAGTGTAACAACATCTGGTCCATCTAAATTATAGTACATAATACATAAAATCAATAATTAAAGTTAATTAACAATAAATAATTTGTTGAATTGATATATCCTATATATGTTCATTGTTTGAGAAGGAGGCATGTTTGGGAGTGGGGTTGGTTGGTTTAAAAACTATGTATGGCAAAACATACCGGTAAATTATATAAACATACAACGACATACATAATGGTATGATCAAGTATGAACCAATCAGTAGCTTTATAAAGACATTTCATTGTATTGTTTGTAAATGCAACGTAAAACTACCATATATAGACGATTCCATTTTTAGTACTGTATGATTTATCTCCCCTGATAAATACTCTTCAATCTCCATGTCCGCCATTACGGAAGTGAAAACTTAATGAAATTAATGAAATAGTGATAATCCATTTAAACAGTAAAATATCGCATAAAATGCCGTATAAAGGTGGTGGTGGCCGACAGTGTGCTGTGGTTAATTGCAATAATAATCAGAAAATACTTTATGACTGGGAACATTCACCATGCCCAATTCACAATGATTTAAACGGCGAGGATTGTGCATGTATCGTACCATTCAAATTTCATTGTATATCGACATCGGGGGAAAGTCGTCTACAATGGTTGACATCTATCAGCAGGAAGGGTTTTGTTCCACCTCCAAAGTCAGTGGTGAGTTGAACTAGCTGTACATGATTATTAAATTATTTATTATATCTAGTAAATAGTGTACACAAATTGTTTAAAAAGCCTGTTTAAGTCGTCACGACAGCAATTTCTTATCATTACTCATCAAATCAGAACCTGGCTGATTTGTTTTCGATATATCATTCACTGCTATGGTCCGAATAGGCCACTGATATCTCTAAATATTGTAAATGAAATCCAGTTTATATCCACTTT
The DNA here is from genome assembly GCA_014843695.1 of Archivesica marissinica. Taxonomy (NCBI): domain Eukaryota; kingdom Metazoa; phylum Mollusca; class Bivalvia; order Venerida; family Vesicomyidae; genus Archivesica; species Archivesica marissinica. The sequence continues at coordinate 86,998,026 of CM026386.1, forward strand.
CAAGCATTTACTGTACTGAATTACAATGTATACATCTGTTTTATGGTGTTATTTTCTATATTCAGGTTTGTTCCAAACACTTCATAGATGGCCGTCCGACAGTACAAAACCCAATCCCAGTATTAGAAATGGGATATCAACCAGTGGCACCAAAAACACCCGGACGCAAACCCTTGAAACGACTCCATCTAGAATCGAATTACACTGCCAGCCCTAGACTATTGGCATCACTAGCTGATCCTTTATTGACCCCAGTGAAAGCAGAAGACCCTGTAGTGATTTCAACTGATGAAAAATTGACAGCTACCCGAATTGATTATAGTGATGAAACTACAGTGGAATGTGAACAATGTGTAACCGTCTGTTGCCAGAAATATCCGGATTACTGTAAATATGTTACCAGTAATAAGCCAATACTAGTAGACAGCAGTACCCAAACAATTGACTTAGTTGCTCTAGACCACAACTACTGGTATAACCATAACAAAAATACTGTATCTACTCAGCATACATCTGCATAATTTGGTGCGGAGAACATTAAGACCGATTCAGATGCACGTTTCTATACAGGATTGGGCCTTTGAGTGTTTTTTACATTGGTATCCACTATGTCGACTTATGGAAAAGGTTTGCAATATAGCATGAGTGTTTCCAATCAAATCCTTTCAGTGCTATTGAGATTAAGGTTTGTACTCACATTCGAAGATATCGGCAGACGTTTTGGTGTGTCCCACCAACTAATCAGCAACATGTTTCAACCATGGATCGACATTATGTCCCAGCATCTTTCACATTGTGTTGTTTGGTTGCCCAGAGAAACATTTAGAAGAACATTACCACAGTCATTTCGTGTATCTTTTCCCAGGACAACTTGTATAATTGATTGTTCAGAATTTTCATCCAGAGACCTTTCTCGTTGAAAGCAAGGGCTCAGACTTGGAGTACTTATACAAGTAACAACACAGCCAAGTTTTTAATTGTCATTGCTCCAAGTGGTTATATCATGTACATCTCTGGATTGTATGGAGGCAGGGCTAGTGATAATTTTATTACCAAAAATTGCGGATTTCTAGATTATTTGCTACCAGGAGATGAAGTCATGGCAGACCGAGGTTTCACAATCGGAGAAGATATGTGTAGCCGACGGGTAAAATTGAACATTCCTGCATGTATGAAGGGTCGATCTCAACTGTCTGAACAGGAAATCATCGACTCCAGAAGAATAGCAGCAGAACGAATTCATGTTGAGAGGGCAATCATGAGAATGAAGTCCTATAGAATTTTAAATACCAAAAACAGTTTTAAATCATTGCGAAATGCAAATAAAGTAAAGCCGTTACGAGTGTGTCCTTAGGCAAGGCATTTAAATTCCACGTTGCCTCTTCTCTCCCTCGTGGCGATGGATTCCATCAGGAATGAGGTCTCGAGAGTGATTTATATAAGATGAAAGAACTTGTTTCGCAATCGAGCTAAAATAAATTTGTATACACTATGCAAATAACACTGTTCGTGTAGTTGCAGCTTTGTGTAATATGAGAGACTTATTAATCAAAGATGATATTATGGAATGAGCCGACTCCATACCTGCGGCTGTATACTTCACTCAAGAAGTATTCATATTGCTTAGTACTGCTGCGTTCAAGGATGCTTGCATTGCGTTGGTGATATTATCAATTTAGTAGATTAGAAGAAATGTTCACTCCCGTAATGGCGGAGAGTCACGTGACAACAAAATGGCGGCGGTCTAATTAGCTGTATTGGAATCGTCTATAAAACATAATAAATAGCATTAGGACTGTGATGAATGAAGTACAATTATATTGTTGTAGTTTCAGGATGGAAATGGAACACTGTCGTCATAGGCTTTACGTTTGAACAAGCAATCCAATGATAAATAACATGTTGTGCTTTTATCAAAGTGCAACAGTTGAAGATCAGAAAGTGGGGTTGTATGTCACTACTAATATTTAGTTGGATGCAAGCCAGTATGGGGATACATATTTGTACCAATTATAATCATTCTGCATATCCATCACAAATTGGCCAAGACGGACAATGTTCAGCATTCCCTGTGTATACATCAACATCAAATTATCCACCAATCACATGCAAGAGTCGGGATACATATCTGTGCAATATATTAATGCTTAAAACACTAATGCCAAAACACATTCCAATATCCGTCCAATACGATGCATGACCATGCTTTATACTTACATAGTACATTGATAGAATACTCTCCACCACTATAATTATGATGTACATGTATGACAATACTTTGTACTTACATAATACATTGATAGAATACTCTCCACCACTATAATTATGATGTACATGTATGACAATACTTTGTACTTACATAATACATTGATAGAATACTCTCCACTACTATCTGATGTATGACAATACTTTGTACTTACATAATACATTGATAGAATACTCTCCACTACTATATGATGTATGACAATACTTTGTACTTACATAATACATTGATAGAATACTCTCCACTACTATATGATGTATGACAATACTTTGTACTTACATAATACATTGATAGAATACTCTCCACTACTATCTAATGTATGACAATACTTTGTACTTACATAATACATTGATAGAATACTCTCCACTACTATATGATGTATGACAATACTTTGTACTTACATAATACATTGATAGAATACTCTCCACTACTATATGATGTATGACAATACTTTGTACTTACATAATACATTGATAGAATACTCTCCACTACTATATGATGTATGACAATACTTTGTACTTACATAATACATTGATAGAATACTCTCCACTACTATCTGATGTATGACAATACTTTGTACTTACATATACATTGATAGAATACTCTCCACTACTATTATGTATGATCATACTTTGTACTTACATAATACATTGATAGAATACTCTCCACTACTATCTGATGTTTGACCATACTTTATACTTACATAATACATTGATAGAATACTCTCCACTACTATCTGACGTGTAACCATTTGTGACGACTTCTGTAGATGTGCAGATAAACTTCAAATCCTTGTGTATTTTTGCAACATTAGAGACTAAAAGTGTGTTTCCCGATAGCGAGTACCGTCCACTTGAAGTGACTGCAGAATTGTCCACGTTCCAGTTGTACGATCGACTCAGACTGTGATTTGTTGGTACAGTAGTGGATGTACTTTCACATGTAAGTGTAGCATCATCTCCAACTGACGGATCATTACTAGATTGAATGTTTGGCTGTGTCGGGATACCTTCAATAGATCGAAGATTTAGAATGAGTTTTTGCTGTGAATATGTATTATTAATAACAATAATAACTAATGGTCATAGGTAGAGTTTTATCAAATAAGTTATTAAAATAGATTGATTTATTAAACCGATACATTCATATAATGCCTTTATTTTAATCTATAATCAATTTGTTATTTATATTCAGTTCATGACCATTCCATTTTAGAGCCACGCCTTCTGTCAATGAGATACAGACACTACGGTACCTTGGCCCTGTTTTAATATTATTTGATAGGTCGATAGTGGTGTCGCCAGCCAGCCGATGGATATACGTACCTGCTAGTCTGTATATATGACACATATACAGGATCTTACATGAGTGGTAATTTCATACCATATTTCATGAAATGAGTAAATTTGACTGAAATATTGCTATTAAGCGAGTCGTTTAATATTGTATGAAATCATCTCTAATATACGATCCGTTTTATATCCTTACAATAGCCCGCTCGTTTTATTAAATAACGTTGTAACTTTCATTGTGGCGCCAAATATAAGCGTAAATTGTCATGATGTCATTAAATTGTCATGACATCACTACGCAAAGCAGCGTTATATTTATGATTATGAACAACGTTATAATTGCGTTGAGACTTATTTTTAATCGTAGTTCGTCTTGTCGTTAACGTTGTGTACCAATTCGCATATAAATATGCACAATTTACAGTTTAATGTACACATTATAAGGATTATTCTTTCAACCAATCAGATTCCTTCCGGGTATTATTATACGCATGTACATTAAATTGTGACTCGACATGTTTGCTCATAAGCAGATATCGTGTATACCAAGTGTCATGCATCTACCCCAATTTGCACTATTTTCCTGTAATATAACGGTCATCCATGCTCCTGAATTGACGTTTGTTTGTCACCGGAGTCAATACTAAATGCGAGATAATATCGTTTACAGATAATTTAACTAAGATTAGTCCTCAAATAAATATACACATCGGTACAATAAATCGTGTTATTCAGGATACAAGTTGTATTACGCATGGATGTCGACACTATTTACATTATTTTGTTATGTCAACAAGCCGCGTATTCGACGTTTGTTTATTTTTTTGAAATACTCAGATATTGAAGCAAATACATGGAAACAAATATACCATATAATAGCAAATTACATTCTGCGGAAATTTGCGTTTTCACCGATGTAGTGTCGCTTTAAGGAAACAATTGTTTATGTAAAGGAAACAAAAGCAAAGTATTAGTTAGCTTTATAGACGCGATGCAAGCGTTTGGCATGGTATGCCACAATATCTTCCTATACAAGCTGTATAACACGGGAATTGATTAAACAACATGTTTTTCATTTGTCATCAAGTATGCTGATATGAAAACATAAAACTGGAAATCAGAATTGGTCAATGTACTGCAGGGTACACGCCAGGGAAGTACAACCTCTCCCCTTTTGTATCTTCTTTTTAGTTAATACACATTTAATTAGCTCGATTGCGAAAATGATGGAATCCATCGCCATGAGAGGAGGAGGTGAGAGGCAGAGCGGCATTTAAATGCCTTGCCTAAGGGCATACTCGTAGCGGCTCTAGTGTGGCTCGAACAGTTCGTACCTGAGGCGTAGGCACTACCACTTGGCTACCGCTACGCTATTACGACTATATTATGTTGTTGATGTCCTCATTACATTGCTAGAACAGAGTGGCTACTGTATCTACATCTATGACCTGAATGCTTGTTCACCGACAGTGGTGGACGATATGGTTCTGATGTCATTATGACGGTTACATATAAGCCAAAACAGATTGGTGTATTCTGTGAAATACAGAATGAAACCAGCGATACAAGATGTCCAAAACTTCGGTACACATATATTAGTGTTCTTAATTATGGTTTGCATCCCGAAGAACTAAATCCTATAACGCTCGTACCAATTTATAACTAGGTAGTTATTCCAAAGCTAATGTTTGGTTGCAAACGTTGGAACTTTGTTTCGCAATCCTTCAGTATGCACCACATATGATATAATCGCCTGTATGTGCGTTAAATCTATGCAGTATCTACCATTAGCTTCATAAATTGACATTTCTCTTGACATTAAACAAATACAATTCTTTCGTCAATTGTGCAATCTGCCTAATCAATATGTTTCAAAGCAACACAGGATCATAATATGTATTAACGACGATAATCAAGTTCAAGGTTTCATACCGGACATATATAGACTGCTAAAGCGACACAACATCAGTGAAAATGCAAATTTCCTATTATATGGTATATTTTTGTCCTAAATATTTGCCCCCAAAACTGAATAGTTCAACAAATAATCAAAAGCCTATGCATATTTATTTGTAGGCTATCTCTAAATGGCAGTATCACGTATTTAGTATCGACTCCAATGACAACATATCCCGTCAAACCAGGAGCATGGATGCACGTTATATGAAATGCTACTTTCACTTTTGAAAGTTGGTAAACTACCAAAAACACTGTTTATTGATTCATTGTTAGTGTTCGAATGTATTCGGACGAATTTGTAGTGAAAAAATGCATTGTGATTGCTTAAAGAAAATAATAACGATGATGCTATTATGAGCTTGTTACATATTATGAATTATTGTGAATATTAATTAAAATACCCATGTGTATTATAGTTCACATATGTTGGATAATATGTCGAATGACTCGATGGAAGATGTATGTCGTTTATATAATAAATTACGATATGTTGGTTATTTACTGTCATATCTGGACGATAGAGACCTTACACCGACTCGCCACTTTTCCAATTGTACATATTAAAAGGTATATTTTACTTACCTAATATATACAAAGTAGAGCATTTTAAAGTGCTAGTGTCATCTCCTTCACTGTACTGTAGCCTATAAACGCCAGCATCTGTTGACTGTATAGTGTTAGTTTGTATAGTAAAGTTTCCAGTGGCAGCTTCTCCAATGGACGTTGAGTTAAGATACTCATTTGCATTTTGGAATACTCCTTTATAAAATGTTGATGCATAGAAGACAGATCCATTGTAAGCTACTACACTATATTCAGCAAGTCCTGTTGATGATTGTATTGATGTCTGGAAGGAAATCACTGCCCTACTGCCAGGTATTGCATACTCACGTGTAATGTCTTGAAGACACGACCAGCAGTGCACTGAAATATAGCACAATGTGATACTAGTGCTAGTTCCATTAACACCTGATGGCTGGGAATAACACAACATGGCTGGGTCCAACAGAGTATCACGTTTTCTCGTAGATACAGTATAAATATCCTAATTAGTCTAACAGACGCCCACATATTGTGCAATGTGCATTTTATAGATAAAACCGTGTGACGGCTATTTATATTCTCGAAATGACATTCTTGATACAGGTTCACAAACAATTACCGATACAGTTGTGTTTGTTCGTTTTGTTGTTGTGATGGGGTCGTACAAACAGCTCAGGTCATATGGCGATTCTCCAACATTTATTGGTGGATAATGAACCCACCGCGTGTCCCTTCCTATCAGTATTTCATCTACAGACGGGCACAGTCATAGCCCCAATTACCGACATATTTGATATATGCGACAATCGAGCAAAGGTCAACACATAACATAGGCATAGTATTGTTTTATTAGTTTATACATTTTTAATTTATCCCGAATCCATCGCCATAAGGGAGAGAGAATGGGCAATGTGGAATTTAAGTGCTGGCTTCTCACTCCAGAAGCGAATGGGGTACCACTGCGCTATCACGACTTCCACATGGTGTTGTATACAATACGATGCGATACATGTGATTTGTTTCGTACTGTCGTGAGTATACTACTGATGCGATACACTTAATGATACCATATATTTCACATTTTCAATCACAGGATTGATGGCTTTTGCATTATGTCAGTTTACTTTAATAACATGTTATTGCATTAGATAAACATATACAACAATACCAAGATTGACACTCAAAGTAAAGCAAATAGGATAGGCCACACGTTATATCAACATTAGTAATTGACCACCCTTGGAAGTAGCGATGGATATTATCAGGAATGGAAATAAGTCTGTAGAGTGATTAATATAAGTTGTATGAACTTGTTTCACAATCGAGTTAAATGAACTACATTAATCATCAAACTCGAAACTGAATTGGTGCAATTATATAATAAACAGTTTACTCTACCAAATAAAGAACATTTCGTAGTAAATGCAAACCCTTCGAGTACGTTAGCACAATCCCGCACACACCCAGGCAATTTGGGCCGAATCTAAGGTTCGGCTGTTCGATTAGCGCAGTGGACTGGGAAGTATGTCACATGTACGGTAGTCGTCAGATCCGACAGTTTGGTTTTCTCCAGGTACTCCAGTTTCCTCCCACACGAATGATCACATGTACGTTCTCATCTGCGCCGACAAGAGTGATTAATATAAGTTGTCAAAGCTTGTTTCACAATCGTTGTACAATAAATACGGTTTAAACTTTAAGGTTCTGCTTCACCGACAATGCCCCCGTGATCGCAGTTCAGCAAATTTATAATTTTAGCGATGCATGTCAGTCATCTTTCACTGAGTTATGGTATTGTATAATATGGAGTACAGTTCAAGATATGGTACATTATAAAATATGATGAAAATTTTACCAAGTGTATAGCATACTCCACATAATATAAAACACACAAACTGAATGTCCATACTTGTTAGTTTGTTTAATGCCGTTTATTACTTCCTACATTTAGGTATGCACATCTCGTACTATCTAAACTTCCTTGTCGCTGGTACCCAACATAATGCGAGCGTATATCAACGAATATAAATGCTATTCAATACACATGTTTCATGTCAATTTGAGTAATTTAACGTTTGAAATATTAGAGAAGAAAGGCAATTCAATAATCCGTTCTGGCATGTTCCCTATTTATTCATTTCTAAGCAAGTCGTATATATGTATTATTAGTCCGTTGCAAAAGAAACTGACATTCGAAACCATGGAAACATTAGAGTGACTTATTATCATAATATAGCCTATAAAAGGATTGCTGTACATTGTATTAAATGTGTAAACTGCGATTTATACGTCACTTAATGCATGCACACTCGAAGAAATACCGGATGTTCCCTTCCTTCATTATCTAATATGAAGATAAAGGAAAGTTATGTTGCAATGTTATGGTTGCAAAAAAACAAATAAATTGCCTATTAAAGGCCCTAACCCTAGACATAGTAAAAAGTAAAAACATACAGTCTGTTCATTTATATTTCCAATCTATCATTTCTTCTGATACCACATCCACTGAAGAGGTATTCAATTCAGCCTGAAACACACCAAGAATATTTCAAAGTTTAAGTTTCAAATAACCAGTGCTCGCCTGTGAATAGCGTCAATATGATTACACACTGTATTCCTCCGCCAAATAATACAGTATACTAACCTTCAGTTTGCAATGGTCTGCATTCTTATACCATATAATTTCTACACTGTATGTGTGTGTGTGTGTGTGTGTGCGTGCGTGCGTGCGTGCGTGCGTTGGTACGTATGCGCGTTGGTACGTATGTGTGTGTATGTGTATGTGTGTGTGTGTGTGTGTGTACGTATGAGTGCGCGCACGTGTGTATGTACGTGTGGAGTGTGAGTGTATGTGTATGTGTGCGTGTGTGCGTTTACCTCCAAAAGTAATTCTTATGTTATATAACTTATGGATAATCCAATTATTGCTATTGAATAGTATTATGCTAGAACAAGTCATCAAGTTGTGATAAACTTCAGCCAAACATGTAGACGACCATTTCGTAATTGCTACAATCAACATGACCTATCCTACACCATGGCCGAGTGTGGGGCCGTTACCTTTCATGATGATTATTACCTTGTGAACCATACCACATCACTGATCAGTCAAGTGTAACCCCCAACTCTTCCCCATCATACAAGTGTAACTGCTACGACATGTTCCAAAATGATAAAACATTCTCAACTCTCAAGATGAATATCAAGCATTTTTGAGTGGCTGATTCTGGGTGTCAAAATGCTACAGAATTGGAAAATAGTTTTATAATCCTGGACGTACTATGTGTTTGTTTGAATCTACATAATTTTATTCTATGCAGCAGTGCTTATTCTAAAGTGGTGACAACGGCAGGAACTTCAGGTTTATTGTTTGTCGCGCAATTTGTCAATTCGAATTGTCTTCGCCGCATACTAACTATTGTGATTTCCAAAATCTCAGACATTGGCACAATTCGATTATGCCAGGTTTGTATATACAAGGACTGAAACTAAATGTTATGTCCATCCTTTGCATATTAATGACACTTTCTTCACATTATCATCAACATATGTAATCTGAGTTTCACTACAAACTATGTTGGCACCCTAGAAACCATAGACACCGATGGCAGACCATGCATGATATTAATAGTTTGACACTGGTCAGACAAATGATTAATTAAATTAAGCTTGTGCTGAAGCTTGTTGTTCTGGCCCAAATCGTTCTTGTAACTCCTAAGTAGGTTTGCATACGATAGTTCGTGATTTGTTCTTATCATGCGTGTACAATAGTCCAATGCTTTGCCGGTTAGACAGTGCATAGACAAACCTTACAATCTTCTGGGGTCCACTGATATGCCTGTGCATACTGTGTGAACTTCATTCCAACTGGATTTACCATCACATGTCATGGACTTAGGAATATCTCTAAGTGCTGACATGCGAATACGTCCTTTTGACTCGTATCTGCCTGTAATCGGTAGCTGGGTGGTTTGTACTGGCCCCTCATACGGTGGTTGATACGGTCCTGCTGCTCTAGGTGTATCCAAGCCTATTGCCTTAGTCGACTGCCTATGCTCGTCACAATACGACGAACACTGTGGAGGGTGTGGTTTTGGTGTCTGGTATTCGCTATCGTGATATTGGTGCACCGCATGCGGTACCAGCTGATCCGGTATTCGTATTCCTGACGTTCACAATGATGTTGCACAGGTATTGCGTGCTCGTTCAACGGACGTTGCACTGGTACTCGTACTGTGTGCTCGGATATCGGACACCTAGCCAATGGTTGTGCGACCTGTGCTGATTACACAGATTTGCTAACATTTTGTCTACATGGACTACCGCTATATGTATAATCATCCGCGTCCATTGGCAATACCCGGTGTTTACGCTTAGTAAGCCGCCTTTGTTTTCTATCCGCGACTCGACGAGATGATTGAGGAATGTCGGATGTACACACATGTCCCCCTCTTACCCATCCCAATGGAAGGTTCCTGAAGTCTACACTTTGTGGTGCAACTTCAGACTGTGGTATCCTTCGTGTATCCCTTACCCCTGCCTGGTTCGAGAGGTCTACTTCTAATAACAGCCGCTCTGCTGTTGCCATTAGCTGTTGTGCCATTTCAACTTTGTCATCAGGGGTTCGGCAAGGTGGTATATTCGGTAGACCCGAGAATGAAATACTATCATATGTGGTTCCCCCTGACAAGTAGCTCCCCCTCTTTGTTCCGGCTGTTTATTTTGAGATAAACCCCTGCCGTGGTTCGAGGTAGGCCTGTTGACCATACTACCCCCGTGTTATGTTGGTGGACATCTGCTGGATGATTCGAGCTTGGCATTTTGTACATGTCATCACTCTCCTCATTATTGTATGTAGGGACATCTACCGGCGTCAGTAATCGACTATACTTGGATAGTGCATGTATTGTCGCGTTGGGTGTTCTGGTATTGGAAGTCGTTCGTCGCACGAATACAAATACAAATACATAGCATTTATATAGCGCAACAATTAAATATTATTCTATTGTGCTTCACAATTACAGATGCAATTGTAAACATTTACCCATGACAATAATATAATGGAAATATAAATAAAAATGTATACATATATAGATATAACTAGGATTCTAGGAATTGGATAAGAACATATTGTATCATGATATCTACACCATTACAGTATATAAGTGAGTGATTGGATTAACGATAAATGTGACAATATGAACCATAGACCCAAACACCGCCGTAAGAATGACAACCGTGATGTGGTCAGTACAGTGAATGGGCCGGTACAGTGATCCACCCATCACCACACGACTGAGCTCGAACCGATGAGAATGCCCATACAACACTTAACTCGTCAATCCAATACTTATAAAGTCAATCTTTGATCTTATTGAACACACATATTGTATTTAAACTGTTTTATATCATCACTGTGCTGTTCTTCGATACATAGATAGTTTGTGTTAAACCAGGACAACTCGTGTGGGTTCAATTAAGTTGTACGGTCAGTATCGTACACCAGATTTTACTTAGTTTTTTGTCGCCCTTAGAAGTTAGACACCATTTGTAACCGGAAACAGTTTAGGCGGCATTTTGCACAAGGCAAAATTAGTTTACTAAATATAGGTTCTCTATTTGCCCCCACAGTGTGAGTTTGTGTTTTTGCATATTGCTTTAATATGGGTACTATGTATTATAAACGTCACAACACTGTATAGTCTGTATGCGGCTCATATTTCGTTTCTTTCAACATTGTGACGTCATCTCATTTGCATATTATTTAGAAAATGATGATTTCTTGTATATGTTAATTAATTTGCTATGCATTTAACACGTTATAATGGTTAGGACAATGCTCTTGTATTGTTTAGAAGATTTAGGTCAAGGCAATTAATTTTTGCCTGGTTTCTTGGTTCCGCCATAATTAGTACCGGTCTGCCCGGGAAATTAGGTTCACAGTACCGGTCCATCCGGGAACGTCCAGGACTCATTTAGGACATGCTTTAGGACTTATTTAGGACATGACGCCTGTGATCGCCATGTGTTTTAGAGCATTTATGACATGTCATATTAATTTGTCATGTTTCACTATAGGTTTCATAAATTTAGGCCAAACATACTTGTGTTTATTAGGCATACATGTATGAACTATTTATAGAAAACTGAGGATTGTATTTTGTATACTTTCAGTTATTTACCTTGGCCCTCCGGGGCAACGTAGTATAAATAAAGCAGAACAAAACAAAAATAGGCGTTTGTCATTACAATCACAGATGTTATTTTTGTACAAAGAGCACAATACTTATCGTTCATAAAATTGCCTAAACAGATGGGTTTTCAGTTTTGATCGGAAACTGGCCTCAGACTCAATGTTTTTCAGATAACTAGGTAGATCGTTCCACAATGTGTGTCCAATGACGGCCATAGATATATCGGCTAATTATGTTCGTCGTCTTGGGATGTTAAAGTTAATGTCACTTTGTGATCTTAGTCTGTACCTTCCTCGAATGGGTACAAATATTTCTCCCAGATATACTGGAGCTGTTCCATTATTGACAAGGAATACCATCACTATAACTTTGAAAATGATTATGGCTTTAACTGGAAGCCAGTGGAGTTCTTTCAGAAGTTCCGCACTTGGTTATTCAAACGAGGCATTAAGGACAACTCTAGCGGCATGATTTTGGACTTGGATACTTGGCATGTAGTTTGTCGACTTGGTAGGCTGGAATGACGGTAAACAGACCGTTGCAGAAGTCGATGTGCGAATGAACCAACCCGTGCACTAATGATTCTGTTGACTTTTTGTGATATGTTTACGTATAGCTTTAAGATTTCGTAACTGCACATGTGTTATATGACACTTTTTTTGGATGCGATGGTCGAAGTTGAGTGTATTGGACATGTGAACACCCAGATCTCTGACATGATCAACCCATTTTACGTCACAACCGCCAACGTTGACACTAGAAATATTTAATGTTGATAAGTGTTGCCTGGTTCCATAAATGATTACTTCAGATTTAGAGTTATTCATCTTCAGTTTGAAAGTTGTCATCCATGATATTATTTCATTGAGGCAACTGTCAAGTTGTCGTAGAACAATTGCCTCGTTTGGAGAATTGCCTGCTTGAATTTTGAATGCAATCTTATGATCGTCTGCATATCCATACAGATCGGCTGGATATTTCTGCACCATGCGATTCAGGGTTGATATGTACAGGGTAAAGATCACCGGTCCAGCACACGAATCCTGTGGAACACCGAACCTTAATGGCTCAGATTCGGGTGCTGACTGTTCGACCATGACTATCATTGTTCTGTTCGTGAGATAAGACTCGATTCATTTCAAGGGAGTGCTTTGAATACAAAAATCGTCCTGCAGGATTTTGATCAGTATCGAGATATCGATGGTATCGAATGCTGCGCTCAAGTCCATCATGACCACGATTGTGACTTGGTTTTTATCAATGGTTTCTCAGAGATCACTATACATTTTGACCATAGCCGTTTGAACACCATGATATTTTCTATACGCACTTTAATAATCTGGAAGGAGACTGTTAGCTTCGATATGTTTATTGATTTGGTTTAGTGCAGCTGTTTCAAGAATTTTGGAGATGAATGTTTTTCAGTTCCAGCGGGAGACCTTTCTTCTTTAACAAGGGTTTATTCACAGCATTTTTCCACTCCTCGGGGAACACACCAGATAGAAGTGATCGATTACAATTTAGTTGGAATCACATCAAGTTCACATGTTGTAGATTTGGATGCATACACAAGTTTCAAGACGTCATTTTCTGAGAGTTGACTAAATGCAGTAAATGTATTCATATTCACAGGTGGACTAGAACTACACGTATCACCATTGCTGTTTCAACTGTTATATTGTCAAGATCATTTCTCAGTTTGATTATTTTATCGGCAAAATATCGCAAGAAGTCATTAGCCAAATATATTGCACTTGTGTGTAATGGGGGCGGATTGTCCTTGGACCTTCCCAGTAAATCTGAAGTTACAGCATATAGCGTATTGATGTTTCCCTCCGCCTCTCCAATCTTGTTCTGGTATTACTCATCCTTGGCCCTAGAAAGTTCTGAACAATACATGTTTCTAACCCCACTGTAGACCTTCTTTGACAGATCTGACTTGTTATTCATATAGATGTCTCTCTATTGATCGTTTGTACTGTTTCAGCTGTTTTAAGTACCAATAATACCACGGAACCGTCAGTCTACAGAGAATGGTCCTTTCGTTGAGTGGAGCATGTTTATTGACTATATCTGATGTGATTCTTGTGAAATGTTCCAAGATATGATTGTAACATGTCTCTGGATACAGATTTCCAATTGGGAGATTTGATTTCTGTTCGTACCAAAGGCGGTCGACACTGTTCAATGTTACAACTGACAAAGCAGTGGTCAGAGATGTAATAGTCTGATAAGGGTTCAGAGACACTCACACGTTTGTCTTCTAGCTTTGTAATTATCAAGTCAACAATGTGACCACCAGAATGAGTTGGCGTATTCACATGTTGGACCGCTGGAATTGTTTCGTGTAGCAGTCAGACTTATTGTCAATATGGATCTTAATGTTACCTAGCAGCACACGTGAATCAGATCTATTCGTCATTTGTTCGAGGAACATAGCCTGAGTCACTGGATGTCTCTCTGAATATGGTGGTCTATAAATACCAAAGATGTAGAAAATGTACAGCATGATTTGTAGTAAAATCTGGGCTGTCTCTTATCTCCCTTGCCACGGGCCTACTGATAACCCTCTCTAATGCATATAGGGTTGTGTTACCCTGCTGTTCTCTGAAAATGATTATCAGAGACGCGATGCTTGGTCCAATCCCTGGGTGTCACAAAGTTGAGATACGGGCCTCCATTTTGCCATATTTGTATGCTAAGATTGCATCATTTTTTTGTAATTTGTTGCGTTCATGTATAAATCTTTACAGTTTTCGTTTAAAACTTAGTGCATTCGTTTCGGCATTAGAAATCGTGAACATCCATGTAACTTTTATCTAATTCGGTTCAGAAATGACAAAGTGATCATTTTTATAACTTTTGACTTATTGCTAAAAAGTTATACACCCCTTCAGGCCTCCGTTGATAAATATTCAGCCGCATAGCGTGATATCAAATTCACGGAATGGGTACTTATCTCGTGCACATTTCCTGTATAGGCAGACCACTGTGGTTATAAAAGCAGTTGGTTTCATGCTATTTGCGCACACACATTTGACTGTTACGACAGACTGGATCAGTGAATTACTCCAGCACATTTTGTAGTTTTGCTCGGAAGACGAGGTATGTGGACATTTATGTTAAAATTGTAGTTGGTATTTTAACGTCAATTCTGTTTAGTTATAGCGTCATAATTAATGTCGAAATTATGCCGTATAGAGTTACGCCATGCTGATTATTTCTATCCGTAACAATTTTGTTGGAATATTTTGTGTTAAAACATTAACTATGGAACGCCGTAGATACATTAGGTTTGTGTGGTTCTATGCTCGCGGTTCCATGATGAACATTAATATTGTCAGCAACTATTACTTGTTGTACAGGTTACATGGTAACATAATTAACTATGGAACGCCTGAGGTATGAAGTTTATGTGGTTCTATACTCAAGGCTCCATAATTAAGTATTATTACCGGCAGAAGATTGTATTTTAATTATTTCAGTTGCTATATATGACAGTTTATTCACTGAAATAGTAACACGTGGTCAGTCGTACGTGGTCCGTTGCACGTGGCCCGTAGCACATGGTACGATATTACTTTAGTTATTGTTTTATTTGTACGTGATATTGTTAATGGTTAATGTAATTGGCTGCAGTTACATAAATTGTATAGGTATATTCATATCATTTACTATGATTGGTCATCATAAACGAACGATAGCAAGCATCGCTGTAATGGAAGTAGAAGTGTGACGTATCATGACTGAAAATAGTATAGCCAGTATACCATGGGTGCATTTATAGCACTTTGCATTATAGGAATTTACCTAGTATTTTCCATATGTTATATATATTTAAGCTTCATCCACCGGACGTATATTCCCGGCGTGGAATGAGATTGTATCGTTACCGGAATGGCATTACCCGGAACGTGTTTGCTGTTTTGCCCGGACGTGGTATATCCCCCGGAGTGGAGAGACTTTGTGTCTCGCAGCGTGTGTCGCCACAACCCTCACTTCGATGTTATTGGTCTACTTGAGATAGCTCAAGGAAGCCAACACTATACTGGGAGCCAGAACGGGAACATCGTCGTCAAGGATTGGAATCATCGAGACAAACATAGATACGTGACTCTATATTTAGTTTATTTACCTACGCATAGTAGTAGACCGTTTAAGTGTGATTACGTCACATGAGTGTTGTGTATAAGGTTATAGAACGTTAAAAACGCACAAGCATACGAGATTGGTGCAACGTTAGAGAACGTTCGCAATAGACAGTTAGAAAGTATTGCAGTGATGGTATAGACTGAGAGAGGAACTGTTTAAGAACTCCGTGTGGACATACATTGTTTTATATTATTATCATCATCATCATCATCATTCATACAAATAATGCATCATATTATTGTAATTAAACTTGTAAATATTGTACTGAGTGTTGATTGAGTCTGATTGAGTATTGTGATCTAGCTGTGTATGTCCATCCTGTTACACTGTGATTATTGTCAGTTCTTCATGGTCATGAAATTCACCCTCAATTTGTGTGGGGCTAATGCCATTATTACTGAATAAATTCTGGAAAATACTTACTAGCTAATAGCACAAGGTACAAAGCAAAGGATAGACGAAGTGGTTTCACTGCTTTCGTCATTCGCCACGCTTTGTAATCTTCACGGAGACACGTTATCTCCTATGGCGGGAAAACCAAATGGCCTTATTTTGCCAAAGCAAACATATTAAGGACCAAATGACCATATTACTTAATTTAATCTTATTACTTTATGAAGTAAAGCTGGTTGGTATCTATTGGACACTATTTGAGTAAATATCCAAACACTTCTGGGCTAGATAGCGTAAAGCCAAATTAGCGGTGTTCAACCTGCGTGTGAATTGAAATTATTCAAAACACACGCTTGGAAGTAGGTGCATTTCCTAAAACCGCTGCCACCAATAAAGTGTATATAACCAGAATGGATACTTACTTCTGTTGTCTTGATAATCCAACGATACTTAAGCCTTCGATGTTGATCGTTCGACGATAGCAGTACAAGTCATTTGAAAATTACCTAGTTCCTCTCTCCCGTCCTACTCGCCATTGCCATTCCTTAAGCTATAGGTTAATTACAGCAACTACAGACTACTACAAGCTTTTCTTCTTTCCAAGAACAATTTACCATTGGAACCACCTCCAGTGTCCATCTCCCTACCATAGAGCAATTTCATACGGCACTTTGCCATATTGAACATGCCAGTCCCTAGTTGTTCTGGGTAGCTGCTTTTAAACTTTTACCACTTACAACTTATTTTCACACCTTCTTAAATTATACTTTTAACTACTCATACTTTTAACTTCTTTTCGGTTTTGACACGCAACATGTCTACGTCCCCGCGAGGGGTTCGACATTAAAGGAAGATAGCTAGATAGTCATTATTGTCAACCATACGATAGATAGCGCCACCTCCCGGAAGCTCGGCCCGACTCGATTAACCATTGATTTTCACTACATCAGCATGTTATTGCTGCAAATGTAGGTCTACGAAGGCTAGCAGACGAATCCAATACACCTATTATATGTTGGCGACACAGAGGTATATGGCAGTGTGAAGACTTGGTTTAGTGTGCGGATGGAATTCATCTGTCAAAAACTGTGGGCTACCCAACGTATATGCGCAGTATTCTGGATTGTGTGCTCCGGGCGACAATCTGGTTTCGCTAGGCTAGAACGTGCCTGCTAGGTGGTTCGAATATTTTCTGCGAGTGTAAGTACGGTTATTAGTGCCCCATACAAATTCAGCCCGGGTACATGTAACGGTTCTCTGTAAGGTAATTATGTATTGTATGTCACCGGATCTGTGGACTGCTTGATGTGGAAAATCTAGTATTCTGGCCCGAGGGCAGGTCAATGTTATTATGTACAACTATTTGCCTCGAAGGCATATGTAACACGCTCCGAGGGCAGATCAGTGTTATTTTGTCCAACTATTTGCCTTGTATGCATTTATATGTAACAAGCCCCGAGGACAGATCAATGTTGTTTTGTCCAACTATTTGCCTTGTAGGAATTTATATGTAACAAGCCCCAAGGGCAGATCAATGTTATTTGTACAACTATATGCCTCGTAGACATATGTAACACGCCACGAGGACAGATCAATGTTATTTTGTCCAACTATATGCCTCGTAGACATATGTAACAAGCCCCGAGGCGGATCAATGTTATTTTGTCCAACTATATTCCTCGTAGACATATGTAACAAGCCCCGAGGCGGATCAATGTTATTGTGTCCAACTATTTGCCTTGTAGGCATTGTTATGTAACAAGCCCTGAGGGAAGATCAATGTTATTTGTACAACCATATGCCTCGTAGACATGTAACAAGCAACGAGGACAGGTCAATGTTATTTTGTCCAACCATATGCCTCATAGGCATATGTAACAAGCCCCGAGGCGGATCAATGTTATTTTGTCCAACTATATGCCTCGTAGACATATGTAACAAGCCCCGAGGCGGATCAATGTTATTTTGTCCAACTATTTGCCTTGTAGGCATTGTTATGTAACAAGCCCTGAGGGAAGATCAATGTTATTTGTACAACCATATGCCTCGTAGACATGTAACAAGCCCCGAGGGCAGATCAATGCTATTTTGTCCAACTATTTGCCTTGTAAGCATTTATATGTAACAAGTCCAGAATCGGATTCACCAGGCCGATCTCCTCTTTCTCCCCAATGATCGAGGGTTCAAGTACGCGCTCCCAGGCCTCAATCCGCTTCGTGGGATCGATGCAGAGGTAGCGGTGAATCGTCTGGACGTGTGCAGCCTCTAGACCGAGTCGCGGGTTTTTGCGGTGATCCTCGGCGACGTCGTTCTCCGGAGTAAGCACAACCAACTTGCGCCCGGTGAAAGTTTTCACAGCCCACTCCGTATTCCCGCTTCCGTCCTGTCCTGCGAGGTACAGCCGCCGCGCGGTGGCTGCTGCTATATCGAAAGGGAGCGGCGGGGCGGTCCCCGCAGGCAAGTCAAGCTGACCAACGTGGTCTATCTTCCAAGCAGCCGCCGCGGGGCGCCACTCGTAACCGGGAGTCTTGTGACGCATCGCCGTATAGAGGGCGGTCCTTGACAAGCATGCGCTCGACCGATTGGGGCAGGCGCTTGACGTACAGGGCGTCGGTGCAGACTCGCAGTACGTCCTCCTGTGGGAACCGGCATAGCATCCGGCGGAGAGCGCCATTGGTAAACCCGAGGACGAACGCCCGAATATGGAACCACTGCGCTCGGACCTTACCGTCCTTGTACTGGATGAGATGAGTTCCGTCTGATTTTTCGAAATTCAAGAGTCGGCCCGTGCCGCCGAGGGCCTTCGCCAAGAAGGCGGCCTCGTTCGTGTCGCGGACTCTGATGCTCGACTCATCCCCATGGCGAGCACACTTGCCGACGAAGCGCACGGCCAAGTATCTTGCTGGGAAGCTAATACCTGCCTTTCTCCCCACGCTGTATATAACCTCGCGGGCCGAGGCTTCGACAGGTCTCCTGAGTCGAGGAGATCCGCGAGCTCGGGGGTGGTTATCCAGCCCTGCTTCGCACGTAGATGCTCCATAGTTACCCGAAGGTCCTCGTTCTCGATCGAAACCCAATACACCTCACTTTCGTCCATAATGTCGGGTCCTCTTGCAACCGGCCGGAGATCGAACCGCCCGTTCAGTATCTTCTCGTCTACCATTCGGAAGTCGTCGATCTCTCGAATGGCGCCGAGTAATCGAGCCTTGCTCTGGACCTGGCCCCTCGTACGTACGAGGAGAACATTGTAAATGCTGGAGTTCCCCAGGGCTCGGTTCTTGGACCTCTATTATTTTTGATATACGTAAATGATATTGCTGACTCACTTCATAGCATTAATAGACTGTTCGCCGATGATAGTTACATTGCAGTCAGTTCCAATGATAATCTACACATACAAGAAATCATTAACCAGGATCTTGATATTATTGCCACTTGGGCAAGGCGATGGTTGGTTCAATTTAATCCGGCTAAAACAGAAGTTATGTTAATGTCTCTTAGCAAAAGTAATCACATAATACTCTTTATTTTCAGAACACACAACTTAATTGTATTCAAACTCATAAATACCTTGGTGTTACACTTAGCGACGATGGTACTCATATTTTAAGCATAGCAGCATCTGCGTCTAAAGTCTTAGGTACAATGCGTATGTTAAAATTCAAATTAAATAGGACACAACGTTAAACCAAATATATATTTCATACATGAGACCTATCCTGGAATACGCATCCATTGTTTGGGACAATTGTACTACTTATGAAAAGCAAATGCTTGAAAAATACAGATCGGTGCTGCGCGTATTGTCACTGGTCTAACCCATACTTCTTGAGAAATAATCTAGACTATGCTACGGTGGCACGTCGCCTTACAATATATGCTTCCTCCGTCATACCGTCATCTATTAAATTATGAAACGAGTTAGACACTGATACCCGTGATTTTGACTCATTAGTTTCTTTTAAGCATAAGATTACAAAATTGTTCAAACCTGACCATGTTCCCTCATTTTTTCTCGATAGATTTATCCAAGTCCACCATGCCCGAATAAGAAACAGATGTAGCAATCTCAATAGTGACTTATTTTACAATCATTTACGTCAAGATTCAATATGCAATTGTGGATATTTAACAGAAAATGCAGAACATTATTTCTTTCGATGCACGCAATACAATATGCATAGAAGACAACGTTTCCTAATTACCAGGCGATACCATCCCTTAAGTGTAGAGAAACTACTGTTTGGTATAAATAGTCTAAGCAATGAAGAAAATAGCACACTTTTCAAACATGTACACTCATACATAAAAGCCACAAAGCGCTTTGTACCTGCAACTGATCGCTAATTTAGAATCTGCCTGACACACCATATAATTATATATACACTACTATATCGGATCTCAGGTGGGGGGGGCTAGAGGGGGCTAGGACTGGGTTAGGACATCGTGGGAATTTTTGATTTTCCTTTTTGTTTAATTATTAGTATCTTCTTTTCTTTGAAGTGTTGGTGGATTTATGAATATAGTTTTCCTTCTCAGATTGTTTTTTGTTTGATTCAATTTCTATTTTGCGTCCATACATTATTGTTTCCATCATATGTATGTCTATCTAAATTCCAAAATATCTGTTTATATTAATAATGTTTTTTTCCGATTATGTATATCAATATAGAGTAAAATTGACAGTACTGAGATGATATCACACCTTTTGTTTAATAAAGTTTGATTATTGGTAAGGGCCGTTTTCTAATGTTGGTTATAACTTATGGCCCGACCGTTTTGCATTGTTACACAAATGTGTGTATGCATCTTATACATTGTTAATTTCTATTCTGTATCATGCATGTATGTCAACTGTACTGTTTAATATGCATATGCAATAAAATATGTGACCCACCATGACAAAATCAGTCTTAAGTCGGAAAAAATATGTTCCACATGACACAACTAGTCATGTTTGGTATCAAATTAAAGGTAAATGTCCATTCTTTAAAATGCCGAACTTAGTAGTATCCATAGTGGTTTAGCTGTTCTAGTATAAATACAATAGTAATAATTAATAAAAAAATAATAATAAAAATAAATTTAAAAATATTTTTTATTGACTTAAATTTTATTTACCTTTATTAACCCATACCCTGATATATACGTATTTCTACGTGTTATCGGGCTCCTGATATATACGTATTTCTACGTGTTATCGGGCACCTGATATATACGTATATATACGACCACACCAGCCACCTGATAAATACGTGTTTTTACGTGTCCGTTTTAAATCCATCATTTTCGCTAATTAAATACGGCAGAAAAGCGGTCAAAATATGTTTCTATAAATGTCGGAAGTTAAAATGAAAATAAATCTAAAAATAGCAATTACTCATTCATTAGCTTGCATAAAAATATCTAGGTATTTGGTAAATTTCCACAGTGAATGCCAATTCATGCGTATGGTCTAAACTCAGAATTGGATTGAAATTAGAACATTTATCACGTGACATTATGATGCATTAAATGGGTTCCCGGGTGGGGGGGGGTGCAGGTGTTAGCGAAACAAATGTGTTTGAAGTTTGTTGTATGACCACGGCTATAGATCAAAGTGCATGTAAGTCATACTGTTATGCAAGCATGGTGTTTTTTGCTACACAGTATACATGGCCGTAGGGTAATTAAATTTGGGTTCAAAGGTTGTAATGCTTATTTCCTAATTCGCTCCGCTCAAAACGTAAATAAATCATTTATCCCATAATCAAGTAATTCTAGGGGGGAAATAATCAAAAACAAGATTTTAGGATGAGCCATTTGCATTACCATGTTATCATTTATTAGTATATTCTCTTCAATTTTAAACCTGCGACCATAACAATAACTCTGTGTGAATATGGATGCTTAAAAAATCTCACAACATAAATAAATCAGTGTGTGGTGTAACGTACACCATACACTGTGTAAAAAGTATACATCTCGATATAAGACAGCCATGTAAATACGAAACTGTAGTGCCGGCTGCCCCAACCCACTCCCCTAATTATATTATATATAATATAATCTCCTCATCTTTTTCTATTATTTCTCTTGTGTGGAGGAGGAGGAGGAGGGGGAGGTAGAAAGAAACCATGCAACTATCCAGTGTGATAAGGCCTTCTTTGCTGCCCCGTGACTTTCCCAACGAGCAGTATAACAATAAATGGTATCATAAATTAAGAGGCTAAAAACTGTTAATATCTATTATATCATTTTTGTTTTCGGCTCAAATCGGTACCGCAACATAGATTAAACCTAATATAACATGTCTGAACTAACAGTCTTAGAACTTAAATCACATACAATGTAATTGAGAGTAGCTCGGTGACAAAGTAAAAATATAAAGCTAAGGTCCGAAATTAATTTTCTAAGCCGCCATTTATGTAGATGCCATTCCTCTGACGATTCGTCTCTTTGTAATCAATCACTGGATATAAACGCTTGGATAATCCTGATAAAGGGCGTCGAACATGTCGATAAATAAATTCCGATTTTAATAGAATTACCAGGTACCCCAAGATCTGCAACGATTAATACCCTCCACTTGCTGCCATTGCAAACAGAATATTTTCATAAAAAACAAAACCTTAATCTTTGAGACTGACGTATTCAATTCAGGGTGGGTGGGCGGGGGCCAATAATCTGACATGTATAGTGTAATGCAAACGACTTCGAATGGAGATAACTATCTACATTCCACTATTTATACTAACCGAAAATGCACGATATAATCGTGCATATAAACACTACACTTGATTACACACCATTACCCGAATTACTGTAAACCTAGGATAAATATATTTATTTCCTAATTCGCTCCGCTCAAACGTAAATAAATCATTTATCCCATAATCAAGTAATTCTAGGGGGGAAAGAATCACAAACAAGATTTTAGGATGAGCCATTTGCATTACCATGTTAATCATTTCGAACAATCACAAAGAACGGGTATTCTGGTTTTAAATTATTATGTAATTGACATGATTCTATAACATTTTACGAATATTCATGACAATAATATCAACGTAAAATTCATCATTAGGTACCAATATATTTGGTAACAAGTAAATCGTGTTTCACATAGCCATTATTGGCTCTCTCGCTGCGCCAACGGTCGTGCCGTCTAAATACTTTTTGTAAACCGATAGATTAAAACATGCTGAGAAAAATCATCATGTCTAGACCTAGAATAAAATAGAGGAGATCCTCTCAGTTTGGCACAATACGAAAATTGACGAAAAATAAATTCGTTGGACCCGTCAACAATAATAGCACATGTTAGATATTTCTGAAACATTGCAACAGGGCAGGCAACACCGTTAGTTTTTGTTATCAAACACTAATTGTCGTCCCTATATATGTCGGTTTTACATTTTGCTATGAAAATAGCGATATTATTCATAATTTTATCAGTCGATACCTAAATATATAAAAATAAGCATATCCAACTATAATATTAAATGATACTCGCGTCAATCAAGTCGTACATATGAAAACGCCTAATAGAATTACCATAATTCTGCATACATTACGAATTTTAACAATCCAATAATCAAGTCGGATACCCTTCCTATAAACGTAAACATTGTACACCAATCCATGTAAGATCCACATATTTTGTCAATATATTATCTGCCTTCACAGCATCCAATACACTACCTGCCTTCACAGCATCCAATATATTACCTGGCTTCACAGCATCCAATATACTACCTGTATTCACAGCATCCAATATACTATCTGCCTTCACAGCATCCAATATACTATCAGCTTTCACAGCATCCAATATACTATCTGCTTTCACAGCATCCAATATACTATCTGCCTTCACAGCATCCAATATACTATCTGCCTTCACAGCATCCAATATACTACTTGCTTTCACAGCATCCAATATACTACTTGCTTTCACAGCATCCAATATAAGATCTGCCTTCATGGCATCAATTAAAACTACCTGCCTTCACAGCATCCAATTATCTGTCTTCACAGCATCCGATAGACTATCTGCCTTGACAGCATCCAAAAGTCTATCTGCCTTCACAGCATCCAATAGTCTATATCTGCCTTCACATCATCAATTAGACTATCTGCCGTAACAGCCTTCACAGCATCCAATAGTCTATCTGCCTTCACAGCATCAATTAGACTATCTGCCGTAACAGCCTTCACAGCATCCAATAGTCTATCTGCCTTCACAGCATCAGTTAGACTATCTGCCTTGGCATCATCAATAAGAATATCTGCCTTCACAACATCCAATATCATATCTGCCTTCACAGCATCAATTATAATATATGCCTTCACAGCATCCAATAGCATATCTGCCTTCACATCATCCAATAGCCTATCTGCCTTCACATCATCAATTAGAATATCTGCCTTCACATCATCAATTAGAATATCTGCATTCACAGCATCAATTAGACTATCTGCCTTCACAGCATCAATTAGACTATTTGCATTCACAACATCAATTAGACTATCTGCATTCACAGCATCAATTAGACTATCTGCCTTCGCAGCATCAATTAGACTATCTGCCTTTGCAGCATCAATATACTATCTGCCTTCGCAGCTTCCAATAGACTATCTGCCTTGAGCTTTCACAGCCCCAAACCAACTATCTACAATACAGTGTAGAACTAACATTTATTCAATAAACAACTTTCACATCTCAAAATTACGTTGACATCTACATAATGTAATGTTTGATGTTGTCAAATGAAAACATCGGCTGTAGCATGTATATATACCCTCATATATCCCTGTAAATTAAAATAATCAAAAAATACTGGTGATCAACTTCGACCCCAATAATTATTGCTTAGGAGGAAAATCATAGAGTTTTAGATCCCGATTCTTATCAAGAAATATATTGAATCGTAAAAATTAAATTGTAATCTGTCGGGGCGGACAAACACGCCTACTTATGCAATTTGT
This sequence comes from Archivesica marissinica, assembly GCA_014843695.1. Classification (NCBI taxonomy): domain Eukaryota; kingdom Metazoa; phylum Mollusca; class Bivalvia; order Venerida; family Vesicomyidae; genus Archivesica; species Archivesica marissinica. The sequence goes on from CM026386.1 coordinate 87,023,789, forward strand.
AAAAATGCGACATAAACGTGATGAATAAGATTAATATTGTTGCGCAGTGAATATATCTGCGCATGGGCAAAATAGATAGATGTGCTCGTCTGATTATAAAATCACACCCCAATGACCACTCAAAAAATTCGATATGAATAAGTGGGCGGGACAACTTAAACGGATTACATCTCATGCGCGAAGTAGATAAATGCACACACCTGATTAAAAACACATCCCAATGACCACTCAAAAATCGATATGAATAAGTGGGCGGGAACGGATTACGTATACTAATAAAACGTGCTACATTAAAGCAAGACGGATATGTAGTCCAGTGGCAACATGCCGGACTGGCAATCCGGGGATCGCAGGCTCGATCCCCCGTCCGACCCCACCAAAACCAACAGTCTCCCAGATGGGACATCAAACCGAGGTCCCGCGTCGGCACCTCACGCCACGCACGTAATAGAACCAGAACAGACCCCGGAATGGGTCCCTGTGAAATAACTAATCTATTCAGGAGGCGCCGCTCACATGGGTAACCGGTAGCGACGATAAATAAACGTATAAACACACAAATTAAATCAATCCGAGTTTTTCGCAATCTAATCTAATAGCCAAGACTTTACTATTAAATTTTACTAGAATTAAAAACACTTTGTTCATGTACTTTTGAGAAAAGTCTTGTCCGGCTGAAAATTCAAAAATATCCACTTTTACTGCTATAAAATGCAAGCTTGGTTTCATACTTCCAGCGTCTACAATTCTGACACAATTTTGGTTGTCCGTGTACCAATGAACGTTTTGACCTTTTATGAAACAAAAAACTCATCAAATCAAATAAAGTGCGTACAGTACCCGCCAAGTAAAACTGTCCGTTCAACCGAGGACAAATTGTGTATGGCAAATCAGTTTGTTCTCGACTCAACGTATGATGCACAAGCTACATTACTAACGTCTGAATAAATAGTCACTGAATGTGTATGTTTTGAAAACAATTGTTTAACTGTACTAGAATAAGCTGCTTTTTCCAAAACATCAATTATTGAATGCACCCATCGAACTCAGACACATTTAGTAAAATATCCCAGCTTTGGCCTTGAATAATAGTACGGTGCAAATTGTTGTCATAAGTTTGCAAATGTTTTCTAAACCGACATCATGGACATGACCTTTCATGACCTGTGCTAATTTCCCTAGGAGTAAAAACGGCATTTTTTTTCGACAGATTGTCTAAAAGTACATTTACACTCAAAAAACATTTTCCAATATTCCTAAATTACTTTCTTCCAGGTTTCAAACCAAACTTAGCCATTCTAACAGCTGAGTGGGAAGTAAAACCGAATGTTTATAATTGCTAATAAAACCAGCATTCATCAGCACATTGTTCACGAACTGAGCGTCTGTAAGAGCCAGATCATAAGATCTATTTATTCCCCATCCGTCATCTATAAATAAAACTAGACGTACGCCATTTTTTCCTATATATATGACAATGTACCTAAAGGCACTTGATGAAATGTAATGGGCCGAGGTCAAACCGAATGGTAAAACCTTGAACGTGAAATTGGATTGCACTCCTTCAATAGGCCAAGAAAACGCTAGAAATGTTTGTTGAAACGCTGCAATGTCTATATGGTGATCAGCACTTTTGATATCAAATTCCACATAAAAACCACCTTTAAAGAGAAATTCGTAAGCCACCTTCCAGTCTTGGAACTTAATATGTTCCTTCCAAACATATTTGTTAAGAACACTAAGATCCAAAATCAACCTTTTCTCAGTTGATTTCTTGTCTGAACTGTTCATAGCAAGTTATAAAGGACTATGTAAGGAAAAAAGAGACTTGTATAATGCACCCGGATTTTAACAATCTTCCACTGCCTCAACTGCAAAAACGGAATTAGAAACTGCAGATTTGAACAAATAACTGCTCGGAACATCTAAAAAAGGGAATACTATATCCGTTTTGATAATCTCTAAAATAAAAGAGGGGGGTTTAATTGTATCTTTCCAAAAATCGAAATGTTCTCTTATTCTGCCTTTAAAACAAATAATGTACTGGTTTTGCACACAGTGACTTTGATACTCAAATAACGTTCGTGTGAAAACATAATGTCTTCTTCGAAATTGTACAATACAATTCACTAAAATTATACTCATCTTTGATATGTTCATTTTTCGCCAACCTCTGTGTTTGAAAACAACCCTGTTGAAGTGATTGTCTGAACTCCCCTCTGATGCGGATGGCCGACTTCGTGTGAATCTGGGAACAGAACCGAACAAGCGTGTTGATTCCCTGTTCTGTTTGGGGGGCATGGCGCCCGGAGTGACCTGATAAGATCCGAAACTGTATCCAAATCGTCAAGAATGTCGGCGTTGAATTAGAACTGCTTTATTAATTTAAGGATTCGCCGCATGGCATATGGTCGCCTAAATATCGTTAGAAGCCATAAATCCAATAAACTGACGTGTATAGTGTAATGCAAACGACTTCGAATGGAGATAACTATCTACATTCCACTATTTATACTAACCGAAAATGCACGAAATAATCGTGCATATAAACACAACACTTGATTACACACCATTACCCGAATTACTGTAAACCTAGGATAAATATATTAATTACCGACAAATGTCGGCATGACAAACAGTTTGACAGGAAGCATCCAGTTCGAAATACACTTTGCGACGATGGTACTCATATTTTAAGCATAGCAGCATCTGCGTCTAAATTCTCAGGTACAATGCGTATGTTAACATTCAAATTAAAGAGCACAGCTTTAAACCAAATATATATTTCATACATGAGACCTATCCTGGAATACGCATCCATTGTTTGGGATAATTGTACTACTTATGAAAAGGAAATGCTTGAAAAATACAGATCGATGCTGCGCGTATTGTCACTGGTCTAACCCATACTTCTTGAGAAATAATCTAAACTATGCTACGGTGGCACGTCGCCTTACAATATATGCTTCCTCCGTCATACCGTCATCTATTAAATTATGGAACGAGTTAGACACTGATACCCGTGATTTTGACTCATTAGTTTCTTTTAAGCATAAGATTACAAAATTGTTCAAACCTGACCATGTTCCCTCATTTTTTCTCGATGGAGATAAATGTATCCAAGTCATCCAAACAGATGTAGCAATCTCAATAGTGACTTATTTTACAATCATTTACGTCAAGATTCAATATGCAATTGTGGATATTTAACAGAAAATGCAGAACATTATTTCTTTCGATGCACGCAATACAATATGCATAGAAGACAACGTTTCCTAATTACCAGGCGATACCATCCCTTAAGTGTAGAGAAACTACTGTTTGGTATAAATAGTCTAAGCAATGAAGAAAATAGCACACTTTTCAAACATGTACACTCATACATAAAAGCCACAAAGCGCTTTGTACCTGCAACTGATCGCTAATTTAGAATCTGCCTGACACACCATATAATTATATATACACTACTATATCGGATCTCAGGTGGGGGGGGCTAGAGGGGGCTAGGACTGGGTTAGGACATCGTGGGAATTTTTGATTTTCCTTTTTGTTTAATTATTAGTATCTTCTTTTCTTTGAAGTGTTGGTGGATTTATGAAAATAGTTTTCCTTCTCAGATTGTTTGTTGTTTGATTCAATTTCTATTTTGCGTCCATACATTATTGTTTCCATCATATGTATGTCTATCTAAATTCCAAAATATCTGTTTATATTAATAATGTTTTTTTCCGATTATGTATATCAATATAGAGTAAAATTGACAGTACTGAGATGATATCGCACCTTTTGTTTAATAAAGTTTGATTATTGGGAAGGGCCGTTTTCTAATGTTGGTTATAACTTATGGCCCGACCCTTTTGCATTGTTACACAAATGTGTGTATGCATCTTATACATTGTTAATTTCTATTCTGTATCATGCATGTATGTCAACTGTACTGTTTAATATGCATATGCAATACAATATGTGACCCACCATGACAAAATCAGTCTTAAGTCGGAAAAAATATGTTCCACATGACACAACTAGTCATGTTTGGTATCAAATTAAAGGTAAATGTCCATTCTTTAAAATGCCGAACTTAGTAGTATCCATAGTGGTTTAGCTGTTTATTTATGGTTAAATCAAATAAAACAACCGTATATCTTATAGGCGAACACATCTCTAATTGAAAGTTCGTTTATTGCAAACCAACAAACGGTAAAGTTCGCTGCCGCTCCGCCATACGCAGAAAACTCGTGCATGACACTCGGATATATATGTGTTGCACGGGCATCGACCCTGTACAATGCTTTTTGTCCCCGGTCGGTACCGCAGGCCTTGGAGCACAGCCGGGTCTCCGACTTTGTTCCCTTTCCACACTTCCGACACGGGTGCGGATCCGTGCCCGGCTTCTTGCGCAGTTGAGCTCTATGGATGCTGCAGAGGCGGTATACGCACCTGTTTCCGCAGCGACCGAGTTGTTGTACAACCAACCACTCACACGTATTATATTCGACCATAATTTACCGTTATATACTATGGTCGAGCATCTCTCTAAAACAACGGAGCATCCCGTCCGAACGCGAGGCTGCGGAGAGGTCCCGACACACGAAGGCTACGGACAAATATGTGAGCATTATCTTTATACAGATACGTGAACTGTGTTGGTTCATCCGGCTTGCCTGTGTAAAACAAATAAGTAACATAATAAAGAGGTGATGACAATAAGATGTGATAAGAAAGGGATTGATGTAATCAGACAAGGAAACGAACCAATTGATATCATGTCAGATGAGAGAAAATGTAGATGACACAGAGACGTCTAGAATTATTATCAGATGGTATAAAGGAGTGTAGACGATTATTAGATGATATGAATAACATAGAGAAATATAGTAGATGATTAAATGACATAAACATCAATAAAAGATTATCAGATCAGAAGCAACAATCGGTGTTGACAATCGTCAAAATGACTATTGCAATGGTCCTGAGTCACATACCTGCAATGATGGTCATCTTGAATTTCAGATAAGCAATATTTTAGATGTGTTAATTTACAGTATCGTACATAACGGGGTTGTGACTCCGCATGCATACACTATCACAAAAGATAAAGCCACATACTATACAACCATAACCATTGGTTATGTCAGTAACAACTGAGAGCTATTTCCGTCAACCAATGCCATGATACCCCGATAGTTCTTGGCGAAACCAGTGCGGAAATACTCGTTCCGCATGAGAGAGAAATATTTGAAATATCCGGGCCAATACCGTCAGATTGATGGAAGCGTCCTGGTCCGACGGAGTACCAATATGCTTTACGTCAATCTCTCCTGACCAACAGCACAATAGTGCGTGTAGTAACATCAAGTATATATTCACATATGGCTCGTATTGACTCCATGTGTTTATTTCCGCTTTGTATGTAGTCTACGAGCTGACAATAACTGAGGAAAGTATGTTGTGATGGAGAGATAAACGACCTTCCAGCCAGCGGACATTAGTTCTAGTTACCATATACATATTACAAATGTGCGTACACAAATAGAGTGCACGTTTCTAAAATAAATTTACTTCATGTGGATATATTATTGGCCACATTTATGTGCAGCACTAATTCCATTTTCAAACCGATTTTCATCGTTTGTATAGCAGTACTTTTCAACCGGCGGTCTTCTCGACATACTTCTGTTATGAAATTAAGCGTATCCTATATTTCAAGGTGTAGATATTCATTAAGTTCATTCACTGAAGGGAATAACAAAAACTTACATAATATAGTGTTGTTAATAATAGTGGACTTACTTTCTGTAACTAATATAACTTTTGTATCTGTGGATTTAAGTTGATTAGAAAGTGTCAGTGTGTACACTCCAAAATCCTCTGTATTCAAATCTGATTTAATCAAGTTAGCCTGACTTCCATTCAAAGTGACATCTGTGCCATGGAACTTATCTGATACTTTAGTTCCATAATGGGATACACTGTACTTGCCGTCATTTGTTATATCAGACCCATCGTATCCTTTAAATGTAACAGTCAGTATATCCGGATAGCTGTAGAATTCCACATGAATATTGGCTGTTCCACTGGTACCACCAGTAAATATTAAGGAGTGTGTAATTATCTTCGGTGGCACTGTAGTGTAAGTAAGAACAACTTCAATGGCAATATGTGACAAGTTATGTAGTATTATGCATTACAGATATTCAACAATATACACATCTAGTTGCAAGTCAACTTACTTTGACTTTAATGAAAACTAAATCAACAGAGTCCTCCATAACTCCCTGTGTATCTGTGATTCCATTGTTAACACGACATGTATATGTACCCGAGTCCTGCAGCTGTAGAGCTGGTATACGTAGGGAGCTGTACATTGGTGTACCACTTACAGGAGAGTGTGTATTATGTATAACAGAACGGCCCCACTCATGGGATAAAGAAGTGTAGCTGTACACAGATGGAACGCCTTCCGCATCACATGTCAATATCAGCTCATTTCCTTCAGATATAGCAGTAGTTGAAAGTAACACGTTAACATCAGGTGGATCTGTTAGTAAGACGATAAGACAACTATTATTACAGAGCATTATGTTTGTTTGTGTGTTCGGGTTTTAAACCTTCATAAGCACTATTTTGGGCTATATAACTGACGGGCAGTTTAGCTAACAACACATTTCATGGGCAGGCTTCAGCGAATCAACATTTAATATCATTGGTTCATAAGAAAATGCAGTGTTATTATTTTCCTGTATATATATATACTTATATATTCTTCTGAACTATGTCGAATGCTTATTTACAATCAGTTAATAACTTGTGACATACACACGCACACTCAAGAATGAAAGTTTGCGAAAATGGTCACCCACACCTAAGAAGTTGCATGCATTTGGTATTCAACTGTTCAGGGGAGGATAACATGAGATACTGTCATGCAAGGCTAATGCAATTAAAAGTATCGATACATAGCTATTGGTAGTGTGCATAGTGTGTATTGTAGGAACTATTCACCACAACTGGTTGCTATACTTGAGCATAGTGTTAATCAGGATACATACATTGCGTTGAGTCTAAACATGTTGGATGCACTAATCATTATACACTTCCTTAATAAGTATTATATTATTAGTTCTGATAATTTCGAAATAATACAACTTACACTGAACAACCACATGGACGATGTTGACGAGTGAATTTTCATAATACCCTTGAACTATGTTTCTGCAAGTACACGAGTAATATCCGGCCTTTGATCTTGTCACCAGTCTAAGAGAGAGATCACCATCAGAACCAACTGGAGTTTTGTATTGACATGTTCCCATCGTTGTGAACATGCAGGATAACAGGCAGATTGACACGTGATTGTAGGAATGCTGTTTCCTTCTCTCACTGTATATGGAGATTCAACACTGATGTCACATCTATCCGGTCCATCTGTTATTTGAAATTAAACAATTGTTGTATATTGCATATTTTTCAGGTTCATCTGTTATTTGAAATAAAACAATTTAGTGTATATTGCATAGTTTGTTTACACAGTGATACTTTCATAGCAGACGGATAAACACACGGACAACGCTACAATATATCACTCCATGTTCGGTATGGAATAAAAACGATGGTGTCTCATGTAATAGGCCATGATTGGTTGTGATGTTAATGGGACACATTGCGTGTGATCGTCTTGCCATATATTAGTCATCCTGGTGCCACATTAACAGATGAGGTCAAACCACGCAAAGGTATTGGTATATCATTTGTAAATACATGTAGATTTGCAAGAGGACCACCATGGCTGTCACAAAATGGTTATCATTAAGACCATATTGGATTTCAGATCAGCAGTCTATTAGCTATTGTCCATATACAAGTCACTAATATGTCAGCTTTGGGAGGGACGAGAAGTTAAAACAGGTATATAGTCAATGTTATTGAATAGCAAACGCATCGTCACTTGCACTACTATTATAAGATCTAATTGGGAGAACACATTGGTGTATATGTCAACGTAAAATATAAAAGTAGCTAACTTAACCTAGGGACTTATTTTTGGGACGGAAATAGTCCATAAGTACATGTATGTACTAATTTGTCAATAGCTAGATTATATATATATATATATTTATTTATATAACAATAATTATATACACTTACATCTCACAAAGATATCTACATGCTTTGTAACAGTTCCGCTCGTCCCCGGGTTAGATACTGTACATGTGTATGTTGCTGCATCATTATTGTCCAATGTTCCCAGCGATAATACTCCAGTATTGGTAATAACTGATCCAGACTTTTTCCATTTAATATTACAGGTCGGGTAGCAATCAGAAGCGCACGTAATGTCAGGTAGTACGGTGCTTGCATTACGTGTATATGATGATGTTGCGGGAGTCAATATTGCTGTATCTGGGCCATCTATGAAATACATATACATTGTTCTAGTACAATTTATTTTTCTCCCAAGAGTATCTCACATACATTAAATAATTAAACTAATACATACCCTATTCCAATACACCGTATACGCCATTTGTTGACACCACTAATTCACGACAACAAGCTCAAATATGATATATGAAACAAACACGAGTGCTAATACAGATGTGTAACTAAGTGTGGCTAATCTATCATATTGTATCATTCAATGTAGCTCCAGAATTAACAGTGTAGGCTGTGTTGATCGGAACAATAGTTGTTGTACCAGCATCTGGGCCATCTGTACAATAATGCAAATGCAATTCAAATATTAGAAATAAAATAATTGCGTTGCTAGGATTTAGGTATCTTAGATTAGTAAATTCATATATTAAATAGCGAACGAAGCATTACTTTTGCGCTACCAATCGGGGAGTAGGTCATACATATTGACTTAGTCAGGCTATTATGACAGACCATGCATGCATCACGGTGTAACGCTATATATGTCACGGTAATTCTCCATAAATATTATACGATATTCCCAACAGCCACTGGCTACTACATTCATGAAGTATATTCCATAAAATATAAATCTTATGCTTACATCTAACATTGAGTTGCACTTGACTTGAGTTCTTGGTAACTGCTCGGTCTGCGTTGGTAGCAGTGCATGTGTAAGCACCGATATACAACGTGTCTATGATGCCCAATGACAGGGTGTCTGTATTGCTGACTGGAGTGGTCTGTCCCTGTTTTGTCCACTTGTATGTACATACAGAGTTGCAATCAGCATAATATTTTACATCGGTTAATGTTGTAGCCTGGTCCACTGTGTAGTTTGTGTTGAGGGGTTAGTGTAACAACATCTGGTCCGTCTAAATTATGTGGGAATACATACAATCAATAATTTCTATGTCTACAGTAATGTCGTTAAAAACAAAGAATGCGTTGAAATGATATCCCCACTACATGGTAATTGTTTCAGAAGGAGGTATGTTTGGGAGTGGTGTTGTAGGTCAATACTAGTATTTGGTTGGGTGCAAGCCAATATGGAGATGCATAGCTGTACCAAATATAATTAGTCCCTGTATCCGTCACACATTGACCAGGGCATACAATGTACATCATTTCCTTTGTAGACATCAGCACTCAAGTAGCTCCCATTCACAATCAAGATTCGGGGTGCATATTTGACCATATATTTATGTTCAAGAGACTGTTTTGGACGGATATCGTCAATGACAATATGCCTCCAATAGGATGCGCTAACACTCTCTTCCTCTACCTGATGTAGTGATACTTAGTACTTACATAGGACATTGGTAGAATGATCTCCACTACTATATGACGTATGACCATACGTTGTACTTACATATACATTGACACAATTCTCTCCACTACTATGTTATGTATGACCATACTTTGTACTTACATATGATATTGGTAGAATGATCTCCACTACTATATGATGTATGGCCATACTTTATACTTGAATAGTACATTGACATAATACTCTCCACTACTATCTAATGCATGATCCTACTTTGTACTTACATAGCACATTGATAGAATACTCTCCACTACTATACGATGTATGACCATACTTTATACTTACATAGCACATTCACAGAATACTCTCCACTACTATATGATGTATGATCATACTTTGTACTTACATAGGACATTGACAGAATACTCTCCACTACTATCTGACGTGTAACCATTTGTGACGACTTCTGTAGAAGTGCATGTGAACTTCAAAGCCTTGTCTATTGTTGCAACATTAGAGACTACAAGTGTGTTTCCCGATAGCGAGTATCGTCCACTTGAAGTGACTGCAGAATTGTCCACGTTCCAGTTGTATGATCGACTCAGACTGTGATTTCTTGGTATAGTAGTGGATGTACTTTCACATGTAAGTGTATCATCATCTCCAACTGATGGATCATTACTAGATTGAATGTTTGGCTGTGTCGGGATACCTTCAATATATTAAATATGTATAATGATTGTTGCTGTGAATATTTGTGCAGACATGACGAGTCAATAATGATTATGAAATTGTTCATGCCAATCGGTTTCAAGCATATGGAGCGGATTAACAATATTGCACCACCTTGTGAATAATTGTATGAAGTTGATTCAACATATGCATTAGAACGTCGCGCTTAGACGACGTCATAATTGACGTCGCTAACGGTTTGAGACGTAACAAGTTTGCATTTACAAAAGTTCACCATACAGCGGCTAAGTACAGGCACTGCCCAGATGTCGACTTCCTCCAGGGGCGTCAACAAAAGCTCCTCTTGGATTGCTACTCTCGAGATACAACCTTAGGCCATGTGGCAGAAACACTTGTCACCGGTATATAACGGCATTGATGCATATCCGCAAGCATCCCTTTGTCGAAGTGGATATTGAGTAACCGTGTCTTTTTTTGGGCCCAGAAACCTAGTATTGGTATTGTCGCTCGACAGGGCTACTTACCAGTCATTATGCGTCTTACTCTTTCGACCAGCTACATTGCTTGTGTCGTACAGAGAATTTGCCGATCAACGGATTTGATTGAGGTTGATGCATATGTTTCTCGTATGACGTCAACATGGCCACTATTTGGTCATGCGTTGGTAACATATTATATACATCTTCTCTGCAACGTTTTAAAGGGTAGAACTGACTGTTGGAATACGTTACATATTAACATCTAATCGTAAAATATCACAACATTAACTTGTTTGAATATTGGTAATATATATTACATTGAGTGTGTGTATTGACGGGTATCCAGTATAAAGTGGTGAACTATACCAATAGTAAGATAAGGGGACATTCCAGGTTCACCTCTGTGTGTCTCTGACGTATACGTGTCGTTTACTTCTATGTGTACCATACTTATATGTGTCTCTAACCTATATGTGTCTCTTACTTATATGTGTCTGTTTTTTTATATGTGTCTGTTTCTTAAATGTGTCTCTTTCTTATATGTGTTTCTTTCATATATGCGTCTCTTTCTTATATGTGTATATTACTTGTATGTATATCTTTCTTATATGTGTCTCTTTCTAATATGTGTCTCTTTCTTATATGTGTCTCTATCTTATAGTTGTCTCTTACGTATATGCATATGTTTCTTATATGTGTCTCTTACTTATATGTGTCTCGTTCTTATATGTGTATCTTTCTTGTATATGTATCTTACTTATATGTGTCTCTTTCTTCTATGTGTCTCTTTCTTATATGTGTGTCTTTCTTATATGTGTATATTACTTATATGTGTCTCTTTCTTATATGTGTCTCTTTCTTATATGTATCTCTTTATTATATGTGTATATTACATACACGTGTATCTTTCTAATATGTGTCTCTTTCTTATATGTGTATCTTACTTACATGTGTCTCTTTCTTATATGTGTCTCTTTCTTATATGTGTATCTTACTTATATGTGTCTCTTTCTTATATGTGTTTCTTTCTTATATGTGTATATTACTTCTATGTGTCTCTTTCTTATATGTGTATCTTTCTTATATGTATCTCTTTCTTATATGTGTCTCTTACTTTTATGTGTATCTTTCTTATATGTTTCTCTTACTTATATGTGTCTCTTTATTATATGTGTATCTTACTTCTATGTGTCTCTTTCTTATATGTGTCTCTTTATTATATGATCTCTTTCTTACATGTTTCTCTTTCTTATATGTGTCTCTTTCTTATATGTGTATCTTACCTAAATATCTCACTTTGCTATATGTGTCTATTATTTCTATATGTCTCTTTGTTATATGTGTCTCTTTGTTATATGTGGCTCTTTCTTATATGTGTCTCTTTCTTATATGTGGATCTTTCTTATATGTGTGTCTTTCTTATATGTGTTCTTTCTTATATGTGTTCTTTCTTATATGTGTATCTTACTTGATATGTAGTCCAGTGATAACACGCTGGACTGTTACTTCAGGTATCGCAGGTTCGACCTTACCCTAATAAAATTAACAGTCTTTCAGATGGGACGTTAAACCGAGGTCTCGTGTCGGTGCTTTACACCGTGCACGTAAAGAACCAGAGGAGACTCTGGAATGGGTCTCTGTCTGTATCATTGCACTATCCTCCAAAATCTAAAATTACTAATATCTTCAGGAGGCGTCGCTCATATGGGCAACGTAGCGACGATAAATAAACGTAAAACATACACTATATGTCTCTTTCTTATATGTGTCTCTTTCTTATATGTGTCTCTTTTTATATGTGTATCTTTCTTATATGTGTATCTTTCTTATATGTATATCTTACTTATATGTGTATCTTTCTTATATGTGTATCTTTATTATATGTGTATCTTACTTCTATGTGTCTCATTCTTAGATGTGTCTCTTTATTATATGTGTCTCTTTCTTATATGTGTATCTTACTTATATGTGTCGTTTACTTCTAGGTGTCGTTTACTGCTATGTGTACCATACTTATATGTGTCTCTAACCTATATGTGTTTCTTACTTATATGTGTATCTTTCTTATATGTGTCTCTTTATTATATATGTATCTTCCTTTTATGTGTCTCTTACTTCTATGTGTCTCTTACTTCTATGTGTCTCTTACTTCTATGTATCTCTTACTTCTATGTATCTCTTACTTCTATATATCTCTTACTTCTATGTATCTCTTACTTCTATGTATCTCTTACTTCTATGTATCTCTTACTTCTATGTGTCTCTTACTTCTATGTATCTCTTACTTCTATGTATCTCTTACTTCTATGTATCTCTTACTTCTATGTATCTCTTACTTCTATGTGTCTCTTACTTCTATGTGTCTCTTACTTATATGTATCTCTTACTTCTATGTATCTCTTACTTCTATGTATCTCTTACTTCTATGTGTCTCTTACTTCTATGTGTCTCTTACTTCTATGTGTCTCTTACTTCTATGTGTCTCTTACTTCTATGTGTCTCTTACTTCTATGTAGTTCTTACTTCTATGTGTCTCTTACTTCTATGTGTCTCTTACTTCTATGTGTCTCTTACTTCTATGTGTCTCTTACTTCTATGTGTCTCTTACTTCTATGTAGTTCTTACTTCTATGTGTCTCTTACTTCTATGTGTCTCTTACTTCTATGTGTCTCTTACTTCTATGTGTCTCTTACTTCTATGTGTCTCTTACTTCTATGTAGTTCTAACTTCTATGTGTCTCTTACTTCTATGTGTTAAGAACATATATTGGAATAACTTTCCAATTCGCGCTATCCACATTTAACAGTGTGTGTATCCATGTGACTGTCAGTGATACTATAATTGCGTTCGATTACTGTTCAATACCCTCCAAATACCACACAGGTTATGATATTGTATAAGTTTCGTTACCGTGTTATGTTTATGATTAGTACCTAGCGTGTTGTGTATTATATCTACTTTATCAAGTATTGTCACAAAATGACTCTTGAATAACTTAGTATTTAACCCTAAGTCGGGGCCTCAATTGCCCATTATATATAACAAGGTTTTATTGCCAATATAGAATATTGGTCAGCGATACACGGTTTAAGTTTATAGGGTAAGTTTAATTGTACGTACGATATTGTACTATACACCAAACGTCATGAATATCACAGGGGAATCTGTTAAAACGTTTCACGGCTCATAACAGCCAGGGTAAAATTAGTTGATTCAATTTGTGTGCAAATGATTGCTACAAAACCACATGCCAGGGCCTTACAGTTAGCCACCAAATAATTAGCTGATTTCATGTCCATGTAAATCCCATGTTAAAAAGGTATTTCTAACCTATTCTGATGACGAGATGAACCTCGGATGACGATACAATATTGGAGGTTTTCTCAAGTTTATTGTACAATATCAAATGTATGCATGGCTGTAGCAAGGGGTTATTTATGTTGTGAGGCGTACACTATAATGTGAACTGTACATGACTGTCCTTTGTAGTTGGCATGACTGTGTAGGATTTCTATATGGACTGTTGCCTTCTATTTATCTGGGTTAGCCATGCCAGTAAAATGAAAACTCCATACATCCAAGCCAACTTGTAACGACAATAATTCAAAGAAAATAAATCGGATAGCGCCTACACACAACGAACACATATGGAC